>CAUJGY010000182.1:0-723692 GCA_963170745.1 Phymatocera aterrima
GAGACAGATATTCTCGATCATCTCTTTTTCGTACCATGCGAAATAACTTTTTTCCAAGCATATTTTTGGTCATCAAAGGTTGGATTTTCGGATTCAGCGGGTCGAAATACTTCTAGAAACTCACCCATTAAAGTCCGATTTCGATTCTGAAAAAAAATATTTTCGATCATCTCTTTTTCGTACCATGCGAAATAACTTCTTTCCAGGTGTATTTTCGTGTAACAAAGGTTGGATTTTTGGATTCAGCGGGTCAAAATACACCTATGAACCCACCCAACGAAGTTCGATTTCGATTCTGGAGACAGATATTTTCGATCATCTCTTTTTCGTACCATGCGAAAAAACTTCTTTCCAGGTGTATTTTCGTGTAACAAAGGTTGGATTTTTGGATTCAGCGGGTCAGAATACACCTATGAACCCACCCATCAAAGTTCGATTTCGATTCTGGAGACAGATATTCTCGATCATCTCTTCTTCGTACCATGCGGAATAACTTCTTTCCAGGTGTATTTTTGGCCATCAAAGCTTGGATTTTCGGATTCAGCGGGTCAAAATACACCTATAAACCCACCCATCAATGTTCGATTTCAATTCTGGAGACAGATATTCTCGATCATCTCTTTTTCGTACCATGCGGAATAACTTCTTTCCAGGTGTATTTTTGGCCATCAAAGCTTGGATTTTCGGATTCAGCGGGTCAAAATACACCTATATACCCACCCATCAAAGTTCGATTTCGATTCTGTAGACAGATATTTTCGATCATCTCTTTTTCGTACCATGCGGAATAACTTCTTTCCAGGTGTATTTTCGTGTAACAAAGGTTGGATTTTTGGATTCAGCGGGTCAAAATACACCTATAAACCCACCCATCAAAGTTCGATTTCGATTCTGGAGACAGATATTCTCGATCATCTCTTTTTCGTACCATGCGAAATAACTTTTTTCCAAGCATATTTTTGGTCATCAAAGGTTGGATTTTCGGATTCAGCGGGTCGAAATACACCTAGAAACTCACCCATTAAAGTCCGATTTCGATTCTGAAAAAAAATATTTTCGATCATCTCTTTTTCGTACCATGCGAAATAACTTCTTTCCAGGTGTATTTTCGTGTAACAAAGGTTGGATTTTTGGATTCAGCGGGTCAAAATACACCTATGAACCCACCCAACGAAGTTCGATTTCGATTCTGGAGACAGATATTTTCGATCATCTCTTTTTCGTACCATGCGAAATAACTTCTTTCCAGGTGTATTTTCGTGTAACAAAGGTTGGATTTTTGGATTCAGCGGGTCAAAATACACCTATGAACCCACCCAACGAAGTTCGATTTCGATTCTGGAGACAGATATTTTCGATCATCTCTTTTTCGTACCATGCGAAATAACTTCTTTCCAGGTGTATTTTCGTGTAACAAAGGTTGGATTTTTGGATTCAGCGGGTCAAAATACACCTATGAACCCACCCAACGAAGTTCGATTTCGATTCTGGAGACAGATATTTTCGATCATCTCTTTTTCGTACCATGCGAAATAACTTCTTTCCAGGTGTATTTTCGTGTAACAAAGCTTGGATTCTCGGATTCAGCGGGTCAAAATACACCTATAAACCGACCCATCAAAGTTCGATTTCGATTCCGGGGACAGATATTCTCGATCATCTCTTTTTCGTACCATGCGAAATAACTTTTTTCCAAGCATATTTTTGGTCATCAAAGGTTGGATTTTCGGATTCAGCTGGTCGAAATACACCTAGAAACTCAGCCATCAAAGTCCGATTTTGATTCTGAAAAAAAATATTTTCGATCGTCTCTTTTTCGTACCATGCGAAATAACTTCTTTCCAGGCGTATTTTCGTGCAACAAAGGTTGGATTTTTGGATTCAGCGGGTCAAAATACACCTATAAACCCACCCAACGAAGTTCGATTTCGATTCTGGAGACAGATATTTTCGATCATCTCTTTTTCGTACCATGCGAAATAACTTCTTTCCAGGTGTATTTTCGTGTAACAAAGGTTGGATTTTTGGATTCAGCGGGTCAGAATACACCTATGAACCTACCCATCAAAGTTCGATTTCGATTCTGGAGAAAGATATTTCCGACCATCTCTTCTTCGTACCATGCGAAATAACTTTTTTCCAAGCATATTTTTGGTCATCAAAGCTTGGATTCTCGGATTCAGCGGGTCAAAATACACCTATAAACCGACCCATCAAAGTTCGATTTCGATTCCGGGGACAGATATTCTCGATCATCTCTTTTTCGTACCATGCGGAATAACTTCTTTCCAGGTGTATTTTCGTGTAACAAAGGTTGGATTTTTGGATTCAGCGGGTCAAAATACACCTATAAACCCACCCATCAAAGTTCGATTTCGATTCTGGGGACAGATATTTTCGATCATCTCTTTTTCGTACCATGCGAAATAACTTTTTTCCAAGCATATTTTTGGTCATCAAAAGTTGGATTTTCGGATTCAGCGGGTCGAAATACACCTAGAAACTCACCTATCAAAGTCCGATTTCGATTCTGAAAAAAAATATTTTCGATCGTCTCTTTTTCGTACCATGCGGAATAACTTCTATCCAGGTGTATTTTCGTGTAACAAAGGTTGGATTTTTGGATTCAGCGGGTCAGAATACACCTATGAACCTACCCATCAAAGTTCGATTTGGATTCTGGAGAAAGATATTTCCGACCATCTCTTTTTCGTACCATGCGAAATAACTTTTTTCCAAGCATATTTATGGTCATCAAAGCTTGGATTCTCGGATTCAGCGGGTCAAAATACACCTATAAACCGACCCATCAAAGTTCGATTTCGATTCCGGGGACAGATATTCTCGATCATCTCTTTTTCGTACCATGCGGAATAACTTTTTTCCAGGTGTATTTTCTTGTAACAAAGGTTGGATTTTTGGATTCAGCGGGTCAAAATACACCTATAAACCCACCCATCAAAGTTCGATTTCGATTCTGGGGACAGATATTTTCGATCATCTCTTTTTCGTACCATGTGAAATAACTTTTTTCCAAGCATATTTTTGGTCATCAAAAGTTGGATTTTCGGATTCAGCGGGTCGAAATACACCTAGAAACTCACCTATCAAAGTCCGATTTCGATTCTGAAAAAAAATATTTTCGATCGTCTCTTTTTCGTACCATGCGTAATAACTTCTTTCCAGGTGTATTTTCGTGTAACAAAGGTTGGATTTTTGGATTCAGCGGGTCAAAATACACCTATAAACCCACCCATCAAAGTTCGATTCCGATTCTGGAGACAGATATTCTCGATCATCTCTTTTTCGTACCATGCGAAATAACTTTTTTCCAAGCATATTTTTGGTCATCAAAGCTTGGATTCTCGGATTCAGCGGGTCAAAATACACCTATAAACCGACCCATCAAAGTTCGATTTCGATTCCGGGGACAGATATTTCCGATCATCTCTTTTTCGTACCATGCGAAATAACTTTTTTCCAAGCATATTTTTGGCCATCAAAAAGTGGATTTTCGGATTCAGCGGGTCGAAATACACCTAGAAACTCACCTATCAAAGTCCGATTTCGATTCTGAAGAAAAATATTTTTGATCGTCTCTTTTTCGTACCATGCGGAATAACTTCTTTCCAGGTGTATTTTCGTGTAACAAAGGTTGGATTTTTGGATTCAGCGGGTCAAAATACACCTATAAACCCACCCATCAAAGTTCGATTTCGATTCTGGAGACAGATATTCTCGATCATCTCTTTTTCGTACCATGCGAAATAACTTTTTTCCAAGCATATTTTTGGTCATCAAAGGTTGGATTTTCGGATTCAGCGGGTCGAAATACACCTAGAAACTCACCCATTAAAGTCCGATTTCGATTCTGACAAAAAATATTTTCGATCATCTCTTTTTCGTACCATGCGAAATAACTTCTTTCCAGGTGTATTTTCGTGTAACAAAGGTTGGATTTTTGGATTCAGCGGGTCAAAATACACCTATGAACCCACCCAACGAAGTTCGATTTCGATTCTGGAGACAGATATTTTCGATCATCTCTTTTTCGTACCATGCGAAATAACTTCTTTCCAGGTGTATTTTCGTGTAACAAAGGTTGGATTTTTGGATTCAGCGGGTCAAAATACACCTATGAACCCACCCAACGAAGTTCGATTTCGATTCTGGAGACAGATATTTTCGATCATCTCTTTTTCGTACCATGCGAAATAACTTCTTTCCAGGTGTATTTTCGTGTAACAAAGGTTGGATTTTTGGATTCAGCGGGTCAGAATACACCTATGAACCCACCCATCAAAGTTCGATTTCGATTCTGGAGACAGATATTCTCGATCATCTCTTCTTCGTACCATGCGGAATAACTTCTTTCCAGGTGTATTTTTGGCCATCAAAGCTTGGATTTTCGGATTCAGCGGGTCAAAATACACCTATAAACCCACCCATCAATGTTCGATTTCAATTCTGGAGACAGATATTCTCGATCATCTCTTTTTCGTACCATGCGGAATAACTTCTTTCCAGGTGTATTTTTGGCCATCAAAGCTTGGATTTTCGGATTCAGCGGGTCAAAATACACCTATATACCCACCCATCAAAGTTCGATTTCGATTCTGTAGACAGATATTTTCGATCATCTCTTTTTCGTACCATGCGGAATAACTTCTTTCCAGGTGTATTTTCGTGTAACAAAGGTCGGATTTTTGGATTCAGCGGGTCAAAATACACCTATGAACCCACCCAACGAAGTTCGATTTCGATTCTGGAGACAGATATTTTCGATCATCTCTTTTTCGTACCATGCGAAATAACTTCTTTCCAGGTGTATTTTCGTGTAACAAAGCTTGGATTCTCGGATTCAGCGGGTCAAAATACACCTATAAACCGACCCATCAAAGTTCGATTTCGATTCCGGGGACAGATATTCTCGATCATCTCTTTTTCGTACCATGCGAAATAACTTTTTTCCAAGCATATTTTTGGTCATCAAAGGTTGGATTTTCGGATTCAGCTGGTCGAAATACACCTAGAAACTCAGCCATCAAAGTCCGATTTTGATTCTGAAACAAAATATTTTCGATCGTCTCTTTTTCGTACCATGCGAAATAACTTCTTTCCAGGCGTATTTTCGTGCAACAAAGGTTGGATTTTTGGATTCAGCGGGTCAAAATACACCTATAAACCCACCCAACGAAGTTCGATTTCGATTCTGGAGACAGATATTTTCGATCATCTCTTTTTCGTACCATGCGAAATAACTTCTTTCCAGGTGTATTTTCGTGTAACAAAGGTTGGATTTTTGGATTCAGCGGGTCAGAATACACCTATGAACCTACCCATCAAAGTTCGATTTCGATTCTGGAGAAAGATATTTCCGACGATCTCTTTTTCGTACCATGCGAAATAACTTTTTTCCAAGCATATTTTTGGTCATCAAAGCTTGGATTCTCGGATTCAGCGGGTCAAAATACACCTATAAACCGACCCATCAAAGTTCGATTTCGATTCCGGGGACAGATATTCTCGATCATCTCTTTTTCGTACCATGCGGAATAACTTCTTTCCAGGTGTATTTTCGTGTAACAAAGGTTGGATTTTTGGATTCAGCGGGTCAAAATACACCTATAAACCCACCCATCAAAGTTCGATTTCGATTCTGGGGACAGATATTTTCGATCATCTCTTTTTCGTACCATGCGAAATAACTTTTTTCCAAGCATATTTTTGGTCATCAAAAGTTGGATTTTCGGATTCAGCGGGTCGAAATACACCTAGAAACTCACCTATCAAAGTCCGATTTCGATTCTGAAAAAAAATATTTTCGATCGTCTCTTTTTCGTACCATGCGGAATAACTTCTTTCCAGGTGTATTTTCGTGTAACAAAGGTTGGATTTTTGGATTCAGCGGGTCAGAATACACCTATGAACCTACCCATCAAAGTTCGATTTGGATTCTGGAGAAAGATATTTCCGACCATCTCTTTTTCGTACCATGCGAAATAACTTTTTTCCAAGCATATTTTTGGTCATCAAAGCTTGGATTCTCGGATTCAGCGGGTCAAAATACACCTATAAACCGACCCATCAAAGTTCGATTTCGATTCCGGGGACAGATATTCTCGATCATCTCTTTTTCGTACCATGCGGAATAACTTTTTTCCAGGTGTATTTTCTTGTAACAAAGGTTGGATTTTTGGATTCAGCGGGTCAAAATACACCTATAAACCCACCTATCAAAGTCCGATTTCGATTCTGAAAAAAAATATTTTCGATCGTCTCTTTTTCGTACCATGCGTAATAACTTCTTTCCAGGTGTATTTTCGTGTAACAAAGGTTGGATTTTTGGATTCAGCGGGTCAAAATACACCTATGAACCCACCCATCAAAGTTCGATTTCGATTCTGGAGACAGATATTCTCGATCATCTCTTCTTCGTACCATGCGGAATAACTTCTTTCCAGGTGTATTTTTGGCCATCAAAGCTTGGATTTTCGGATTCAGCGGGTCAAAATACACCTATAAACCCACCCATCAATGTTCGATTTCAATTCTGGAGACAGATATTCTCGATCATCTCTTTTTCGTACCATGCGGAATAACTTCTTTCCAGGTGTATTTTTGGCCATCAAAGCTTGGATTTTCGGATTCAGCGGGTCAAAATACACCTATATACCCACCCATCAAAGTTCGATTTCGATTCTGTAGACAGATATTTTCGATCATCTCTTTTTCGTACCATGCGGAATAACTTCTTTCCAGGTGTATTTTCGTGTAACAAAGGTTGGATTTTTGGATTCAGCGGGTCAAAATACACCTATGAACCCACCCAACGAAGTTCGATTTCGATTCTGGAGACAGATATTTTCGATCATCTCTTTTTCGTACCATGCGAAATAACTTCTTTCCAGGTGTATTTTCGTGTAACAAAGGTTGGATTTTTGGATTCAGCGGGTCAAAATACACCTATAAACCCACCCATCAAAGTTCGATTTCGATTCTGGGGACAGATATTTTCGATCATCTCTTTTACGTACCATGCGAAATAACTTTTTTCCAAGCATATTTTTGGTCATCAAAAGTTGGATTTTCGGATTCAGCGGGTCGAAATACACCTAGAAACTCACCCATCAAAGTCCGATTTCGATTCTGAAAAAAAATATTTTCGATCGTCTCTTTTTCGTACCATGCGGAATAACTTCTTTCCAGGTGTATTTTCGTGTAACAAAGGTTGGATTTTTGGATTCAGCGGGTCAAAATACACCTATAAACCCACCCATCAAAGTTCGATTTCGATTCTGGAGACAGATATTCTCGATCATCTCTTTTTCGTACCATGCGAAATAACTTTTTTCCAAGCATATTTTTGGTCATCAAAGGTTGGATTTTCGGATTCAGCGGGTCGAAATACTTCTAGAAACTCACCCATTAAAGTCCGATTTCGATTCTGAAAAAAAATATTTTCGATCATCTCTTTTTCGTACCATGCGAAATAACTTCTTTCCAGGTGTATTTTCGTGTAACAAAGGTTGGATTTTTGGATTCAGCGGGTCAAAATACACCTATGAACCCACCCAACGAAGTTCGATTTCGATTCTGGAGACAGATATTTTCGATCATCTCTTTTTCGTACCATGCGAAATAACTTCTTTCCAGGTGTATTTTCGTGTAACAAAGGTTGGATTTTTGGATTCAGCGGGTCAAAATACACCTATGAACCCACCCAACGAAGTTCGATTTCGATTCTGGAGACAGATATTTTCGATCATCTCTTTTTCGTACCATGCGAAATAACTTCTTTCCAGGTGTATTTTCGTGTAACAAAGGTTGGATTTTTGGATTCAGCGGGTCAGAATACACCTATGAACCCACCCATCAAAGTTCGATTTCGATTCTGGAGACAGATATTCTCGATCATCTCTTCTTCGTACCATGCGGAATAACTTCTTTCCAGGTGTATTTTTGGCCATCAAAGCTTGGATTTTCGGATTCAGCGGGTCAAAATACACCTATAAACCCACCCATCAATGTTCGATTTCAATTCTGGAGACAGATATTCTCGATCATCTCTTTTTCGTACCATGCGGAATAACTTCTTTCCAGGTGTATTTTTGGCCATCAAAGCTTGGATTTTCGGATTCAGCGGGTCAAAATACACCTATATACCCACCCATCAAAGTTCGATTTCGATTCTGTAGACAGATATTTTCGATCATCTCTTTTTCGTACCATGCGGAATAACTTCTTTCCAGGTGTATTTTCGTGTAACAAAGGTTGGATTTTTGGATTCAGCGGGTCAAAATACACCTATAAACCCACCCATCAAAGTTCGATTTCGATTCTGGAGACAGATATTCTCGATCATCTCTTTTTCGTACCATGCGAAATAACTTTTTTCCAAGCATATTTTTGGTCATCAAAGGTTGGATTTTCGGATTCAGCGGGTCGAAATACACCTAGAAACTCACCCATTAAAGTCCGATTTCGATTCTGAAAAAAAATATTTTCGATCATCTCTTTTTCGTACCATGCGAAATAACTTCTTTCCAGGTGTATTTTCGTGTAACAAAGGTTGGATTTTTGGATTCAGCGGGTCAAAATACACCTATGAACCCACCCAACGAAGTTCGATTTCGATTCTGGAGACAGATATTTTCGATCATCTCTTTTTCGTACCATGCGAAATAACTTCTTTCCAGGTGTATTTTCGTGTAACAAAGGTTGGAATTTTGGATTCAGCGGGTCAAAATACACCTATGAACCCACCCAACGAAGTTCGATTTCGATTCTGGAGACAGATATTTTCGATCATCTCTTTTTCGTACCATGCGAAATAACTTCTTTCCAGGTGTATTTTCGTGTAACAAAGGTTGGATTTTTGGATTCAGCGGGTCAAAATACACCTATGAACCCACCCAACGAAGTTCGATTTCGATTCTGGAGACAGATATTTTCGATCATCTCTTTTTCGTACCATGCGAAATAACTTCTTTCCAGGTGTATTTTCGTGTAACAAAGGTTGGATTTTTGGATTCAGCGGGTCAAAATACACCTATGAACCCACCCAACGAAGTTCGATTTCGATTCTGGAGACAGATATTTTCGATCATCTCTTTTTCGTACCATGCGAAATAACTTCTTTCCAGGTGTATTTTCGTGTAACAAAGGTTGGATTTTTGGATTCAGCGGGTCAAAATACACCTATAAACCCACCCATCAAAGTTCGATTTCGATTCTGGGGACAGATATTTTCGATCATCTCTTTTACGTACCATGCGAAATAACTTTTTTCCAAGCATATTTTTGGTCATCAAAAGTTGGATTTTCGGATTCAGCGGGTCGAAATACACCTAGAAACTCACCCATCAAAGTCCGATTTCGATTCTGAAAAAAAATATTTTCGATCGTCTCTTTTTCGTACCATGCGGAATAACTTCTTTCTAGGTGTATTTTCGTGTAACAAAGGTTGGATTTTTGGATTCAGCGGGTCAAAATACACCTATAAACCCACCCATCAAAGTTCGATTTCGATTCTGGAGACAGATATTCTCGATCATCTCTTTTTCGTACCATGCGAAATAACTTTTTTCCAAGCATATTTTTGGTCATCAAAGGTTGGATTTTCGGATTCAGCGGGTCGAAATACTTCTAGAAACTCACCCATTAAAGTCCGATTTCGATTCTGAAAAAAAATATTTTCGATCATCTCTTTTTCGTACCATGCGAAATAACTTCTTTCCAGGTGTATTTTCGTGTAACAAAGGTTGGATTTTTGGATTCAGCGGGTCAAAATACACCTATGAACCCACCCAACGAAGTTCGATTTCGATTCTGGAGACAGATATTTTCGATCATCTCTTTTTCGTACCATGCGAAATAACTTCTTTCCAGGTGTATTTTCGTGTAACAAAGGTTGGATTTTTGGATTCAGCGGGTCAGAATACACCTATGAACCCACCCATCAAAGTTCGATTTCGATTCTGGAGACAGATATTCTCGATCATCTCTTTTTCGTACCATGCGGAATAACTTCTTTCCAGGTGTATTTTTGGCCATCAAAGCTTGGATTTTCGGATTCAGCGGGTCAAAATACACCTATATACCCACCCATCAAAGTTCGATTTCGATTCTGTAGACAGATATTTTCGATCATCTCTTTTTCGTACCATGCGGAATAACTTCTTTCCAGGTGTATTTTCGTGTAACAAAGGTTGGATTTTTGGATTCAGCGGGTCAAAATACACCTATAAACCCACCCATCAAAGTTCGATTTCGATTCTGGAGACAGATATTCTCGATCATCTCTTTTTCGTACCATGCGAAATAACTTTTTTCCAAGCATATTTTTGGTCATCAAAGGTTGGATTTTCGGATTCAGCGGGTCGAAATACACCTAGAAACTCACCCATTAAAGTCCGATTTCGATTCTGAAAAAAAATATTTTCGATCATCTCTTTTTCGTACCATGCGAAATAACTTCTTTCCAGGTGTATTTTCGTGTAACAAAGGTTGGATTTTTGGATTCAGCGGGTCAAAATACACCTATGAACCCACCCAACGAAGTTCGATTTCGATTCTGGAGACAGATATTTTCGATCATCTCTTTTTCGTACCATGCGAAATAACTTCTTTCCAGGTGTATTTTCGTGTAACAAAGGTTGGATTTTTGGATTCAGCGGGTCAAAATACACCTATAAACCCACCCATCAAAGTTCGATTTCGATTCTGGGGACAGATATTTTCGATCATCTCTTTTACGTACCATGCGAAATAACTTTTTTCCAAGCATATTTTTGGTCATCAAAAGTTGGATTTTCGGATTCAGCGGGTCGAAATACACCTAGAAACTCACCCATCAAAGTCCGATTTCGATTCTGAAAAAAAATATTTTCGATCGTCTCTTTTTCGTACCATGCGGAATAACTTCTTTCTAGGTGTATTTTCGTGTAACAAAGGTTGGATTTTTGGATTCAGCGGGTCAAAATACACCTATAAACCCACCCATCAAAGTTCGATTTCGATTCTGGAGACAGATATTCTCGATCATCTCTTTTTCGTACCATGCGAAATAACTTTTTTCCAAGCATATTTTTGGTCATCAAAGGTTGGATTTTCGGATTCAGCGGGTCGAAATACTTCTAGAAACTCACCCATTAAAGTCCGATTTCGATTCTGAAAAAAAATATTTTCGATCATCTCTTTTTCGTACCATGCGAAATAACTTCTTTCCAGGTGTATTTTCGTGTAACAAAGGTTGGATTTTTGGATTCAGCGGGTCAAAATACACCTATGAACCCACCCAACGAAGTTCGATTTCGATTCTGGAGACAGATATTTTCGATCATCTCTTTTTCGTACCATGCGAAAAAACTTCTTTCCAGGTGTATTTTCGTGTAACAAAGGTTGGATTTTTGGATTCAGCGGGTCAGAATACACCTATGAACCCACCCATCAAAGTTCGATTTCGATTCTGGAGACAGATATTCTCGATCATCTCTTCTTCGTACCATGCGGAATAACTTCTTTCCAGGTGTATTTTTGGCCATCAAAGCTTGGATTTTCGGATTCAGCGGGTCAAAATACACCTATAAACCCACCCATCAATGTTCGATTTCAATTCTGGAGACAGATATTCTCGATCATCTCTTTTTCGTACCATGCGGAATAACTTCTTTCCAGGTGTATTTTTGGCCATCAAAGCTTGGATTTTCGGATTCAGCGGGTCAAAATACACCTATATACCCACCCATCAAAGTTCGATTTCGATTCTGTAGACAGATATTTTCGATCATCTCTTTTTCGTACCATGCGGAATAACTTCTTTCCAGGTGTATTTTCGTGTAACAAAGGTTGGATTTTTGGATTCAGCGGGTCAAAATACACCTATAAACCCACCCATCAAAGTTCGATTTCGATTCTGGAGACAGATATTCTCGATCATCTCTTTTTCGTACCATGCGAAATAACTTTTTTCCAAGCATATTTTTGGTCATCAAAGGTTGGATTTTCGGATTCAGCGGGTCGAAATACACCTAGAAACTCACCCATTAAAGTCCGATTTCGATTCTGAAAAAAAATATTTTCGATCATCTCTTTTTCGTACCATGCGAAATAACTTCTTTCCAGGTGTATTTTCGTGTAACAAAGGTTGGATTTTTGGATTCAGCGGGTCAAAATACACCTATGAACCCACCCAACGAAGTTCGATTTCGATTCTGGAGACAGATATTTTCGATCATCTCTTTTTCGTACCATGCGAAATAACTTCTTTCCAGGTGTATTTTCGTGTAACAAAGGTTGGATTTTTGGATTCAGCGGGTCAAAATACACCTATGAACCCACCCAACGAAGTTCGATTTCGATTCTGGAGACAGATATTTTCGATCATCTCTTTTTCGTACCATGCGAAATAACTTCTTTCCAGGTGTATTTTCGTGTAACAAAGGTTGGATTTTTGGATTCAGCGGGTCAAAATACACCTATGAACCCACCCAACGAAGTTCGATTTCGATTCTGGAGACAGATATTTTCGATCATCTCTTTTTCGTACCATGCGAAATAACTTCTTTCCAGGTGTATTTTCGTGTAACAAAGCTTGGATTCTCGGATTCAGCGGGTCAAAATACACCTATAAACCGACCCATCAAAGTTCGATTTCGATTCCGGGGACAGATATTCTCGATCATCTCTTTTTCGTACCATGCGAAATAACTTTTTTCCAAGCATATTTTTGGTCATCAAAGGTTGGATTTTCGGATTCAGCTGGTCGAAATACACCTAGAAACTCAGCCATCAAAGTCCGATTTTGATTCTGAAAAAAAATATTTTCGATCGTCTCTTTTTCGTACCATGCGAAATAACTTCTTTCCAGGCGTATTTTCGTGCAACAAAGGTTGGATTTTTGGATTCAGCGGGTCAAAATACACCTATAAACCCACCCAACGAAGTTCGATTTCGATTCTGGAGACAGATATTTTCGATCATCTCTTTTTCGTACCATGCGAAATAACTTCTTTCCAGGTGTATTTTCGTGTAACAAAGGTTGGATTTTTGGATTCAGCGGGTCAGAATACACCTATGAACCTACCCATCAAAGTTCGATTTCGATTCTGGAGAAAGATATTTCCGACCATCTCTTCTTCGTACCATGCGAAATAACTTTTTTCCAAGCATATTTTTGGTCATCAAAGCTTGGATTCTCGGATTCAGCGGGTCAAAATACACCTATAAACCGACCCATCAAAGTTCGATTTCGATTCCGGGGACAGATATTCTCGATCATCTCTTTTTCGTACCATGCGGAATAACTTCTTTCCAGGTGTATTTTCGTGTAACAAAGGTTGGATTTTTGGATTCAGCGGGTCAAAATACACCTATAAACCCACCCATCAAAGTTCGATTTCGATTCTGGGGACAGATATTTTCGATCATCTCTTTTTCGTACCATGCGAAATAACTTTTTTCCAAGCATATTTTTGGTCATCAAAAGTTGGATTTTCGGATTCAGCGGGTCGAAATACACCTAGAAACTCACCTATCAAAGTCCGATTTCGATTCTGAAAAAAAATATTTTCGATCGTCTCTTTTTCGTACCATGCGGAATAACTTCTATCCAGGTGTATTTTCGTGTAACAAAGGTTGGATTTTTGGATTCAGCGGGTCAGAATACACCTATGAACCTACCCATCAAAGTTCGATTTGGATTCTGGAGAAAGATATTTCCGACCATCTCTTTTTCGTACCATGCGAAATAACTTTTTTCCAAGCATATTTATGGTCATCAAAGCTTGGATTCTCGGATTCAGCGGGTCAAAATACACCTATAAACCGACCCATCAAAGTTCGATTTCGATTCCGGGGACAGATATTCTCGATCATCTCTTTTTCGTACCATGCGGAATAACTTTTTTCCAGGTGTATTTTCTTGTAACAAAGGTTGGATTTTTGGATTCAGCGGGTCAAAATACACCTATAAACCCACCCATCAAAGTTCGATTTCGATTCTGGGGACAGATATTTTCGATCATCTCTTTTTCGTACCATGTGAAATAACTTTTTTCCAAGCATATTTTTGGTCATCAAAAGTTGGATTTTCGGATTCAGCGGGTCGAAATACACCTAGAAACTCACCTATCAAAGTCCGATTTCGATTCTGAAAAAAAATATTTTCGATCGTCTCTTTTTCGTACCATGCGTAATAACTTCTTTCCAGGTGTATTTTCGTGTAACAAAGGTTGGATTTTTGGATTCAGCGGGTCAAAATACACCTATAAACCCACCCATCAAAGTTCGATTCCGATTCTGGAGACAGATATTCTCGATCATCTCTTTTTCGTACCATGCGAAATAACTTTTTTCCAAGCATATTTTTGGTCATCAAAGCTTGGATTCTCGGATTCAGCGGGTCAAAATACACCTATAAACCGACCCATCAAAGTTCGATTTCGATTCCGGGGACAGATATTTCCGATCATCTCTTTTTCGTACCATGCGAAATAACTTTTTTCCAAGCATATTTTTGGCCATCAAAAAGTGGATTTTCGGATTCAGCGGGTCGAAATACACCTAGAAACTCACCTATCAAAGTCCGATTTCGATTCTGAAGAAAAATATTTTTGATCGTCTCTTTTTCGTACCATGCGGAATAACTTCTTTCCAGGTGTATTTTCGTGTAACAAAGGTTGGATTTTTGGATTCAGCGGGTCAAAATACACCTATAAACCCACCCATCAAAGTTCGATTTCGATTCTGGAGACAGATATTCTCGATCATCTCTTTTTCGTACCATGCGAAATAACTTTTTTCCAAGCATATTTTTGGTCATCAAAGGTTGGATTTTCGGATTCAGCGGGTCGAAATACACCTAGAAACTCACCCATTAAAGTCCGATTTCGATTCTGACAAAAAATATTTTCGATCATCTCTTTTTCGTACCATGCGAAATAACTTCTTTCCAGGTGTATTTTCGTGTAACAAAGGTTGGATTTTTGGATTCAGCGGGTCAAAATACACCTATGAACCCACCCAACGAAGTTCGATTTCGATTCTGGAGACAGATATTTTCGATCATCTCTTTTTCGTACCATGCGAAATAACTTCTTTCCAGGTGTATTTTCGTGTAACAAAGGTTGGATTTTTGGATTCAGCGGGTCAAAATACACCTATGAACCCACCCAACGAAGTTCGATTTCGATTCTGGAGACAGATATTTTCGATCATCTCTTTTTCGTACCATGCGAAATAACTTCTTTCCAGGTGTATTTTCGTGTAACAAAGGTTGGATTTTTGGATTCAGCGGGTCAAAATACACCTATGAACCCACCCAACGAAGTCCGATTTCGATTCTGGAGACAGATATTTTCGATCATCTCTTTTTCGTACCATGCGAAATAACTTCTTTCCAGGTGTATTTTCGTGTAACAAAGGTTGGATTTTTGGATTCAGCGGGTCAAAATACACCTATAAACCCACCCATCAAAGTTCGATTTCGATTCGGGGGACAGATATTTTCGATCATCTCTTTTACGTACCATGCGAAATAACTTTTTTCCAAGCATATTTTTGGTCATCAAAAGTTGGATTTTCGGATTCAGCGGGTCGAAATACACCTAGAAACTCACCCATCAAAGTCCGATTTCGATTCTGAAAAAAAATATTTTCGATCGTCTCTTTTTCGTACCATGCGGAATAACTTCTTTCCAGGTGTATTTTCGTGTAACAAAGGTTGGATTTTTGGATTCAGCGGGTCAAAATACACCTATAAACCCACCCATCAAAGTTCGATTTCGATTCTGGAGACAGATATTCTCGATCATCTCTTTTTCGTACCATGCGAAATAACTTTTTTCCAAGCATATTTTTGGTCATCAAAGGTTGGATTTTCGGATTCAGCGGGTCGAAATACTTCTAGAAACTCACCCATTAAAGTCCGATTTCGATTCTGAAAAAAAATATTTTCGATCAACTCTTTTTCGTACCATGCGAAATAACTTCTTTCCAGGTGTATTTTCGTGTAACAAAGGTTGGATTTTTGGATTCAGCGGGTCAAAATACACCTATGAACCCACACAACGAAGTTCGATTTCGATTCTGGAGACAGATATTTTCGATCATCTCTTTTTCGTACCATGCGAAATAACTTCTTTCCAGGTGTATTTTCGTGTAACAAAGGTTGGATTTTTGGATTCAGCGGGTCAAAATACACCTATGAACCCACCCAACGAAGTTCGATTTCGATTCTGGAGACAGATATTTTCGATCATCTCTTTTTCGTACCATGCGAAATAACTTCTTTCCAGGTGTATTTTCGTGTAACAAAGGTTGGATTTTTGGATTCAGCGGGTCAGAATACACCTATGAACCCACCCATCAAAGTTCGATTTCGATTCTGGAGACAGATATTCTCGATCATCTCTTCTTCGTACCATGCGGAATAACTTCTTTCCAGGTGTATTTTTGGCCATCAAAGCTTGGATTTTCGGATTCAGCGGGTCAAAATACACCTATAAACCCACCCATCAATGTTCGATTTCAATTCTGGAGACAGATATTCTCGATCATCTCTTTTTCGTACCATGCGGAATAACTTCTTTCCAGGTGTATTTTTGGCCATCAAAGCTTGGATTTTCGGATTCAGCGGGTCAAAATACACCTATATACCCACCCATCAAAGTTCGATTTCGATTCTGTAGACAGATATTTTCGATCATCTCTTTTTCGTACCATGCGGAATAACTTCTTTCCAGGTGTATTTTCGTGTAACAAAGGTTGGATTTTTGGATTCAGCGGGTCAAAATACACCTATGAACCCACCCAACGAAGTTCGATTTCGATTCTGGAGACAGATATTTTCGATCATCTCTTTTTCGTACCATGCGAAATAACTTCTTTCCAGGTGTATTTTCGTGTAACAAAGCTTGGATTCTCGGATTCAGCGGGTCAAAATACACCTATAAACCGACCCATCAAAGTTCGATTTCGATTCCGGGGACAGATATTCTCGATCATCTCTTTTTCGTACCATGCGAAATAACTTTTTTCCAAGCATATTTTTGGTCATCAAAGGTTGGATTTTCGGATTCAGCTGGTCGAAATACACCTAGAAACTCAGCCATCAAAGTCCGATTTTGATTCTGAAACAAAATATTTTCGATCGTCTCTTTTTCGTACCATGCGAAATAACTTCTTTCCAGGCGTATTTTCGTGCAACAAAGGTTGGATTTTTGGATTCAGCGGGTCAAAATACACCTATAAACCCACCCAACGAAGTTCGATTTCGATTCTGGAGACAGATATTTTCGATCATCTCTTTTTCGTACCATGCGAAATAACTTCTTTCCAGGTGTATTTTCGTGTAACAAAGGTTGGATTTTTGGATTCAGCGGGTCAGAATACACCTATGAACCTACCCATCAAAGTTCGATTTCGATTCTGGAGAAAGATATTTCCGACGATCTCTTTTTCGTACCATGCGAAATAACTTTTTTCCAAGCATATTTTTGGTCATCAAAGCTTGGATTCTCGGATTCAGCGGGTCAAAATACACCTATAAACCGACCCATCAAAGTTCGATTTCGATTCCGGGGACAGATATTTTCGATCATCTCTTTTTCGTACCATGCGGAATAACTTCTTTCCAGGTGTATTTTCGTGTAACAAAGGTTGGATTTTTGGATTCAGCGGGTCAAAATACACCTATAAACCCACCCATCAAAGTTCGATTTCGATTCTGGGGACAGATATTTTCGATCATCTCTTTTTCGTACCATGCGAAATAACTTTTTTCCAAGCATATTTTTGGTCATCAAAAGTTGGATTTTCGGATTCAGCGGGTCGAAATACACCTAGAAACTCACCTATCAAAGTCCGATTTCGATTCTGAAAAAAAATATTTTCGATCGTCTCTTTTTCGTACCATGCGTAATAACTTCTTTCCAGGTGTATTTTCGTGTAACAAAGGTTGGATTTTTGGATTCAGCGGGTCAAAATACACCTATAAACCCACCCATCAAAGTTCGATTCCGATTCTGGAGACAGATATTCTCGATCATCTCTTTTTCGTACCATGCGAAATAACTTTTTTCCAAGCATATTTTTGGTCATCAAAGCTTGGATTCTCGGATTCAGCGGGTCAAAATACACCTATAAACCGACCCATCAAAGTTCGATTTCGATTCCGGGGACAGATATTTCCGATCATCTCTTTTTCGTACCATGCGAAATAACTTTTTTCCAAGCATATTTTTGGCCATCAAAAAGTGGATTTTCGGATTCAGCGGGTCGAAATACACCTAGAAACTCACCTATCAAAGTCCGATTTCGATTCTGAAGAAAAATATTTTTGATCGTCTCTTTTTCGTACCATGCGGAATAACTTCTTTCCAGGTGTATTTTCGTGTAACAAAGGTTGGATTTTTGGATTCAGCGGGTCAAAATACACCTATAAACCCACCCATCAAAGTTCGATTTCGATTCTGGAGACAGATATTCTCGATCATCTCTTTTTCGTACCATGCGAAATAACTTTTTTCCAAGCATATTTTTGGTCATCAAAGGTTGGATTTTCGGATTCAGCGGGTCGAAATACACCTAGAAACTCACCCATTAAAGTCCGATTTCGATTCTGACAAAAAATATTTTCGATCATCTCTTTTTCGTACCATGCGAAATAACTTCTTTCCAGGTGTATTTTCGTGTAACAAAGGTTGGATTTTTGGATTCAGCGGGTCAAAATACACCTATGAACCCACCCAACGAAGTTCGATTTCGATTCTGGAGACAGATATTTTCGATCATCTCTTTTTCGTACCATGCGAAATAACTTCTTTCCAGGTGTATTTTCGTGTAACAAAGGTTGGATTTTTGGATTCAGCGGGTCAAAATACACCTATGAACCCACCCAACGAAGTTCGATTTCGATTCTGGAGACAGATATTTTCGATCATCTCTTTTTCGTACCATGCGAAATAACTTCTTTCCAGGTGTATTTTCGTGTAACAAAGGTTGGATTTTTGGATTCAGCGGGTCAAAATACACCTATGAACCCACCCAACGGAGTTCGATTTCGATTCTGGAGACAGATATTTTCGATCATCTCTTTTTCGTACCATGCGAAATAACTTCTTTCCAGGTGTATTTTCGTGTAACAAAGGTTGGATTTTTGGATTCAGCGGGTCAAAATACACCTATAAACCCACCCATCAAAGTTCGATTTCGATTCTGGGGACAGATATTTTCGATCATCTCTTTTACGTACCATGCGAAATAACTTTTTTCCAATCATATTTTTGGTCATCAAAAGTTGGATTTTCGGATTCAGCGGGTCGAAATACACCTAGAAACTCACCCATCAAAGTCCGATTTCGATTCTGAAAAAAAATATTTTCGATCGTCTCTTTTTCGTACCATGCGGAATAACTTCTTTCCAGGTGTATTTTCGTGTAACAAAGGTTGGATTTTTGGATTCAGCGGGTCAAAATACACCTATAAACCCACCCATCAAAGTTCGATTTCGATTCTGGAGACAGATATTCTCGATCATCTCTTTTTCGTACCATGCGAAATAACTTTTTTCCAAGCATATTTTTGGTCATCAAAGGTTGGATTTTCGGATTCAGCGGGTCGAAATACTTCTAGAAACTCACCCATTAAAGTCCGATTTCGATTCTGAAAAAAAATATTTTCGATCATCTCTTTTTCGTACCATGCGAAATAACTTCTTTCCAGGTGTATTTTCGTGTAACAAAGGTTGGATTTTTGGATTCAGCGGGTCAAAATACACCTATGAACCCACCCAACGAAGTTCGATTTCGATTCTGGAGACAGATATTTTCGATCATCTCTTTTTCGTACCATGCGAAATAACTTCTTTCCAGGTGTATTTTCGTGTAACAAAGGTTGGATTTTTGGATTCAGCGGGTCAAAATACACCTATGAACCCACCCAACGAAGTTCGATTTCGATTCTGGAGACAGATATTTTCGATCATCTCTTTTTCGTACCATGCGAAATAACTTCTTTCCAGGTGTATTTTCGTGTAACAAAGGTTGGATTTTTGGATTCAGCGGGTCAAAATACACCTATGAACCCACCCAACGAAGTTCGATTTCGATTCTGGAGACAGATATTTTCGATCATCTCTTTTTCGTACCATGCGAAATAACTTCTTTCCAGGTGTATTTTCGTGTAACAAAGGTTGGATTTTTGGATTCAGCGGGTCAAAATACACCTATGAACCCACCCATCAAAGTTCGATTTCGATTCTGGGGACAGATATTTTCGATCATCTCTTTTACGTACCATGCGAAATAACTTTTTTCCAAGCATATTTTTGGTCATCAAAAGTTGGATTTTCGGATTCAGCGGGTCGAAATACACCTAGAAACTCACCCATCAAAGTCCGATTTCGATTCTGAAAAAAAATATTTTCGATCGTCTCTTTTTCGTACCATGCGGAATAACTTCTTTCCAGGTGTATTTTCGTGTAACAAAGGTTGGATTTTTGGATTCAGCGGGTCAAAATACACCTATAAACCCACCCATCAAAGTTCGATTTCGATTCTGGAGACAGATATTCTCGATCATCTCTTTTTCGTACCATGCGAAATAACTTTTTTCCAAGCATATTTTTGGTCATCAAAGGTTGGATTTTCGGATTCAGCGGGTCGAAATACTTCTAGAAACTCACCCATTAAAGTCCGATTTCGATTCTGAAAAAAAATATTTTCGATCATCTCTTTTTCGTACCATGCGAAATAACTTCTTTCCAGGTGTATTTTCGTGTAACAAAGGTTGGATTTTTGGATTCAGCGGGTCAAAATACACCTATGAATCCACCCAACGAAGTTCGATTTCGATTCTGGAGACAGATATTTTCGATCATCTCTTTTTCGTACCATGCGAAATAACTTCTTTCCAGGTGTATTTTCGTGTAACAAAGGTTGGATTTTTGGATTCAGCGGGTCAAAATACACCTATGAACCCACCCAACGAAGTTCGATTTCGATTCTGGAGACAGATATTTTCGATCATCTCTTTTTCGTACCATGCGAAATAACTTCTTTCCAGGTGTATTTTCGTGTAACAAAGGTTGGATTTTTGGATTCAGCGGGTCAGAATACACCTATGAACCCACCCATCAAAGTTCGATTTCGATTCTGGAGACAGATATTCTCGATCATCTCTTCTTCGTACCATGCGGAATAACTTCTTTCCAGGTGTATTTTTGGCCATCAAAGCTTGGATTTTCGGATTCAGCGGGTCAAAATACACCTATAAACCCACCCATCAATGTTCGATTTCAATTCTGGAGACAGATATTCTCGATCATCTCTTTTTCGTACCATGCGGAATAACTTCTTTCCAGGTGTATTTTTGGCCATCAAAGCTTGGATTTTCGGATTCAGCGGGTCAAAATACACCTATATACCCACCCATCAAAGTTCGATTTCGATTCTGTAGACAGATATTTTCGATCATCTCTTTTTCGTACCATGCGAAATAACTTTTTTCCAAGCATATTTTTGGTCATCAAAGGTTGGATTTTCGGATTCAGCGGGTCGAAATACACCTAGAAACTCACCCATTAAAGTCCGATTTCGATTCTGACAAAAAATATTTTCGATCATCTCTTTTTCGTACCATGCGAAATAACTTCTTTCCAGGTGTATTTTCGTGTAACAAAGGTTGGATTTTTGGATTCAGCGGGTCAAAATACACCTATGAACCCACCCAACGAAGTTCGATTTCGATTCTGGAGACAGATATTTTCGATCATCTCTTTTTCGTACCATGCGAAATAACTTCTTTCCAGGTGTATTTTCGTGTAACAAAGGTTGGATTTTTGGATTCAGCGGGTCAAAATACACCTATGATCCCACCCAACGAAGTTCGATTTCGATTCTGGAGACAGATATTTTCGATCATCTCTTTTTCGTACCATGCGAAATAACTTCTTTCCAGGTGTATTTTCGTGTAACAAAGGTTGGATTTTTGGATTCAGCGGGTCAAAATACACCTATGAACCCACCCAACGGAGTTCGATTTCGATTCTGGAGACAGATATTTTCGATCATCTCTTTTTCGTACCATGCGAAATAACTTCTTTCCAGGTGTATTTTCGTGTAACAAAGGTTGGATTTTTGGATTCAGCGGGTCAAAATACACCTATAAACCCACCCATCAAAGTTCGATTTCGATTCTGGGGACAGATATTTTCGATCATCTCTTTTACGTACCATGCGAAATAACTTTTTTCCAAGCATATTTTTGGTCATCAAAAGTTGGATTTTCGGATTCAGCGGGTCGAAATACACCTAGAAACTCACCCATCAAAGTCCGATTTCGATTCTGAAAAAAAATATTTTCGATCGTCTCTTTTTCGTACCATGCGGAATAACTTCTTTCCAGGTGTATTTTCGTGTAACAAAGGTTGGATTTTTGGATTCAGCGGGTCAAAATACACCTATAAACCCACCCATCAAAGTTCGATTTCGATTCTGGAGACAGATATTCTCGATCATCTCTTTTTCGTACCATGCGAAATAACTTTTTTCCAAGCATATTTTTGGTCATCAAAGGTTGGATTTTCGGATTCAGCGGGTCGAAATACTTCTAGAAACTCACCCATTAAAGTCCGATTTCGATTCTGAAAAAAAATATTTTCGATCATCTCTTTTTCGTACCATGCGAAATAACTTCTTTCCAGGTGTATTTTCGTGTAACAAAGGTTGGATTTTTGGATTCAGCGGGTCAAAATACACCTATGAACCCACCCAACGAAGTTCGATTTCGATTCTGGAGACAGATATTTTCGATCATCTCTTTTTCGTACCATGCGAAATAACTTCTTTCCAGGTGTATTTTCGTGTAACAAAGGTTGGATTTTTGGATTCAGCGGGTCAAAATACACCTATGAACCCACCCAACGAAGTTCGATTTCGATTCTGGAGACAGATATTTTCGATCATCTCTTTTTCGTACCATGCGAAATAACTTCTTTCCAGGTGTATTTTCGTGTAACAAAGGTTGGATTTTTGGATTCAGCGGGTCAAAATACACCTATGAACCCACCCAACGAAGTTCGATTTCGATTCTGGAGACAGATATTTTCGATCATCTCTTTTTCGTACCATGCGAAATAACTTCTTTCCAGGTGTATTTTCGTGTAACAAAGGTTGGATTTTTGGATTCAGCGGGTCAAAATACACCTATGAACCCACCCATCAAAGTTCGATTTCGATTCTGGGGACAGATATTTTCGATCATCTCTTTTACGTACCATGCGAACTAACTTTTTTCCAAGCATATTTTTGGTCATCAAAAGTTGGATTTTCGGATTCAGCGGGTCGAAATACACCTAGAAACTCACCCATCAAAGTCCGATTTCGATTCTGAAAAAAAATATTTTCGATCGTCTCTTTTTCGTACCATGCGGAATAACTTCTTTCCAGGTGTATTTTCGTGTAACAAAGGTTGGATTTTTGGATTCAGCGGGTCAAAATACACCTATAAACCCACCCATCAAAGTTCGATTTCGATTCTGGAGACAGATATTCTCGATCATCTCTTTTTCGTACCATGCGAAATAACTTTTTTCCAAGCATATTTTTGGTCATCAAAGGTTGGATTTTCGGATTCAGCGGGTCGAAATACTTCTAGAAACTCACCCATTAAAGTCCGATTTCGATTCTGAAAAAAAATATTTTCGATCATCTCTTTTTCGTACCATGCGAAATAACTTCTTTCCAGGTGTATTTTCGTGTAACAAAGGTTGGATTTTTGGATTCAGCGGGTCAAAATACACCTATGAATCCACCCAACGAAGTTCGATTTCGATTCTGGAGACAGATATTTTCGATCATCTCTTTTTCGTACCATGCGAAATAACTTCTTTCCAGGTGTATTTTCGTGTAACAAAGGTTGGATTTTTGGATTCAGCGGGTCAAAATACACCTATGAACCCACCCAACGAAGTTCGATTTCGATTCTGGAGACAGATATTTTCGATCATCTCTTTTTCGTACCATGCGAAATAACTTCTTTCCAGGTGTATTTTCGTGTAACAAAGGTTGGATTTTTGGATTCAGCGGGTCAGAATACACCTATGAACCCACCCATCAAAGTTCGATTTCGATTCTGGAGACAGATATTCTCGATCATCTCTTCTTCGTACCATGCGGAATAACTTCTTTCCAGGTGTATTTTTGGCCATCAAAGCTTGGATTTTCGGATTCAGCGGGTCAAAATACACCTATAAACCCACCCATCAATGTTCGATTTCAATTCTGGAGACAGATATTCTCGATCATCTCTTTTTCGTACCATGCGGAATAACTTCTTTCCAGGTGTATTTTTGGCCATCAAAGCTTGGATTTTCGGATTCAGCGGGTCAAAATACACCTATATACCCACCCATCAAAGTTCGATTTCGATTCTGTAGACAGATATTTTCGATCATCTCTTTTTCGTACCATGCGGAATAACTTCTTTCCAGGTGTATTTTCGTGTAACAAAGGTTGGATTTTTGGATTCAGCGGGTCAAAATACACCTATAAACCCACCCATCAAAGTTCGATTTCGATTCTGGAGACAGATATTCTCGATCATCTCTTTTTCGTACCATGCGAAATAACTTTTTTCCAAGCATATTTTTGGTCATCAAAGGTTGGATTTTCGGATTCAGCGGGTCGAAATACACCTAGAAACTCACCCATTAAAGTCCGATTTCGATTCTGAAAAAAAATATTTTCGATCATCTCTTTTTCGTACCATGCGAAATAACTTCTTTCCAGGTGTATTTTCGTGTAACAAAGGTTGGATTTTTGGATTCAGCGGGTCAAAATACACCTATGAACCCACCCAACGAAGTTCGATTTCGATTCTGGAGACAGATATTTTCGATCATCTCTTTTTCGTACCATGCGAAATAACTTCTTTCCAGGTGTATTTTCGTGTAACAAAGGTTGGATTTTTGGATTCAGCGGGTCAAAATACACCTATGAACCCACCCAACGAAGTTCGATTTCGATTCTGGAGACAGATATTTTCGATCATCTCTTTTTCGTACCATGCGAAATAACTTCTTTCCAGGTGTATTTTCGTGTAACAAAGCTTGGATTCTCGGATTCAGCGGGTCAAAATACACCTATAAACCGACCCATCAAAGTTCGATTTCGATTCCGGGGACAGATATTCTCGATCATCTCTTTTTCGTACCATGCGAAATAACTTTTTTCCAAGCATATTTTTGGTCATCAAAGGTTGGATTTTCGGATTCAGCTGGTCGAAATACACCTAGAAACTCAGCCATCAAAGTCCGATTTTGATTCTGAAAAAAAATATTTTCGATCGTCTCTTTTTCGTACCATGCGAAATAACTTCTTTCCAGGCGTATTTTCGTGCAACAAAGGTTGGATTTTTGGATTCAGCGGGTCAAAATACACCTATAAACCCACCCAACGAAGTTCGATTTCGATTCTGGAGACAGATATTTTCGATCATCTCTTTTTCGTACCATGCGAAATAACTTCTTTCCAGGTGTATTTTCGTGTAACAAAGGTTGGATTTTTGGATTCAGCGGGTCAGAATACACCTATGAACCTACCCATCAAAGTTCGATTTCGATTCTGGAGAAAGATATTTCCGACGATCTCTTTTTCGTACCATGCGAAATAACTTTTTTCCAAGCATATTTTTGGTCATCAAAGCTTGGATTCTCGGATTCAGCGGGTCAAAATACACCTATAAACCGACCCATCAAAGTTCGATTTCGATTCCGGGGACAGATATTCTCGATCATCTCTTTTTCGTACCATGCGGAATAACTTCTTTCCAGGTGTATTTTCGTGTAACAAAGGTTGGATTTTTGGATTCAGCGGGTCAAAATACACCTATAAACCCACCCATCAAAGTTCGATTTCGATTCTGGGGACAGATATTTTCGATCATCTCTTTTTCGTACCATGCGAAATAACTTTTTTCCAAGCATATTTTTGGTCATCAAAAGTTGGATTTTCGGATTCAGCGGGTCGAAATACACCTAGAAACTCACCTATCAAAGTCCGATTTCGATTCTGAAAAAAAATATTTTCGATCGTCTCTTTTTCGTACCATGCGGAATAACTTCTTTCCAGGTGTATTTTCGTGTAACAAAGGTTGGATTTTTGGATTCAGCGGGTCAGAATACACCTATGAACCTACCCATCAAAGTTCGATTTGGATTCTGGAGAAAGATATTTCCGACCATCTCTTTTTCGTACCATGCGAAATAACTTTTATCCAAGCATATTTTTGGTCATCAAAGCTTGGATTCTCGGATTCAGCGGGTCAAAATACACCTATAAACCGACCCATCAAAGTTCGATTTCGATTCCGGGGACAGATATTCTCGATCATCTCTTTTTCGTACCATGCGGAATAACTTTTTTCCAGGTGTATTTTCTTGTAACAAAGGTTGGATTTTTGGATTCAGCGGGTCAAAATACACCTATAAACCCACCTATCAAAGTCCGATTTCGATTCTGAAAAAAAATATTTTCGATCGTCTCTTTTTCGTACCATGCGTAATAACTTCTTTCCAGGTGTATTTTCGTGTAACAAAGGTTGGATTTTTGGATTCAGCGGGTCAAAATACACCTATGAACCCACCCAACGAAGTTCGATTTCGATTCTGGAGACAGATATTTTCGATCATCTCTTTTTCGTACCATGCGAAATAACTTCTTTCCAGGTGTATTTTCGTGTAACAAAGGTTGGATTTTTGGATTCAGCGGGTCAGAATACACCTATGAACCCACCCATCAAAGTTCGATTTCGATTCTGGAGACAGATATTCTCGATCATCTCTTCTTCGTACCATGCGGAATAAATTCTTTCCAGGTGTATTTTTGGCCATCAAAGCTTGGATTTTTGGATTCAGCGGGTCAAAATACACCTATAAACCCACCCATCAAAGTTCGATTTCGATTCTGGGGACAGATATTTTCGATCATCTCTTTTTCGTACCATGCGAAATAACTTTTTTCCAAGCATATTTTTGGTCATCAACAGTTGGATTTTCGGATTCAGCGGGTCGAAATACACCTAGAAACTCACCTATCAAAGTCCGATTTCGATTCTGAAAAAAAATATTTTCGATCGTCTCTTTTTCGTACCATGCGTAATAACTTCTTTCCAGGTGTATTTTCGTGTAACAAAGGTTGGATTTTTGGATTCAGCGGGTCAAAATACACCTATAAACCCACCCATCAAAGTTCGATTCCGATTCTGGAGACAGATATTCTCGATCATCTCTTTTTCGTACCATGCGAAATAACTTTTTTCCAAGCATATTTTTGGTCATCAAAGCTTGGATTCTCGGATTCAGCGGGTCAAAATACACCTATAAACCGACCCATCAAAGTTCGATTTCGATTCCGGGGACAGATATTTCCGATCATCTCTTTTTCGTACCATGCGAAATAACTTTTTTCCAAGCATATTTTTGGCCATCAAAAAGTGGATTTTCGGATTCAGCGGGTCGAAATACACCTAGAAACTCACCTATCAAAGTCCGATTTCGATTCTGAAGAAAAATATTTTTGATCGTCTCTTTTTCGTACCATGCGGAATAACTTCTTTCCAGGTGTATTTTCGTGTAACAAAGGTTGGATTTTTGGATTCAGCGGGTCAAAATACACCTATAAACCCACCCATCAAAGTTCGATTTCGATTCTGGAGACAGATATTCTCGATCATCTCTTTTTCGTACCATGCGAAATAACTTTTTTCCAAGCATATTTTTGGTCATCAAAGGTTGGATTTTCGGATTCAGCGGGTCGAAATACACCTAGAAACTCACCCATTAAAGTCCGATTTCGATTCTGACAAAAAATATTTTCGATCATCTCTTTTTCGTACCATGCGAAATAACTTCTTTCCAGGTGTATTTTCGTGTAACAAAGGTTGGATTTTTGGATTCAGCGGGTCAAAATACACCTATGAACCCACCCAACGAAGTTCGATTTCGATTCTGGAGACAGATATTTTCGATCATCTCTTTTTCGTACCATGCGAAATAACTTCTTTCCAGGTGTATTTTCGTGTAACAAAGGTTGGATTTTTGGATTCAGCGGGTCAAAATACACCTATGAACCCACCCAACGAAGTTCGATTTCGATTCTGGAGACAGATATTTTCGATCATCTCTTTTTCGTACCATGCGAAATAACTTCTTTCCAGGTGTATTTTCGTGTAACAAAGGTTGGATTTTTGGATTCAGCGGGTCAAAATACACCTATGAACCCACCCAACGGAGTTCGATTTCGATTCTGGAGACAGATATTTTCGATCATCTCTTTTTCGTACCATGCGAAATAACTTCTTTCCAGGTGTATTTTCGTGTAACAAAGGTTGGATTTTTGGATTCAGCGGGTCAAAATACACCTATAAACCCACCCATCAAAGTTCGATTTCGATTCTGGGGACAGATATTTTCGATCATCTCTTTTACGTACCATGCGAAATAACTTTTTTCCAAGCATATTTTTGGTCATCAAAAGTTGGATTTTCGGATTCAGCGGGTCGAAATACACCTAGAAACTCACCCATCAAAGTCCGATTTCGATTCTGAAAAAAAATATTTTCGATCGTCTCTTTTTCGTACCATGCGGAATAACTTCTTTCCAGGTGTATTTTCGTGTAACAAAGGTTGGATTTTTGGATTCAGCGGGTCAAAATACACCTATAAACCCACCCATCAAAGTTCGATTTCGATTCTGGAGACAGATATTCTCGATCATCTCTTTTTCGTACCATGCGAAATAACTTTTTTCCAAGCATATTTTTGGTCATCAAAGGTTGGATTTTCGGATTCAGCGGGTCGAAATACTTCTAGAAACTCACCCATTAAAGTCCGATTTCGATTCTGAAAAAAAATATTTTCGATCATCTCTTTTTCGTACCATGCGAAATAACTTCTTTCCAGGTGTATTTTCGTGTAACAAAGGTTGGATTTTTGGATTCAGCGGGTCAAAATACACCTATGAACCCACCCAACGAAGTTCGATTTCGATTCTGGAGACAGATATTTTCGATCATCTCTTTTTCGTACCATGCGAAATAACTTCTTTCCAGGTGTATTTTCGTGTAACAAAGGTTGGATTTTTGGATTCAGCGGGTCAAAATACACCTATGAACCCACCCAACGAAGTTCGATTTCGATTCTGGAGACAGATATTTTCGATCATCTCTTTTTCGTACCATGCGAAATAACTTCTTTCCAGGTGTATTTTCGTGTAACAAAGGTTGGATTTTTGGATTCAGCGGGTCAAAATACACCTATGAACCCACCCAACGAAGTTCGATTTCGATTCTGGAGACAGATATTTTCGATCATCTCTTTTTCGTACCATGCGAAATAACTTCTTTCCAGGTGTATTTTCGTGTAACAAAGGTTGGATTTTTGGATTCAGCGGGTCAAAATACACCTATGAACCCACCCATCAAAGTTCGATTTCGATTCTGGGGACAGATATTTTCGATCATCTCTTTTACGTACCATGCGAAATAACTTTTTTCCAAGCATATTTTTGGTCATCAAAAGTTGGATTTTCGGATTCAGCGGGTCGAAATACACCTAGAAACTCACCCATCAAAGTCCGATTTCGATTCTGAAAAAAAATATTTTCGATCGTCTCTTTTTCGTACCATGCGGAATAACTTCTTTCCAGGTGTATTTTCGTGTAACAAAGGTTGGATTTTTGGATTCAGCGGGTCAAAATACACCTATAAACCCACCCATCAAAGTTCGATTTCGATTCTGGAGACAGATATTCTCGATCATCTCTTTTTCGTACCATGCGAAATAACTTTTTTCCAAGCATATTTTTGGTCATCAAAGGTTGGATTTTCGGATTCAGCGGGTCGAAATACTTCTAGAAACTCACCCATTAAAGTCCGATTTCGATTCTGAAAAAAAATATTTTCGATCATCTCTTTTTCGTACCATGCGAAATAACTTCTATCCAGGTGTATTTTCGTGTAACAAAGGTTGGATTTTTGGATTCAGCGGGTCAAAATACACCTATGAATCCACCCAACGAAGTTCGATTTCGATTCTGGAGACAGATATTTTCGATCATCTCTTTTTCGTACCATGCGAAATAACTTCTTTCCAGGTGTATTTTCGTGTAACAAAGGTTGGATTTTTGGATTCAGCGGGTCAAAATACACCTATGAACCCACCCAACGAAGTTCGATTTCGATTCTGGAGACAGATATTTTCGATCATCTCTTTTTCGTACCATGCGAAATAACTTCGTTCCAGGTGTATTTTCGTGTAACAAAGGTTGGATTTTTGGATTCAGCGGGTCAGAATACACCTATGAACCCACCCATCAAAGTTCGATTTCGATTCTGGAGACAGATATTCTCGATCATCTCTTCTTCGTACCATGCGGAATAACTTCTTTCCAGGTGTATTTTTGGCCATCAAAGCTTGGATTTTCGGATTCAGCGGGTCAAAATACACCTATAAACCCACCCATCAATGTTCGATTTCAATTCTGGAGACAGATATTCTCGATCATCTCTTTTTCGTACCATGCGGAATAACTTCTTTCCAGGTGTATTTTTGGCCATCAAAGCTTGGATTTTCGGATTCAGCGGGTCAAAATACACCTATATACCCACCCATCAAAGTTCGATTTCGATTCTGTAGACAGATATTTTCGATCATCTCTTTTTCGTACCATGCGGAATAACTTCTTTCCAGGTGTATTTTCGTGTAACAAAGGTTGGATTTTTGGATTCAGCGGGTCAAAATACACCTATAAACCCACCCATCAAAGTTCGATTTCGATTCTGGAGACAGATATTCTCGATCATCTCTTTTTCGTACCATGCGAAATAACTTTTTTCCAAGCATATTTTTGGTCATCAAAGGTTGGATTTTCGGATTCAGCGGGTCGAAATACACCTAGAAACTCACCCATTAAAGTCCGATTTCGATTCTGAAAAAAAATATTTTCGATCATCTCTTTTTCGTACCATGCGAAATAACTTCTTTCCAGGTGTATTTTCGTGTAACAAAGGTTGGATTTTTGGATTCAGCGGGTCAAAATACACCTATGAACCCACCCAACGAAGTTCGATTTCGATTCTGGAGACAGATATTTTCGATCATCTCTTTTTCGTACCATGCGAAATAACTTCTTTCCAGGTGTATTTTCGTGTAACAAAGGTTGGATTTTTGGATTCAGCGGGTCAAAATACACCTATGAACCCACCCAACGAAGTTCGATTTCGATTCTGGAGACAGATATTTTCGATCATCTCTTTTTCGTACCATGCGAAATAACTTCTTTCCAGGTGTATTTTCGTGTAACAAAGCTTGGATTCTCGGATTCAGCGGGTCAAAATACACCTATAAACCGACCCATCAAAGTTCGATTTCGATTCCGGGGACAGATATTCTCGATCATCTCTTTTTCGTACCATGCGAAATAACTTTTTTCCAAGCATATTTTTGGGCATCAAAGGTTGGATTTTCGGATTCAGCTGGTCGAAATACACCTAGAAACTCAGCCATCAAAGTCCGATTTTGATTCTGAAAAAAAATATTTTCGATCGTCTCTTTTTCGTACCATGCGAAATAACTTCTTTCCAGGCGTATTTTCGTGCAACAAAGGTTGGATTTTTGGATTCAGCGGGTCAAAATACACCTATAAACCCACCCAACGAAGTTCGATTTCGATTCTGGAGACAGATATTTTCGATCATCTCTTTTTCGTACCATGCGAAATAACTTCTTTCCAGGTGTATTTTCGTGTAACAAAGGTTGGATTTTTGGATTCAGCGGGTCAGAATACACCTATGAACCTACCCATCAAAGTTCGATTTCGATTCTGGAGAAAGATATTTCCGACGATCTCTTTTTCGTACCATGCGAAATAACTTTTTTCCAAGCATATTTTTGGTCATCAAAGCTTGGATTCTCGGATTCAGCGGGTCAAAATACACCTATAAACCGACCCATCAAAGTTCGATTTCGATTCCGGGGACAGATATTCTCGATCATCTCTTTTTCGTACCATGCGGAATAACTTCTTTCCAGGTGTATTTTCGTGTAACAAAGGTTGGATTTTTGGATTCAGCGGGTCAAAATACACCTATAAACCCACCCATCAAAGTTCGATTTCGATTCTGGGGACAGATATTTTCGATCATCTCTTTTTCGTACCATGCGAAATAACTTTTTTCCAAGCATATTTTTGGTCATCAAAAGTTGGATTTTCGGATTCAGCGGGTCGAAATACACCTAGAAACTCACCTATCAAAGTCCGATTTCGATTCTGAAAAAAAATATTTTCGATCGTCTCTTTTTCGTACCATGCGGAATAACTTCTTTCCAGGTGTATTTTCGTGTAACAAAGGTTGGATTTTTGGATTCAGCGGGTCAGAATACACCTATGAACCTACCCATCAAAGTTCGATTTGGATTCTGGAGAAAGATATTTCCGACCATCTCTTTTTCGTACCATGCGAAATAACTTTTTTCCAAGCATATTTTTGGTCATCAAAGCTTGGATTCTCGGATTCAGCGGGTCAAAATACACCTATAAACCGACCCATCAAAGTTCGATTTCGATTCCGGGGACAGATATTCTCGATCATCTCTTTTTCGTACCATGCGGAATAACTTTTTTCCAGGTGTATTTTCTTGTAACAAAGGTTGGATTTTTGGATTCAGCGGGTCAAAATACACCTATAAACCCACCCATCAAAGTTCGATTTCGATTCTGGGGACAGATATTTTCGATCATCTCTTTTTCGTACCATGTGAAATAACTTTTTTCCAAGCATATTTTTGGTCATCAAAAGTTGGATTTTCGGATTCAGCGGGTCGAAATACACCTAGAAACTCACCTATCAAAGTCCGATTTCGATTCTGAAAAAAAATATTTTCGATCGTCTCTTTTTCGTACCATGCGTAATAACTTCTTTCCAGGTGTATTTTCGTGTAACAAAGGTTGGATTTTTGGATTCAGCGGGTCAAAATACACCTATAAACCCACCCATCAAAGTTCGATTCCGATTCTGGAGACAGATATTCTCGATCATCTCTTTTTCGTACCATGCGAAATAACTTTTTTCCAAGCATATTTTTGGTCATCAAAGCTTGGATTCTCGGATTCAGCGGGTCAAAATACACCTATAAACCGACCCATCAAAGTTCGATTTCGATTCCGGGGACAGATATTTCCGATCATCTCTTTTTCGTACCATGCGAAATAACTTTTTTCCAAGCATATTTTTGGCCATCAAAAAGTGGATTTTCGGATTCAGCGGGTCGAAATACACCTAGAAACTCACCTATCAAAGTCCGATTTCGATTCTGAAGAAAAATATTTTTGATCGTCTCTTTTTCGTACCATGCGGAATAACTTCTTTCCAGGTGTATTTTCGTGTAACAAAGGTTGGATTTTTGGATTCAGCGGGTCAAAATACACCTATAAACCCACCCATCAAAGTTCGATTTCGATTCTGGAGACAGATATTCTCGATCATCTCTTTTTCGTACCATGCGAAATTACTTTTTTCCAAGCATATTTTTGGTCATCAAAGGTTGGATTTTCGGATTCAGCGGGTCGAAATACACCTAGAAACTCACCCATTAAAGTCCGATTTCGATTCTGACAAAAAATATTTTCGATCATCTCTTTTTCGTACCATGCGAAATAACTTCTTTCCAGGTGTATTTTCGTGTAACAAAGGTTGGATTTTTGGATTCAGCGGGTCAAAATACACCTATGAACCCACCCAACGAAGTTCGATTTCGATTCTGGAGACAGATATTTTCGATCATCTCTTTTTCGTACCATGCGAAATAACTTCTTTCCAGGTGTATTTTCGTGTAACAAAGGTTGGATTTTTGGATTCAGCGGGTCAAAATACACCTATGAACCCACCCAACGAAGTTCGATTTCGATTCTGGAGACAGATATTTTCGATCATCTCTTTTTCGTACCATGCGAAATAACTTCTTTCCAGGTGTATTTTCGTGTAACAAAGGTTGGATTTTTGGATTCAGCGGGTCAAAATACACCTATGAACCCACCCAACGAAGTTCGATTTCGATTCTGGAGACAGATATTTTCGATCATCTCTTTTTCGTACCATGCGAAATAACTTCTTTCCAGGTGTATTTTCGTGTAACAAAGGTTGGATTTTTGGATTCAGCGGGTCAAAATACACCTATAAACCCACCCATCAAAGTTCGATTTCGATTCTGGGGACAGATATTTTCGATCATCTCTTTTACGTACCATGCGAAATAACTTTTTTCCAAGCATATTTTTGGTCATCAAAAGTTGGATTTTCGGATTCAGCGGGTCGAAATACACCTAGAAACTCACCCATCAAAGTCCGATTTCGATTCTGAAAAAAAATATTTTCGATCGTCTCTTTTTCGTACCATGCGGAATAACTTCTTTCCAGGTGTATTTTCGTGTAACAAAGGTTGGATTTTTGGATTCAGCGGGTCAAAATACACCTATAAACCCACCCATCAAAGTTCGATTTCGATTCTGGAGACAGATATTCTCGATCATCTCTTTTTCGTACCATGCGAAATAACTTTTTTCCAAGCATATTTTTGGTCATCAAAGGTTGGATTTTCGGATTCAGCGGGTCGGAATACTTCTAGAAACTCACCCATTAAAGTCCGATTTCGATTCTGAAAAAAAATATTTTCGATCATCTCTTTTTCGTACCATGCGAAATAACTTCTTTCCAGGTGTATTTTCGTGTAACAAAGGTTGGATTTTTGGATTCAGCGGGTCAAAATACACCTATGAACCCACCCAACGAAGTTCGATTTCGATTCTGGAGACAGATATTTTCGATCATCTCTTTTTCGTACCATGCGAAATAACTTCTTTCCAGGTGTATTTTCGTGTAACAAAGGTTGGATTTTTGGATTCAGCGGGTCAAAATACACCTATGAACCCACCCAACGAAGTTCGATTTCGATTCTGGAGACAGATATTTTCGATCATCTCTTTTTCGTACCATGCGAAATAACTTCTTTCCAGGTGTATTTTCGTGTAACAAAGGTTGGATTTTTGGATTCAGCGGGTCAGAATACACCTATGAACCCACCCATCAAAGTTCGATTTCGATTCTGGAGACAGATATTCTCGATCATCTCTTCTTCGTACCATGCGGAATAACTTCTTTCCAGGTGTATTTTTGGCCATCAAAGCTTGGATTTTCGGATTCAGCGGGTCAAAATACACCTATAAACCCACCCATCAATGTTCGATTTCAATTCTGGAGACAGATATTCTCGATCATCTCTTTTTCGTACCATGCGGAATAACTTCTTTCCAGGTGTATTTTTGGCCATCAAAGCTTGGATTTTCGGATTCAGCGGGTCAAAATACACCTATATACCCACCCATCAAAGTTCGATTTCGATTCTGTAGACAGATATTTTCGATCATCTCTTTTTCGTACCATGCGAAATAACTTCTTTCCAGGTGTATTTTCGTGTAACAAAGGTTGGATTTTTGGATTCAGCGGGTCAAAATACACCTATGAACCCACCCAACGAAGTTCGATTTCGATTCTGGAGACAGATATTTTCGATCATCTCTTTTTCGTACCATGCGAAATAACTTCTTTCCAGGTGTATTTTCGTGTAACAAAGCTTGGATTCTCGGATTCAGCGGGTCAAAATACACCTATAAACCGACCCATCAAAGTTCGATTTCGATTCCGGGGACAGATATTCTCGATCATCTCTTTTTCGTACCATGCGAAATAACTTTTTTCCAAGCATATTTTTGGTCATCAAAGGTTGGATTTTCGGATTCAGCTGGTCGAAATACACCTAGAAACTCAGCCATCAAAGTCCGATTTTGATTCTGAAAAAAAATATTTTCGATCGTCTCTTTTTCGTACCATGCGAAATAACTTCTTTCCAGGCGTATTTTCGTGCAACAAAGGTTGGATTTTTGGATTCAGCGGGTCAAAATACACCTATAAACCCACCCAACGAAGTTCGATTTCGATTCTGGAGACAGATATTTTCGATCATCTCTTTTTCGTACCATGCGAAATAACTTCTTTCCAGGTGTATTTTCGTGTAACAAAGGTTGGATTTTTGGATTCAGCGGGTCAGAATACACCTATGAACCTACCCATCAAAGTTCGATTTCGATTCTGGAGAAAGATATTTCCGACGATCTCTTTTTCGTACCATGCGAAATAACTTTTTTCCAAGCATATTTTTGGTCATCAAAGCTTGGATTCTCGGATTCAGCGGGTCAAAATACACCTATAAACCGACCCATCAAAGTTCGATTTCGATTCCGGGGACAGATATTCTCGATCATCTCTTTTTCGTACCATGCGGAATAACTTCTTTCCAGGTGTATTTTCGTGTAACAAAGGTTGGATTTTTGGATTCAGCGGGTCAAAATACACCTATAAACCCACCCATCAAAGTTCGATTTCGATTCTGGGGACAGATATTTTCGATCATCTCTTTTTCGTACCATGCGAAATAACTTTTTTCCAAGCATATTTTTGGTCATCAAAAGTTGGATTTTCGGATTCAGCGGGTCGAAATACACCTAGAAACTCACCTATCAAAGTCCGATTTCGATTCTGAAAAAAAATATTTTCGATCGTCTCTTTTTCGTACCATGCGGAATAACTTCTTTCCAGGTGTATTTTCGTGTAACAAAGGTTGGATTTTTGGATTCAGCGGGTCAGAATACACCTATGAACCTACCCATCAAAGTTCGATTTGGATTCTGGAGAAAGATATTTCCGACCATCTCTTTTTCGTACCATGCGAAATAACTTTTTTCCAAGCATATTTTTGGTCATCAAAGCTTGGATTCTCGGATTCAGCGGGTCAAAATACACCTATAAACCGACCCATCAAAGTTCGATTTCGATTCCGGGGACAGATATTCTCGATCATCTCTTTTTCGTACCATGCGGAATAACTTTTTTCCAGGTGTATTTTCTTGTAACAAAGGTTGGATTTTTGGATTCAGCGGGTCAAAATACACCTATAAACCCACCCATCAAAGTTCGATTTCGATTCTGGGGACAGATATTTTCGATCATCTCTTTTTCGTACCATGTGAAATAACTTTTTTCCAAGCATATTTTTGGTCATCAAAAGTTGGATTTTCGGATTCAGCGGGTCGAAATACACCTAGAAACTCACCTATCAAAGTCCGATTTCGATTCTGAAAAAAAATATTTTCGATCGTCTCTTTTTCGTACCATGCGTAATAACTTCTTTCCAGGTGTATTTTCGTGTAACAAAGGTTGGATTTTTGGATTCAGCGGGTCAAAATACACCTATAAACCCACCCATCAAAGTTCGATTCCGATTCTGGAGACAGATATTCTCGATCATCTCTTTTTCGTACCATGCGAAATAACTTTTTTCCAAGCATATTTTTGGTCATCAAAGCTTGGATTCTCGGATTCAGCGGGTCAAAATACACCTATAAACCGACCCATCAAAGTTCGATTTCGATTCCGGGGACAGATATTTCCGATCATCTCTTTTTCGTACCATGCGAAATAACTTTTTTCCAAGCATATTTTTGGCCATCAAAAAGTGGATTTTCGGATTCAGCGGGTCGAAATACACCTAGAAACTCACCTATCAAAGTCCGATTTCGATTCTGAAGAAAAATATTTTTGATCGTCTCTTTTTCGTACCATGCGGAATAACTTCTTTCCAGGTGTATTTTCGTGTAACAAAGGTTGGATTTTTGGATTCAGCGGGTCAAAATACACCTATAAACCCACCCATCAAAGTTCGATTTCGATTCTGGAGACAGATATTCTCGATCATCTCTTTTTCGTACCATGCGAAATAACTTTTTTCCAAGCATATTTTTGGTCATCAAAGGTTGGATTTTCGGATTCAGCGGGTCGAAATACACCTAGAAACTCACCCATTAAAGTCCGATTTCGATTCTGACAAAAAATATTTTCGATCATCTCTTTTTCGTACCATGCGAAATAACTTCTTTCCAGGTGTATTTTCGTGTAACAAAGGTTGGATTTTTGGATTCAGCGGGTCAAAATACACCTATGAACCCACCCAACGAAGTTCGATTTCGATTCTGGAGACAGATATTTTCGATCATCTCTTTTTCGTACCATGCGAAATAACTTCTTTCCAGGTGTATTTTCGTGTAACAAAGGTTGGATTTTTGGATTCAGCGGGTCAAAATACACCTATGAACCCACCCAACGAAGTTCGATTTCGATTCTGGAGACAGATATTTTCGATCATCTCTTTTTCGTACCATGCGAAATAACTTCTTTCCAGGTGTATTTTCGTGTAACAAAGGTTGGATTTTTGGATTCAGCGGGTCAAAATACACCTATGAACCCACCCAACGAAGTTCGATTTCGATTCTGGAGACAGATATTTTCGATCATCTCTTTTTCGTACCATGCGAAATAACTTCTTTCCAGGTGTATTTTCGTGTAACAAAGGTTGGATTTTTGGATTCAGCGGGTCAAAATACACCTATAAACCCACCCATCAAAGTTCGATTTCGATTCTGGGGACAGATATTTTCGATCATCTCTTTTACGTACCATGCGAAATAACTTTTTTCCAAGCATATTTTTGGTCGTCAAAAGTTGGATTTTCGGATTCAGCGGGTCGAAATACACCTAGAAACTCACCCATCAAAGTCCGATTTCGATTCTGAAAAAAAATATTTTCGATCGTCTCTTTTTCGTACCATGCGGAATAACTTCTTTCCAGGTGTATTTTCGTGTAACAAAGGTTGGATTTTTGGATTCAGCGGGTCAAAATACACCTATAAACCCACCCATCAAAGTTCGATTTCGATTCTGGAGACAGATATTCTCGATCATCTCTTTTTCGTACCATGCGAAATAACTTTTTTCCAAGCATATTTTTGGTCATCAAAGGTTGGATTTTCGGATTCAGCGGGTCGAAATACTTCTAGAAACTCACCCATTAAAGTCCGATTTCGATTCTGAAAAAAAATATTTTCGATCATCTCTTTTTCGTACCATGCGAAATAACTTCTTTCCAGGCGTATTTTCGTGCAACAAAGGTTGGATTTTTGGATTCAGCGGGTCAAAATACACCTATAAACCCACCCAACGAAGTTCGATTTCGATTCTGGAGACAGATATTTTCGATCATCTCTTTTTCGTACCATGCGAAATAACTTCTTTCCAGGTGTATTTTCGTGTAACAAAGGTTGGATTTTTGGATTCAGCGGGTCAGAATACACCTATGAACCTACCCATCAAAGTTCGATTTCGATTCTGGAGAAAGATATTTCCGACGATCTCTTTTTCGTACCATGCGAAATAACTTTTTTCCAAGCATATTTTTGGTCATCAAAGCTTGGATTCTCGGATTCAGCGGGTCAAAATACACCTATAAACCGACCCATCAAAGTTCGATTTCGATTCCGGGGACAGATATTCTCGATCATCTCTTTTTCGTACCATGCGGAATAACTTCTTTCCAGGTGTATTTTCGTGTAACAAAGGTTGGATTTTTGGATTCAGCGGGTCAAAATACACCTATAAACCCACCCATCAAAGTTCGATTTCGATTCTGGGGACAGATATTTTCGATCATCTCTTTTTCGTACCATGCGAAATAACTTTTTTCCAAGCATATTTTTGGTCATCAAAAGTTGGATTTTCGGATTCAGCGGGTCGAAATACACCTAGAAACTCACCTATCAAAGTCCGATTTCGATTCTGAAAAAAAATATTTTCGATCGTCTCTTTTTCGTACCATGCGGAATAACTTCTTTCCAGGTGTATTTTCGTGTAACAAAGGTTGGATTTTTGGATTCAGCGGGTCAGAATACACCTATGAACCTACCCATCAAAGTTCGATTTGGATTCTGGAGAAAGATATTTCCGACCATCTCTTTTTCGTACCATGCGAAATAACTTTTTTCCAAGCATATTTTTGGTCATCAAAGCTTGGATTCTCGGATTCAGCGGGTCAAAATACACCTATAAACCGACCCATCAAAGTTCGATTTCGATTCCGGGGACAGATATTCTCGATCATCTCTTTTTCGTACCATGCGGAATAACTTTTTTCCAGGTGTATTTTCTTGTAACAAAGGTTGGATTTTTGGATTCAGCGGGTCAAAATACACCTATAAACCCACCCATCAAAGTTCGATTTCGATTCTGGGGACAGATATTTTCGATCATCTCTTTTTCGTACCATGTGAAATAACTTTTTTCCAAGCATATTTTTGGTCATCAAAAGTTGGATTTTCGGATTCAGCGGGTCGAAATACACCTAGAAACTCACCTATCAAAGTCCGATTTCGATTCTGAAAAAAAATATTTTCGATCGTCTCTTTTTCGTACCATGCGTAATAACTTCTTTCCAGGTGTATTTTCGTGTAACAAAGGTTGGATTTTTGGATTCAGCGGGTCAAAATACACCTATAAACCCACCCATCAAAGTTCGATTCCGATTCTGGAGACAGATATTCTCGATCATCTCTTTTTCGTACCATGCGAAATAACTTTTTTCCAAGCATATTTTTGGTCATCAAAGCTTGGATTCTCGGATTCAGCGGGTCAAAATACACCTATAAACCGACCCATCAAAGTTCGATTTCGATTCCGGGGACAGATATTTCCGATCATCTCTTTTTCGTACCATGCGAAATAACTTTTTTCCAAGCATATTTTTGGCCATCAAAAAGTGGATTTTCGGATTCAGCGGGTCGAAATACACCTAGAAACTCACCTATCAAAGTCCGATTTCGATTCTGAAGAAAAATATTTTTGATCGTCTCTTTTTCGTACCATGCGGAATAACTTCTTTCCAGGTGTATTTTCGTGTAACAAAGGTTGGATTTTTGGATTCAGCGGGTCAAAATACACCTATAAACCCACCCATCAAAGTTCGATTTCGATTCTGGAGACAGATATTCTCGATCATCTCTTTTTCGTACCATGCGAAATAACTTTTTTCCAAGCATATTTTTGGTCATCAAAGGTTGGATTTTCGGATTCAGCGGGTCGAAATACACCTAGAAACTCACCCATTAAAGTCCGATTTCGATTCTGACAAAAAATATTTTCGATCATCTCTTTTTCGTACCATGCGAAATAACTTCTTTCCAGGTGTATTTTCGTGTAACAAAGGTTGGATTTTTGGATTCAGCGGGTCAAAATACACCTATGAACCCACCCAACGAAGTTCGATTTCGATTCTGGAGACAGATATTTTCGATCATCTCTTTTTCGTACCATGCGAAATAACTTCTTTCCAGGTGTATTTTCGTGTAACAAAGGTTGGATTTTTGGATTCAGCGGGTCAAAATACACCTATGAACCCACCCAACGAAGTTCGATTTCGATTCTGGAGACAGATATTTTCGATCATCTCTTTTTCGTACCATGCGAAATAACTTCTTTCCAGGTGTATTTTCGTGTAACAAAGGTTGGATTTTTGGATTCAGCGGGTCAAAATACACCTATGAACCCACCCAACGAAGTTCGATTTCGATTCTGGAGACAGATATTTTCGATCATCTCTTTTTCGTACCATGCGAAATAACTTCTTTCCAGGTGTATTTTCGTGTAACAAAGGTTGGATTTTTGGATTCAGCGGGTCAAAATACACCTATGAACCCACCCAACGAAGTTCGATTTCGATTCTGGAGACAGATATTTTCGATCATCTCTTTTTCGTACCATGCGAAATAACTTCTTTCCAGGTGTATTTTCGTGTAACAAAGGTTGGATTTTTGGATTCAGCGGGTCAAAATACACCTATAAACCCACCCATCAAAGTTCGATTTCGATTCTGGGGACAGATATTTTCGATCATCTCTTTTACGTACCATGCGAAATAACTTTTTTCCAAGCATATTTTTGGTCATCAAAAGTTGGATTTTCGGATTCAGCGGGTCGAAATACACCTAGAAACTCACCCATCAAAGTCCGATTTCGATTCTGAAAAAAAATATTTTCGATCGTCTCTTTTTCGTACCATGCGGAATAACTTCTTTCCAGGTGTATTTTCGTGTAACAAAGGTTGGATTTTTGGATTCAGCGGGTCAAAATACACCTATAAACCCACCCATCAAAGTTCGATTTCGATTCTGGAGACAGATATTCTCGATCATCTCTTTTTCGTACCATGCGAAATAACTTTTTTCCAAGCATATTTTTGGTCATCAAAGGTTGGATTTTCGGATTCAGCGGGTCGAAATACTTCTAGAAACTCACCCATTAAAGTCCGATTTCGATTCTGAAAAAAAATATTTTCGATCATCTCTTTTTCGTACCATGCGAAATAACTTCTTTCCAGGTGTATTTTCGTGTAACAAAGGTTGGATTTTTGGATTCAGCGGGTCAAAATACACCTATGAACCCACCCAACGAAGTTCGATTTCGATTCTGGAGACAGATATTTTCGATCATCTCTTTTTCGTACCATGCGAAATAACTTCTTTCCAGGTGTATTTTCGTGTAACAAAGGTTGGATTTTTGGATTCAGCGGGTCAGAATACACCTATGAACCCACCCATCAAAGTTCGATTTCGATTCTGGAGACAGATATTCTCGATCATCTCTTCTTCGTACCATGCGGAATAACTTCTTTCCAGGTGTATTTTTGGCCATCAAAGCTTGGATTTTCGGATTCAGCGGGTCAAAATACACCTATAAACCCACCCATCAAAGTTCGATTCCGATTCTGGAGACAGATATTCTCGATCATCTCTTTTTCGTACCATGCGAAATAACTTTTTTCCAAGCATATTTTTGGTCATCAAAGCTTGGATTCTCGGATTCAGCGGGTCAAAATACACCTATAAACCGACCCATCAAAGTTCGATTTCGATTCCGGGGACAGATATTTCCGATCATCTCTTTTTCGTACCATGCGAAATAACTTTTTTCCAAGCATATTTTTGGCCATCAAAAAGTGGATTTTCGGATTCAGCGGGTCGAAATACACCTAGAAACTCACCTATCAAAGTCCGATTTCGATTCTGAAGAAAAATATTTTTGATCGTCTCTTTTTCGTACCATGCGGAATAACTTCTTTCCAGGTGTATTTTCGTGTAACAAAGGTTGGATTTTTGGATTCAGCGGGTCAAAATACACCTATAAACCCACCCATCAAAGTTCGATTTCGATTCTGGAGACAGATATTCTCGATCATCTCTTTTTCGTACCATGCGAAATAACTTTTTTCCAAGCATATTTTTGGTCATCAAAGGTTGGATTTTCGGATTCAGCGGGTCGAAATACACCTAGAAACTCACCCATTAAAGTCCGATTTCGATTCTGACAAAAAATATTTTCGATCATCTCTTTTTCGTACCATGCGAAATAACTTCTTTCCAGGTGTATTTTCGTGTAACAAAGGTTGGATTTTTGGATTCAGCGGGTCAAAATACACCTATGAACCCACCCAACGAAGTTCGATTTCGATTCTGGAGACAGATATTTTCGATCATCTCTTTTTCGTACCATGCGAAATAACTTCTTTCCAGGTGTATTTTCGTGTAACAAAGGTTGGATTTTTGGATTCAGCGGGTCAAAATACACCTATGAACCCACCCAACGAAGTTCGATTTCGATTCTGGAGACAGATATTTTCGATCATCTCTTTTTCGTACCATGCGAAATAACTTCTTTCCAGGTGTATTTTCGTGTAACAAAGGTTGGATTTTTGGATTCAGCGGGTCAAAATACACCTATGAACCCACCCAACGAAGTTCGATTTCGATTCTGGAGACAGATATTTTCGATCATCTCTTTTTCGTACCATGCGAAATAACTTCTTTCCAGGTGTATTTTCGTGTAACAAAGGTTGGATTTTTGGATTCAGCGGGTCAAAATACACCTATGAACCCACCCAACGAAGTTCGATTTCGATTCTGGAGACAGATATTTTCGATCATCTCTTTTTCGTACCATGCGAAATAACTTCTTTCCAGGTGTATTTTCGTGTAACAAAGGTTGGATTTTTGGATTCAGCGGGTCAAAATACACCTATAAACCCACCCATCAAAGTTCGATTTCGATTCTGGGGACAGATATTTTCGATCATCTCTTTTACGTACCATGCGAAATAACTTTTTTCCAAGCATATTTTTGGTCATCAAAAGTTGGATTTTCGGATTCAGCGGGTCGAAATACACCTAGAAACTCACCCATCAAAGTCCGATTTCGATTCTGAAAAAAAATATTTTCGATCGTCTCTTTTTCGTACCATGCGGAATAACTTCTTTCCAGGTGTATTTTCGTGTAACAAAGGTTGGATTTTTGGATTCAGCGGGTCAAAATACACCTATAAACCCACCCATCAAAGTTCGATTTCGATTCTGGAGACAGATATTCTCGATCATCTCTTTTTCGTACCATGCGAAATAACTTTTTTCCAAGCATATTTTTGGTCATCAAAGGTTGGATTTTCGGATTCAGCGGGTCGAAATACTTCTAGAAACTCACCCATTAAAGTCCGATTTCGATTCTGAAAAAAAATATTTTCGATCATCTCTTTTTCGTACCATGCGAAATAACTTCTTTCCAGGTGTATTTTCGTGTAACAAAGGTTGGATTTTTGGATTCAGCGGGTCAAAATACACCTATGAACCCACCCAACGAAGTTCGATTTCGATTCTGGAGACAGATATTTTCGATCATCTCTTTTTCGTACCATGCGAAATAACTTCTTTCCAGGTGTATTTTCGTGTAACAAAGGTTGGATTTTTGGATTCAGCGGGTCAGAATACACCTATGAACCCACCCATCAAAGTTCGATTTCGATTCTGGAGACAGATATTCTCGATCATCTCTTCTTCGTACCATGCGGAATAACTTCTTTCCAGGTGTATTTTTGGCCATCAAAGCTTGGATTTTCGGATTCAGCGGGTCAAAATACACCTATAAACCCACCCATCAATGTTCGATTTCAATTCTGGAGACAGATATTCTCGATCATCTCTTTTTCGTACCATGCGGAATAACTTCTTTCCAGGTGTATTTTTGGCCATCAAAGCTTGGATTTTCGGATTCAGCGGGTCAAAATACACCTATATACCCACCCATCAAAGTTCGATTTCGATTCTGTAGACAGATATTTTCGATCATCTCTTTTTCGTACCATGCGGAATAACTTCTTTCCAGGTGTATTTTCGTGTAACAAAGGTTGGATTTTTGGATTCAGCGGGTCAAAATACACCTATGAACCCACCCAACGAAGTTCGATTTCGATTCTGGAGACAGATATTTTCGATCATCTCTTTTTCGTACCATGCGAAATAACTTCTTTCCAGGTGTATTTTCGTGTAACAAAGGTTGGATTTTTGGATTCAGCGGGTCAAAATACACCTATGAACCCACCCAACGAAGTTCGATTTCGATTCTGGAGACAGATATTTTCGATCATCTCTTTTTCGTACCATGCGAAATAACTTCTTTCCAGGTGTATTTTCGTGTAACAAAGGTTGGATTTTTGGATTCAGCGGGTCAAAATACACCTATGAACCCACCCATCAAAGTTCGATTTCGATTCTGGGGACAGATATTTTCGATCATCTCTTTTACGTACCATGCGAAATAACTTTTTTCCAAGCATATTTTTGGTCATCAAAAGTTGGATTTTCGGATTCAGCGGGTCGAAATACACCTAGAAACTCACCCATCAAAGTCCGATTTCGATTCTGAAAAAAAATATTTTCGATCGTCTCTTTTTCGTACCATGCGGAATAACTTCTTTCCAGGTGTATTTTCGTGTAACAAAGGTTGGATTTTTGGATTCAGCGGGTCAAAATACACCTATAAACCCACCCATCAAAGTTCGATTTCGATTCTGGAGACAGATATTCTCGATCATCTCTTTTTCGTACCATGCGAAATAACTTTTTTCCAAGCATATTTTTGGTCATCAAAGGTTGGATTTTCGGATTCAGCGGGTCGAAATACTTCTAGAAACTCACCCATTAAAGTCCGATTTCGATTCTGAAAAAAAATATTTTCGATCATCTCTTTTTCGTACCATGCGAAATAACTTCTTTCCAGGTGTATTTTCGTGTAACAAAGGTTGGATTTTTGGATTCAGCGGGTCAAAATACACCTATGAACCCACCCAACGAAGTTCGATTTCGATTCTGGAGACAGATATTTTCGATCATCTCTTTTTCGTACCATGCGAAATAACTTCTTTCCAGGTGTATTTTCGTGTAACAAAGGTTGGATTTTTGGATTCAGCGGGTCAAAATACACCTATGAACCCACCCAACGAAGTTCGATTTCGATTCTGGAGACAGATATTTTCGATCATCTCTTTTTCGTACCATGCGAAATAACTTCTTTCCAGGTGTATTTTCGTGTAACAAAGGTTGGATTTTTGGATTCAGCGGGTCAGAATACACCTATGAACCCACCCATCAAAGTTCGATTTCGATTCTGGAGACAGATATTCTCGATCATCTCTTCTTCGTACCATGCGGAATAACTTCTTTCCAGGTGTATTTTTGGCCATCAAAGCTTGGATTTTCGGATTCAGCGGGTCAAAATACACCTATAAACCCACCCATCAATGTTCGATTTCAATTCTGGAGACAGATATTCTCGATCATCTCTTTTTCGTACCATGCGGAATAACTTCTTTCCAGGTGTATTTTTGGCCATCAAAGCTTGGATTTTCGGATTCAGCGGGTCAAAATACACCTATATACCCACCCATCAAAGTTCGATTTCGATTCTGTAGACAGATATTTTCGATCATCTCTTTTTCGTACCATGCGGAATAACTTCTTTCCAGGTGTATTTTCGTGTAACAAAGGTTGGATTTTTGGATTCAGCGGGTCAAAATACACCTATAAACCCACCCATCAAAGTTCGATTTCGATTCTGGAGACAGATATTCTCGATCATCTCTTTTTCGTACCATGCGAAATAACTTTTTTCCAAGCATATTTTTGGTCATCAAAGGTTGGATTTTCGGATTCAGCGGGTCGAAATACACCTAGAAACTCACCCATTAAAGTCCGATTTCGATTCTGAAAAAAAATATTTTCGATCATCTCTTTTTCGTACCATGCGAAATAACTTCTTTCCAGGTGTATTTTCGTGTAACAAAGGTTGGATTTTTGGATTCAGCGGGTCAAAATACACCTATGAACCCACCCAACGAAGTTCGATTTCGATTCTGGAGACAGATATTTTCGATCATCTCTTTTTCGTACCATGCGAAATAACTTCTTTCCAGGTGTATTTTCGTGTAACAAAGGTTGGATTTTTGGATTCAGCGGGTCAAAATACACCTATGAACCCACCCAACGAAGTTCGATTTCGATTCTGGAGACAGATATTTTCGATCATCTCTTTTTCGTACCATGCGAAATAACTTCTTTCCAGGTGTATTTTCGTGTAACAAAGCTTGGATTCTCGGATTCAGCGGGTCAAAATACACCTATAAACCGACCCATCAAAGTTCGATTTCGATTCCGGGGACAGATATTCTCGATCATCTCTTTTTCGTACCATGCGAAATAACTTTTTTCCAAGCATATTTTTGGTCATCAAAGGTTGGATTTTCGGATTCAGCTGGTCGAAATACACCTAGAAACTCAGCCATCAAAGTCCGATTTTGATTCTGAAAAAAAATATTTTCGATCGTCTCTTTTTCGTACCATGCGAAATAACTTCTTTCCAGGCGTATTTTCGTGCAACAAAGGTTGGATTTTTGGATTCAGCGGGTCAAAATACACCTATAAACCCACCCAACGAAGTTCGATTTCGATTCTGGAGACAGATATTTTCGATCATCTCTTTTTCGTACCATGCGAAATAACTTCTTTCCAGGTGTATTTTCGTGTAACAAAGGTTGGATTTTTGGATTCAGCGGGTCAGAATACACCTATGAACCTACCCATCAAAGTTCGATTCCGATTCTGGAGACAGATATTCTCGATCATCTCTTTTTCGTACCATGCGAAATAACTTTTTTCCAAGCATATTTTTGGTCATCAAAGCTTGGATTCTCGGATTCAGCGGGTCAAAATACACCTATAAACCGACCCATCAAAGTTCGATTTCGATTCCGGGGACAGATATTTCCGATCATCTCTTTTTCGTACCATGCGAAATAACTTTTTTCCAAGCATATTTTTGGCCATCAAAAAGTGGATTTTCGGATTCAGCGGGTCGAAATACACCTAGAAACTCACCTATCAAAGTCCGATTTCGATTCTGAAGAAAAATATTTTTGATCGTCTCTTTTTCGTACCATGCGGAATAACTTCTTTCCAGGTGTATTTTCGTGTAACAAAGGTTGGATTTTTGGATTCAGCGGGTCAAAATACACCTATAAACCCACCCATCAAAGTTCGATTTCGATTCTGGAGACAGATATTCTCGATCATCTCTTTTTCGTACCATGCGAAATAACTTTTTTCCAAGCATATTTTTGGTCATCAAAGGTTGGATTTTCGGATTCAGCGGGTCGAAATACACCTAGAAACTCACCCATTAAAGTCCGATTTCGATTCTGACAAAAAATATTTTCGATCATCTCTTTTTCGTACCATGCGAAATAACTTCTTTCCAGGTGTATTTTCGTGTAACAAAGGTTGGATTTTTGGATTCAGCGGGTCAAAATACACCTATGAACCCACCCAACGAAGTTCGATTTCGATTCTGGAGACAGATATTTTCGATCATCTCTTTTTCGTACCATGCGAAATAACTTCTTTCCAGGTGTATTTTCGTGTAACAAAGGTTGGATTTTTGGATTCAGCGGGTCAAAATACACCTATGAACCCACCCAACGAAGTTCGATTTCGATTCTGGAGACAGATATTTTCGATCATCTCTTTTTCGTACCATGCGAAATAACTTCTTTCCAGGTGTATTTTCGTGTAACAAAGGTTGGATTTTTGGATTCAGCGGGTCAAAATACACCTATGAACCCACCCAACGAAGTTCGATTTCGATTCTGGAGACAGATATTTTCGATCATCTCTTTTTCGTACCATGCGAAATAACTTCTTTCCAGGTGTATTTTCGTGTAACAAAGGTTGGATTTTTGGATTCAGCGGGTCAAAATACACCTATGAACCCACCCAACGAAGTTCGATTTCGATTCTGGAGACAGATATTTTCGATCATCTCTTTTTCGTACCATGCGAAATAACTTCTTTCCAGGTGTATTTTCGTGTAACAAAGGTTGGATTTTTGGATTCAGCGGGTCAAAATACACCTATAAACCCACCCATCAAAGTTCGATTTCGATTCTGGGGACAGATATTTTCGATCATCTCTTTTACGTACCATGCGAAATAACTTTTTTCCAAGCATATTTTTGGTCATCAAAAGTTGGATTTTCGGATTCAGCGGGTCGAAATACACCTAGAAACTCACCCATCAAAGTCCGATTTCGATTCTGAAAAAAAATATTTTCGATCGTCTCTTTTTCGTACCATGCGGAATAACTTCTTTCCAGGTGTATTTTCGTGTAACAAAGGTTGGATTTTTGGATTCAGCGGGTCAAAATACACCTATAAACCCACCCATCAAAGTTCGATTTCGATTCTGGAGACAGATATTCTCGATCATCTCTTTTTCGTACCATGCGAAATAACTTTTTTCCAAGCATATTTTTGGTCATCAAAGGTTGGATTTTCGGATTCAGCGGGTCGAAATACTTCTAGAAACTCACCCATTAAAGTCCGATTTCGATTCTGAAAAAAAATATTTTCGATCATCTCTTTTTCGTACCATGCGAAATAACTTCTTTCCAGGTGTATTTTCGTGTAACAAAGGTTGGATTTTTGGATTCAGCGGGTCAAAATACACCTATGAACCCACCCAACGAAGTTCGATTTCGATTCTGGAGACAGATATTTTCGATCATCTCTTTTTCGTACCATGCGAAATAACTTCTTTCCAGGTGTATTTTCGTGTAACAAAGGTTGGATTTTTGGATTCAGCGGGTCAAAATACACCTATGAACCCACCCAACGAAGTTCGATTTCGATTCTGGAGACAGATATTTTCGATCATCTCTTTTTCGTACCATGCGAAATAACTTCTTTCCAGGTGTATTTTCGTGTAACAAAGGTTGGATTTTTGGATTCAGCGGGTCAGAATACACCTATGAACCCACCCATCAAAGTTCGATTTCGATTCTGGAGACAGATATTCTCGATCATCTCTTCTTCGTACCATGCGGAATAACTTCTTTCCAGGTGTATTTTTGGCCATCAAAGCTTGGATTTTCGGATTCAGCGGGTCAAAATACACCTATAAACCCACCCATCAATGTTCGATTTCAATTCTGGAGACAGATATTCTCGATCATCTCTTTTTCGTACCATGCGGAATAACTTCTTTCCAGGTGTATTTTTGGCCATCAAAGCTTGGATTTTCGGATTCAGCGGGTCAAAATACACCTATATACCCACCCATCAAAGTTCGATTTCGATTCTGTAGACAGATATTTTCGATCATCTCTTTTTCGTACCATGCGGAATAACTTCTTTCCAGGTGTATTTTCGTGTAACAAAGGTTGGATTTTTGGATTCAGCGGGTCAAAATACACCTATGAACCCACCCAACGAAGTTCGATTTCGATTCTGGAGACAGATATTTTCGATCATCTCTTTTTCGTACCATGCGAAATAACTTCTTTCCAGGTGTATTTTCGTGTAACAAAGGTTGGATTTTTGGATTCAGCGGGTCAAAATACACCTATGAACCCACCCAACGAAGTTCGATTTCGATTCTGGAGACAGATATTTTCGATCATCTCTTTTTCGTACCATGCGAAATAACTTCTTTCCAGGTGTATTTTCGTGTAACAAAGGTTGGATTTTTGGATTCAGCGGGTCAAAATACACCTATGAACCCACCCATCAAAGTTCGATTTCGATTCTGGGGACAGATATTTTCGATCATCTCTTTTACGTACCATGCGAAATAACTTTTTTCCAAGCATATTTTTGGCCATCAAAAAGTGGATTTTCGGATTCAGCGGGTCGAAATACACCTAGAAACTCACCTATCAAAGTCCGATTTCGATTCTGAAGAAAAATATTTTTGATCGTCTCTTTTTCGTACCATGCGGAATAACTTCTTTCCAGGTGTATTTTCGTGTAACAAAGGTTGGATTTTTGGATTCAGCGGGTCAAAATACACCTATAAACCCACCCATCAAAGTTCGATTTCGATTCTGGAGACAGATATTCTCGATCATCTCTTTTTCGTACCATGCGAAATAACTTTTTTCCAAGCATATTTTTGGTCATCAAAGGTTGGATTTTCGGATTCAGCGGGTCGAAATACACCTAGAAACTCACCCATTAAAGTCCGATTTCGATTCTGACAAAAAATATTTTCGATCATCTCTTTTTCGTACCATGCGAAATAACTTCTTTCCAGGTGTATTTTCGTGTAACAAAGGTTGGATTTTTGGATTCAGCGGGTCAAAATACACCTATGAACCCACCCAACGAAGTTCGATTTCGATTCTGGAGACAGATATTTTCGATCATCTCTTTTTCGTACCATGCGAAATAACTTCTTTCCAGGTGTATTTTCGTGTAACAAAGGTTGGATTTTTGGATTCAGCGGGTCAAAATACACCTATGAACCCACCCAACGAAGTTCGATTTCGATTCTGGAGACAGATATTTTCGATCATCTCTTTTTCGTACCATGCGAAATAACTTCTTTCCAGGTGTATTTTCGTGTAACAAAGGTTGGATTTTTGGATTCAGCGGGTCAAAATACACCTATGAACCCACCCAACGAAGTTCGATTTCGATTCTGGAGACAGATATTTTCGATCATCTCTTTTTCGTACCATGCGAAATAACTTCTTTCCAGGTGTATTTTCGTGTAACAAAGGTTGGATTTTTGGATTCAGCGGGTCAAAATACACCTATGAACCCACCCAACGAAGTTCGATTTCGATTCTGGAGACAGATATTTTCGATCATCTCTTTTTCGTACCATGCGAAATAACTTCTTTCCAGGTGTATTTTCGTGTAACAAAGGTTGGATTTTTGGATTCAGCGGGTCAAAATACACCTATAAACCCACCCATCAAAGTTCGATTTCGATTCTGGGGACAGATATTTTCGATCATCTCTTTTACGTACCATGCGAAATAACTTTTTTCCAAGCATATTTTTGGTCATCAAAAGTTGGATTTTCGGATTCAGCGGGTCGAAATACACCTAGAAACTCACCCATCAAAGTCCGATTTCGATTCTGAAAAAAAATATTTTCGATCGTCTCTTTTTCGTACCATGCGGAATAACTTCTTTCCAGGTGTATTTTCGTGTAACAAAGGTTGGATTTTTGGATTCAGCGGGTCAAAATACACCTATAAACCCACCCATCAAAGTTCGATTTCGATTCTGGAGACAGATATTCTCGATCATCTCTTTTTCGTACCATGCGAAATAACTTTTTTCCAAGCATATTTTTGGTCATCAAAGGTTGGATTTTCGGATTCAGCGGGTCGAAATACTTCTAGAAACTCACCCATTAAAGTCCGATTTCGATTCTGAAAAAAAATATTTTCGATCATCTCTTTTTCGTACCATGCGAAATAACTTCTTTCCAGGTGTATTTTCGTGTAACAAAGGTTGGATTTTTGGATTCAGCGGGTCAAAATACACCTATGAACCCACCCAACGAAGTTCGATTTCGATTCTGGAGACAGATATTTTCGATCATCTCTTTTTCGTACCATGCGAAATAACTTCTTTCCAGGTGTATTTTCGTGTAACAAAGGTTGGATTTTTGGATTCAGCGGGTCAAAATACACCTATGAACCCACCCAACGAAGTTCGATTTCGATTCTGGAGACAGATATTTTCGATCATCTCTTTTTCGTACCATGCGAAATAACTTCTTTCCAGGTGTATTTTCGTGTAACAAAGGTTGGATTTTTGGATTCAGCGGGTCAGAATACACCTATGAACCCACCCATCAAAGTTCGATTTCGATTCTGGAGACAGATATTCTCGATCATCTCTTCTTCGTACCATGCGGAATAACTTCTTTCCAGGTGTATTTTTGGCCATCAAAGCTTGGATTTTCGGATTCAGCGGGTCAAAATACACCTATAAACCCACCCATCAATGTTCGATTTCAATTCTGGAGACAGATATTCTCGATCATCTCTTTTTCGTACCATGCGGAATAACTTCTTTCCAGGTGTATTTTTGGCCATCAAAGCTTGGATTTTCGGATTCAGCGGGTCAAAATACACCTATATACCCACCCATCAAAGTTCGATTTCGATTCTGTAGACAGATATTTTCGATCATCTCTTTTTCGTACCATGCGGAATAACTTCTTTCCAGGTGTATTTTCGTGTAACAAAGGTTGGATTTTTGGATTCAGCGGGTCAAAATACACCTATGAACCCACCCAACGAAGTTCGATTTCGATTCTGGAGACAGATATTTTCGATCATCTCTTTTTCGTACCATGCGAAATAACTTCTTTCCAGGTGTATTTTCGTGTAACAAAGGTTGGATTTTTGGATTCAGCGGGTCAAAATACACCTATGAACCCACCCAACGAAGTTCGATTTCGATTCTGGAGACAGATATTTTCGATCATCTCTTTTTCGTACCATGCGAAATAACTTCTTTCCAGGTGTATTTTCGTGTAACAAAGGTTGGATTTTTGGATTCAGCGGGTCAAAATACACCTATGAACCCACCCATCAAAGTTCGATTTCGATTCTGGGGACAGATATTTTCGATCATCTCTTTTACGTACCATGCGAAATAACTTTTTTCCAAGCATATTTTTGGTCATCAAAAGTTGGATTTTCGGATTCAGCGGGTCGAAATACACCTAGAAACTCACCCATCAAAGTCCGATTTCGATTCTGAAAAAAAATATTTTCGATCGTCTCTTTTTCGTACCATGCGGAATAACTTCTTTCCAGGTGTATTTTCGTGTAACAAAGGTTGGATTTTTGGATTCAGCGGGTCAAAATACACCTATAAACCCACCCATCAAAGTTCGATTTCGATTCTGGAGACAGATATTCTCGATCATCTCTTTTTCGTACCATGCGAAATAACTTTTTTCCAAGCATATTTTTGGTCATCAAAGGTTGGATTTTCGGATTCAGCGGGTCGAAATACTTCTAGAAACTCACCCATTAAAGTCCGATTTCGATTCTGAAAAAAAATATTTTCGATCATCTCTTTTTCGTACCATGCGAAATAACTTCTTTCCAGGTGTATTTTCGTGTAACAAAGGTTGGATTTTTGGATTCAGCGGGTCAAAATACACCTATGAACCCACCCAACGAAGTTCGATTTCGATTCTGGAGACAGATATTTTCGATCATCTCTTTTTCGTACCATGCGAAATAACTTCTTTCCAGGTGTATTTTCGTGTAACAAAGGTTGGATTTTTGGATTCAGCGGGTCAAAATACACCTATGAACCCACCCAACGAAGTTCGATTTCGATTCTGGAGACAGATATTTTCGATCATCTCTTTTTCGTACCATGCGAAATAACTTCTTTCCAGGTGTATTTTCGTGTAACAAAGGTTGGATTTTTGGATTCAGCGGGTCAGAATACACCTATGAACCCACCCATCAAAGTTCGATTTCGATTCTGGAGACAGATATTCTCGATCATCTCTTCTTCGTACCATGCGGAATAACTTCTTTCCAGGTGTATTTTTGGCCATCAAAGCTTGGATTTTCGGATTCAGCGGGTCAAAATACACCTATAAACCCACCCATCAATGTTCGATTTCAATTCTGGAGACAGATATTCTCGATCATCTCTTTTTCGTACCATGCGGAATAACTTCTTTCCAGGTGTATTTTTGGCCATCAAAGCTTGGATTTTCGGATTCAGCGGGTCAAAATACACCTATATACCCACCCATCAAAGTTCGATTTCGATTCTGTAGACAGATATTTTCGATCATCTCTTTTTCGTACCATGCGGAATAACTTCTTTCCAGGTGTATTTTCGTGTAACAAAGGTTGGATTTTTGGATTCAGCGGGTCAAAATACACCTATAAACCCACCCATCAAAGTTCGATTTCGATTCTGGAGACAGATATTCTCGATCATCTCTTTTTCGTACCATGCGAAATAACTTTTTTCCAAGCATATTTTTGGTCATCAAAGGTTGGATTTTCGGATTCAGCGGGTCGAAATACACCTAGAAACTCACCCATTAAAGTCCGATTTCGATTCTGAAAAAAAATATTTTCGATCATCTCTTCTTCGTACCATGCGAAATAACTTCTTTCCAGGTGTATTTTCGTGTAACAAAGGTTGGATTTTTGGATTCAGCGGGTCAAAATACACCTATGAACCCACCCAACGAAGTTCGATTTCGATTCTGGAGACAGATATTTTCGATCATCTCTTTTTCGTACCATGCGAAATAACTTCTTTCCAGGTGTATTTTCGTGTAACAAAGGTTGGATTTTTGGATTCAGCGGGTCAAAATACACCTATGAACCCACCCAACGAAGTTCGATTTCGATTCTGGAGACAGATATTTTCGATCATCTCTTTTTCGTACCATGCGAAATAACTTCTTTCCAGGTGTATTTTCGTGTAACAAAGCTTGGATTCTCGGATTCAGCGGGTCAAAATACACCTATAAACCGACCCATCAAAGTTCGATTTCGATTCCGGGGACAGATATTCTCGATCATCTCTTTTTCGTACCATGCGAAATAACTTTTTTCCAAGCATATTTTTGGTCATCAAAGGTTGGATTTTCGGATTCAGCTGGTCGAAATACACCTAGAAACTCAGCCATCAAAGTCCGATTTTGATTCTGAAAAAAAATATTTTCGATCGTCTCTTTTTCGTACCATGCGAAATAACTTCTTTCCAGGCGTATTTTCGTGCAACAAAGGTTGGATTTTTGGATTCAGCGGGTCAAAATACACCTATAAACCCACCCAACGAAGTTCGATTTCGATTCTGGAGACAGATATTTTCGATCATCTCTTTTTCGTACCATGCGAAATAACTTCTTTCCAGGTGTATTTTCGTGTAACAAAGGTTGGATTTTTGGATTCAGCGGGTCAGAATACACCTATGAACCTACCCATCAAAGTTCGATTTCGATTCTGGAGAAAGATATTTCCGACGATCTCTTTTTCGTACCATGCGAAATAACTTTTTTCCAAGCATATTTTTGGTCATCAAAGCTTGGATTCTCGGATTCAGCGGGTCAAAATACACCTATAAACCGACCCATCAAAGTTCGATTTTGATTCCGGGGACAGATATTCTCGATCATCTCTTTTTCGTACCATGCGGAATAACTTCTTTCCAGGTGTATTTTCGTGTAACAAAGGTTGGATTTTTGGATTCAGCGGGTCAAAATACACCTATAAACCCACCCATCAAAGTTCGATTTCGATTCTGGGGACAGATATTTTCGATCATCTCTTTTTCGTACCATGCGAAATAACTTTTTTCCAAGCATATTTTTGGTCATCAAAAGTTGGATTTTCGGATTCAGCGGGTCGAAATACACCTAGAAACTCACCTATCAAAGTCCGATTTCGATTCTGAAAAAAAATATTTTCGATCGTCTCTTTTTCGTACCATGCGGAATAACTTCTTTCCAGGTGTATTTTCGTGTAACAAAGGTTGGATTTTTGGATTCAGCGGGTCAGAATACACCTATGAACCTACCCATCAAAGTTCGATTTGGATTCTGGAGAAAGATATTTCCGACCATCTCTTTTTCGTACCATGCGAAATAACTTTTTTCCAAGCATATTTTTGGTCATCAAAGCTTGGATTCTCGGATTCAGCGGGTCAAAATACACCTATAAACCGACCCATCAAAGTTCGATTTCGATTCCGGGGACAGATATTCTCGATCATCTCTTTTTCGTACCATGCGGAATAACTTTTTTCCAGGTGTATTTTCTTGTAACAAAGGTTGGATTTTTGGATTCAGCGGGTCAAAATACACCTATAAACCCACCCATCAAAGTTCGATTTCGATTCTGGGGACAGATATTTTCGATCATCTCTTTTTCGTACCATGTGAAATAACTTTTTTCCAAGCATATTTTTGGTCATCAAAAGTTGGATTTTCGGATTCAGCGGGTCGAAATACACCTAGAAACTCACCTATCAAAGTCCGATTTCGATTCTGAAAAAAAATATTTTCGATCGTCTCTTTATCGTACCATGCGTAATAACTTCTTTCCAGGTGTATTTTCGTGTAACAAAGGTTGGATTTTTGGATTCAGCGGGTCAAAATACACCTATAAACCCACCCATCAAAGTTCGATTCCGATTCTGGAGACAGATATTCTCGATCATCTCTTTTTCGTACCATGCGAAATAACTTTTTTCCAAGCATATTTTTGGTCATCAAAGCTTGGATTCTCGGATTCAGCGGGTCAAAATACACCTATAAACCGACCCATCAAAGTTCGATTTCGATTCCGGGGACAGATATTTCCGATCATCTCTTTTTCGTACCATGCGAAATAACTTTTTTCCAAGCATATTTTTGGCCATCAAAAAGTGGATTTTCGGATTCAGCGGGTCGAAATACACCTAGAAACTCACCTATCAAAGTCCGATTTCGATTCTGAAGAAAAATATTTTTGATCGTCTCTTTTTCGTACCATGCGGAATAACTTCTTTCCAGGTGTATTTTCGTGTAACAAAGGTTGGATTTTTGGATTCAGCGGGTCAAAATACACCTATAAACCCACCCATCAAAGTTCGATTTCGATTCTGGAGACAGATATTCTCGATCATCTCTTTTTCGTACCATGCGAAATAACTTTTTTCCAAGCATATTTTTGGTCATCAAAGGTTGGATTTTCGGATTCAGCGGGTCGAAATACACCTAGAAACTCACCCATTAAAGTCCGATTTCGATTCTGACAAAAAATATTTTCGATCATCTCTTTTTCGTACCATGCGAAATAACTTCTTTCCAGGTGTATTTTCGTGTAACAAAGGTTGGATTTTTGGATTCAGCGGGTCAAAATACACCTATGAACCCACCCAACGAAGTTCGATTTCGATTCTGGAGACAGATATTTTCGATCATCTCTTTTTCGTACCATGCGAAATAACTTCTTTCCAGGTGTATTTTCGTGTAACAAAGGTTGGATTTTTGGATTCAGCGGGTCAAAATACACCTATAAACCCACCCATCAAAGTTCGATTTCGATTCTGGGGACAGATATTTTCGATCATCTCTTTTACGTACCATGCGAAATAACTTTTTTCCAAGCATATTTTTGGTCATCAAAAGTTGGATTTTCGGATTCAGCGGGTCGAAATACACCTAGAAACTCACCCATCAAAGTCCGATTTCGATTCTGAAAAAAAATATTTTCGATCGTCTCTTTTTCGTACCATGCGGAATAACTTCTTTCCAGGTGTATTTTCGTGTAACAAAGGTTGGATTTTTGGATTCAGCGGGTCAAAATACACCTATAAACCCACCCATCAAAGTTCGATTTCGATTCTGGAGACAGATATTCTCGATCATCTCTTTTTCGTACCATGCGAAATAACTTTTTTCCAAGCATATTTTTGGTCATCAAAGGTTGGATTTTCGGATTCAGCGGGTCGAAATACTTCTAGAAACTCACCCATTAAAGTCCGATTTCGATTCTGAAAAAAAATATTTTCGATCATCTCTTTTTCGTACCATGCGAAATAACTTCTTTCCAGGTGTATTTTCGTGTAACAAAGGTTGGATTTTTGGATTCAGCGGGTCAAAATACACCTATGAACCCACCCAACGAAGTTCGATTTCGATTCTGGAGACAGATATTTTCGATCATCTCTTTTTCGTACCATGCGAAATAACTTCTTTCCAGGTGTATTTTCGTGTAACAAAGGTTGGATTTTTGGATTCAGCGGGTCAAAATACACCTATGAACCCACCCAACGAAGTTCGATTTCGATTCTGGAGACAGATATTTTCGATCATCTCTTTTTCGTACCATGCGAAATAACTTCTTTCCAGGTGTATTTTCGTGTAACAAAGGTTGGATTTTTGGATTCAGCGGGTCAGAATACACCTATGAACCCACCCATCAAAGTTCGATTTCGATTCTGGAGACAGATATTCTCGATCATCTCTTCTTCGTACCATGCGGAATAACTTCTTTCCAGGTGTATTTTTGGCCATCAAAGCTTGGATTTTCGGATTCAGCGGGTCAAAATACACCTATAAACCCACCCATCAATGTTCGATTTCAATTCTGGAGACAGATATTCTCGATCATCTCTTTTTCGTACCATGCGGAATAACTTCTTTCCAGGTGTATTTTTGGCCATCAAAGCTTGGATTTTCGGATTCAGCGGGTCAAAATACACCTATATACCCACCCATCAAAGTTCGATTTCGATTCTGTAGACAGATATTTTCGATCATCTCTTTTTCGTACCATGCGGAATAACTTCTTTCCAGGTGTATTTTCGTGTAACAAAGGTTGGATTTTTGGATTCAGCGGGTCAGAATACACCTATGAACCTACCCATCAAAGTTCGATTTGGATTCTGGAGAAAGATATTTCCGACCATCTCTTTTTCGTACCATGCGAAATAACTTTTTTCCAAGCATATTTTTGGTCATCAAAGCTTGGATTCTCGGATTCAGCGGGTCAAAATACACCTATAAACCGACCCATCAAAGTTCGATTTCGATTCCGGGGACAGATATTCTCGATCATCTCTTTTTCGTACCATGCGGAATAACTTTTTTCCAGGTGTATTTTCTTGTAACAAAGGTTGGATTTTTGGATTCAGCGGGTCAAAATACACCTATAAACCCACCCATCAAAGTTCGATTTCGATTCTGGGGACAGATATTTTCGATCATCTCTTTTTCGTACCATGTGAAATAACTTTTTTCCAAGCATATTTTTGGTCATCAAAAGTTGGATTTTCGGATTCAGCGGGTCGAAATACACCTAGAAACTCACCTATCAAAGTCCGATTTCGATTCTGAAAAAAAATATTTTCGATCGTCTCTTTATCGTACCATGCGTAATAACTTCTTTCCAGGTGTATTTTCGTGTAACAAAGGTTGGATTTTTGGATTCAGCGGGTCAAAATACACCTATAAACCCACCCATCAAAGTTCGATTCCGATTCTGGAGACAGATATTCTCGATCATCTCTTTTTCGTACCATGCGAAATAACTTTTTTCCAAGCATATTTTTGGTCATCAAAGCTTGGATTCTCGGATTCAGCGGGTCAAAATACACCTATAAACCGACCCATCAAAGTTCGATTTCGATTCCGGGGACAGATATTTCCGATCATCTCTTTTTCGTACCATGCGAAATAACTTTTTTCCAAGCATATTTTTGGCCATCAAAAAGTGGATTTTCGGATTCAGCGGGTCGAAATACACCTAGAAACTCACCTATCAAAGTCCGATTTCGATTCTGAAGAAAAATATTTTTGATCGTCTCTTTTTCGTACCATGCGGAATAACTTCTTTCCAGGTGTATTTTCGTGTAACAAAGGTTGGATTTTTGGATTCAGCGGGTCAAAATACACCTATAAACCCACCCATCAAAGTTCGATTTCGATTCTGGAGACAGATATTCTCGATCATCTCTTTTTCGTACCATGCGAAATAACTTTTTTCCAAGCATATTTTTGGTCATCAAAGGTTGGATTTTCGGATTCAGCGGGTCGAAATACACCTAGAAACTCACCCATTAAAGTCCGATTTCGATTCTGACAAAAAATATTTTCGATCATCTCTTTTTCGTACCATGCGAAATAACTTCTTTCCAGGTGTATTTTCGTGTAACAAAGGTTGGATTTTTGGATTCAGCGGGTCAAAATACACCTATGAACCCACCCAACGAAGTTCGATTTCGATTCTGGAGACAGATATTTTCGATCATCTCTTTTTCGTACCATGCGAAATAACTTCTTTCCAGGTGTATTTTCGTGTAACAAAGGTTGGATTTTTGGATTCAGCGGGTCAAAATACACCTATAAACCCACCCATCAAAGTTCGATTTCGATTCTGGGGACAGATATTTTCGATCATCTCTTTTACGTACCATGCGAAATAACTTTTTTCCAAGCATATTTTTGGTCATCAAAAGTTGGATTTTCGGATTCAGCAGGTCGAAATACACCTAGAAACTCACCCATCAAAGTCCGATTTCGATTCTGAAAAAAAATATTTTCGATCGTCTCTTTTTCGTACCATGCGGAATAACTTCTTTCCAGGTGTATTTTCGTGTAACAAAGGTTGGATTTTTGGATTCAGCGGGTCAAAATACACCTATAAACCCACCCATCAAAGTTCGATTTCGATTCTGGAGACAGATATTCTCGATCATCTCTTTTTCGTACCATGCGAAATAACTTTTTTCCAAGCATATTTTTGGTCATCAAAGGTTGGATTTTCGGATTCAGCGGGTCGAAATACTTCTAGAAACTCACCCATTAAAGTCCGATTTCGATTCTGAAAAAAAATATTTTCGATCATCTCTTTTTCGTACCATGCGAAATAACTTCTTTCCAGGTGTATTTTCGTGTAACAAAGGTTGGATTTTTGGATTCAGCGGGTCAAAATACACCTATGAACCCACCCAACGAAGTTCGATTTCGATTCTGGAGACAGATATTTTCGATCATCTCTTTTTCGTACCATGCGAAATAACTTCTTTCCAGGTGTATTTTCGTGTAACAAAGGTTGGATTTTTGGATTCAGCGGGTCAAAATACACCTATGAACCCACCCAACGAAGTTCGATTTCGATTCTGGAGACAGATATTTTCGATCATCTCTTTTTCGTACCATGCGAAATAACTTCTTTCCAGGTGTATTTTCGTGTAACAAAGGTTGGATTTTTGGATTCAGCGGGTCAGAATACACCTATGAACCCACCCATCAAAGTTCGATTTCGATTCTGGAGACAGATATTCTCGATCATCTCTTCTTCGTACCATGCGGAATAACTTCTTTCCAGGTGTATTTTTGGCCATCAAAGCTTGGATTTTCGGATTCAGCGAGTCAAAATACACCTATAAACCCACCCATCAATGTTCGATTTCAATTCTGGAGACAGATATTCTCGATCATCTCTTTTTCGTACCATGCGGAATAACTTCTTTCCAGGTGTATTTTTGGCCATCAAAGCTTGGATTTTCGGATTCAGCGGGTCAAAATACACCTATATACCCACCCATCAAAGTTCGATTTCGATTCTGTAGACAGATATTTTCGATCATCTCTTTTTCGTACCATGCGGAATAACTTCTTTCCAGGTGTATTTTCGTGTAACAAAGGTTGGATTTTTGGATTCAGCGGGTCAAAATACACCTATAAACCCACCCATCAAAGTTCGATTTCGATTCTGGAGACAGATATTCTCGATCATCTCTTTTTCGTACCATGCGAAATAACTTTTTTCCAAGCATATTTTTGGTCATCAAAGGTTGGATTTTCGGATTCAGCGGGTCGAAATACACCTAGAAACTCACCCATTAAAGTCCGATTTCGATTCTGAAAAAAAATATTTTCGATCATCTCTTTTTCGTACCATGCGAAATAACTTCTTTCCAGGTGTATTTTCGTGTAACAAAGGTTGGATTTTTGGATTCAGCGGGTCAAAATACACCTATGAACCCACCCAACGAAGTTCGATTTCGATTCTGGAGACAGATATTTTCGATCATCTCTTTTTCGTACCATGCGAAATAACTTCTTTCCAGGTGTATTTTCGTGTAACAAAGGTTGGATTTTTGGATTCAGCGGGTCAAAATACACCTATGAACCCACCCAACGAAGTTCGATTTCGATTCTGGAGACAGATATTTTCGATCATCTCTTTTTCGTACCATGCGAAATAACTTCTTTCCAGGTGTATTTTCGTGTAACAAAGCTTGGATTCTCGGATTCAGCGGGTCAAAATACACCTATAAACCGACCCATCAAAGTTCGATTTCGATTCCGGGGACAGATATTCTCGATCATCTCTTTTTCGTACCATGCGAAATAACTTTTTTCCAAGCATATTTTTGGTCATCAAAGGTTGGATTTTCGGATTCAGCTGGTCGAAATACACCTAGAAACTCAGCCATCAAAGTCCGATTTTGATTCTGAAAAAAAATATTTTCGATCGTCTCTTTTTCGTACCATGCGAAATAACTTCTTTCCAGGCGTATTTTCGTGCAACAAAGGTTGGATTTTTGGATTCAGCGGGTCAAAATACACCTATAAACCCACCCAACGAAGTTCGATTTCGATTCTGGAGACAGATATTTTCGATCATCTCTTTTTCGTACCATGCGAAATAACTTCTTTCCAGGTGTATTTTCGTGTAACAAAGGTTGGATTTTTGGATTCAGCGGGTCAGAATACACCTATGAACCTACCCATCAAAGTTCGATTTCGATTCTGGAGAAAGATATTTCCGACCATCTCTTTTTCGTACCATGCGAAATAACTTTTTTCCAAGCATATTTTTGGTCATCAAAGCTTGGATTCTCGGATTCAGCGGGTCAAAATACACCTATAAACCGACCCATCAAAGTTCGATTTCGATTCCGGGGACAGATATTCTCGATCATCTCTTTTTCGTACCATGCGGAATAACTTCTTTCCAGGTGTATTTTCGTGTAACAAAGGTTGGATTTTTGGATTCAGCGGGTCAAAATACACCTATAAACCCACCCATCAAAGTTCGATTTCGATTCTGGGGACAGATATTTTCGATCATCTCTTTTTCGTACCATGCGAAATAACTTTTTTCCAAGCATATTTTTGGTCATCAAAAGTTGGATTTTCGGATTCAGCGGGTCGAAATACACCTAGAAACTCACCTATCAAAGTCCGATTTCGATTCTGAAAAAAAATATTTTCGATCGTCTCTTTTTCGTACCATGCGGAATAACTTCTTTCCAGGTGTATTTTCGTGTAACAAAGGTTGGATTTTTGGATTCAGCGGGTCAGAATACACCTATGAACCTACCCATCAAAGTTCGATTTCGATTCTGGAGAAAGATATTTCCGACCATCTCTTTTTCGTACCATGCGAAATAACTTTTTTCCAAGCATATTTTCGGTCATCAAAGCTTGGATTCTCGGATTCAGCGGGTCAAAATACACCTATAAACCGACCCATCAAAGTTCGATTTCGATTCCGGGGACAGATATTCTCGATCATCTCTTTTTCGTACCATGCGGAATAACTTTTTTCCAGGTGTATTATCTTGTAACGAAGGTTGGATTTTTGGATTCAGCGGGTCAAAATACACCTATAAACCCACCCATCAAAGTTCGATTTCGATTCTGGGGACAGATATTTTCGATCATCTCTTTTTCGTACCATGTGAAATAACTTTTTTCCAAGCATATTTTTGGTCATCAAAAGTTGGATTTTCGGATTCAGCGGGTCGAAATACACCTAGAAACTCACCTATCAAAGTCCGATTTCGATTCTGAAAAAAAATATTTTCGATCGTCTCTTTTTCGTACCATGCGTAATAACTTCTTTCCAGGTGTATTTTCGTGTAACAAAGGTTGGATTTTTGGATTCAGCGGGTCAAAATACACCTATAAACCCACCCATCAAAGTTCGATTCCGATTCTGGAGACAGATATTCTCGATCATCTCTTTTTCGTACCATGCGAAATAACTTTTTTCCAAGCATATTTTTGGTCATCAAAGCTTGGATTCTCGGATTCAGCGGGTCAAAATACACCTATAAACCGACCCATCAAAGTTCGATTTCGATTCCGGGGACAGATATTTCCGATCATCTCTTTTTCGTACCATGCGAAATAACTTTTTTCCAAGCATATTTTTGGCCATCAAAAAGTGGATTTTCGGATTCAGCGGGTCGAAATACACCTAGAAACTCACCTATCAAAGTCCGATTTCGATTCTGAAGAAAAATATTTTCGATCGTCTCTTTTTCGTACCATGCGGAATAACTTCTTTCCAGGTGTATTTTCGTGTAACAAAGGTTGGATTTTTGGATTCAGCGGGTCAAAATACACCTATAAACCCACCCATCAAAGTTCGATTTCGATTCTGGAGACAGATATTCTCGATCATCTCTTTTTCGTACCATGCGGAATAACTTCTTTCCAGGTGTATTTTTGGCCATCAAAGCTTGGATTTTCGGATTCAGCGGGTCAAAATACACCTATAAACCCACCCATCAAAGTTCGATTTCGATTCTGTAGACAGATATTTTCGATCATCTCTTTTTCGTACCATGCGGAATAACTTCTTTCCAGGTGTATTTTTGGCCATCAAAACTTGGATTCTCGGATTCATCGGGTCAAAATACACCTATAAACCCACCCATCAAAGTTCGATTTCGATTCTGTAGACAGATATTTTCGATCATCTCTTTTTCGTACCATGCGAAATAACTTTTTTCCAAGCATATTTTTGGTCATCAAAGGTTGTATTCTCGGATTCAGCTGGTCGAAATACACCCAGAAACTCAGCCATCAAAGTCCGATTTTGATTCTGAAAAAAAATATTTTCGATCGTCTCTTTTTCGTACCATGCGAAATAACTTCTTTCCAGGCGTATTTTCGTGCAACAAAGGTTGGATTTTTGGATTCAGCGGGTCAAAATACACCTATAAACCCACCCAACGAAGTTTGATTTCGATTCTGGAGACAGATATTTTCGTTCATCTCTTTTTCGTACCATGCGAAATAACTTCTTTCCAGGTGTATTTTCGTGTAACAAAGGTTGGATTTTTGGATTCAGCGGGTCAGAATACACCTATGAACCTACCCATCAAAGTTCGATTTCGATTCTGGAGAAAGATATTTCCGACCATCTCTTTTTCGTACCATGCGAAATAACTTTTTTCCAAGCATATTTTTGGTCATCAAAGCTTGGATTCTCGGATTCAGCGGGTCAAAATACACCTATAAACCGACCCATCAAAGTTCGATTTCGATTCCGGGGACAGATATTCTCGATCATCTCTTTTTCGTACCATGCGGAATAACTTCTTTCCAGGTGTATTTTCGTGTAACAAAGGTTGGATTTTTGGATTCAGCGGGTCAAAATACACCTATAAACCCACCCATCAAAGTTCGATTTCGATTCTGGGGACAGATATTTTCGATCATCTCTTTTTCGTACCATGCGAAATAACTTTTTTCCAAGCATATTTTTGGTCATCAAAAGTTGGATTTTCGGATTCAGCGGGTCGAAATACACCTAGAAACTCACCTATCAAAGTCCGATTTCGATTCTGAAAAAAAATATTTTCGATCGTCTCTTTTTCGTACCATGCGGAATAACTTCTTTCCAGGTGTATTTTCGTGTAACAAAGGTTGGATTTTTGGATTCAGCGGGTCAGAATACACCTATGAACCTACCCATCAAAGTTCGATTTCGATTCTGGAGAAAGATATTTCCGACCATCTCTTTTTCGTACCATGCGAAATAACTTTTTTCCAAGCATATTTTCGGTCATCAAAGCTTGGATTCTCGGATTCAGCGGGTCAAAATACACCTATAAACCGACCCATCAAAGTTCGATTTCGATTCCGGGGACAGATATTCTCGATCATCTCTTTTTCGTACCATGCGGAATAACTTTTTTCCAGGTGTATTATCTTGTAACGAAGGTTGGATTTTTGGATTCAGCGGGTCAAAATACACCTATAAACCCACCCATCAAAGTTCGATTTCGATTCTGGGGACAGATATTTTCGATCATCTCTTTTTCGTACCATGTGAAATAACTTTTTTCCAAGCATATTTTTGGTCATCAAAAGTTGGATTTTCGGATTCAGCGGGTCGAAATACACCCAGAAACTCAGCCATCAAAGTCCGATTTTGATTCTGAAAAAAAATATTTTCGATCGTCTCTTTTTCGTACCATGCGAAATAACTTCTTTCCAGGCGTATTTTCGTGCAACAAAGGTTGGATTTTTGGATTCAGCGGGTCAAAATACACCTATAAACCCACCCAACGAAGTTCGATTTCGATTCTGGAGACAGATATTTTCGATCATCTCTTTTTCGTACCATGCGAAATAACTTCTTTCCAGGTGTATTTTCGTGTAACAAAGGTTGGATTTTTGGATTCAGCGGGTCAGAATACACCTATGAACCTACCCATCAAAGTTCGATTTCGATTCTGGAGAAAGATATTTCCGACCATCTCTTTTTCGTACCATGCGAAATAACTTTTTTCCAAGCATATTTTTGGTCATCAAAGCTTGGATTCTCGGATTCAGCGGGTCAAAATACACCTATAAACCGACCCATCAAAGTTCGATTTCGATTCCGGGGACAGATATTCTCGATCATCTCTTTTTCGTACCATGCGGAATAACTTCTTTCCAGGTGTATTTTCGTGTAACAAAGGTTGGATTTTTGGATTCAGCGGGTCAAAATACACCTATAAACCCACCCATCAAAGTTCGATTTCGATTCTGGGGACAGATATTTTCGATCATCTCTTTTTCGTACCATGCGAAATAACTTTTTTCCAAGCATATTTTTGGTCATCAAAAGTTGGATTTTCGGATTCAGCGGGTCGAAATACACCTAGAAACTCACCTATCAAAGTCCGATTTCGATTCTGAAAAAAAATATTTTCGATCGTCTCTTTTTCGTACCATGCGGAATAACTTCTTTCCAGGTGTATTTTCGTGTAACAAAGGTTGGATTTTTGGATTCAGCGGGTCAGAATACACCTATGAACCTACCCATCAAAGTTCGATTTCGATTCTGGAGAAAGATATTTCCGACCATCTCTTTTTCGTACCATGCGAAATAACTTTTTTCCAAGCATATTTTCGGTCATCAAAGCTTGGATTCTCGGATTCAGCGGGTCAAAATACACCTATAAACCGACCCATCAAAGTTCGATTTCGATTCCGGGGACAGATATTCTCGATCATCTCTTTTTCGTACCATGCGGAATAACTTTTTTCCAGGTGTATTATCTTGTAACGAAGGTTGGATTTTTGGATTCAGCGGGTCAAAATACACCTATAAACCCACCCATCAAAGTTCGATTTCGATTCTGGGGACAGATATTTTCGATCTTCTCTTTTTCGTACCATGTGAAATAACTTTTTTCCAAGCATATTTTTGGTCATCAAAAGTTGGATTTTCGGATTCAGCGGGTCGAAATACACCTAGAAACTCACCTATCAAAGTCCGATTTCGATTCTGAAAAAAAATATTTTCGATCGTCTCTTTTTCGTACCATGCGTAATAACTTCTTTCCAGGTGTATTTTCGTGTAACAAAGGTTGGATTTTTGGATTCAGCGGGTCAAAATACACCTATAAACCCACCCATCAAAGTTCGATTCCGATTCTGGAGACAGATATTCTCGATCATCTCTTTTTCGTACCATGCGAAATAACTTTTTTCCAAGCATATTTTTGGTCATCAGAGCTTGGATTCTCGGATTCAGCGGGTCAAAATACACCTATAAACCGACCCATCAAAGTTCGATTTCGATTCCGGGGACAGATATTTCCGATCATCTCTTTTTCGTACCATGCGAAATAACTTTTTTCCAAGCATATTTTTGGCCATCAAAAAGTGGATTTTCGGATTCAGCGGGTCGAAATACACCTAGAAACTCACCTATCAAAGTCCGATTTCGATTCTGAAGAAAAATATTTTCGATCGTCTCTTTTTCGTACCATGCGGAATAACTTCTTTCCAGGTGTATTTTCGTGTAACAAAGGTTGGATTTTTGGATTCAGCGGGTCAAAATACACCTATAAACCCACCCATCAAAGTTCGATTTCGATTCTGGAGACAGATATTCTCGATCATCTCTTTTTCGTACCATGCGGAATAACTTCTTTCCAGGTGTATTTTTGGCCATGAAAGCTTGGATTTTCGGATTCAGCGGGTCAAAATACACCTATAAACCCACCCATCAAAGTTCGATTTCGATTCTGTAGACAGATATTTTCGATCATCTCTTTTTCGTACCATGCGGAATAACTTCTTTCCAGGTGTATTTTTGGCCATCAAAACTTGGATTCTCGGATTCATCGGGTCAAAATACACCTATAAACCCACCCATCAAAGTTCGATTTCGATTCTGTAGACAGATATTTTCGATCATCTCTTTTTCGTACCATGCGAAATAACTTTTTTCCAAGCATATTTTTGGTCATCAAAGGTTGGATTCTCGGATTCAGCTGGTCGAAATACACCCAGAAACTCAGCCATCAAAGTCCGATTTTGATTCTGAAAAAAAATATTTTCGATCGTCTCTTTTTCGTACCATGCGAAATAACTTCTTTCCAGGCGTATTTTCGTGCAACAAAGGTTGGATTTTTGGATTCAGCGGGTCAAAATACACCTATAAACCCACCCAACGAAGTTCGATTTCGATTCTGGAGACAGATATTTTCGATCATCTCTTTTTCGTACCATGCGAAATAACTTCTTTCCAGGTGTATTTTCGTGTAACAAAGGTTGGATTTTTGGATTCAGCGGGTCAGAATACACCTATGAACCTACCCATCAAAGTTCGATTTCGATTCTGGAGAAAGATATTTCCGACCATCTCTTTTTCGTACCATGCGAAATAACTTTTTTCCAAGCATATTTTTGGTCATCAAAGCTTGGATTCTCGGATTCAGCGGGTCAAAATACACCTATAAACCGACCCATCAAAGTTCGATTTCGATTCCGGGGACAGATATTCTCGATCATCTCTTTTTCGTACCATGCGGAATAACTTCTTTCCAGGTGTATTTTCGTGTAACAAAGGTTGGATTTTTGGATTCAGCGGGTCAAAATACACCTATAAACCCACCCATCAAAGTTCGATTTCGATTCTGGGGACAGATATTTTCGATCATCTCTTTTTCGTACCATGCGAAATAACTTTTTTCCAAGCATATTTTTGGTCATCAAAAGTTGGATTTTCGGATTCAGCGGGTCGAAATACACCTAGAAACTCACCTATCAAAGTCCGATTTCGATTCTGAAAAAAAATATTTTCGATCGTCTCTTTTTCGTACCATGCGGAATAACTTCTTTCCAGGTGTATTTTCGTGTAACAAAGGTTGGATTTTTGGATTCAGCGGGTCAGAATACACCTATGAACCTACCCATCAAAGTTCGATTTCGATTCTGGAGAAAGATATTTCCGACCATCTCTTTTTCGTACCATGCGAAATAACTTTTTTCCAAGCATATTTTCGGTCATCAAAGCTTGGATTCTCGGATTCAGCGGGTCAAAATACACCTATAAACCGACCCATCAAAGTTCGATTTCGATTCCGGGGACAGATATTCTCGATCATCTCTTTTTCGTACCATGCGGAATAACTTTTTTCCAGGTGTATTATCTTGTAACGAAGGTTGGATTTTTGGATTCAGCGGGTCAAAATACACCTATAAACCCACCCATCAAAGTTCGATTTCGATTCTGGGGACAGATATTCTCGATCATCTCTTTTTCGTACCATGTGAAATAACTTTTTTCCAAGCATATTTTTGGTCATCAAAAGTTGGATTTTCGGATTCAGCGGGTCGAAATACACCTAGAAACTCACCTATCAAAGTCCGATTCCGATTCTGAAAAAAAATATTTTCGATCGTCTCTTTTTCGTACCATGCGTAATAACTTCTTTCCAGGTGTATTTTCGTGTAACAAAGGTTGGATTTTTGGATTCAGCGGGTCAAAATACACCTATAAACCCACCCATCAAAGTTCGATTCCGATTCTGGAGACAGATATTCTCGATCATCTCTTTTTCGTACCATGCGAAATAACTTTTTTCCAAGCATATTTTTGGTCATCAAAGCTTGGATTCTCGGATTCAGCGGGTCAAAATACACCTATAAACCGACCCATCAAAGTTCGATTTCGATTCCGGGGACAGATATTTCCGATCATCTCTTTTTCGTACCATGCGAAATAACTTTTTTCCAAGCATATTTTTGGCCATCAAAAAGTGGATTTTCGGATTCAGCGGGTCGAAATACACCTAGAAACTCACCTATCAAAGTCCGATTTCGATTCTGAAGAAAAATATTTTCGATCGTCTCTTTTTCGTACCATGCGGAATAACTTCTTTCCAGGTGTATTTTCGTGTAACAAAGGTTGGATTTTTGGATTCAGCGGGTCAAAATACACCTATAAACCCACCCATCAAAGTTCGATTTCGATTCTGGAGACAGATATTCTCGATCATCTCTTTTTCGTACCATGCGGAATAACTTCTTTCCAGGTGTATTTTTGGCCATCAAAGCTTGGATTTTCGGATTCAGCGGGTCAAAATACACCTATAAACCCACCCATCAAAGTTCGATTTCGATTCTGTAGACAGATATTTTCGATCATCTCTTTTTCGTACCATGCGGAATAACTTCTTTCCAGGTGTATTTTTGGCCATCAAAACTTGGATTCTCGGATTCATCGGGTCAAAATACACCTATAAACCCACCCATCAAAGTTCGATTTCGATTCTGTAGACAGATATTTTCGATCATCTCTTTTTCGTACCATGCGAAATAACTTTTTTCCAAGCATATTTTTGGTCATCAAAGGTTGGATTCTCGGATTCAGCTGGTCGAAATACACCCAGAAACTCAGCCATCAAAGTCCGATTTTGATTCTGAAAAAAAATATTTTCGATCGTCTCTTTTTCGTACCATGCGAAATAACTTCTTTCCAGGCGTATTTTCGTGCAACAAAGGTTGGATTTTTGGATTCAGCGGGTCAAAATACACCTATAAACCCACCCAACGAAGTTCGATTTCGATTCTGGAGACAGATATTTTCGATCATCTCTTTTTCGTACCATGCGAAATAACTTCTTTCCAGGTGTATTTTCGTGTAACAAAGGTTGGATTTTTGGATTCAGCGGGTCAGAATACACCTATGAACCTACCCATCAAAGTTCGATTTCGATTCTGGAGAAAGATATTTCCGACCATCTCTTTTTCGTACCATGCGAAATAACTTTTTTCCAAGCATATTTTTGGTCATCAAAGCTTGGATTCTCGGATTCAGCGGGTCAAAATACACCTATAAACCGACCCATCAAAGTTCGATTTCGATTCCGGGGACAGATATTCTCGATCATCTCTTTTTCGTACCATGCGGAATAACTTCTTTCCAGGTGTATTTTCGTGTAACAAAGGTTGGATTTTTGGATTCAGCGGGTCAAAATACACCTATAAACCCACCCATCAAAGTTCGATTTCGATTCTGGGGACAGATATTTTCGATCATCTCTTTTTCGTACCATGCGAAATAACTTTTTTCCAAGCATATTTTTGGTCATCAAAAGTTGGATTTTCGGATTCAGCGGGTCGAAATACACCTAGAAACTCACCCATCAAAGTCCGATTTCGATTCTGAAAAAAAATATTTTCGATCGTCTCTTTTTCGTACCATGCGGAATAACTTCTTTCCAGGTGTATTTTCGTGTAACAAAGGTTGGATTTTTGGATTCAGCGGGTCAAAATACACCTATAAACCCACCCATCAAAGTTCGATTTCGATTCTGGAGACAGATATTCTCGATCATCTCTTTTTCGTACCATGCGAAATAACTTTTTTCCAAGCATATTTTTGGTCATCAAAGGTTGGATTTTCGGATTCAGCGGGTCGAAATACACCTAGAAACTCACCCATTAAAGTCCGATTTCGATTCTGAAAAAAAATATTTTCGATCATCTCTTTTTCGTACCATGCGAAATAACTTCTTTCCAGGTGTATTTTCGTGTAACAAAGGTTGGATTTTTGGATTCAGCGGGTCAAAATACACCTATGAACCCACCCAACGAAGTTCGATTTCGATTCTGGAGACAGATATTTTCGATCATCTCTTTTTCGTACCATGCGAAATAACTTCTTTCCAGGTGTATTTTCGTGTAACAAAGGTTGGATTTTTGGATTCAGCGGGTCAAAATACACCTATGAACCCACCCAACGAAGTTCGATTTCGATTCTGGAGACAGATATTTTCGATCATCTCTTTTTCGTACCATGCGAAATAACTTCTTTCCAGGTGTATTTTCGTGTAACAAAGGTTGGATTTTTGGATTCAGCGGGTCAGAATACACCTATGAACCCACCCATCAAAGTTCGATTTCGATTCTGGAGACAGATATTCTCGATCATCTCTCCTTCGTACCATGCGGAATAACTTCTTTCCAGGTGTATTTTTGGCCATCAAAGCTTGGATTTTCGGATTCAGCGGGTCAAAATACACCTATAAACCCACCCATCAATGTTCGATTTCAATTCTGGAGACAGATATTCTCGATCATCTCTTTTTCGTACCATGCGGAATAACTTCTTTCCAGGTGTATTTTTGGCCATCAAAGCTTGGATTTTCGGATTCAGCGGGTCAAAATACACCTATATACCCACCCATCAAAGTTCGATTTCGATTCTGTAGACAGATATTTTCGATCATCTCTTTTTCGTACCATGCGGAATAACTTCTTTCCAGGTGTATTTTCGTGTAACAAAGGTTGGATTTTTGGATTCAGCGGGTCAAAATACACCTATAAACCCACCCATCAAAGTTCGATTTCGATTCTGGAGACAGATATTCTCGATCATCTCTTTTTCGTACCATGCGAAATAACTTTTTTCCAAGCATATTTTTGGTCATCAAAGGTTGGATTTTCGGATTCAGCGGGTCGAAATACACCTAGAAACTCACCCATTAAAGTCCGATTTCGATTCTGAAAAAAAATATTTTCGATCATCTCTTTTTCGTACCATGCGAAATAACTTCTTTCCAGGTGTATTTTCGTGTAACAAAGGTTGGATTTTTGGATTCAGCGGGTCAAAATACACCTATGAACCCACCCAACGAAGTTCGATTTCGATTCTGGAGACAGATATTTTCGATCATCTCTTTTTCGTACCATGCGAAATAACTTCTTTCCAGGTGTATTTTCGTGTAACAAAGGTTGGATTTTTGGATTCAGCGGGTCAAAATACACCTATGAACCCACCCAACGGAGTTCGATTTCGATTCTGGAGACAGATATTGTCGATCATCTCTTTTTCGTACCATGCGAAATAACTTCTTTCCAGGTGTATTTTCGTGTAACAAAGGTTGGATTTTTGGATTCAGCGGGTCAAAATACACCTATGAACCCACCCAACGAAGTTCGATTTCGATTCTGGAGACAGATATTTTCGATCATCTCTTTTTCGTACCATGCGAAATAACTTCTTTCCAGGTGTATTTTCGTGTAACAAAGGTTGGATTTTTGGATTCAGCGGGTCAAAATACACCTATAAACCCACCCATCAAAGTTCGATTTCGATTCTGGGGACAGATATTTTCGATCATCTCTTTTACGTACCATGCGAAATAACTTTTTTCCAAGCATATTTTTGGTCATCAAAAGTTGGATTTTCGGATTCAGCGGGTCGAAATACACCTAGAAACTCACCCATCAAAGTCCGATTTCGATTCTGAAAAAAAATATTTTGGATCGTCTCTTTTTCGTACCATGCGGAATAACTTCTTTCCAGGTGTATTTTCGTGTAACAAAGGTTGGATTTTTGAATTCAGCGGGTCAAAATACACCTATAAACCCACCCATCAAAGTTCGATTTCGATTCTGGAGACAGATATTCTCGATCATCTCTTTTTCGTACCATGCGAAATAACTTTTTTCCAAGCATATTTTTGGTCATCAAAGGTTGGATTTTCGGATTCAGCGGGTCGAAATACACCTAGAAACTCACCCATTAAAGTCCGATTTCGATTCTGAAAAAAAATATTTTCGATCATCTCTTTTTCGTACCATGCGAAATAACTTCTTTCCAGGTGTATTTTCGTGTAACAAAGGTTGGATTTTTGGATTCAGCGGGTCAAAATACACCTATGAACACACCCAACGAAGTTCGATTTCGATTCTGGAGACAGATATTTTCGATCATCTCTTTTTCGTACCATGCGAAATAACTTCTTTCCAGGTGTATTTTCGTGTAACAAAGGTTGGATTTTTGGATTCAGCGGGTCAAAATACACCTATGAACCCACTCAACGAAGTTCGATTTCGATTCTGGAGACAGATATTTTCGATCATCTCTTTTTCGTACCATGCGAAATAACTTCTTTCCAGGTGTATTTTCGTGTAACAAAGGTTGGATTTTTGGATTCAGCGGGTCAAAATACACCTATGAACCCACCCAACGAAGTTCGATTTCGATTCTGGAGACAGATATTTTCGATCATCTCTTTTTCGTACCATGCGAAATAACTTCTTTCCAGGTGTATTTTCGTGTAACAAAGGTTGGATTTTTGGATTCAGCGGGTCAGAATACACCTATGAACCCACCCATCAAAGTTCGATTTCGATTCTGGAGACAGATATTCTCGATCATCTCTTCTTCGTACCATGCGAAATAACTTCTTTCCAAGCATATTTTTGGTCATCAAAGCTTGGATTCTCGGATTCGGCGGGTCAAAATACACCTACAAACCAACCCATCAAAGTTCGATTTCGATTCCGGGGACAGATATTTCCGATCATCTCTTTTTCGTACCATGCGAAATAACTTTTTTCCAAGCATATTTTTGGCCATCAAAAAGTGGATTTTCGGATTCAGCGGGTCGAAATACACCTAGAAACTCACCCATCAAAGTCCGATTTCGATTCTGAAAAAAAATATTTTCGATCATCTCTTTTTCGTACCATGCGGAATAACTTCTTTCCAGGTGTATTTTTGGCCATCAAAGCTTGGATTTTCGGATTCAGCGGGTCAAAATACACCTATAAACCCACCCATCAAAGTTCGATTTCGATTCTGTAGACAGATATTTTCGATCATCTCTTTTTCGTACCATGCGGAATAACTTCTTTCCAGGTGTATTTTCGTGTAACAAAGGTTGGATTTTTGGATTCAGCGGGTCAAAATACACCTATAAACCCACCCATCAAAGTTCGATTTCGATTCTGGAGACAGATATTCTCGATCATCTCTTTTTCGTACCATGCGAAATAACTTTTTTCCAAGCATATTTTTGGTCATCAAAGGTTGGATTTTCGGATTCAACGGGTCGAAATACATCTAGAAACTCACCCATTAAAGTCCGATTTCGATTCTGACAAAAAATATTTTCGATCATCTCTTTTTCGTACCATGCGAAATAACTTCTTTCCAGGTGTATTTTCGTGTAACAAAGGTTGGATTTTTGGATTCAGCGGGTCAAAATACACCTATGAACCCACCCAACGAAGTTCGATTTCGATTCTGGAGACAGATATTTTCGATCATCTCTTTTTCGTACCATGCGAAATAACTTCTTTTCAGGTGTATTTTCGTGTAACAAAGGTTGGATTTTTGGATTCAGCGGGTCAAAATACACCTATGAACCCACCCAACGAAGTTCGATTTCGATTCTGGAGACAGATATTTTCGATCATCTCTTTTTCGTACCATGCGAAATAACTTCTTTCCAGGTGTATTTTCGTGTAACAAAGGTTGGATTTTTGGATTCAGCGGGTCAAAATACACCTATGAACCCACCCAACGAAGTTCGATTTCGATTCTGGAGACAGATATTTTCGATCATCTCTTTTTCGTACCATGCGAAATAACTTCTTTCCAGGTGTATTTTCGTGTAACAAAGGTTGGATTTTTGGATTCAGCGGGTCAAAATACACCTATAAACCCACCCATCAAAGTTCGATTTCGATTCTGGCGACAGATATTTTCGATCATCTCTTTTACGTACCATGCGAAATAACTTTTTTCCAAGCATATTTTTGGTCATCAAAAGTTGGATATTCGGATTCAGCGGGTCGAAATACACCTAGAAACTCACCCATCAAAGTCCGATTTCGATTCTGAAAAAAAATATTTTCGATCGTCTCTTTTTCGTACCATGCGGAATAACTTCTTTCCAGGTGTATTTTCGTGTAACAAAGGTTGGATTTTTGGATTCAGCGGGTCAAAATACACCTATAAACCCACCCATCAAAGTTCGATTTCGATTCTGGAGACAGATATTCTCGATCATCTCTTTTTCGTACCATGCGAAATAACTTTTTTCCAAGCATATTTTTGGTCATCAAAGGTTGGATTTTCGGATTCAGCGGGTCGAAATACTTCTAGAAACTCACCCATTAAAGTCCGATTTCGATTCTGAAAAAAAATATTTTCGATCATCTCTTTTTCGTACCATGCGAAATAACTTCTTTCCAGGTGTATTTTCGTGTAACAAAGGTTGGATTTTTGGATTCAGCGGGTCAAAATACACCTATGAACCCACCCAACGAAGTCCGAATTCGATTCTGGAGACAGATATTTATCGATCATCTCTTTTTCGTACCATGCGAAATAACTTCTTTCCAGGTGTATTTTCGTGTAACAAAGGTTGGATTTTTGGATTCAGCGGGTCAAAATACACCTATGAACCCACCCAACGAAGTTCGATTTCGATTCTGGAGACAGATATTTTCGATCATCTCTTTTTCGTACCATGCGAAATAACTTCTTTCCAGGTGTATTTTCGTGTAACAAAGGTTGGATTTTTGGATTCAGCGGGTCAGAATACACCTATGAACCCACCCATCAAAGTTCGATTTCGATTCTGGAGACAGATATTCTCGATCATCTCTTCTTCGTACCATGCGGAATAACTTCTTTCCAGGTGTATTTTTGGCCATCAAAGCTTGGATTTTCGGATTCAGCGGGTCAAAATACACCTATAAACCCACCCATCAATGTTCGATTTCAATTCTGGAGACAGATATTCTCGATCATCTCTTTTTCGTACCATGCGGAATAACTTCTTTCCAGGTGTATTTTTGGCCATCAAAGCTTGGATTTTCGGATTCAGCGGGTCAAAATACACCTATATACCCACCCATCAAAGTTCGATTTCGATTCTGTAGACAGATATTTTCGATCATCTCTTTTTCGTACCATGCGAAATAACTTCTTTCCAGGTGTATTTTCGTGTAACAAAGGTTGGATTTTTGGATTCAGCGGGTCAAAATACACCTATGAACCCACCCAACGAAGTTCGATTTCGATTCTGGAGACAGATATTTTCGATCATCTCTTTTTCGTACCATGCGAAATAACTTCTTTCCAGGTGTATTTTCGTGTAACAAAGGTTGGATTTTTGGATTCAGCGGGTCAAAATACACCTATGAACCCACCCAACGAAGTTCGATTTCGATTCTGGAGACAGATATTTTCGATCATCTCTTTTTCGTACCATGCGAAATAACTTCTTTCCAGGTGTATTTTCGTGTAACAAAGGTTGGATTTTTGGATTCAGCGGGTCAAAATACACCTATAAACCCACCCATCAAAGTTCGATTTCGATTCTGGCGACAGATATTTTCGATCATCTCTTTTACGTACCATGCGAAATAACTTTTTTCCAAGCATATTTTTGGTCATCAAAAGTTGGATATTCGGATTCAGCGGGTCGAAATACACCTAGAAACTCACCCATCAAAGTCCGATTTCGATTCTGAAAAAAAATATTTTCGATCGTCTCTTTTTCGTACCATGCGGAATAACTTCTTTCCAGGTGTATTTTCGTGTAACAAAGGTTGGATTTTTGGATTCAGCGGGTCAAAATACACCTATAAACCCACCCATCAAAGTTCGATTTCGATTCTGGAGACAGATATTCTCGATCATCTCTTTTTCGTACCATGCGAAATAACTTTTTTCCAAGCATATTTTTGGCCATCAAAGGTTGGATTTTCGGATTCAGCGGGTCGAAATACTTCTAGAAACTCACCCATTAAAGTCCGATTTCGATTCTGAAAAAAAATATTTTCGATCATCTCTTTTTCGTACCATGCGAAATAACTTCTTTCCAGGTGTATTTTCGTGTAACAAAGGTTGGATTTTTGGATTCAGCGGGTCAAAATACACCTATGAACCCACCCAACGAAGTCCGAATTCGATTCTGGAGACAGATATTTATCGATCATCTCTTTTTCGTACCATGCGAAATAACTTCTTTCCAGGTGTATTTTCGTGTAACAAAGGTTGGATTTTTGGATTCAGCGGGTCAAAATACACCTATGAACCCACCCAACGAAGTTCGATTTCGATTCTGGAGACAGATATTTTCGATCATCTCTTTTTCGTACCATGCGAAATAACTTCTTTCCAGGTGTATTTTCGTGTAACAAAGGTTGGATTTTTGGATTCAGCGGGTCAGAATACACCTATGAACCCACCCATCAAAGTTCGATTTCGATTCTGGAGACAGATATTCTCGATCATCTCTTCTTCGTACCATGCGGAATAACTTCTTTCCAGGTGTATTTTTGGCCATCAAAGCTTGGATTTTCGGATTCAGCGGGTCAAAATACACCTATAAACCCACCCATCAATGTTCGATTTCAATTCTGGAGACAGATATTCTCGATCATCTCTTTTTCGTACCATGCGGAATAACTTCTTTCCAGGTGTATTTTTGGCCATCAAAGCTTGGATTTTCGGATTCAGCGGGTCAAAATACACCTATATACCCACCCATCAAAGTTCGATTTCGATTCTGTAGACAGATATTTTCGATCATCTCTTTTTCGTACCATGCGGAATAACTTCTTTCCAGGTGTATTTTCGTGTAACAAAGGTTGGATTTTTGGATTCAGCGGGTCAAAATACACCTATAAACCCACCCATCAAAGTTCGATTTCGATTCTGGAGACAGATATTCTCGATCATCTCTTTTTCGTACCATGCGAAATAACTTTTTTCCAAGCATATTTTTGGTCATCAAAGGTTGGATTTTCGGATTCAGCGGGTCGAAATACACCTAGAAACTCACCCATTAAAGTCCGATTTCGATTCTGAAAAAAAATATTTTCGATCATCTCTTTTTCGTACCATGCGAAATAACTTCTTTCCAGGTGTATTTTCGTGTAACAAAGGTTGGATTTTTGGATTCAGCGGGTCAAAATACACCTATGAACCCACCCAACGAAGTTCGATTTCGATTCTGGAGACAGATATTTTCGATCATCTCTTTTTCGTACCATGCGAAATAACTTCTTTCCAGGTGTATTTTCGTGTAACAAACGTTGGATTTTTGGATTCAGCGGGTCAAAATACACCTATGAACCCACCCAACGAAGTTCGATTTCGATTCTGGAGACAGATATTTTCGATCATCTCTTTTTCGTACCATGCGAAATAACTTCTTTCCAGGTGTATTTTCGTGTAACAAAGGTTGGATTTTTGGATTCAGCGGGTCAAAATACACCTATGAACCCACCCAACGAAGTTCGATTTCGATTCTGGAGACAGATATTTTCGATCATCTCTTTTTCGTACCATGCGAAATAACTTCTTTCCAGGTGTATTTTCGTGTAACAAAGGTTGGATTTTTGGATTCAGCGGGTCAAAATACACCTATAAACCCACCCATCAAAGTTCGATTTCGATTCTGGGGACAGATATTTTCGATCATCTCTTTTACGTACCATGCGAAATAACTTTTTTCCAAGCATATTTTTGGTCATCAAAAGTTGGATTTTCGGATTCAGCGGGTCGAAATACACCTAGAAACTCACCCATCAAAGTCCGATTTCGATTCTGAAAAAAAATATTTTCGATCGTCTCTTTTTCGTACCATGCGGAATAACTTCTTTCCATGTGTATTTTCGTGTAACAAAGGTTGGATTTTTGGATTCAGCGGGTCAAAATACACCTATAAACCCACCCATCAAAGTTCGATTTCGATTCTGGAGACAGATATTCTCGATCATCTCTTTTTCGTACCATGCGAAATAACTTTTTTCCAAGCATATTTTTGGTCATCAAAGGTTGGATTTTCGGATTCAGCGGGTCGAAATACACCTAGAAACTCACCCATTAAAGTCCGATTTCGATTCTGAAAAAAAATATTTTCGATCATCTCTTTTTCGTACCATGCGAAATAACTTCTTTCCAGGTGTATTTTCGTGTAACAAAGGTTGGATTTTTGGATTCAGCGGGTCAAAATACACCTATGAACACACCCAACGAAGTTCGATTTCGATTCTGGAGACAGATATTTCCGATCATCTCTTTTTCGTACCATGCGAAATAACTTCTTTCCAGGTGTATTTTCGTGTAACAAAGGTTGGATTTTTGGATTCAGCGGGTCAAAATACACCTATGAACCCACCCAACGAAGTTCGATTTCGATTCTGGAGACAGATATTTTCGATCATCTCTTTTTCGTACCATGCGAAATAACTTCTTTCCAGGTGTATTTTCGTGTAACAAAGGTTGGATTTTTGGATTCAGCGGGTCAGAATACACCTATGAACCCACCCATCAAAGTTCGATTTCGATTCTGGAGACAGATATTCTCGATCATCTCTTCTTCGTACCATGCGAAATAACTTCTTTCCAAGCATATTTTTGGTCATCAAAGCTTGGATTCTCGGATTCGGCGGGTCAAAATACACCTATAAACCAACCCATCAAAGTTCGATTTCGATTCCGGGGACAGATATTTCCGATCATCTCTTTTTCGTACCATGCGAAATAACTTTTTTCCAAGCATATTTTTGGCCATCAAAAAGTGGATTTTCGGATTCAGTGGGTCGAAATACACCTAGAAACTCACCCATTAAAGTCCGATTTCGATTCTGAAAAAAAATATTTTCGATCATCTCTTTTTCGTACCATGCGGAATAACTTCTTTTCAGGTGTATTTTCGTGTAACAAAGGTTGGATTTTCGGATTCAGCGGGTCAAAATACACCTATAAACCCACCCATCAATGTTCGATTTCAATTCTGGAGACAGATATTCTCGATCATCTCTTCTTCGTACCATGCGGAATAACTTCTTTCCAGGTGTATTTTTGGCCATCAAAGCTTGGATTTTCGGATTCAGCGGGTCAAAATACACCTATAAACCCACCCATCAATGTTCGATTTCAATTCTGGAGACAGATATTCTCGATCATCTCTTTTTCGTACCATGCGGAATAACTTCTTTCCAGGTGTATTTTCGTGTAACAAAGGTTGGATTTTTGGATTCAGCGGGTCAAAATACACCTATGAACCCACCCAACGAAGTTCGATTTCGATTCTGGAGACAGATATTTTCGATCATCTCTTTTTCGTACCATGCGAAATAACTTCTTTCCAGGTGTATTTTCGTGTAACAAACGTTGGATTTTTGGATTCAGCGGGTCAAAATACACCTATGAACCCACCCAACGAAGTTCGATTTCGATTCTGGAGACAGATATTTTCGATCATCTCTTTTTCGTACCATGCGAAATAACTTCTTTCCAGGTGTATTTTCGTGTAACAAAGGTTGGATTTTTGGATTCAGCGGGTCAAAATACACCTATGAACCCACCCAACGAAGTTCGATTTCGATTCTGGAGACAGATATTTTCGATCATCTCTTTTTCGTACCATGCGAAATAACTTCTTTCCAGGTGTATTTTCGTGTAACAAAGGTTGGATTTTTGGATTCAGCGGGTCAAAATACACCTATAAACCCACCCATCAAAGTTCGATTTCGATTCTGGGGACAGATATTTTCGATCATCTCTTTTACGTACCATGCGAAATAACTTTTTTCCAAGCATATTTTTGGTCATCAAAAGTTGGATTTTCGGATTCAGCGGGTCGAAATACACCTAGAAACTCACCCATCAAAGTCCGATTTCGATTCTGAAAAAAAATATTTTCGATCGTCTCTTTTTCGTACCATGCGGAATAACTTCTTTCCATGTGTATTTTCGTGTAACAAAGGTTGGATTTTTGGATTCAGCGGGTCAAAATACACCTATAAACCCACCCATCAAAGTTCGATTTCGATTCTGGAGACAGATATTCTCGATCATCTCTTTTTCGTACCATGCGAAATAACTTTTTTCCAAGCATATTTTTGGTCATCAAAGGTTGGATTTTCGGATTCAGCGGGTCGAAATACACCTAGAAACTCACCCATTAAAGTCCGATTTCGATTCTGAAAAAAAATATTTTCGATCATCTCTTTTTCGTACCATGCGAAATAACTTCTTTCCAGGTGTATTTTCGTGTAACAAAGGTTGGATTTTTGGATTCAGCGGGTCAAAATACACCTATGAACACACCCAACGAAGTTCGATTTCGATTCTGGAGACAGATATTTCCGATCATCTCTTTTTCGTACCATGCGAAATAACTTCTTTCCAGGTGTATTTTCGTGTAACAAAGGTTGGATTTTTGGATTCAGCGGGTCAAAATACACCTATGAACCCACCCAACGAAGTTCGATTTCGATTCTGGAGACAGATATTTTCGATCATCTCTTTTTCGTACCATGCGAAATAACTTCTTTCCAGGTGTATTTTCGTGTAACAAAGGTTGGATTTTTGGATTCAGCGGGTCAGAATACACCTATGAACCCACCCATCAAAGTTCGATTTCGATTCTGGAGACAGATATTCTCGATCATCTCTTCTTCGTACCATGCGAAATAACTTCTTTCCAAGCATATTTTTGGTCATCAAAGCTTGGATTCTCGGATTCGGCGGGTCAAAATACACCTATAAACCAACCCATCAAAGTTCGATTTCGATTCCGGGGACAGATATTTCCGATCATCTCTTTTTCGTACCATGCGAAATAACTTTTTTCCAAGCATATTTTTGGCCATCAAAAAGTGGATTTTCGGATTCAGTGGGTCGAAATACACCTAGAAACTCACCCATTAAAGTCCGATTTCGATTCTGAAAAAAAATATTTTCGATCATCTCTTTTTCGTACCATGCGGAATAACTTCTTTTCAGGTGTATTTTCGTGTAACAAAGGTTGGATTTTCGGATTCAGCGGGTCAAAATACACCTATAAACCCACCCATCAATGTTCGATTTCAATTCTGGAGACAGATATTCTCGATCATCTCTTCTTCGTACCATGCGGAATAACTTCTTTCCAGGTGTATTTTTGGCCATCAAAGCTTGGATTTTCGGATTCAGCGGGTCAAAATACACCTATAAACCCACCCATCAATGTTCGATTTCAATTCTGGAGACAGATATTCTCGATCATCTCTTTTTCGTACCATGCGGAATAACTTCTTTCCAGGTGTATTTTTGGCCATCAAAGCTTGGATTTTCGGATTCAGCGGGTCAAAATACACCTATAAACCCACCCATCAAAGTTCGATTTCGATTCTGTAGACAGATATTTTCGATCATCTCTTTTTCGTACCATGCGGGATAACTTCTTTCCAGGTGTATTTTCGTGTAACAAAGGTTGGATTTTTGGATTCAGCGGGTCAAAATACACCTATAAACCCACCCATCAAAGTTCGATTTCGATTCTGGAGACAGATATTCTCGATCATCTCTTTTTCGTACCATGCGAAATAACTTTTTTCCAAGCATATTTTTGGTCATCAAAGGTTGGATTTTCGGATTCAGCGGGTCGAAATACACCTAGAAACTCACCCATTAAAGTCCGATTTCGATTCTGAAAAAAAATATTTTCGATCATCTCTTTTTCGTACCATGCGAAATAACTTCTTTCCAGGTGTATTTTCGTGTAACAAAGGTTGGATTTTTGGATTCAGCGGGTCAAAATACACCTATGAACCCACCCAACAAAGTTCGATTTCGATTCTGGAGACAGATATTTTCGATCATCTCTTTTTCGTACCATGCGAAATAACTTCTTTCCAGGTGTATTTTCGTGTAACAAAGGTTGGATTTTTGGATTCAGCGGGTCAAAATACACCTATGAACCCACCCAACGAAGTTCGATTTCGATTCTGGAGACAGATATTTTCGATCATCTCTTTTTCGTACCATGCGAAATAACTTCTTTCCAGGTGTATTTTCGTGTAACAAAGGTTGGATTTTTGGATTCAGCGGGTCAAAATACACCTATGAACCCACCCAACGAAGTTCGATTTCGATTCTGGAGACAGATATTTTCGATCATCTCTTTTTCGTACCATGCGAAATAACTTCTTTCCAGGTGTATTTTCGTGTAACAAAGGTTGGATTTTTGGATTCAGCGGGTCAAAATACACCTATAAACCCACCCATCAAAGTTCGATTTCGATTCTGGGGACAGATATTTTCGATCATCTCTTTTACGTACCATGCGAAATAACTTTTTTCCAAGCATATTTTTGGTCATCAAAAGTTGGATTTTCGGATTCAGCGGGTCGAAATACACCTAGAAACTCACCCATCAAAGTCCGATTTCAATTCTGAAAAAAAATATTTTCGATCGTCTCTTTTTCGTACCATGCGGAATAACTTCTTTCCAGGTGTATTTTCGTGTAACAAAGGTTGGATTTTTGGATTCAGCGGGTCAAAATACACCTATAAACCCACCCATCAAAGTTCGATTTCGATTCTGGAGACAGATATTCTCGATCATCTCTTTTTCGTACCATGCGAAATAACTTTTTTCCAAGCATATTTTTGGTCATCAAAGGTTGGATTTTCGGATTCAGCGGGTCGAAATACACCTAGAAACTCACCCATTAAAGTCCGATTTCGATTCTGAAAAAAAATATTTTCGATCATCTCTTTTTCGTACCATGCGAAATAACTTCTTTCCAGGTGTATTTTCGTGTAACAAAGGTTGGATTTTTGGATTCAGCGGGTCAAAATACACCTATGAACCCACCCAACGAAGTTCGATTTCGATTCTGGAGACAGATATTTTCGATCATCTCTTTTTCGTACCATGCGAAATAACTTCTTTCCAGGTGTATTTTCGTGTAACAAAGGTTGGATGTTTGGATTCAGCGGGTCAAAATACACCTATGAACCCACCCAACGAAGTTCGATTTCGATTCTGGAGACAGATATTTCCGATCATCTCTTTTTCGTACCATGCGAAATAACTTCTTTCCAGGTGTATTTTCGTGTAACAAAGGTTGGATTTTTGGATTCAGCGGGTCAAAATACACCTATGAACCCACCCAACGAAGTTCGATTTCAATTCTGGAGACAGATATTTTCGATCATCTCTTTTTCGTACCATGCGAAATAACTTCTTTCCAGGTGTATTTTCGTGTAACAAAGGTTGGATTTTTGGATTCAGCGGGTCAGAATACACCTATGAACCCACCCATCAAAGTTCGATTTCGATTCTGGAGACAGATATTCTTGATCATCTCTTCTTCGTACCATGCGAAATAACTTCTTTCCAAGCATATTTTTGGTCATCAAAGCTTGGATTCTCGGATTCGGCGGGTCAAAATACACCTATAAACCAACCCATCAAAGTTCGATTTCGATTCCGGGGACAGATATTTCCGATCATCTCTTTTTCGTACCATGCGAAATAACTTTTTTCCAAGCATATTTTTGGCCATCAAAAAGTGGATTTTCGGATTCAGCGGGTCGAAATACACCTAGAAACTCACCCATCAAAGTCCGATTTCGATTCTGAAAAAAAATATTTTCGATCATCTCTTTTTCGTACCATGCGGAATAACTTCTTTTCAGGTGTATTTTCGTGTAACAAAGGTTGGATTTTCGGATTCAGCGGGTCAAAATACACCTATAAACCCACCCATCAATGTTCGATTTCAATTCTGGAGACAGATATTCTCGATCATCTCTTCTTCGTACCATGCGGAATAACTTCTTTCCAGGTGTATTTTTGGCCATCAAAGCTTGGATTTTCGGATTCAGCGGGTCAAAATACACCTATAAACCCACCCATCAATGTTCGATTTCAATTCTGGAGACAGATATTCTCGATCATCTCTTTTTCGTACCATGCGGAATAACTTCTTTCCAGGTGTATTTTTGGCCATCAAAGCTTGGATTTTCGGATTCAGCGGGTCAAAATACACCTATAAACCCACCCATCAAAGTTCGATTTCGATTCTGTAGACAGATATTTTCGATCATCTCTTTTTCGTACCATGCGGAATAACTTCTTTCCAGGTGTATTTTCGTGTAACAAAGGTTGGATTTTTGGATTCAGCGGGTCAAAATACACCTATAAACCCACCCATCAAAGTTCGATTTCGATTCTGGAGACAGATATTCTCGATCATCTCTTTTTCGTACCATGCGAAATAACTTTTTTCCAAGCATATTTTTGGTCATCAAAGGTTGGATTTTCGGATTCAGCGGGTCGAAATACACCTAGAAACTCACCCATTAAAGTCCGATTTCGATTCTGAAAAAAAATATTTTCGATCATCTCTTTTTCGTACCATGCGAAATAACTTCTTTCCAGGTGTATTTTCGTGTAACAAAGGTTGGATTTTTGGATTCAGCGGGTCAAAATACACCTATGAACCCACCCAACGAAGTTCGATTCCGATTCTGGAGACAGATATTTTCGATCATCTCTTTTTCGTACCATGCGAAATAACTTCTTTCCAGGTGTATTTTCGTGTAACAAAGGTTGGATTTTTGGATTCAGCGGGTCAAAATACACCTATAAACCCACCCATCAAAGTTCGATTTCGATTCTGGGGACAGATATTTTCGATCATCTCTTTTACGTACCATGCGAAATAACTTTTTTCCAAGCATATTTTTGGTCATCAAAAGTTGGATTTTCGGATTCAGCGGGTCGAAATACACCTAGAAACTCACCCATCAAAGTCCGATTTCAATTCTGAAAAAAAATATTTTCGATCGTCTCTTTTTCGTACCATGCGGAATAACTTCTTTCCAGGTGTATTTTCGTGTAACAAAGGTTGGATTTTTGGATTCAGCGGGTCAAAATACACCTATAAACCCACCCATCAAAGTTCGATTTCGATTCTGGAGACAGATATTCTCGATCATCTCTTTTTCGTACCATGCGAAATAACTTTTTTCCAAGCATATTTTTGGTCATCCAAGGTTGGATTTTCGGATTCAGCGGGTCAAAATACACCTAGAAACTCACCCATTAAAGTCCGATTTCGATTCTGAAAAAAAATATTTTCGATCATCTCTTTTTCGTACCATGCGAAATAACTTCTTTCCAGGTGTATTTTCGTGTAACAAAGGTTGGATTTTTGGATTCAGCGGGTCAAAATACACCTATGAACCCACCCAACGAAGTTCGATTTCGATTCTGGAGACAGATATTTTCGATCATCTCATTTTCGTACCATGCGAAATAACTTCTTTCCAGGTGTATTTTCGTGTAACAAAGGTTGGATGTTTGGATTCAGCGGGTCAAAATACACCTATGAACCCACCCAACGAAGTTCGATTTCGATTCTGGAGACAGATATTTTCGATCATCTCTTTTTCGTACCATGCGAAATAACTTCTTTCCAGGTGTATTTTCGTGTAACAAAGGTTGGATTTTTGGATTCAGCGGGTCAAAATACACCTATGAACCCACCCAACGAAGTTCGATTTCGATTCTGGAGACAGATATTTTCGATCATCTCTTTTTCGTACCATGCGAAATAACTTCTTTCCAGGTGTATTTTCGTGTAACAAAGGTTGGATTTTTGGATTCAGCGGGTCAAAATACACCTATAAACCCACCCATCAAAGTTCGATTTCGATTCCGGGGACAGATATTTCCGATCATCTCTTTTACGTACCATGCGAAATAACTTTTTTCCAAGCATATTTTTGGTCATCAAAAGTTGGATTTTCGGATTCAGCGGGTCGAAATACACCTATAAACTCACCCATCAAAGTCCGATTTCGATTCTGAAAAAAAATATTTTCGATCGTCTCTTTTTCGTACCATGCGGAATAACTTCTTTCCAGGTGTATTTTCGTGTAACAAAGGTTGGATTTTTGGATTCAGCGGGTCAAAATACACCTATAAACCCACCCATCAAAGTTCGATTTCGATTCTGGAGACAGATATTCTCGATCATCTCTTTTTCGTACCATGCGAAATAACTTTTTTCCAAGCATATTTTTGGTCATCAAAGGTTGGATTTTCGGATTCAGCGGGTCGAAATACACCTAGAAACTCACCCATTAAAGTCCGATTTCGATTCTGAAAAAAAATATTTTCGATCATCTCTTTTTCGTACCATGCGAAATAACTTCTTTCCAGGTGTATTTTCGTGTAACAAAGGTTGGATTTTTGGATTCAGCGGGTCAAAATACACCTATGAACCCACCCAACGAAGTTCGATTTCGATTCTGGAGACAGATATTTTCGATCATCTCTTTTTCGTACCATGCGAAATAACTTCTTTCCAGGTGTATTTTCGTGTAACAAAGGTTGGATTTTTGGATTCAGCGGGTCAAAATACACCTATGAACCCACCCAACGAAGTTCGATTTCGATTCTGGAGACAGATATTTTCGATCATCTCTTTTTCGTACCATGCGAAATAACTTCTTTCCAGGTGTATTTTCGTGTAACAAAGGTTGGATTTTTGGATTCAGCGGGTCAGAATACACCTATGAACCCACCCATCAAAGTTCGATTTCGATTCTGGAGACAGATATTCTCGATCATCTCTTCTTCGTACCATGCGAAATAACTTCTTTCCAAGCATATTTTTGGTCATCAAAGCTTGGATTCTCGGATTCGGCGGGTCAAAATACACCTATAAACCAACCCATCAAAGTTCGATTTCGATTCCGGGGACAGATATTTCCGATCATCTCTTTTTCGTACCATGCGAAATAACTTTTTTCCAAGCATATTTTTGGCCATCAAAAAGTGGATTTTCGGATTCAGCGGGTCGAAATACACCTAGAAACTCACCCATCAAAGTCCGATTTCGATTCTGAAAAAAAATATTTTCGATCGTCTCTTTTTCGTACCATGCGGAATAACTTCTTTCCAGGTGTATTTTCGTGTAACAAAGGTTGGATTTTTGGATTCAGCGGGTCAAAATACACCTATAAACCAACCCATCAAAGTTCGATTTCGATTCTGGAGACAGATATTCTCGATCATCTCTTTTTCGTACCATGCGAAATAACTTTTTTCCAAGCATATTTTTGGTCATCAAAGGTTGGATTTTCGGATTCAGCGAGTCGAAATACACCTAGAAACTCACCCATTAAAGTCCGATTTCGATTCTGAAAAAAAATATTTTCGATCATCTCTTTTTCGTACCATGCGAAATAACTTCTTTCCAGGTGTATTTTCGTCTGACAAAGGTTGGATTTTTGGATTCAGCGGGTCAAAATACACCTATGAACCCACCCAACGAAGTTTGATTTCGATTCTGGAGACAGATATTTTCGATCATCTCTTTTTCGTACCATGCGAAATAACTTCTTTCCAGGTGTATTTTTGGCCACCAAAGCTTGGATTTCCGGATTCAGCGGGTCAAAATACACCTATAAACCCACCCATCAAAGTTCGATTTCGATTCTGGAGACAGATATTTTCGATCATCTCTTTTTCGTACCATGCGGAATAACTAATTTCCAGGTGTATTTTTGGACATCAAAGCTTGGATTTTCGGATTCATCGGGTCAAAATACACCTATAAACCCACCCATCAAAGTTCGATTTCGATTCTGTAGACAGATATTTTCGATCATCTCTTTTTCGTACCATGCGAAATAACTTTTTTCCAAGCATATTTTTGGTCATCAAACGTTGGATTTTCGGATTCAGCGGGTCGAAATACACCTAGAAACTCACCCATCAAAGTCCGATTTCGATTCTGAATAAAAATATTTTCGATCGTCTCTTTTTCGTACCATGCGGAATAACTTCTTTCCAGGTGTATTTTTGGCCATCAAAGCTTGGATTTTCGGATTCAGCGGGTCAAAATACACCTATAAACCCACCCATCAAAGTTCGATTTCGATTCTGTAGACAGATATTTTCGATCATCTCTTTTTCGTACCATGCGGAATAACTTCTTTCCAGGTGTATTTTTGGCCATCAAAGCTTGGATTTTCGGATTCAGCGGGTCGAAATACACCTAGAAACTCACCCATCAAAGTCCGATTTCGATTCTGAAAAAAAATATTTTCGATCATCTCTTTTTCGTACCATGCGGAATAACTTCTTTCCAGGTGTATTTTCGTGTAACAAAGGTTGGATTTTCGGATTCAGCGGGTCAAAATACACCTATAAACCCACCCATCAATGTTCGATTTCAATTCTGGAGACAGATATTCTCGATCATCTCTTTTTCGTACCATGCGGAATAACTTCTTTTCAGGTGTATTTTCGGCCATCAAAGCTTGGATTTTCGGATTCAGCGGGTCAAAATACACCTATAAACCCACCCATCAATGTTCGATTTCAATTCTGGAGACAGATATTCTCGATCATCTCTTTTTCGTACCATGCGGAATAACTTCTTTCCAGGTGTATTTTTGGCCATCAAAGCTTGGATTTTCGGATTCAGCGGGTCAAAATACACCTATAAACCCACCCATCAAAGTTCGATTTCGATTCTGTAGACAGATATTTTCGATCATCTCTTTTTCGTACCATGCGGAATAACTTCTTTCCAGGTGTATTTTCGTGTAACAAAGGTTGGATTTTTGGATTCAGCGGGTCAAAATACACCTATGAACCCACCCAACGAAGTTCGATTTCGATTCTGGAGACAGATATTTTCGATCATCTCATTTTCGTACCATGCGAAATAACTTCTTTCCAGGTGTATTTTCGTGTAACAAAGGTTGGATGTTTGGATTCAGCGGGTCAAAATACACCTATGAACCCACCCAACGAAGTTCGATTTCGATTCTGGAGACAGATATTTTCGATCATCTCTTTTTCGTACCATGCGAAATAACTTCTTTCCAGGTGTATTTTCGTGTAACAAAGGTTGGATTTTTGGATTCAGCGGGTCAAAATACACCTATGAACCCACCCAACGAAGTTCGATTTCGATTCTGGAGACAGATATTTTCGATCATCTCTTTTTCGTACCATGCGAAATAACTTCTTTCCAGGTGTATTTTCGTGTAACAAAGGTTGGATTTTTGGATTCAGCGGGTCAAAATACACCTATAAACCCACCCATCAAAGTTCGATTTCGATTCCGGGGACAGATATTTTCGATCATCTCTTTTACGTACCATGCGAAATAACTTTTTTCCAAGCATATTTTTGGTCATCAAAAGTTGGATTTTCGGATTCAGCGGGTCGAAATACACCTATAAACTCACCCATCAAAGTCCGATTTCGATTCTGAAAAAAAATATTTTCGATCGTCTCTTTTTCGTACCATGCGGAATAACTTCTTTCCAGGTGTATTTTCGTGTAACAAAGGTTGGATTTTTGGATTCAGCGGGTCAAAATACACCTATAAACCCACCCATCAAAGTTCGATTTCGATTCTGGAGACAGATATTCTCGATCATCTCTTTTTCGTACCATGCGAAATAACTTTTTTCCAAGCATATTTTTGGTCATCAAAGGTTGGATTTTCGGATTCAGCGGGTCGAAATACACCTAGAAACTCACCCATTAAAGTCCGATTTCGATTCTGAAAAAAAATATTTTCGATCATCTCTTTTTCGTACCATGCGAAATAACTTCTTTCCAGGTGTATTTTCGTGTAACAAAGGTTGGATTTTTGGATTCAGCGGGTCAAAATACACCTATGAACCCACCCAACGAAGTTCGATTTCGATTCTGGAGACAGATATTTTCGATCATCTCTTTTTCGTACCATGCGAAATAACTTCTTTCCAGGTGTATTTTCGTGTAACAAAGGTTGGATTTTTGGATTCAGCGGGTCAAAATACACCTATGAACCCACCCAACGAAGTTCGATTTCGATTCTGGAGACAGATATTTTCGATCATCTCTTTTTCGTACCATGCGAAATAACTTCTTTCCAGGTGTATTTTCGTGTAACAAAGGTTGGATTTTTGGATTCAGCGGGTCAGAATACACCTATGAACCCACCCATCAAAGTTCGATTTCGATTCTGGAGACAGATATTCTCGATCATCTCTTCTTCGTACCATGCGAAATAACTTCTTTCCAAGCATATTTTTGGTCATCAAAGCTTGGATTCTCGGATTCGGCGGGTCAAAATACACCTATAAACCAACCCATCAAAGTTCGATTTCGATTCCGGGGACAGATATTTCCGATCATCTCTTTTTCGTACCATGCGAAATAACTTTTTTCCAAGCATATTTTTGGCCATCAAAAAGTGGATTTTCGGATTCAGCGGGTCGAAATACACCTAGAAACTCACCCATCAAAGTCCGATTTCGATTCTGAAAAAAAATATTTTCGATCGTCTCTTTTTCGTACCATGCGGAATAACTTCTTTCCAGGTGTATTTTCGTGTAACAAAGGTTGGATTTTTGGATTCAGCGGGTCAAAATACACCTATAAACCAACCCATCAAAGTTCGATTTCGATTCTGGAGACAGATATTCTCGATCATCTCTTTTTCGTACCATGCGAAATAACTTTTTTCCAAGCATATTTTTGGTCATCAAAGGTTGGATTTTCGGATTCAGCGAGTCGAAATACACCTAGAAACTCACCCATTAAAGTCCGATTTCGATTCTGAAAAAAAATATTTTCGATCATCTCTTTTTCGTACCATGCGAAATAACTTCTTTCCAGGTGTATTTTCGTGTGACAAAGGTTGGATTTTTGGATTCAGCGGGTCAAAATACACCTATGAACCCACCCAACGAAGTTCGATTTCGATTCTGGAGACAGATATTTTCGATCATCTCTTTTTCGTACCATGCGAAATAACTTCTTTCCAGGTGTATTTTTGGCCACCAAAGCTTGGATTTCCGGATTCAGCGGGTCAAAATACACCTATAAACCCACCCATCAAAGTTCGATTTCGATTCTGGAGACAGATATTTTCGATCATCTCTTTTTCGTACCATGCGGAATAACTAATTTCCAGGTGTATTTTTGGCCATCAAAGCTTGGATTTTCGGATTCATCGGGTCAAAATACACCTATAAACCCACCCATCAAAGTTCGATTTCGATTCTGTAGACAGATATTTTCGATCATCTCTTTTTCGTACCATGCGAAATAACTTTTTTCCAAGCATATTTTTGGTCATCAAACGTTGGATTTTCGGATTCAGCGGGTCGAAATACACCTAGAAACTCACCCATCAAAGTCCGATTTCGATTCTGAATAAAAATATTTTCGATCGTCTCTTTTTCGTACCATGCGGAATAACTTCTTTCCAGGTGTATTTTTGGCCATCAAAGCTTGGATTTTCGGATTCAGCGGGTCAAAATACACCTATAAACCCACCCATCAAAGTTCGATTTCGATTCTGTAGACAGATATTTTCGATCATCTCTTTTTCGTACCATGCGGAATAACTTCTTTCCAGGTGTATTTTTGGCCATCAAAGCTTGGATTTTCGGATTCAGCGGGTCGAAATACACCTAGAAACTCACCCATCAAAGTCCGATTTCGATTCTGAAAAAAAATATTTTCGATCATCTCTTTTTCGTACCATGCGGAATAACTTCTTTCCAGGTGTATTTTCGTGTAACAAAGGTTGGATTTTCGGATTCAGCGGGTCAAAATACACCTATAAACCCACCCATCAATGTTCGATTTCAATTCTGGAGACAGATATTCTCGATCATCTCTTTTTCGTACCATGCGGAATAACTTCTTTCCAGGTGTATTTTTGGCCATCAAAGCTTGGATTTTCGGATTCAGCGGGTCAAAATACACCTATAAACCCACCCATCAAAGTTCGATTTCGATTCTGTAGACAGATATTTTCGATCATCTCTTTTTCGTACCATGCGGAATAACTTCTTTCCAGGTGTATTTTCGTGTAACAAAGGTTGGATTTTTGGATTCAGCGGGTCAAAATACACCTATGAACCCACCCAACGAAGTTCGATTTCGATTCTGGAGACAGATATTTTCGATCATCTCTTTTTCGTACCATGCGAAATAACTTCTTTCCAGGTGTATTTTCGTGTAACAAAGGTTGGATTTTTGGATTCAGCGGGTCAAAATACACCTATGAACCCACCCAACGAAGTTCGATTTCGATTCTGGAGACAGATATTTTCGATCATCTCTTTTTCGTACCATGCGAAATAACTTCTTTCCAGGTGTATTTTCGTGTAACAAAGGTTGGATTTTTGGATTCAGCGGGTCAGAATACACCTATGAACCCACCCATCAAAGTTCGATTTCGATTCTGGAGACAGATATTCTCGATCATCTCTTCTTCGTACCATGCGAAATAACTTCTTTCCAAGCATATTTTTGGTCATCAAAGCTTGGATTCTCGGATTCGGCGGGTCAAAATACACCTATAAACCAACCCATCAAAGTTCGATTTCGATTCCGGGGACAGATATTTCCGATCATCTCTTTTTCGTACCATGCGAAATAACTTTTTTCCAAGCATATTTTTGGCCATCAAAAAGTGGATTTTCGGATTCAGCGGGTCGAAATACACCTAGAAACTCACCCATCAAAGTCCGATTTCGATTCTGAAAAAAAATATTTTCGATCGTCTCTTTTTCGTACCATGCGGAATAACTTCTTTCCAGGTGTATTTTCGTGTAACAAAGGTTGGATTTTTGGATTCAGCGGGTCAAAATACACCTATAAACCAACCCATCAAAGTTCGATTTCGATTCTGGAGACAGATATTCTCGATCATCTCTTTTTCGTACCATGCGAAATAACTTTTTTCCAAGCATATTTTTGGTCATCAAAGGTTGGATTTTCGGATTCAGCGAGTCGAAATACACCTAGAAACTCACCCATTAAAGTCCGATTTCGATTCTGAAAAAAAATATTTTCGATCATCTCTTTTTCGTACCATGCGAAATAACTTCTTTCCAGGTGTATTTTCGTGTGACAAAGGTTGGATTTTTGGATTCAGCGGGTCAAAATACACCTATGAACCCACCCAACGAAGTTCGATTTCGATTCTGGAGACAGATATTTTCGATCATCTCTTTTTCGTACCATGCGAAATAACTTCTTTCCAGGTGTATTTTTGGCCACCAAAGCTTGGATTTCCGGATTCAGCGGGTCAAAATACACCTATAAACCCACCCATCAAAGTTCGATTTCGATTCTGGAGACAGATATTTTCGATCATCTCTTTTTCGTACCATGCGGAATAACTAATTTCCAGGTGTATTTTTGGCCATCAAAGCTTGGATTTTCGGATTCATCGGGTCAAAATACACCTATAAACCCACCCATCAAAGTTCGATTTCGATTCTGTAGACAGATATTTTCGATCATCTCTTTTTCGTACCATGCGAAATAACTTTTTTCCAAGCATATTTTTGGTCATCAAACGTTGGATTTTCGGATTCAGCGGGTCGAAATACACCTAGAAACTCACCCATCAAAGTCCGATTTCGATTCTGAATAAAAATATTTTCGATCGTCTCTTTTTCGTACCATGCGGAATAACTTCTTTCCAGGTGTATTTTTGGCCATCAAAGCTTGGATTTTCGGATTCAGCGGGTCAAAATACACCTATAAACCCACCCATCAAAGTTCGATTTCGATTCTGTAGACAGATATTTTCGATCATCTCTTTTTCGTACCATGCGGAATAACTTCTTTCCAGGTGTATTTTTGGCCATCAAAGCTTGGATTTTCGGATTCAGCGGGTCGAAATACACCTAGAAACTCACCCATCAAAGTCCGATTTCGATTCTGAAAAAAAATATTTTCGATCATCTCTTTTTCGTACCATGCGGAATAACTTCTTTCCAGGTGTATTTTCGTGTAACAAAGGTTGGATTTTCGGATTCAGCGGGTCAAAATACACCTATAAACCCACCCATCAATGTTCGATTTCAATTCTGGAGACAGATATTCTCGATCATCTCTTTTTCGTACCATGCGGAATAACTTCTTTTCAGGTGTATTTTCGGCCATCAAAGCTTGGATTTTCGGATTCAGCGGGTCAAAATACACCTATAAACCCACCCATCAATGTTCGATTTCAATTCTGGAGACAGATATTCTCGATCATCTCTTTTTCGTACCATGCGGAATAACTTCTTTCCAGGTGTATTTTTGGCCATCAAAGCTTGGATTTTCGGATTCAGCGGGTCAAAATACACCTATAAACCCACCCATCAAAGTTCGATTTCGATTCTGTAGACAGATATTTTCGATCATCTCTTTTTCGTACCATGCGGAATAACTTCTTTCCAGGTGTATTTTCGTGTAACAAAGGTTGGATTTTTGGATTCAGCGGGTCAAAATACACCTATGAACCCACCCAACGAAGTTCGATTTCGATTCTGGAGACAGATATTTTCGATCATCTCATTTTCGTACCATGCGAAATAACTTCTTTCCAGGTGTATTTTCGTGTAACAAAGGTTGGATGTTTGGATTCAGCGGGTCAAAATACACCTATGAACCCACCCAACGAAGTTCGATTTCGATTCTGGAGACAGATATTTTCGATCATCTCTTTTTCGTACCATGCGAAATAACTTCTTTCCAGGTGTATTTTCGTGTAACAAAGGTTGGATTTTTGGATTCAGCGGGTCAAAATACACCTATGAACCCACCCAACGAAGTTCGATTTCGATTCTGGAGACAGATATTTTCGATCATCTCTTTTTCGTACCATGCGGAATAACTTCTTTCCAGGTGTATTTTCGTGTAACAAAGGTTGGATTTTTGGATTCAGCGGGTCAAAATACACCTATAAACCCACCCATCAAAGTTCGATTTCGATTCCGGGGACAGATATTTTCGATCATCTCTTTTACGTACCATGCGAAATAACTTTTTTCCAAGCATATTTTTGGTCATCAAAAGTTGGATTTTCGGATTCAGCGGGTCGAAATACACCTATAAACTCACCCATCAAAGTCCGATTTCGATTCTGAAAAAAAATATTTTCGATCGTCTCTTTTTCGTACCATGCGAAATAACTTCTTTCCAGGTGTATTTTCGTGTAACAAAGGTTGGATTTTTGGATTCAGCGGGTCAAAATACACCTATGAACCCACCCAACGAAGTTCGATTTCGATTCTGGAGACAGATATTTTCGATCATCTCATTTTCGTACCATGCGAAATAACTTCTTTCCAGGTGTATTTTCGTGTAACAAAGGTTGGATGTTTGGATTCAGCGGGTCAAAATACACCTATGAACCCACCCAACGAAGTTCGATTTCGATTCTGGAGACAGATATTTTCGATCATCTCTTTTTCGTACCATGCGAAATAACTTCTTTCCAGGTGTATTTTCGTGTAACAAAGGTTGGATTTTTGGATTCAGCGGGTCAAAATACACCTATGAACCCACCCAACGAAGTTCGATTTCGATTCTGGAGACAGATATTTTCGATCATCTCTTTTTCGTACCATGCGAAATAACTTCTTTCCAGGTGTATTTTCGTGTAACAAAGGTTGGATTTTTGGATTCAGCGGGTCAAAATACACCTATAAACCCACCCATCAAAGTTCGATTTCGATTCCGGGGACAGATATTTTCGATCATCTCTTTTACGTACCATGCGAAATAACTTTTTTCCAAGCATATTTTTGGTCATCAAAAGTTGGATTTTCGGATTCAGCGGGTCGAAATACACCTATAAACTCACCCATCAAAGTCCGATTTCGATTCTGAAAAAAAATATTTTCGATCGTCTCTTTTTCGTACCATGCGGAATAACTTCTTTCCAGGTGTATTTTCGTGTAACAAAGGTTGGATTTTTGGATTCAGCGGGTCAAAATACACCTATAAACCCACCCATCAAAGTTCGATTTCGATTCTGGAGACAGATATTCTCGATCATCTCTTTTTCGTACCATGCGAAATAACTTTTTTCCAAGCATATTTTTGGTCATCAAAGGTTGGATTTTCGGATTCAGCGGGTCGAAATACACCTAGAAACTCACCCATTAAAGTCCGATTCCGATTCTGAAAAAAAATATTTTCGATCATCTCTTTTTCGTACCATGCGAAATAACTTCTTTCCAGGTGTATTTTCGTGTAACAAAGGTTGGATTTTTGGATTCAGCGGGTCAAAATACACCTATGAACCCACCCAACAAAGTTCGATTTCGATTCTGGAGACAGATATTTTCGATCATCTCTTTTTCGTACCATGCGAAATAACTTCTTTCCAGGTGTATTTTCGTGTAACAAAGGTTGGATTTTTGGATTCAGCGGGTCAAAATACACCTATGAACCCACCCAACGAAGTTCGATTTCGATTCTGGAGACAGATATTTTCGATCATCTCTTTTTCGTACCATGCGAAATAACTTCTTTCCAGGTGTATTTTCGTGTAACAAAGGTTGGATTTTTGGATTCAGCGGGTCAGAATACACCTATGAACCCACCCATCAAAGTTCGATTTCGATTCTGGAGACAGATATTCTCGATCATCTCTTCTTCGTACCATGCGAAATAACTTCTTTCCAAGCATATTTTTGGTCATCAAAGCTTGGATTCTCGGATTCGGCGGGTCAAAATACACCTATAAACCAACCCATCAAAGTTCGATTTCGATTCCGGGGACAGATATTTCCGATCATCTCTTTTTCGTACCATGCGAAATAACTTTTTTCCAAGCATATTTTTGGCCATCAAAAAGTGGATTTTCGGATTCAGCGGGTCGAAATACACCTAGAAACTCACCCATCAAAGTCCGATTTCGATTCTGAAAAAAAATATTTTCGATCGTCTCTTTTTCGTACCATGCGGAATAACTTCTTTCCAGGTGTATTTTCGTGTAACAAAGGTTGGATTTTTGGATTCAGCGGGTCAAAATACACCTATAAACCAACCCATCAAAGTTCGATTTCGATTCTGGAGACAGATATTCTCGATCATCTCTTTTTCGTACCATGCGAAATAACTTTTTTCCAAGCATATTTTTGGTCATCAAAGGTTGGATTTTCGGATTCAGCGAGTCGAAATACACCTAGAAACTCACCCATTAAAGTCCGATTTCGATTCTGAAAAAAAATATTTTCGATCATCTCTTTTTCGTACCATGCGAAATAACTTCTTTCCAGGTGTATTTTCGTGTGACAAAGGTTGGATTTTTGGATTCAGCGGGTCAAAATACACCTATGAACCCACCCAACGAAGTTCGATTTCGATTCTGGAGACAGATATTTTCGATCATCTCTTTTTCGTACCATGCGAAATAACTTCTTTCCAGGTGTATTTTTGGCCACCAAAGCTTGGATTTCCGGATTCAGCGGGTCAAAATACACCTATAAACCCACCCATCAAAGTTCGATTTCGATTCTGGAGACAGATATTTTCGATCATCTCTTTTTCGTACCATGCGGAATAACTAATTTCCAGGTGTATTTTTGGCCATCAAAGCTTGGATTTTCGGATTCATCGGGTCAAAATACACCTATAAACCCACCCATCAAAGTTCGATTTCGATTCTGTAGACAGATATTTTCGATCATCTCTTTTTCGTACCATGCGAAATAACTTTTTTCCAAGCATATTTTTGGTCATCAAACGTTGGATTTTCGGATTCAGCGGGTCGAAATACACCTAGAAACTCACCCATCAAAGTCCGATTTCGATTCTGAATAAAAATATTTTCGATCGTCTCTTTTTCGTACCATGCGGAATAACTTCTTTCCAGGTGTATTTTTGGCCATCAAAGCTTGGATTTTCGGATTCAGCGGGTCAAAATACACCTATAAACCCACCCATCAAAGTTCGATTTCGATTCTGTAGACAGATATTTTCGATCATCTCTTTTTCGTACCATGCGGAATAACTTCTTTCCAGGTGTATTTTTGGCCATCAAAGCTTGGATTTTCGGATTCAGCGGGTCGAAATACACCTAGAAACTCACCCATCAAAGTCCGATTTCGATTCTGAAAAAAAATATTTTCGATCATCTCTTTTTCGTACCATGCGGAATAACTTCTTTCCAGGTGTATTTTCGTGTAACAAAGGTTGGATTTTCGGATTCAGCGGGTCAAAATACACCTATAAACCCACCCATCAATGTTCGATTTCAATTCTGGAGACAGATATTCTCGATCATCTCTTTTTCGTACCATGCGGAATAACTTCTTTTCAGGTGTATTTTCGGCCATCAAAGTTCGGATTTTCGGATTCAGCGGGTCAAAATACACCTATAAACCCACCCATCAATGTTCGATTTCAATTCTGGAGACAGATATTCTCGATCATCTCTTTTTCGTACCATGCGGAATAACTTCTTTCCAGGTGTATTTTTGGCCATCAAAGCTTGGATTTTCGGATTCAGCGGGTCAAAATACACCTATAAACCCACCCATCAAAGTTCGATTTCGATTCTGTAGACAGATATTTTCGATCATCTCTTTTTCGTACCATGCGGAATAACTTCTTTCCAGGTGTATTTTCGTGTAACAAAGGTTGGATTTTTGGATTCAGCGGGTCAAAATACACCTATGAACCCACCCAACGAAGTTCGATTTCGATTCTGGAGACAGATATTTTCGATCATCTCATTTTCGTACCATGCGAAATAACTTCTTTCCAGGTGTATTTTCGTGTAACAAAGGTTGGATGTTTGGATTCAGCGGGTCAAAATACACCTATGAACCCACCCAACGAAGTTCGATTTCGATTCTGGAGACAGATATTTTCGATCATCTCTTTTTCGTACCATGCGAAATAACTTCTTTCCAGGTGTATTTTCGTGTAACAAAGGTTGGATTTTTGGATTCAGCGGGTCAAAATACACCTATGAACCCACCCAACGAAGTTCGATTTCGATTCTGGAGACAGATATTTTCGATCATCTCTTTTTCGTACCATGCGAAATAACTTCTTTCCAGGTGTATTTTCGTGTAACAAAGGTTGGATTTTTGGATTCAGCGGGTCAAAATACACCTATAAACCCACCCATCAAAGTTCGATTTCGATTCCGGGGACAGATATTTTCGATCATCTCTTTTACGTACCATGCGAAATAACTTTTTTCCAAGCACATTTTTGGTCATCAAAAGTTGGATTTTCGGATTCAGCGGGTCGAAATACACCTATAAACTCACCCATCAAAGTCCGATTTCGATTCTGAAAAAAAATATTTTCGATCGTCTCTTTTTCGTACCATGCGGAATAACTTCTTTCCAGGTGTATTTTCGTGTAACAAAGGTTGGATTTTTGGATTCAGCGGGTCAAAATACACCTATAAACCCACCCATCAAAGTTCGATTTCGATTCTGGAGACAGATATTCTCGATCATCTCTTTTTCGTACCATTCGAAATAACTTTTTTCCAAGCATATTTTTGGTCATCAAAGGTTGGATTTTCGGATTCAGCGGGTCGAAATACACCTAGAAACTCACCCATTAAAGTCCGATTTCGATTCTGAAAAAAAATATTTTCGATCATCTCTTTTTCGTACCATGCGAAATAACTTCTTTCCAGGTGTATTTTCGTGTAACAAAGGTTGGATTTTTGGATTCAGCGGGTCAAAATACACCTATGAACCCACCCAACGAAGTTCGATTTCGATTCTGGAGACAGATATTTTCGATCATCTCTTTTTCGTACCATGCGAAATAACTTCTTTCCAGGTGTATTTTCGTGTAACAAAGGTTGGATTTTTGGATTCAGCGGGTCAAAATACACCTATGAACCCACCCAACGAAGTTCGATTTCGATTCTGGAGACAGATATTTTCGATCATCTCTTTTTCGTACCATGCGAAATAACTTCTTTCCAGGTGTATTTTCGTGTAACAAAGGTTGGATTTTTGGATTCAGCGGGTCAGAATACACCTATGAACCCACCCATCAAAGTTCGATTTCGATTCTGGAGACAGATATTCTCGATCATCTCTTCTTCGTACCATGCGAAATAACTTCTTTCCAAGCATATTTTTGGTCATCAAAGCTTGGATTCTCGGATTCGGCGGGTCAAAATACACCTATAAACCAACCCATCAAAGTTCGATTTCGATTCCGGGGACAGATATTTCCGATCATCTCTTTTTCGTACCATGCGAAATAACTTTTTTCCAAGCATATTTTTGGCCATCAAAAAGTGGATTTTCGGATTCAGCGGGTCGAAATACACCTAGAAACTCACCCATCAAAGTCCGATTTCGATTCTGAAAAAAAATATTTTCGATCGTCTCTTTTTCGTACCATGCGGAATAACTTCTTTCCAGGTGTATTTTCGTGTAACAAAGGTTGGATTTTTGGATTCAGCGGGTCAAAATACACCTATAAACCAACCCATCAAAGTTCGATTTCGATTCTGGAGACAGATATTCTCGATCATCTCTTTTTCGTACCATGCGAAATAACTTTTTTCCAAGCATATTTTTGGTCATCAAAGGTTGGATTTTCGGATTCAGCGAGTCGAAATACACCTAGAAACGCACCCATTAAAGTCCGATTTCGATTCTGAAAAAAAATATTTTCGATCATCTCTTTTTCGTACCATGCGAAATAACTTCTTTCCAGGTGTATTTTCGTGTGACAAAGGTTGGATTTTTGGATTCAGCGGGTCAAAATACACCTATGAACCCACCCAACGAAGTTCGATTTCGATTCTGGAGACAGATATTTTCGATCATCTCTTTTTCGTACCATGCGAAATAACTTCTTTCCAGGTGTATTTTTGGCCACCAAAGCTTGGATTTCCGGATTCAGCGGGTCAAAATACACCTATAAACCCACCCATCAAAGTTCGATTTCGATTCTGGAGACAGATATTTTCGATCATCTCTTTTTCGTACCATGCGGAATAACTAATTTCCAGGTGTATTTTTGGCCATCAAAGCTTGGATTTTCGGATTCATCGGGTCAAAATACACCTATAAACCCACCCATCAAAGTTCGATTTCGATTCTGTAGACAGATATTTTCGATCATCTCTTTTTCGTACCATGCGAAATAACTTTTTTCCAAGCATATTTTTGGTCATCAAACGTTGGATTTTCGGATTCAGCGGGTCGAAATACACCTAGAAACTCACCCATCAAAGTCCGATTTCGATTCTGAATAAAAATATTTTCGATCGTCTCTTTTTCGTACCATGCGGAATAACTTCTTTCCAGGTGTATTTTTGGCCATCAAAGCTTGGATTTTCGGATTCAGCGGGTCAAAATACACCTATAAACCCACCCATCAAAGTTCGATTTCGATTCTGTAGACAGATATTTTCGATCATCTCTTTTTCGTACCATGCGGAATAACTTCTTTCCAGGTGTATTTTTGGCCATCAAAGCTTGGATTTTCGGATTTAGCGGGTCGAAATACACCTAGAAACTCACCCATCAAAGTCCGATTTCGATTCTGAAAAAAAATATTTTCGATCATCTCTTTTTCGTACCATGCGGAATAACTTCTTTCCAGGTGTATTTTCGTGTAACAAAGGTTGGATTTTCGGATTCAGCGGGTCAAAATACACCTATAAACCCACCCATCAATGTTCGATTTCAATTCCCGAGACAGATATTCTCGATCATCTCTTTTTCGTACCATGCGGAATAACTTCTTTTCAGGTGTATTTTCGGCCATCAAAGCTTGGATTTTCGGATTCAGCGGGTCAAAATACACCTATAAACCCACCCATCAATGTTCGATTTCAATTCTGGAGACAGATATTCTCGATCATCTCTTTTTCGTACCATGCGGAATAACTTCTTTCCAGGTGTATTTTTGGCCATCAAAGCTTGGATTTTCGGATTCAGCGGGTCAAAATACACCTATAAACCCACCCATCAAAGTTCGATTTCGATTCTGTAGACAGATATTTTCGATCATCTCTTTTTCGTACCATGCGGAATAACTTCATTCCAGGTGTATTTTCGTGTAACAAAGGTTGGATTTTTGGATTCAGCGGGTCAAAATACACCTATAAACCCACCCATCAAAGTTCGATTTCGATTCTGGAGACAGATATTCTCGATCATCTCTTTTTCGTACCATGCGAAATAACTTTTTTCCAAGCATATTTTTGATCATCAAAGGTTGGATTTTCGGATTCAGCGGGTCGAAATACACCTAGAAACTCACCCATTAAAGTCCGATTTCAATTCTGAAAAAAAATATTTTCGATCATCTCTTTTTCGTACCATGCGAAATAACTTCTTTCCAGGTGTATTTTCGTGTAACAAAGGTTGGATTTTTGGATTCAGCGGGTCAAAATACACCTATGAACCCACCCAACGAAGTTCGATTTCGATTCTGGAGACAGATATTTTCGATCATCTCTTTTTCGTACCATGCGAAATAACTTCTTTCCAGGTGTATTTTCGTGTAACAAAGGTTGGATTTTTGGATTCAGCGGGTCAAAATACACCTATGAACCCACCCAACGAAGTTCGATTTCGATTCTGGAGACAGATATTTTCGATCATCTCTTTTTCGTACCATGCGAAATAACTTCTTTCCAGGTGTATTTTCGTGTAACAAAGGTTGGATTTTTGGATTCAGCGGGTCAGAATACACCTATGAACCCACCCATCAAAGTTCGATTTCGATTCTGGAGACAGATATTCTCGATCATCTCTTCTTCGTACCATGCGAAATAACTTCTTTCCAAGCATATTTTTGGTCATCAAAGCTTGGATTCTCGGATTCGGCGGGTCAAAATACACCTATAAACCAACCCATCAAAGTTCGATTTCGATTCCGGGGACAGATATTTCCGATCATCTCTTTTTCGTACCATGCGAAATAACTTTTTTCCAAGCATATTTTTGGCCATCAAAAAGTGGATTTTCGGATTCAGCGGGTCGAAATACACCTAGAAACTCACCCATCAAAGTCCGATTTCGATTCTGAAAAAAAATATTTTCGATCGTCTCTTTTTCGTACCATGCGGAATAACTTCTTTCCAGGTGTATTTTCGTGTAACAAAGGTTGGATTTTTGGATTCAGCGGGTCAAAATACACCTATAAACCAACCCATCAAAGTTCGATTTCGATTCTGGAGACAGATATTCTCGATCATCTCTTTTTCGTACCATGCGAAATAACTTTTTTCCAAGCATATTTTTGGTCATCAAAGGTTGGATTTTCGGATTCAGCGAGTCGAAATACACCTAGAAACGCACCCATTAAAGTCCGATTTCGATTCTGAAAAAAAATATTTTCGATCATCTCTTTTTCGTACCATGCGAAATAACTTCTTTCCAGGTGTATTTTCGTGTGACAAAGGTTGGATTTTTGGATTCAGCGGGTCAAAATACACCTATGAACCCACCCAACGAAGTTCGATTTCGATTCTGGAGACAGATATTTTCGATCATCTCTTTTTCGTACCATGCGAAATAACTTCTTTCCAGGTGTATTTTTGGCCACCAAAGCTTGGATTTCCGGATTCAGCGGGTCAAAATACACCTATAAACCCACCCATCAAAGTTCGATTTCGATTCTGGAGACAGATATTTTCGATCATCTCTTTTTCGTACCATGCGGAATAACTAATTTCCAGGTGTATTTTTGGCCATCAAAGCTTGGATTTTCGGATTCATCGGGTCAAAATACACCTATAAACCCACCCATCAAAGTTCGATTTCGATTCTGTAGACAGATATTTTCGATCATCTCTTTTTCGTACCATGCGAAATAACTTTTTTCCAAGCATATTTTTGGTCATCAAACGTTGGATTTTCGGATTCAGCGGGTCGAAATACACCTAGAAACTCACCCATCAAAGTCCGATTTCGATTCTGAATAAAAATATTTTCGATCGTCTCTTTTTCGTACCATGCGGAATAACTTCTTTCCAGGTGTATTTTTGGCCATCAAAGCTTGGATTTTCGGATTCAGCGGGTCAAAATACACCTATAAACCCACCCATCAAAGTTCGATTTCGATTCTGTAGACAGATATTTTCGATCATCTCTTTTTCGTACCATGCGGAATAACTTCTTTCCAGGTGTATTTTTGGCCATCAAAGCTTGGATTTTCGGATTCAGCGGGTCGAAATACACCTAGAAACTCACCCATCAAAGTCCGATTTCGATTCTGAAAAAAAATATTTTCGATCATCTCTTTTTCGTACCATGCGGAATAACTTCTTTCCAGGTGTATTTTCGTGTAACAAAGGTTGGATTTTCGGATTCAGCGGGTCAAAATACACCTATAAACCCACCCATCAATGTTCGATTTCAATTCTGGAGACAGATATTCTCGATCATCTCTTTTTCGTACCATGCGGAATAACTTCTTTTCAGGTGTATTTTCGGCCATCAAAGCTTGGATTTTCGGATTCAGCGGGTCAAAATACACCTATAAACCCACCCATCAATGTTCGATTTCAATTCTGGAGACAGATATTCTCGATCATCTCTTTTTCGTACCATGCGGAATAACTTCTTTCCAGGTGTATTTTTGGCCATCAAAGCTTGGATTTTCGGATTCAGCGGGTCAAAATACACCTATAAACCCACCCATCAAAGTTCGATTTCGATTCTGTAGACAGATATTTTCGATCATCTCTTTTTCGTACCATGCGGAATAACTTCATTCCAGGTGTATTTTCGTGTAACAAAGGTTGGATTTTTGGATTCAGCGGGTCAAAATACACCTATAAACCCACCCATCAAAGTTCGATTTCGATTCTGGAGACAGATATTCTCGATCATCTCTTTTTCGTACCATGCGAAATAACTTTTTTCCAAGCATATTTTTGATCATCAAAGGTTGGATTTTCGGATTCAGCGGGTCGAAATACACCTAGAAACTCACCCATTAAAGTCCGATTTCAATTCTGAAAAAAAATATTTTCGATCATCTCTTTTTCGTACCATGCGAAATAACTTCTTTCCAGGTGTATTTTCGTGGAACAAAGGTTGGATTTTTGGATTCAGCGGGTCAAAATACACCTATGAACACACCCAACGAAGTTCGATTTCGATTCTGGAGACAGATATTTTCGATCATCTCTTTTTCGAACCATGCGAAATAACTTCTTTCCAGGTGTATTTTCGTGTAACAAAGGTTGGATTTTTGGATTCAGCGGGTCAAAATACACCTATGAACCCACCCAACGAAGTTCGATTTCGATTCTGGAGACAGATATTTTCGATCATCTCTTTTTCGTACCATGCGAAATAACTTCTTTCCAGGTGTATTTTCGTGTAACAAAGGTTGGATTTTTGGATTCAGCGGGTCAGAATACACCTATGAACCCACCCATCAAAGTTCGATTTCGATTCTGGAGACAGATATTCTCGATCATCTCTTCTTCGTACCATGCGAAATAACTTCTTTCCAAGCATATTTTTGGTCATCAAAGCTTGGATTCTCGGATTCGGCGGGTCAAAATACACCTATAAACCAACCCATCAAAGTTCGATTTCGATTCCGGGGACAGATATTTCCGATCATCTCTTTTTCGTACCATGCGAAATAACTTTTTTCCAAGCATATTTTTGGCCATCAAAAAGTGGATTTTCGGATTCAGCGGGTCGAAATACACCTAGAAACTCACCCATCAAAGTCCGATTTCGATTCTGAAAAAAAATATTTTCGATCATCTCTTTTTCATACCATGCGGAATAACTTCTTTCCAGGTGTATTTTCGTGTAACAAAGGTTGGATTTTCGGATTCAGCGGGTCAAAATACACCTATAAACCCACCCATCAATGTTCGATTTCAATTCTGGAGACAGATATTCTCGATCATCTCTTCTTCGTACCATGCGGAATAACTTCTTTCCAGGTGTATTTTTGGCCATCAAAGCTTGGATTTTCGGATTCAGCGGGTCAAAATACACCTATAAACTCACCCATCAATGTTCGATTTCAATTCTGGAGACAGATATTCTCGATCATCTCTTTTTCGTACCATGCGGAATAACTTCTTTCCAGGTGTATTTTTGGCCATCAAAGCTTGGATTTTCGGATTCAGCGGGTCAAAATACACCTATAAACCCACCCATCAAAGTTCGATTTCGATTCTGTAGACAGATATTTTCGATCATCTCTTTTTCGTACCATGCGGAATAACTTCTTTCCAGGTGTATTTTCGTGTAACAAAGGCTGGATTTTTGGATTCAGCGGGTCAAAATACACCTATAAACCCACCCATCAAAGTTCGATTTCGATTCTGGAGACAGATATTCTCGATCATCTCTTTTTCGTACCATGCGAAATAACTTTTTTCCAAGCATATTTTTGGTCATCAAAGGTTGGATTTTCGGATTCAGCGAGTCGAAATACACCTAGAAACTCACCCATTAAAGTCCGATTTCGATTCTGAAAAAAAATATTTTCGATCATCTCTTTTTCGTACCATGCGAAATAACTTCTTTCCAGGTGTATTTTCGTGTGACAAAGGTTGGATTTTTGGATTCAGCGGGTCAAAATACACCTATGAACCCACCCAACGAAGTTCGATTTCGATTCTGGAGACAGATATTTTCGATCATCTCTTTTTCGTACCATGCGAAATAACTTCTTTCCAGGTGTATTTTTGGCCACCAAAGCTTGGATTTCCGGATTCAGCGGGTCAAAATACACCTATAAACCCACCCATCAAAGTTCGATTTCGATTCTGGAGACAGATATTTTCGATCATCTCTTTTTCGTACCATGCGGAATAACTAATTTCCAGGTGTATTTTTGGCCATCAAAGCTTGGATTTTCGGATTCATCGGGTCAAAATACACCTATAAACCCACCCATCAAAGTTCGATTTCGATTCTGTAGACAGATATTTTCGATCATCTCTTTTTCGTACCATGCGAAATAACTTTTTTCCAAGCATATTTTTGGTCATCAAACGTTGGATTTTCGGATTCAGCGGGTCGAAATACACCTAGAAACTCACCCATCAAAGTCCGATTTCGATTCTGAATAAAAATATTTTCGATCGTCTCTTTTTCGTACCATGCGGAATAACTTCTTTCCAGGTGTATTTTTGGCCATCAAAGCTTGGATTTTCGGATTCAGCGGGTCAAAATACACCTATAAACCCACCCATCAAAGTTCGATTTCGATTCTGTAGACAGATATTTTCGATCATCTCTTTTTCGTACCATGCGGAATAACTTCTTTCCAGGTGTATTTTTGGCCATCAAAGCTTGGATTTTCGGATTCAGCGGGTCGAAATACACCTAGAAACTCACCCATCAAAGTCCGATTTCGATTCTGAAAAAAAATATTTTCGATCATCTCTTTTTCGTACCATGCGGAATAACTTCTTTCCAGGTGTATTTTCGTGTAACAAAGGTTGGATTTTCGGATTCAGCGGGTCAAAATACACCTATAAACCCACCCATCAATGTTCGATTTCAATTCTGGAGACAGATATTCTCGATCATCTCTTTTTCGTACCATGCGGAATAACTTCTTTTCAGGTGTATTTTCGGCCATCAAAGCTTGGATTTTCGGATTCAGCGGGTCAAAATACACCTATAAACCCACCCATCAATGTTCGATTTCAATTCTGGAGACAGATATTCTCGATCATCTCTTTTTCGTACCATGCGGAATAACTTCTTTCCAGGTGTATTTTTGGCCATCAAAGCTTGGATTTTCGGATTCAGCGGGTCAAAATACACCTATAAACCCACCCATCAAAGTTCGATTTCGATTCTGTAGACAGATATTTTCGATCATCTCTTTTTCGTACCATGCGGAATAACTTCTTTCCAGGTGTATTTTCGTGTAACAAAGGTTGGATTTTTGGATTCAGCGGGTCAAAATACACCTATGAACCCACCCAACGAAGTTCGATTTCGATTCTGGAGACAGATATTTTCGATCATCTCATTTTCGTACCATGCGAAATAACTTCTTTCCAGGTGTATTTTCGTGTAACAAAGGTTGGATGTTTGGATTCAGCGGGTCAAAATACACCTATGAACCCACCCAACGAAGTTCGATTTCGATTCTGGAGACAGATATTTTCGATCATCTCTTTTTCGTACCATGCGAAATAACTTCTTTCCAGGTGTATTTTCGTGTAACAAAGGTTGGATTTTTGGATTCAGCGGGTCAAAATACACCTATGAACCCACCCAACGAAGTTCGATTTCGATTCTGGAGACAGATATTTTCGATCATCTCTTTTTCGTACCATGCGAAATAACTTCTTTCCAGGTGTATTTTCGTGTAACAAAGGTTGGATTTTTGGATTCAGCGGGTCAAAATACACCTATAAACCCACCCATCAAAGTTCGATTTCGATTCCGGGGACAGATATTTTCGATCATCTCTTTTACGTACCATGCGAAATAACTTTTTTCCAAGCATATTTTTGGTCATCAAAAGTTGGATTTTCGGATTCAGCGGGTCGAAATACACCTATAAACTCACCCATCAAAGTCCGATTTCGATTCTGAAAAAAAATATTTTCGATCGTCTCTTTTTCGTACCATGCGGAATAACTTCTTTCCAGGTGTATTTTCGTGTAACAAAGGTTGGATTTTTGGATTCAGCGGGTCAAAATACACCTATAAACCCACCCATCAAAGTTCGATTTCGATTCTGGAGACAGATATTCTCGATCATCTCTTTTTCGTACCATGCGAAATAACTTTTTTCCAAGCATATTTTTGGTCATCAAAGGTTGGATTTTCGGATTCAGCGGGTCGAAATACACCTAGAAACTCACCCATTAAAGTCCGATTTCGATTCTGAAAAAAAATATTTTCGATCATCTCTTTTTCGTACCATGCGAAATAACTTCTTTCCAGGTGTATTTTCGTGTAACAAAGGTTGGATTTTTGGATTCAGCGGGTCAAAATACACCTATGAACCCACCCAACGAAGTTCGATTTCGATTCTGGAGACAGATATTTTCGATCATCTCTTTTTCGTACCATGCGAAATAACTTCTTTCCAGGTGTATTTTCGTGTAACAAAGGTTGGATTTTTGGATTCAGCGGGTCAAAATACACCTATGAACCCACCCAACGAAGTTCGATTTCGATTCTGGAGACAGATATTTTCGATCATCTCTTTTTCGTACCATGCGAAATAACTTCTTTCCAGGTGTATTTTCGTGTAACAAAGGTTGGATTTTTGGATTCAGCGGGTCAGAATACACCTATGAACCCACCCATCAAAGTTCGATTTCGATTCTGGAGACAGATATTCTCGATCATCTCTTCTTCGTACCATGCGAAATAACTTCTTTCCAAGCATATTTTTGGTCATCAAAGCTTGGATTCTCGGATTCGGCGGGTCAAAATACACCTATAAACCAACCCATCAAAGTTCGATTTCGATTCCGGGGACAGATATTTCCGATCATCTCTTTTTCGTACCATGCGAAATAACTTTTTTCCAAGCATATTTTTGGCCATCAAAAAGTGGATTTTCGGATTCAGCGGGTCGAAATACACCTAGAAACTCACTCATCAAAGTCCGATTTCGATTCTGAAAAAAAATATTTTCGATCGTCTCTTTTTCGTACCATGCGGAATAACTTCTTTCCAGGTGTATTTTCGTGTAACAAAGGTTGGATTTTTGGATTCAGCGGGTCAAAATACACCTATAAACCAACCCATCAAAGTTCGATTTCGATTCTGGAGACAGATATTCTCGATCATCTCTTTTTCGTACCATGCGAAATAACTTTTTTCCAAGCATATTTTTGGTCATCAAAGGTTGGATTTTCGGATTCAGCGAGTCGAAATACACCTAGAAACTCACCCATTAAAGTCCGATTTCGATTCTGAAAAAAAATATTTTCGATCATCTCTTTTTCGTACCATGCGAAATAACTTCTTTCCAGGTGTATTTTCGTGTGACAAAGGTTGGATTTTTGGATTCAGCGGGTCAAAATACACCTATGAACCCACCCAACGAAGTTCGATTTCGATTCTGGAGACAGATATTTTCGATCATCTCTTTTTCGTACCATGCGAAATAACTTCTTTCCAGGTGTATTTTTGGCCACCAAAGCTTGGATTTCCGGATTCAGCGGGTCAAAATACACCTATAAACCCACCCATCAAAGTTCGATTTCGATTCTGGAGACAGATATTTTCGATCATCTCTTTTTCGTACCATGCGGAATAACTAATTTCCAGGTGTATTTTTGGCCATCAAAGCTTGGATTTTCGGATTCATCGGGTCAAAATACACCTATAAACCCACCCATCAAAGTTCGATTTCGATTCTGTAGACAGATATTTTCGATCATCTCTTTTTCGTACCATGCGAAATAACTTTTTTCCAAGCATATTTTTGGTCATCAAACGTTGGATTTTCGGATTCAGCGGGTCGAAATACACCTAGAAACTCACCCATCAAAGTCCGATTTCGATTCTGAATAAAAATATTTTCGATCGTCTCTTTTTCGTACCATGCGGAATAACTTCTTTCCAGGTGTATTTTTGGCCATCAAAGCTTGGATTTTCGGATTCAGCGGGTCAAAATACACCTATAAACCCACCCATCAAAGTTCGATTTCGATTCTGTAGACAGATATTTTCGATCATCTCTTTTTCGTACCATGCGGAATAACTTCTTTCCAGGTGTATTTTTGGCCATCAAAGCTTGGATTTTCGGATTTAGCGGGTCGAAATACACCTAGAAACTCACCCATCAAAGTCCGATTTCGATTCTGAAAAAAAATATTTTCGATCATCTCTTTTTCGTACCATGCGGAATAACTTCTTTCCAGGTGTATTTTCGTGTAACAAAGGTTGGATTTTCGGATTCAGCGGGTCAAAATACACCTATAAACCCACCCATCAATGTTCGATTTCAATTCCCGAGACAGATATTCTCGATCATCTCTTTTTCGTACCATGCGGAATAACTTCTTTTCAGGTGTATTTTCGGCCATCAAAGCTTGGATTTTCGGATTCAGCGGGTCAAAATACACCTATAAACCCACCCATCAATGTTCGATTTCAATTCTGGAGACAGATATTCTCGATCATCTCTTTTTCGTACCATGCGGAATAACTTCTTTCCAGGTGTATTTTTGGCCATCAAAGCTTGGATTTTCGGATTCAGCGGGTCAAAATACACCTATAAACCCACCCATCAAAGTTCGATTTCGATTCTGTAGACAGATATTTTCGATCATCTCTTTTTCGTACCATGCGGAATAACTTCATTCCAGGTGTATTTTCGTGTAACAAAGGTTGGATTTTTGGATTCAGCGGGTCAAAATACACCTATAAACCCACCCATCAAAGTTCGATTTCGATTCTGGAGACAGATATTCTCGATCATCTCTTTTTCGTACCATGCGAAATAACTTTTTTCCAAGCATATTTTTGATCATCAAAGGTTGGATTTTCGGATTCAGCGGGTCGAAATACACCTAGAAACTCACCCATTAAAGTCCGATTTCAATTCTGAAAAAAAATATTTTCGATCATCTCTTTTTCGTACCATGCGAAATAACTTCTTTCCAGGTGTATTTTCGTGTAACAAAGGTTGGATTTTTGGATTCAGCGGGTCAAAATACACCTATGAACCCACCCAACGAAGTTCGATTTCGATTCTGGAGACAGATATTTTCGATCATCTCTTTTTCGTACCATGCGAAATAACTTCTTTCCAGGTGTATTTTCGTGTAACAAAGGTTGGATTTTTGGATTCAGCGGGTCAAAATACACCTATGAACCCACCCAACGAAGTTCGATTTCGATTCTGGAGACAGATATTTTCGATCATCTCTTTTTCGTACCATGCGAAATAACTTCTTTCCAGGTGTATTTTCGTGTAACAAAGGTTGGATTTTTGGATTCAGCGGGTCAGAATACACCTATGAACCCACCCATCAAAGTTCGATTTCGATTCTGGAGACAGATATTCTCGATCATCTCTTCTTCGTACCATGCGAAATAACTTCTTTCCAAGCATATTTTTGGTCATCAAAGCTTGGATTCTCGGATTCGGCGGGTCAAAATACACCTATAAACCAACCCATCAAAGTTCGATTTCGATTCCGGGGACAGATATTTCCGATCATCTCTTTTTCGTACCATGCGAAATAACTTTTTTCCAAGCATATTTTTGGCCATCAAAAAGTGGATTTTCGGATTCAGCGGGTCGAAATACACCTAGAAACTCACCCATCAAAGTCCGATTTCGATTCTGAAAAAAAATATTTTCGATCGTCTCTTTTTCGTACCATGCGGAATAACTTCTTTCCAGGTGTATTTTCGTGTAACAAAGGTTGGATTTTTGGATTCAGCGGGTCAAAATACACCTATAAACCAACCCATCAAAGTTCGATTTCGATTCTGGAGACAGATATTCTCGATCATCTCTTTTTCGTACCATGCGAAATAACTTTTTTCCAAGCATATTTTTGGTCATCAAAGGTTGGATTTTCGGATTCAGCGAGTCGAAATACACCTAGAAACGCACCCATTAAAGTCCGATTTCGATTCTGAAAAAAAATATTTTCGATCATCTCTTTTTCGTACCATGCGAAATAACTTCTTTCCAGGTGTATTTTCGTGTGACAAAGGTTGGATTTTTGGATTCAGCGGGTCAAAATACACCTATGAACCCACCCAACGAAGTTCGATTTCGATTCTGGAGACAGATATTTTCGATCATCTCTTTTTCGTACCATGCGAAATAACTTCTTTCCAGGTGTATTTTTGGCCACCAAAGCTTGGATTTCCGGATTCAGCGGGTCAAAATACACCTATAAACCCACCCATCAAAGTTCGATTTCGATTCTGGAGACAGATATTTTCGATCATCTCTTTTTCGTACCATGCGGAATAACTAATTTCCAGGTGTATTTTTGGCCATCAAAGCTTGGATTTTCGGATTCATCGGGTCAAAATACACCTATAAACCCACCCATCAAAGTTCGATTTCGATTCTGTAGACAGATATTTTCGATCATCTCTTTTTCGTACCATGCGAAATAACTTTTTTCCAAGCATATTTTTGGTCATCAAACGTTGGATTTTCGGATTCAGCGGGTCGAAATACACCTAGAAACTCACCCATCAAAGTCCGATTTCGATTCTGAATAAAAATATTTTCGATCGTCTCTTTTTCGTACCATGCGGAATAACTTCTTTCCAGGTGTATTTTTGGCCATCAAAGCTTGGATTTTCGGATTCAGCGGGTCAAAATACACCTATAAACCCACCCATCAAAGTTCGATTTCGATTCTGTAGACAGATATTTTCGATCATCTCTTTTTCGTACCATGCGGAATAACTTCTTTCCAGGTGTATTTTTGGCCATCAAAGCTTGGATTTTCGGATTCAGCGGGTCGAAATACACCTAGAAACTCACCCATCAAAGTCCGATTTCGATTCTGAAAAAAAATATTTTCGATCATCTCTTTTTCGTACCATGCGGAATAACTTCTTTCCAGGTGGATTTTCGTGTAACAAAGGTTGGATTTTCGGATTCAGCGGGTCAAAATACACCTATAAACCCACCCATCAATGTTCGATTTCAATTCTGGAGACAGATATTCTCGATCATCTCTTTTTCGTACCATGCGGAATAACTTCTTTTCAGGTGTATTTTCGGCCATCAAAGCTTGGATTTTCGGATTCAGCGGGTCAAAATACACCTATAAACCCACCCATCAATGTTCGATTTCAATTCTGGAGACAGATATTCTCGATCATCTCTTTTTCGTACCATGCGGAATAACTTCTTTCCAGGTGTATTTTTGGCCATCAAAGCTTGGATTTTCGGATTCAGCGGGTCAAAATACACCTATAAACCCACCCATCAAAGTTCGATTTCGATTCTGTAGACAGATATTTTCGATCATCTCTTTTTCGTACCATGCGGAATAACTTCATTCCAGGTGTATTTTCGTGTAACAAAGGTTGGATTTTTGGATTCAGCGGGTCAAAATACACCTATAAACCCACCCATCAAAGTTCGATTTCGATTCTGGAGACAGATATTCTCGATCATCTCTTTTTCGTACCATGCGAAATAACTTTTTTCCAAGCATATTTTTGATCATCAAAGGTTGGATTTTCGGATTCAGCGGGTCGAAATACACCTAGAAACTCACCCATTAAAGTCCGATTTCAATTCTGAAAAAAAATATTTTCGATCATCTCTTTTTCGTACCATGCGAAATAACTTCTTTCCAGGTGTATTTTCGTGGAACAAAGGTTGGATTTTTGGATTCAGCGGGTCAAAATACACCTATGAACACACCCAACGAAGTTCGATTTCGATTCTGGAGACAGATATTTTCGATCATCTCTTTTTCGAACCATGCGAAATAACTTCTTTCCAGGTGTATTTTCGTGTAACAAAGGTTGGATTTTTGGATTCAGCGGGTCAAAATACACCTATGAACCCACCCAACGAAGTTCGATTTCGATTCTGGAGACAGATATTTTCGATCATCTCTTTTTCGTACCATGCGAAATAACTTCTTTCCAGGTGTATTTTCGTGTAACAAAGGTTGGATTTTTGGATTCAGCGGGTCAGAATACACCTATGAACCCACCCATCAAAGTTCGATTTCGATTCTGGAGACAGATATTCTCGATCATCTCTTCTTCGTACCATGCGAAATAACTTCTTTCCAAGCATATTTTTGGTCATCAAAGCTTGGATTCTCGGATTCGGCGGGTCAAAATACACCTATAAACCAACCCATCAAAGTTCGATTTCGATTCCGGGGACAGATATTTCCGATCATCTCTTTTTCGTACCATGCGAAATAACTTTTTTCCAAGCATATTTTTGGCCATCAAAAAGTGGATTTTCGGATTCAGCGGGTCGAAATACACCTAGAAACTCACCCATCAAAGTCCGATTTCGATTCTGAAAAAAAATATTTTCGATCATCTCTTTTTCATACCATGCGGAATAACTTCTTTCCAGGTGTATTTTCGTGTAACAAAGGTTGGATTTTCGGATTCAGCGGGTCAAAATACACCTATAAACCCACCCATCAATGTTCGATTTCAATTCTGGAGACAGATATTCTCGATCATCTCTTCTTCGTACCATGCGGAATAACTTCTTTCCAGGTGTATTTTTGGCCATCAAAGCTTGGATTTTCGGATTCAGCGGGTCAAAATACACCTATAAACTCACCCATCAATGTTCGATTTCAATTCTGGAGACAGATATTCTCGATCATCTCTTTTTCGTACCATGCGGAATAACTTCTTTCCAGGTGTATTTTTGGCCATCAAAGCTTGGATTTTCGGATTCAGCGGGTCAAAATACACCTATAAACCCACCCATCAAAGTTCGATTTCGATTCTGTAGACAGATATTTTCGATCATCTCTTTTTCGTACCATGCGGAATAACTTCTTTCCAGGTGTATTTTCGTGTAACAAAGGCTGGATTTTTGGATTCAGCGGGTCAAAATACACCTATAAACCCACCCATCAAAGTTCGATTTCGATTCTGGAGACAGATATTCTCGATCATCTCTTTTTCGTACCATGCGAAATAACTTTTTTCCAAGCATATTTTTGGTCATCAAAGGTTGGATTTTCGGATTCAGCGGGTCGAAATACACCTAGAAACTCACCCATTAAAGTCCGATTTCGATTCTGAAAAAAAATATTTTCGATCATCTCTTTTTCGTACCATGCGAAATAACTTCATTCCAGGTGTATTTTCGTGTAACAAAGGTTGGATTTTTGGATTCAGCGGGTCAAAATACACCTATGAACCCACCCAACGAAGTTCGATTTCGATTCTGGAGACAGATATTTTCGATCATCTCTTTTTCGTACCATGCGAAATAACTTCTTTCCAGGTGTATTTTCGTGTAACAAAGGTTGGATTTTTGGATTCAGCGGGTCAAAATACACCTATGAACCCACCCAACGAAGTTCGATTTCGATTCTGGAGACAGATATTTTCGATCATCTCTTTTTCGTACCATGCGAAATAACTTCTTTCCAGGTGTATTTTCGTGTAACAAAGGTTGGATTTTTGGATTCAGCGGGTCAAAATACACCTATGAACCCACCCAACGAAGTTCGATTTCGATTCTGGAGACAGATATTTTCGATCATCTCTTTTTCGTACCATGCGAAATAACTTCTTTCCAGGTGTATTTTCGTGTAACAAAGGTTGGATTTTTGGATTCAGCGGGTCAAAATACACCTATAAACCCACCCATCAAAGTTCGATTTCGATTCTGGGGACAGATATTTTCGATCATCTCTTTTACGTACCATGCGAAATAACTTTTTTCCAAGCATATTTTTGGTCATCAAAAGTTGGATTTTCGGATTCAGCGGGTCGAAATACACCTAGAAACTCACCCATCAAAGTCCGATTTCGATTCTGAAAAAAAATATTTTCGATCGTCTCTTTTTCGTACCATGCGGAATAACTTCTTTCCAGGTGTATTTTCGTGTAACAAAGGTTGGATTTTTGGATTCAGCGGGTCAAAATACACCTATAAACCCACCCATCAAAGTTCGATTTCGATTCTGGAGACAGATATTCTCGATCATCTCTTTTTCGTACCATGCGAAATAACTTTTTTCCAAGCATATTTTTGGTCATCAAAGGTTGGATTTTCGGATTCAGCGGGTCGAAATACACCTAGAAACTCACCCATTAAAGTCCGATTTCGATTCTGAAAAAAAATATTTTCGATCGTCTCTTTTTCGTACCATGCGGAATAACTTCTTTCCAGGTGTATTTTCGTGTAACAAAGGTTGGATTTTTGGATTCAGCGGGTCAAAATACACATATAAACCCACCCATCAAAGTTCGATTTCGATTCTGGAGACAGATATTCTCGATCATCTCTTTTTCGTACCATGCGAAATAACTTTTTTCCAAGCATATTTTTGGTCATCAAAGGTTGGATTTTCGGATTCAGCGGGTCGAAATACACCTAGAAACTCACCCATTAAAGTCCGATTTCGATTCTGAAAAAAAATATTTTCGATCATCTCTTTTTCGTACCATGCGAAATAACTTCTTTCCAGGTGTATTTTCGTGTAACAAACGTTGGATTTTTGGATTCAGCGGGTCAAAATACACCTATGAACCCACCCAACGAAGTTCGATCTCGATTCTGGAGACAGATATTTTCGATCATCTCTTTTTCGTACCATGCGAAATAACTTCTTTCCAGGTGTATTTTCGTGTAACAAAGGTTGGATTTTCGGATTCAGCGGGTCAAAATACACCTATAAACCCACCCATCAATGTTCGATTTCAATTCTGGAGACAGATATTCTCGATCATCTCTTCTTCGTACCATGCGGAATAACTTCATTCCAGGTGTATTTTTGGCCATCAAAGCTTGGATTTTCGGATTCAGCGGGTCAAAATACACCTATAAACCCACCCATCAATGTTCGATTTCAATTCTGGAGACAGATATTCTCGATCATCTCTTTTTCGTACCATGCGGAATAACTTCTTTCCAGGTGTATTTTTGGCCATCAAAGCTTGGATTTTCGGATTCAGCGGGTCGAAATACACCTATAAACCCACCCATCAAAGTTCGATTTCGATTCTGTAGACAGATATTTTCGATCATCTCTTTTTCGTAACATGCGGAATAACTTCTTTCCAGGTGTATTTTCGTGTAACAAAGGTGGGATTTTTGGATTCAGCGGGTCAAAATACACCTATAAACCCACCCATCAAAGTTCGATTTCGATTCTGGAGACAGATATTCTCGATCATCTCTTTTTCGTACCATGCGAAATAACTTTTTTCCAAGCATATTTTTGGTCATCAAAGGTTGGATTTTCGGATTCAGCGGGTCGAAATACACCTAGAAACTCACCCATTAAAGTCCGATTTCGATTCTGAAAAAAAATATTTTCGATCATCTCTTTTTCGTACCATGCGAAATAACTTCTTTCCAGGTGTATTTTCGTGTAACAAAGGTTGGATTTTTGGATTCAGCGGGTCAAAATACACCTATGAACCCACCCAACGAAGTTCGATTTCGATTCTGGAGACAGATATTTTCGATCATCTCTTTTTCGTACCATGCGAAATAACTTCTTTCCAGGTGTATTTTCGTGTAACAAAGGTTGGATTTTTGGATTCAGCGGGTCAAAATACACCTATGAACCCACCCAACGAAGTTCGATTTCGATTCTGGAGACAGATATTTTCGATCATCTCTTTTTCGTACCATGCGAAATAACTTCTTTCCAGGTGTATTTTCGTGTAACAAAGGTTGGATTTTTGGATTCAGCGGGTCAAAATACACCTATAAACCCACCCATCAAAGTTCGATTTCGATTCTGGGGACAGATATTTTCGATCATCTCTTTTACGTACCATGCGAAATAACTTTTTTCCAAGCATATTTTTGGTCATCAAAAGTTGGATTTTCGGATTCAGCGGGTCGAAATACACCTAGAAACTCACCCATCAAAGTCCGATTTCGATTCTGAAAAAAAATATTTTCGATCGTCTCTTTTTCGTACCATGCGGAATAACTTCTTTCCAGGTGTATTTTCGTGTAACAAAGGTTGGATTTTTGGATTCAGCGGGTCAAAATACACATATAAACCCACCCATCAAAGTTCGATTTCGATTCTGGAGACAGATATTCTCGATCATCTCTTTTTCGTACCATGCGAAATAACTTTTTTCCAAGCATATTTTTGGTCATCAAAGGTTGGATTTTCGGATTCAGCGGGTCGAAATACACCTAGAAACTCACCCATTAAAGTCCGATTTCGATTCTGAAAAAAAATATTTTCGATCATCTCTTTTTCGTACCATGCGAAATAACTTCTTTCCAGGTGTATTTTCGTGTAACAAAGGTTGGATTTTTGGATTCAGCGGGTCAAAATACACCTATGAACCCACCCAACGAAGTTCGATTTCGATTCTGGAGACAGATATTTTCGATCATCTCTTTTTCGTACCATGCGAAATAACTTCTTTCCAGGTGTATTTTCGTGTAACAAAGGTTGGATTTTCGGATTCAGCGGGTCAAAATACACCTATAAACCCACCCATCAATGTTCGATTTCAATTCTGGAGACAGATATTCTCGATCATCTCTTCTTCGTACCATGCGGAATAACTTCTTTCCAGGTGTATTTTTGGCCATCAAAGCTTGGATTTTCGGATTCAGCGGGTCAAAATACACCTATAAACCCACCCATCAATGTTCGATTTCAATTCTGGAGACAGATATTCTCGATCATCTCTTTTTCGTACCATGCGGAATAACTTCTTTCCAGGTGTATTTTTGGCCATCAAAGCTTGGATTTTCGGATTCAGCGGGTCGAAATACACCTATAAACCCACCCATCAAAGTTCGATTTCGATTCTGTAGACAGATATTTTCGATCATCTCTTTTTCGTAACATGCGGAATAACTTCTTTCCAGGTGTATTTTCGTGTAACAAAGGTGGGATTTTTGGATTCAGCGGGTCAAAATACACCTATAAACCCACCCATCAAAGTTCGATTTCGATTCTGGAGACAGATATTCTCGATCATCTCTTTTTCGTACCATGCGAAATAACTTTTTTCCAAGCATATTTTTGGTCATCAAAGGTTGGATTTTCGGATTCAGCGGGTCGAAATACACCTAGAAACTCACCCATTAAAGTCCGATTTCGATTCTGAAAAAAAATATTTTCGATCATCTCTTTTTCGTACCATGCGAAATAACTTCTTTCCAGGTGTATTTTCGTGTAACAAAGGTTGGATTTTTGGATTCAGCGGGTCAAAATACACCTATGAACCCACCCAACGAAGTTCGATTTCGATTCTGGAGACAGATATTTTCGATCATCTCTTTTTCGTACCATGCGAAATAACTTCTTTCCAGGTGTATTTTCGTGTAACAAAGGTTGGATTTTTGGATTCAGCGGGTCAAAATACACCTATGAACCCACCCAACGAAGTTCGATTTCGATTCTGGAGACAGATATTTTCGATCATCTCTTTTTCGTACCATGCGAAATAACTTCTTTCCAGGTGTATTTTCGTGTAACAAAGGTTGGATTTTTGGATTCAGCGGGTCAAAATACACCTATAAACCCACCCATCAAAGTTCGATTTCGATTCTGGGGACAGATATTTTCGATCATCTCTTTTACGTACCATGCGAAATAACTTTTTTCCAAGCATATTTTTGGTCATCAAAAGTTGGATTTTCGGATTCAGCGGGTCGAAATACACCTAGAAACTCACCCATCAAAGTCCGATTTCGATTCTGAAAAAAAATATTTTCGATCGTCTCTTTTTCGTACCATGCGGAATAACTTCTTTCCAGGTGTATTTTCGTGTAACAAAGGTTGGATTTTTGGATTCAGCGGGTCAAAATACACATATAAACCCACCCATCAAAGTTCGATTTCGATTCTGGAGACAGATATTCTCGATCATCTCTTTTTCGTACCATGCGAAATAACTTTTTTCCAAGCATATTTTTGGTCATCAAAGGTTGGATTTTCGGATTCAGCGGGTCGAAATACACCTAGAAACTCACCCATTAAAGTCCGATTTCGATTCTGAAAAAAAATATTTTCGATCATCTCTTTTTCGTACCATGCGAAATAACTTCTTTCCAGGTGTATTTTCGTGTAACAAAGGTTGGATTTTTGGATTCAGCGGGTCAAAATACACCTATGAACCCACCCAACGAAGTTCGATTTCGATTCTGGAGACAGATATTTTCGATCATCTCTTTTTCGTACCATGCGAAATAACTTCTTTCCAGGTGTATTTTCGTGTAACAAAGGTTGGATTTTCGGATTCAGCGGGTCAAAATACACCTATAAACCCACCCATCAATGTTCGATTTCAATTCTGGAGACAGATATTCTCGATCATCTCTTCTTCGTACCATGCGGAATAACTTCTTTCCAGGTGTATTTTTGGCCATCAAAGCTTGGATTTTCGGATTCAGCGGGTCAAAATACACCTATAAACCCACCCATCAATGTTCGATTTCAATTCTGGAGACAGATATTCTCGATCATCTCTTTTTCGTACCATGCGGAATAACTTCTTTCCAGGTGTATTTTTGGCCATCAAAGCTTGGATTTTCGGATTCAGCGGGTCAAAATACACCTATAAACCCACCCATCAAAGTTCGATTTCGATTCTGTAGACAGATATTTTCGATCATCTCTTTTTCGTAACATGCGGAATAACTTCTTTCCAGGTGTATTTTCGTGTAACAAAGGTTGGATTTTTGGATTCAGCGGGTCAAAATACACCTATAAACCCACCCATCAAAGTTCGATTTCGATTCTGGAGACAGATATTCTCGATCATCTCTTTTTCGTACCATGTGAAATAACTTTTTTCCAAGCATATTTTTGGTCATCAAAGGTTGGATTTTCGGATTCAGCGGGTCGAAATACACCTAGAAACTCACCCATTAAAGTCCGATTTCGATTCTGAAAAAAAATATTTTCGATCATCTCTTTTTCGTACCATGCGAAATAACTTCTTTCCAGGTGTATTTTCGTGTAACAAAGGTTGGATTTTTGGATTCAGCGGGTCAAAATACACCTATGAACCCACCCAACGAAGTTCGATTTCGATTCTGGAGACAGATATTTTCGATCATCTCTTTTTCGTACCATGCGAAATAACTTCTTTCCAGGTGTATTTTCGTGTAACAAAGGTTGGATTTTTGGATTCAGCGGGTCAAAATACACCTATGAACCCACCCAACGAAGTTCGATTTCGATTCTGGAGACAGATATTTTCGATCATCTCTTTTTCGTACCATGCGAAATAACTTCTTTCCAGGTGTATTTTCGTGTAACAAAGGTTGGATTTTTGGATTCAGCGGGTCAAAATACACCTATGAACCCACCCAACGAAGTTCGATTTCGATTCTGGAGACAGATATTTTCGATCATCTCTTTTTCGTACCATGCGAAATAACTTCTTTCCAGGTGTATTTTCGTGTAACAAAGGTTGGATTTTTGGATTCAGCGGGTCAAAATACACCTATAAACCCACCCATCAAAGTTCGATTTCGATTCTGGGGACAGATATTTTCGATCATCTCTTTTACGTACCATGCGAAATAACTTTTTTCCAAGCATATTTTTGGTCATCAAAAGTTGGATTTTCGGATTCAGCGGGTCGAAATACACCTAGAAACTCACCCATCAAAGTCCGATTTCGATTCTGAAAAAAAATATTTTCGATCGTCTCTTTTTCGTACCATGCGGAATAACTTCTTTCCAGGTGTATTTTCGTGTAACAAAGGTTGGATTTTTGGATTCAGCGGGTCAAAATACACATATAAACCCACCCATCAAAGTTCGATTTCGATTCTGGAGACAGATATTCTCGATCATCTCTTTTTCGTACCATGCGAAATAACTTTTTTCCAAGCATATTTTTGGTCATCAAAGGTTGGATTTTCGGATTCAGCGGGTCGAAATACACCTAGAAACTCACCCATTAAAGTCCGATTTCGATTCTGAAAAAAAATATTTTCGATCATCTCTTTTTCGTACCATGCGAAATAACTTCTTTCCAGGTGTATTTTCGTGTAACAAAGGTTGGATTTTTGGATTCAGCGGGTCAAAATACACCTATGAACCCACCCAACGAAGTTCGATTTCGATTCTGGAGACAGATATTTTCGATCATCTCTTTTTCGTACCATGCGAAATAACTTCTTTCCAGGTGTATTTTCGTGTAACAAAGGTTGGATTTTCGGATTCAGCGGGTCAAAATACACCTATAAACCCACCCATCAATGTTCGATTTCAATTCTGGAGACAGATATTCTCGATCATCTCTTCTTCGTACCATGCGGAATAACTTCTTTCCAGGTGTATTTTTGGCCATCAAAGCTTGGATTTTCGGATTCAGCGGGTCAAAATACACCTATAAACCCACCCATCAAAGTTCGATTTCGATTCTGTAGACAGATATTTTCGATCATCTCTTTTTCGTAACATGCGGAATAACTTCTTTCCAGGTGTATTTTCGTGTAACAAAGGTTGGATTTTTGGATTCAGCGGGTCAAAATACACCTATAAACCCACCCATCAAAGTTCGATTTCGATTCTGGAGACAGATATTCTCGATCATCTCTTTTTCGTACCATGTGAAATAACTTTTTTCCAAGCATATTTTTGGTCATCAAAGGTTGGATTTTCGGATTCAGCGGGTCGAAATACACCTAGAAACTCACCCATTAAAGTCCGATTTCGATTCTGAAAAAAAATATTTTCGATCATCTCTTTTTCGTACCATGCGAAATAACTTCTTTCCAGGTGTATTTTCGTGTAACAAAGGTTGGATTTTTGGATTCAGCGGGTCAAAATACACCTATGAACCCACCCAACGAAGTTCGATTTCGATTCTGGAGACAGATATTTTCGATCATCTCTTTTTCGTACCATGCGAAATAACTTCTTTCCAGGTGTATTTTCGTGTAACAAAGGTTGGATTTTTGGATTCAGCGGGTCAAAATACACCTATGAACCCACCCAACGAAGTTCGATTTCGATTCTGGAGACAGATATTTTCGATCATCTCTTTTTCGTACCATGCGAAATAACTTCTTTCCAGGTGTATTTTCGTGTAACAAAGGTTGGATTTTTGGATTCAGCGGGTCAAAATACACCTATGAACCCACCCAACGAAGTTCGATTTCGATTCTGGAGACAGATATTTTCGATCATCTCTTTTTCGTACCATGCGAAATAACTTCTTTCCAGGTGTATTTTCGTGTAACAAAGGTTGGATTTTTGGATTCAGCGGGTCAAAATACACCTATAAACCCACCCATCAAAGTTCGATTTCGATTCTGGGGACAGATATTTTCGATCATCTCTTTTACGTACCATGCGAAATAACTTTTTTCCAAGCATATTTTTGGTCATCAAAAGTTGGATTTTCGGATTCAGCGGGTCGAAATACACCTAGAAACTCACCCATCAAAGTCCGATTTCGATTCTGAAAAAAAATATTTTCGATCGTCTCTTTTTCGTACCATGCGGAATAACTTCTTTCCAGGTGTATTTTCGTGTAACAAAGGTTGGATTTTTGGATTCAGCGGGTCAAAATACACATATAAACCCACCCATCAAAGTTCGATTTCGATTCTGGAGACAGATATTCTCGATCATCTCTTTTTCGTACCATGCGAAATAACTTTTTTCCAAGCATATTTTTGGTCATCAAAGGTTGGATTTTCGGATTCAGCGGGTCGAAATACACCTAGAAACTCACCCATTAAAGTCCGATTTCGATTCTGAAAAAAAATATTTTCGATCATCTCTTTTTCGTACCATGCGAAATAACTTCTTTCCAGGTGTATTTTCGTGTAACAAAGGTTGGATTTTTGGATTCAGCGGGTCAAAATACACCTATGAACCCACCCAACGAAGTTCGATTTCGATTCTGGAGACAGATATTTTCGATCATCTCTTTTTCGTACCATGCGAAATAACTTCTTTCCAGGTGTATTTTCGTGTAACAAAGGTTGGATTTTCGGATTCAGCGGGTCAAAATACACCTATAAACCCACCCATCAATGTTCGATTTCAATTCTGGAGACAGATATTCTCGATCATCTCTTCTTCGTACCATGCGGAATAACTTCTTTCCAGGTGTATTTTTGGCCATCAAAGCTTGGATTTTCGGATTCAGCGGGTCAAAATACACCTATAAACCCACCCATCAAAGTTCGATTTCGATTCTGTAGACAGATATTTTCGATCATCTCTTTTTCGTAACATGCGGAATAACTTCTTTCCAGGTGTATTTTCGTGTAACAAAGGTTGGATTTTTGGATTCAGCGGGTCAAAATACACCTATAAACCCACCCATCAAAGTTCGATTTCGATTCTGGAGACAGATATTCTCGATCATCTCTTTTTCGTACCATGTGAAATAACTTTTTTCCAAGCATATTTTTGGTCATCAAAGGTTGGATTTTCGGATTCAGCGGGTCGAAATACACCTAGAAACTCACCCATTAAAGTCCGATTTCGATTCTGAAAAAAAATATTTTCGATCATCTCTTTTTCGTACCATGCGAAATAACTTCTTTCCAGGTGTATTTTCGTGTAACAAAGGTTGGATTTTTGGATTCAGCGGGTCAAAATACACCTATGAACCCACCCAACGAAGTTCGATTTCGATTCTGGAGACAGATATTTTCGATCATCTCTTTTTCGTACCATGCGAAATAACTTCTTTCTAGGTGTATTTTCGTGTAACAAAGGTTGGATTTTTGGATTCAGCGGGTCAAAATACACCTATGAACCCACCCAACGAAGTTCGATTTCGATTCTGGAGACAGATATTTTCGATCATCTCTTTTTCGTACCATGCGAAATAACTTCTTTCCAGGTGTATTTTCGTGGAACAAAGGTTGGATTTTTGGATTCAGCGGGTCAAAATACACCTATGAACCCACCCAACGAAGTTCGATTTCGATTCTGGAGACAGATATTTTCGATCATCTCTTTTTCGTACCATGCGAAATAACTTCTTTCCAGGTGTATTTTCGTGTAACAAAGGTTGGATTTTTGGATTCAGCGGGTCAAAATACACCTATAAACCCACCCATCAAAGTTCGATTTCGATTCTGGGGACAGATATTTTCGATCATCTCTTTTACGTACCATGCGAAATAACTTCTTTCCAGGTGTATTTTCGTGTAACAAAGGTTGGATTTTCGGATTCAGCGGGTCGGAATACACCTAGAAACTCACCCATCAAAGTCCGATTTCGATTCTGAAAAAAAATATTTTCGATCGTCTCTTTTTCGTACCATGCGGAATAACTTCTTTCCAGGTGTATTTTCGTGTAACAAAGGTTGGATTTTTGGATTCAGCGGGTCAAAATACACCTATAAACCCACCCATCAAAGTTCGATTTCGATTCTGGAGACAGATATTCTCGATCATCTCTTTTTCGTACCATGCGAAATAACTTTTTTCCAAGCATATTTTTGGTCATCAAAGGTTGGATTTTCGGATTCAGCGGGTCGAAATACACCTAGAAACTCACCCATTAAAGTCCGATTTCGATTCTGAAAAAAAATATTTTCGATCATCTCTTTTTCGTACCATGCGAAATAACTTCTTTCCAGGTGTATTTTCGTGTAACAAAGGTTGGATTTTTGGATTCAGCGGGTCAAAATACACCTATGAACACACCCAACGAAGTTCGATTTCGATTCTGGAGACAGATATTTTCGATCATCTCTTTTTCGTACCATGCGAAATAACTTCTTTCCAGGTGTATTTTCGTGTAACAAAGGTTGGATTTTTGGATTCAGCGGGTCAAAATACACCTATGAACCCACCCAACGAAGTTCGATTTCGATTCTGGAGACAGATATTTTCGATCATCTCTTTTTCGTACCATGCGAAATAACTTTTTTCCAGGTGTATTTTCGTGTAACAAAGGTTGGATTTTTGGATTCAGCGGGTCAAAATACACCTATGAACCCACCCAACGAAGTTCGATTTCGATTCTGGAGACAGATATTTTCGATCATCTCTTTTTCGTACCATGCGAAATAACTTCTTTCCAGGTGTATTTTCGTGTAACAAAGGTTGGATTTTTGGATTCAGCGGGTCAGAATACACCTATGAACCCACCCATCAAAGTTCGATTTCGATTCTGGAGACAGATATTCTCGATCATCTCTTCTTCGTACCATGCGAAATAACTTCTTTCCAAGCATATTTTTGGTCATCAAAGCTTGGATTCTCGGATTCGGCGGGTCAAAATACACCTATAAACCAACCCATCAAAGTTCGATTTCGATTCCGGGGACAGATATTTCCGATCATCTCTTTTTCGTACCATGCGAAATAACTTTTTTCCAAGCATATTTTTGGCCATCAAAAAGTGGATTTTCGGATTCAGCGGGTCGAAATACACCTAGAAACTCACCCATCAAAGTCCGATTTCGATTCTGAAAAAAAATATTTTCGATCATCTCTTTTTCGTACCATGCGAAATAACTTCTTTCCAGGTGTATTTTCGTGTAACAAAGGTTGGATTTTTGGATTCAGCGGGTCAAAATACACCTATAAACCCACCCATCAAAGTTCGATTTCGAGTCTGGAGACAGATATTCTCGATCATCTCTTTTTCGTACCATGCGAAATAACTTTTTTCCAAGCATATTTTTGGTCATCAAAGGTTGGATTTTCGGATTCAGCGGGTCGAAATACACCTAGAAACTCACCCATTAAAGTCCGATTTCGATTCTGAAAAAAAATATTTTCGATCATCTCTTTTTCGTACCATGCGAAATAACTTCTTTCCAGGTGTATTTTCGTGTAGCAAAGGTTGGATTTTTGGATTCAGCGGGTCAAAATACACCTATGAACACACCCAACGAAGTTCGATTTCGATTCTGGAGACAGATATTTTCGATCATCTCTTTTTCGTACCATGCGAAATAACTTCTTTCCAGGTGTATTTTCGTGTAACAAAGGTTGGATTTTTGGATTCAGCGGGTCAAAATACACCTATGAACCCACCCAACGAAGTTCGATTTCGATTCTGGAGACAGATATTTTCGATCATCTCTTTTTCGTACCATGCGAAATAACTTTTTTCCAGGTGTATTTTCGTGTAACAAAGGTTGGATTTTTGGATTCAGCGGGTCAAAATACACCTATGAACCCACCCAACGAAGTTCGATTTCGATTCTGGAGACAGATATTTTCGATCATCTCTTTTTCGTACCATGCGAAATAACTTTTTTCCAGGTGTATTTTCGTGTAACAAAGGTTGGATTTTTGGATTCAGCGGGTCAAAATACACCTATGAACCCACCCAACGAAGTTCGATTTCGATTCTGGAGACAGATATTTTCGATCATCTCTTTTTCGTACCATGCGAAATAACTTCTTTCCAGGTGTATTTTCGTGTAACAAAGGTTGGATTTTTGGATTCAGCGGGTCAGAATACACCTATGAACCCACCCATCAAAGTTCGATTTCGATTCTGGAGACAGATATTCTCGATCATCTCTTCTTCGTACCATGCGAAATAACTTCTTTCCAAGCATATTTTTGGTCATCAAAGCTTGGATTCTCGGATTCGGCGGGTCAAAATACACCTATAAACCAACCCATCAAAGTTCGATTTCGATTCCGGGGACAGATATTTCCGATCATCTCTTTTTCGTACCATGCGAAATAACTTTTTTCCAAGCATATTTTTGGCCATCAAAAAGTGGATTTTCGGATTCAGCGGGTCGAAATACACCTAGAAACTCACCCATCAAAGTCCGATTTCGATTCTGAAAAAAAATATTTTCGATCATCTCTTTTTCGTACCATGCGAAATAACTTCTTTCCAGGTGTATTTTCGTGTAACAAAGGTTGGATTTTTGGATTCAGCGGGTCAAAATACACCTATAAACCCACCCATCAAAGTTCGATTTCGATTCTGGAGACAGATATTCTCGATCATCTCTTTTTCGTACCATGCGAAATAACTTTTTTCCAAGCATATTTTTGGTCATCAAAGGTTGGATTTTCGGATTCAGCGGGTCGAAATACACCTAGAAACTCACCCATTAAAGTCCGATTTCGATTCTGAAAAAAAATATTTTCGATCATCTCTTTTTCGTACCATGCGAAATAACTTCTTTCCAGGTGTATTTTCGTGTAGCAAAGGTTGGATTTTTGGATTCAGCGGGTCAAAATACACCTATGAACACACCCAACGAAGTTCGATTTCGATTCTGGAGACAGATATTTTCGATCATCTCTTTTTCGTACCATGCGAAATAACTTCTTTCCAGGTGTATTTTCGTGTAACAAAGGTTGGATTTTTGGATTCAGCGGGTCAAAATACACCTATGAACCCACCCAACGAAGTTCGATTTCGATTCTGGAGACAGATATTTTCGATCATCTCTTTTTCGTACCATGCGAAATAACTTTTTTCCAGGTGTATTTTCGTGTAACAAAGGTTGGATTTTTGGATTCAGCGGGTCAAAATACACCTATGAACCCACCCAACGAAGTTCGATTTCGATTCTGGAGACAGATATTTCCGATCATCTCTTTTTCGTACCATGCGAAATAACTTCTTTCCAGGTGTATTTTCGTGTAACAAAGGTTGGATTTTTGGATTCAGCGGGTCAGAATACACCTATGAACCCACCCATCAAAGTTCGATTTCGATTCTGGAGACAGATATTCTCGATCATCTCTTCTTCGTACCATGCGAAATAACTTCTTTCCAAGCATATTTTTGGTCATCAAAGGTTGGATTTTCGGATTCAGCGGGTCGAAATACACCTAGAAACTCACCCATTAAAGTCCGATTTCGATTCTGAAAAAAAATATTTTCGATCATCTCTTTTTCGTACCATGCGAAATAACTTCTTTCCAGGTGTATTTTCGTGTAACAAAGGTTGGATTTTTGGATTCAGCGGGTCAAAATACACCTATGAACACACCCAACGAAGTTCGATTTCGATTCTGGAGACAGATATTTTCGATCATCTCTTTTTCGTACCATGCGAAATAACTTCTTTCCAGGTGTATTTTCGTGTAACAAAGGTTGGATTTTTGGATTCAGCGGGTCAAAATACACCTATGAACCCACCCAACGAAGTTCGATTTCGATTCTGGAGACAGATATTTTCGATCATCTCTTTTTCGTACCATGCGAAATAACTTTTTTCCAGGTGTATTTTCGTGTAACAAAGGTTGGATTTTTGGATTCAGCGGGTCAAAATACACCTATGAACCCACCCAACGAAGTTCGATTTCGATTCTGGAGACAGATATTTTCGATCATCTCTTTTTCGTACCATGCGAAATAACTTCTTTCCAGGTGTATTTTCGTGTAACAAAGGTTGGATTTTTGGATTCAGCGGGTCAGAATACACCTATGAACCCACCCATCAAAGTTCGATTTCGATTCTGGAGACAGATATTCTCGATCATCTCTTCTTCGTACCATGCGAAATAACTTCTTTCCAAGCATATTTTTGGTCATCAAAGCTTGGATTCTCGGATTCGGCGGGTCAAAATACACCTATAAACCAACCCATCAAAGTTCGATTTCGATTCCGGGGACAGATATTTCCGATCATCTCTTTTTCGTACCATGCGAAATAACTTTTTTCCAAGCATATTTTTGGCCATCAAAAAGTGGATTTTCGGATTCAGCGAGTCGAAATACACCTAGAAACTCACCCATCAAAGTCCGATTTCGATTCTGAAAAAAAATATTTTCGATCATCTCTTTTTCGTACCATGCGAAATAACTTCTTTCCAGGTGTATTTTCGTGTAACAAAGGTTGGATTTTTGGATTCAGCGGGTCAAAATACACCTATAAACCCACCCATCAAAGTTCGATTTCGATTCTGGAGACAGATATTCTCGATCATCTCTTTTTCGTACCATGCGAAATAACTTCTTTCCAGGTGTATTTTCGTGTAACAAAGGTTGGATTTTTGGATTCAGCGGGTCAGAATACACCTATGAACCCACCCATCAAAGTTCGATTTCGATTCTGGAGACAGATATTCTCGATCATCTCTTCTTCGTACCATGCGAAATAACTTCTTTCCAAGCATATTTTTGGTCATCAAAGCTTGGATTCTCGGATTCGGCGGGTCAAAATACACCTATAAACCAACCCATCAAAGTTCGATTTCGATTCCGGGGACAGATATTTCCGATCATCTCTTTTTCGTACCATGCGAAATAACTTTTTTCCAAGCATATTTTTGGCCATCAAAAAGTGGATTTTCGGATTCAGCGGGTCGAAATACACCTAGAAACTCACCCATCAAAGTCCGATTTCGATTCTGAAAAAAAATATTTTCGATCATCTCTTTTTCGTACCATGCGAAATAACTTCTTTCCAGGTGTATTTTCGTGTAACAAAGGTTGGATTTTTGGATTCAGCGGGTCAAAATACACCTATAAACCCACCCATCAAAGTTCGATTTCGATTCTGGAGACAGATATTCTCGATCATCTCTTTTTCGTACCATGCGAAATAACTTTTTTCCAAGCATATTTTTGGTCATCAAAGGTTGGATTTTCGGATTCAGCGGGTCGAAATACACCTAGAAACTCACCCATTAAAGTCCGATTTCGATTCTGAAAAAAAATATTTTCGATCATCTCTTTTTCGTACCATGCGAAATAACTTCTTTCCAGGTGTATTTTCGTGTAGCAAAGGTTGGATTTTTGGATTCAGCGGGTCAAAATACACCTATGAACACACCCAACGAAGTTCGATTTCGATTCTGGAGACAGATATTTTCGATCATCTCTTTTTCGTACCATGCGAAATAACTTCTTTCCAGGTGTATTTTCGTGTAACAAAGGTTGGATTTTTGGATTCAGCGGGTCAAAATACACCTATGAACCCACCCAACGAAGTTCGATTTCGATTCTGGAGACAGATATTTTCGATCATCTCTTTTTCGTACCATGCGAAATAACTTTTTTCCAGGTGTATTTTCGTGTAACAAAGGTTGGATTTTTGGATTCAGCGGGTCAAAATACACCTATGAACCCACCCAACGAAGTTCGATTTCGATTCTGGAGACAGATATTTTCGATCATCTCTTTTTCGTACCATGCGAAATAACTTTTTTCCAGGTGTATTTTCGTGTAACAAAGGTTGGATTTTTGGATTCAGCGGGTCAAAATACACCTATGAACCCACCCAACGAAGTTCGATTTCGATTCTGGAGACAGATATTTTCGATCATCTCTTTTTCGTACCATGCGAAATAACTTCTTTCCAGGTGTATTTTCGTGTAACAAAGGTTGGATTTTTGGATTCAGCGGGTCAGAATACACCTATGAACCCACCCATCAAAGTTCGATTTCGATTCTGGAGACAGATATTCTCGATCATCTCTTCTTCGTACCATGCGAAATAACTTCTTTCCAAGCATATTTTTGGTCATCAAAGCTTGGATTCTCGGATTCGGCGGGTCAAAATACACCTATAAACCAACCCATCAAAGTTCGATTTCGATTCCGGGGACAGATATTTCCGATCATCTCTTTTTCGTACCATGCGAAATAACTTTTTTCCAAGCATATTTTTGGCCATCAAAAAGTGGATTTTCGGATTCAGCGGGTCGAAATACACCTAGAAACTCACCCATCAAAGTCCGATTTCGATTCTGAAAAAAAATATTTTCGATCATCTCTTTTTCGTACCATGCGAAATAACTTCTTTCCAGGTGTATTTTCGTGTAACAAAGGTTGGATTTTTGGATTCAGCGGGTCAAAATACACCTATAAACCCACCCATCAAAGTTCGATTTCGATTCTGGAGACAGATATTCTCGATCATCTCTTTTTCGTACCATGCGAAATAACTTTTTTCCAAGCATATTTTTGGTCATCAAAGGTTGGATTTTCGGATTCAGCGGGTCGAAATACACCTAGAAACTCACCCATTAAAGTCCGATTTCGATTCTGAAAAAAAATATTTTCGATCATCTCTTTTTCGTACCATGCGAAATAACTTCTTTCCAGGTGTATTTTCGTGTAGCAAAGGTTGGATTTTTGGATTCAGCGGGTCAAAATACACCTATGAACACACCCAACGAAGTTCGATTTCGATTCTGGAGACAGATATTTTCGATCATCTCTTTTTCGTACCATGCGAAATAACTTCTTTCCAGGTGTATTTTCGTGTAACAAAGGTTGGATTTTTGGATTCAGCGGGTCAAAATACACCTATGAACCCACCCAACGAAGTTCGATTTCGATTCTGGAGACAGATATTTTCGATCATCTCTTTTTCGTACCATGCGAAATAACTTTTTTCCAGGTGTATTTTCGTGTAACAAAGGTTGGATTTTTGGATTCAGCGGGTCAAAATACACCTATGAACCCACCCAACGAAGTTCGATTTCGATTCTGGAGACAGATATTTCCGATCATCTCTTTTTCGTACCATGCGAAATAACTTCTTTCCAGGTGTATTTTCGTGTAACAAAGGTTGGATTTTTGGATTCAGCGGGTCAGAATACACCTATGAACCCACCCATCAAAGTTCGATTTCGATTCTGGAGACAGATATTCTCGATCATCTCTTCTTCGTACCATGCGAAATAACTTCTTTCCAAGCATATTTTTGGTCATCAAAGGTTGGATTTTCGGATTCAGCGGGTCGAAATACACCTAGAAACTCACCCATTAAAGTCCGATTTCGATTCTGAAAAAAAATATTTTCGATCATCTCTTTTTCGTACCATGCGAAATAACTTCTTTCCAGGTGTATTTTCGTGTAACAAAGGTTGGATTTTTGGATTCAGCGGGTCAAGATACACCTATGAACACACCCAACGAAGTTCGATTTCGATTCTGGAGACAGATATTTTCGATCATCTCTTTTTCGTACCATGCGAAATAACTTCTTTCCAGGTGTATTTTCGTGTAACAAAGGTTGGATTTTTGGATTCAGCGGGTCAAAATACACCTATGAACCCACCCAACGAAGTTCGATTTCGATTCTGGAGACAGATATTTTCGATCATCTCTTTTTCGTACCATGCGAAATAACTTTTTTCCAGGTGTATTTTCGTGTAACAAAGGTTGGATTTTTGGATTCAGCGGGTCAAAATACACCTATGAACCCACCCAACGAAGTTCGATTTCGATTCTGGAGACAGATATTTTCGATCATCTCTTTTTCGTACCATGCGAAATAACTTCTTTCCAGGTGTATTTTCGTGTAACAAAGGTTGGATTTTTGGATTCAGCGGGTCAGAATACACCTATGAACCCACCCATCAAAGTTCGATTTCGATTCTGGAGACAGATATTCTCGATCATCTCTTCTTCGTACCATGCGAAATAACTTCTTTCCAAGCATATTTTTGGTCATCAAAGCTTGGATTCTCGGATTCGGCGGGTCAAAATACACCTATAAACCAACCCAACAAAGTTCGATTTCGATTCCGGGGACAGATATTTCCGATCATCTCTTTTTCGTACCATGCGAAATAACTTTTTTCCAAGCATATTTTTGGCCATCAAAAAGTGGATTTTCGGATTCAGCGGGTCGAAATACACCTAGAAACTCACCCATCAAAGTCCGATTTCGATTCTGAAAAAAAATATTTTCGATCATCTCTTTTTCGTACCATGCGAAATAACTTCTTTCCAGGTGTATTTTCGTGTAACAAAGGTTGGATTTTTGGATTCAGCGGGTCAAAATACACCTATAAACCCACCCATCAAAGTTCGATTTCGATTCTGGAGACAGATATTCTCGATCATCTCTTTTTCGTACCATGCGAAATAACTTTTTTCCAAGCATATTTTTGGTCATCAAAGGTTGGATTTTCGGATTCAGCGGGTCGAAATACACCTAGAAATTCACCCATTAAAGTCCGATTTCGATTCTGAAAAAAAATATTTTCGATCATCTCTTTTTCGTACCATGCGAAATAACTTCTTTCCAGGTGTATTTTCGTGTAGCAAAGGTTGGATTTTTGGATTCAGCGGGTCAAAATACACCTATGAACACACCCAACGAAGTTCGATTTCGATTCTGGAGACAGATATTTTCGATCATCTCTTTTTCGTACCATGCGAAATAACTTCTTTCCAGGTGTATTTTCGTGTAACAAAGGTTGGATTTTTGGATTCAGCGGGTCAAAATACACCTATGAACCCACCCAACGAAGTTCGATTTCGATTCTGGAGACAGATATTTTCGATCATCTCTTTTTCGTACCATGCGAAATAACTTTTTTCCAGGTGTATTTTCGTGTAACAAAGGTTGGATTTTTGGATTCAGCGGGTCAAAATACACCTATGAACCCACCCAACGAAGTTCGATTTCGATTCTGGAGACAGATATTTTCGATCATCTCTTTTTCGTACCATGCGAAATAACTTTTTTCCAGGTGTATTTTCGTGTAACAAAGGTTGGATTTTTGGATTCAGCGGGTCAAAATACACCTATGAACCCACCCAACGAAGTTCGATTTCGATTCTGGAGACAGATATTTTCGATCATCTCTTTTTCGTACCATGCGAAATAACTTCTTTCCAGGTGTATTTTCGTGTAACAAAGGTTGGATTTTTGGATTCAGCGGGTCAGAATACACCTATGAACCCACCCATCAAAGTTCGATTTCGATTCTGGAGACAGATATTCTCGATCATCTCTTCTTCGTACCATGCGAAATAACTTCTTTCCAAGCATATTTTTGGTCATCAAAGCTTGGATTCTCGGATTCGGCGGGTCAAAATACACCTATAAACCAACCCATCAAAGTTCGATTTCGATTCCGGGGACAGATATTTCCGATCATCTCTTTTTCGTACCATGCGAAATAACTTTTTTCCAAGCATATTTTTGGCCATCAAAAAGTGGATTTTCGGATTCAGCGGGTCGAAATACACCTAGAAACTCACCCATCAAAGTCCGATTTCGATTCTGAAAAAAAATATTTTCGATCATCTCTTTTTCGTACCATGCGAAATAACTTCTTTCCAGGTGTATTTTCGTGTAACAAAGGTTGGATTTTTGGATTCAGCGGGTCAAAATACACCTATAAACCCACCCATCAAAGTTCGATTTCGATTCTGGAGACAGATATTCTCGATCATCTCTTTTTCGTACCATGCGAAATAACTTTTTTCCAAGCATATTTTTGGTCATCAAAGGTTGGATTTTCGGATTCAGCGGGTCGAAATACACCTAGGAACTCACCCATTAAAGTCCGATTTCGATTCTGAAAAAAAATATTTTCGATCATCTCTTTTTCGTACCATGCGAAATAACTTCTTTCCAGGTGTATTTTCGTGTAGCAAAGGTTGGATTTTTGGATTCAGCGGGTCAAAATACACCTATGAACACACCCAACGAAGTTCGATTTCGATTCTGGAGACAGATATTTTCGATCATCTCTTTTTCGTACCATGCGAAATAACTTCTTTCCAGGTGTATTTTCGTGTAACAAAGGTTGGATTTTTGGATTCAGCGGGTCAAAATACACCTATGAACCCACCCAACGAAGTTCGATTTCGATTCTGGAGACAGATATTTTCGATCATCTCTTTTTCGTACCATGCGAAATAACTTTTTTCCAGGTGTATTTTCGTGTAACAAAGGTTGGATTTTTGGATTCAGCGGGTCAAAATACACCTATGAACCCACCCAACGAAGTTCGATTTCGATTCTGGAGACAGATATTTTCGATCATCTCTTTTTCGTACCATGCGAAATAACTTCTTTCCAGGTGTATTTTCGTGTAACAAAGGTTGGATTTTTGGATTCAGCGGGTCAGAATACACCTATGAACCCACCCATCAAAGTTCGATTTCGATTCTGGAGACAGATATTCTCGATCATCTCTTCTTCGTACCATGCGAAATAACTTCTTTCCAAGCATATTTTTGGTCATCAAAGCTTGGATTCTCGGATTCGGCGGGTCAAAATACACCTATAAACCAACCCATCAAAGTTCGATTTCGATTCCGGGGACAGATATTTCCGATCATCTCTTTTTCGTACCATGCGAAATAACTTTTTTCCAAGCATATTTTTGGCCATCAAAAAGTGGATTTTCGGATTCAGCGGGTCGAAATACACCTAGAAACTCACCCATCAAAGTCCGATTTCGATTCTGAAAAAAAATATTTTCGATCATCTCTTTTTCGTACCATGCGAAATAACTTTTTTCCAGGTGTATTTTCGTGTAACAAAGGTTGGATTTTTGGATTCAGCGGGTCAAAATACACCTATAAACCCACCCATCAAAGTTCGATTTCGATTCTGGAGACAGATATTCTCGATCATCTCTTTTTCGTACCATGCGAAATAACTTTTTTCCAAGCATATTTTTGGTCATCAAAGGTTGGATTTTCGGATTCAGCGGGTCGAAATACACCTAGAAACTCACCCATTAAAGTCCGATTTCGATTCTGAAAAAAAATATTTTCGATCATCTCTTTTTCGTACCATGCGAAATAACTTCTTTCCAGGTGTATTTTCGTGTAACAAAGGTTGGATTTTTGGATTCAGCGGGTCAAAATACACCTATGAACCCACCCAACGAAGTTCGATTTCGATTCTGGAGACAGATATTTTCGATCATCTCTTTTTCGTACCATGCGAAATAACTTCTTTCCAGGTGTATTTTCGTGTAACAAAGGTTGGATTTTCGGATTCAGCGGGTCAAAATACACCTATAAACCCACCCATCAATGTTCGATTTCAATTCTGGAGACAGATATTCTCGATCATCTCTTCTTCGTACCATGCGGAATAACTTCTTTCCAGGTGTATTTTTGGCCATCAAAGCTTGGATTTTCGGATTCAGCGGGTCAAAATACACCTATAAACCCACCCATCAATGTTCGATTTCAATTCTGGAGACAGATATTCTCGATCATCTCTTTTTCGTACCATGCGGAATAACTTCTTTCCAGGTGTATTTTTGGCCATCAAAGCTTGGATTTCCGGATTCAGCGGGTCAAAATACACCTATAAACCCACCCATCAAAGTTCGATTTCGATTCTGTAGACAGATATTTTCGATCATCTCTTTTTCGTAACATGCGGAATAACTTCTTTCCAGGTGTATTTTCGTGTAACAAAGGTTGGATTTTTGGATTCAGCGGGTCAAAATACACCTATAAACCCACCCATCAAAGTTCGATTTCGATTCTGGAGACAGATATTCTCGATCATCTCTTTTTCGTTCCATGCGAAATAACTTTTTTCCAAGCATATTTTTGGTCATCAAAGGTTGGATTTTCGGATTCAGCGGGTCGAAATACACCTAGAAACTCACCCATTAAAGTCCGATTTCGATTCTGAAAAAAAATATTTTCGATCATCTCTTTTTCGTACCATGCGAAATAACTTCTTTCCAGGTGTATTTTCGTGTAACAAAGGTTGGATTTTTGGATTCAGCGGGTCAAAATACACCTATGAACCCACCCAACGAAGTTCGATTTCGATTCTGGAGACAGATATTTTCGATCATCTCTTTTTCGTACCATGCGAAATAACTTCTTTCCAGGTGTATTTTCGTGTAACAAAGGTTGGATTTTTGGATTCAGCGGGTCAAAATACACCTATGAACCCACCCAACGAAGTTCGATTTCGATTCTGGAGACAGATATTTTCGATCATCTCTTTTTCGTACCATGCGAAATAACTTCTTTCCAGGTGTATTTTCGTGTAACAAAGGTTGGATTTTTGGATTCAGCGGGTCAAAATACACCTATAAACCCACCCATCAAAGTTCGATTTCGATTCTGGGGACAGATATTTTCGATCATCTCTTTTACGTACCATGCGGAATAACTTTTTTCCAAGCATATTTTTGTTCATCAAAAGTTGGATTTTCGGATTCAGCGGGTCGAAATACACCTAGAAACTCACCCATCAAAGTCCGATTTCGATTCTGAAAAAAAATATTTTCGATCGTCTCTTTTTCGTACCATGCGAAATAACTTCTTTCCAGGTGTATTTTCGTGTAACAAAGGTTGGATTTTTGGATTCAGCGGGTCAAAATACACATATAAACCCACCCATCAAAGTTCGATTTCGATTCTGGAGACAGATATTCTCGATCATCTCTTTTTCGTACCATGCGAAATAACTTTTTTCCAAGCATATTTTTGGTCATCAAAGGTTGGATTTTCGGATTCAGCGGGTCGAAATACACCTAGAAACTCACCCATTAAAGTCCGATTTCGATTCTGAAAAAAAATATTTTCGATCATCTCTTTTTCGTACCATGCGAAATAACTTCTTTCCAGGTGTATTTTCGTGTAACAAAGGTTGGATTTTTGGATTCAGCGGGTCAAAATACACCTATGAACCCACCCAACGAAGTTCGATTTCGATTCTGGAGACAGATATTTTCGATCTTCTCTTTTTCGTACCATGCGAAATAACTTCTTTCCAGGTGTATTTTCGTGTAACAAAGGTTGGATTTTCGGATTCAGCGGGTCAAAATACACCTATAAACCGACCCATCAATGTTCGATTTCAATTCTGGAGACAGATATTCTCGATCATCTCTTCTTCGTACCATGCGGAATAACTTCTTTCCAGGTGTATTTTTGGCCATCAAAGCTTGGATTTTCGGATTCAGCGGGTCAAAATACACCTATAAACCCACCCATCAATGTTCGATTTCAATTCTGGAGACAGATATTCTCGATCATCTCTTTTTCGTACCATGCGGAATAACTTCTTTCCAGGTGTATTTTTGGCCATCAAAGCTTGGATTTTCGGATTCAGCGGGTCAAAATACACCTATAAACCCACCCATCAAAGTTCGATTTCGATTCTGTAGACAGATATTTTCGATCATCTCTTTTTCGTAACATGCGGAATAACTTCTTTCCAGGTGTATTTTCGTGTAACAAAGGTTGGATTTTTGGATTCAGCGGGTCAAAATACACCTATAAACCCACCCATCAAAGTTCGATTTCGATTCTGGAGACAGATATTCTCGATCATCTCTTTTTCGTACCATGCGAAATAACTTTTTTCCAAGCATATTTTTGGTCATCAAAGGTTGGATTTTCGGATTCAGCGGGTCGAAATACACCTAGAAACTCACCCATTAAAGTCCGAGTTCGATTCTGAAAAAAAATATTTTCGATCATCTCTTTTTCGTACCATGCGAAATAACTTCTTTCCAGGTGTATTTTCGTGTAACAAAGGTTGGATTTTTTGATTCAGCGGGTCAAAATACACCTATGAACCCACCCAACGAAGTTCGATTTCGATTCTGGAGACAGATATTTTCGATCATCTCTTTTTCGTACCATGCGAAATAACTTCTTTCCAGGTGTATTTTCGTGTAACAAAGGTTGGATTTTTGGATTCAGCGGGTCAAAATACACCTATGAACCCACCCAACGAAGTTCGATTTCGATTCTGGAGACAGATATTTTCGATCATCTCTTTTTCGTACCATGCGAAATAACTTCTTTCCAGGTGTATTTTCGTGGAACAAAGGTTGGATTTTTGGATTCAGCGGGTCAAAATACACCTATGAACCCACCCAACGAAGTTCGATTTTGATTCTGGAGACAGATATTTTCGATCATCTCTTTTTCGTACCATGCGAAATAACTTCTTTCCAGGTGTATTTTCGTGGAACAAAGGTTGGATTTTTGGATTCAGCGGGTCAAAATACACCTATGAACCCACCCAACGAAGTTCGATTTCGATTCTGGAGACAGATATTCTCGATCATCTCTTTTTCGTACCATGCGAAATAACTTCTTTCCAGGTGTATTTTCGTGTAACAAAGGTTGGATTTTTGGATTCAGCGGGTCAAAATACACCTATAAACCCACCCATCAAAGTTCGATTTCGATTCTGGGGACAGATATTTTCGATCATCTCTTTTACGTACCATGCGAAATAACTTTTTTCCAAGCATATTTTTGGTCGTCAAAAGTTGGATTTTCGGATTCAGCGGGTCGAAATACACCTAGAAACTCACCCATCAAAGTCCGATTTCGATTCTGAAAAAAAATATTTTCGATCGTCTCTTTTTCGTACCATGCGGAATAACTTCTTTCCAGGTGTATTTTCGTGTAACAAAGGTTGGATTTTTGGATTCAGCGGGTCAAAATACACCTATAAACCCACCCATCAAAGTTCGATTTCGATTCTGGAGACAGATATTCTCGATCATCTCTTTTTCGTACCATGCGAAATAACTTTTTTCCAAGCATATTTTTGGTCATCAAAGGTTGGATTTTCGGATTCAGCGGGTCGAAATACACCTAGAAACTCACCCATTAAAGTCCGATTTCGATTCTGAAAAAAAATATTTTCGATCATCTCTTTTTCGTACCATGCGGAATAACTTCTTTCCAGGTGTATTTTCGTGTAACAAAGGTTGGATTTTTGGATTCAGCGGGTCAAAATACACCTATGAACCCACCCAACGAAGTTCGATTTCGATTCTGGAGACAGATATTTTCGATCATCTCTTTTTCGTACCATGCGAAATAACTTCTTTCCAGGTGTATTTTCGTGTAACAAAGGTTGGATTTTTGGATTCAGCGGGTCAAAATACACCTATAAACCCACCCATCAAAGTTCGATTTCGATTCTGGAGACAGATATTCTCGATCATCTCTTTTTCGTACCATGCGAAATAACTTTTTTCCAAGCATATTTTTGGTCATCAAAGGTTGGATTTTCGGATTCAGCGGGTCAAAATACACCTAGAAACTCACCCATTAAAGTCCGATTTCGATTCTGAAAAAAAATATTTTCGATCATCTCTTTTTCGTACCATGCGAAATAACTTCTTTCCAGGTGTATTTTCGTGTAACAAAGGTTGGATTTTTGGATTCAGCGGGTCAAAATACACCTATGAACCCACCCAACGAAGTTCGATTTCGATTCTGGAGACAGATATTTTCGATCATCTCTTTTTCGTACCATGCGAAATAACTTCTTTCCAGGTGTATTTTCGTGGAACAAAGGTTGGATTTTTGGATTCAGCGGGTCAAAATACACCTATGAACCCACCCAACGAAGTTCGATTTCGATTCTGGAGACAGATATTTTCGATCATCTCTTTTTCGTACCATGCGAAATAACTTCTTTCCAGGTGTATTTTCGTGTAACAAAGGTTGGATTTTTGGATTCAGCGGGTCAAAATATACCTATAAACCCACCCATCAAAGTTCGATTTCGATTCTGGGGACAGATATTTTCGATCATCTCTTTTACGTACCATGCGAAATAACTTTTTTCCAAGCATATTTTTGGTCATCAAAAGTTGGATTTTCGGATTCAGCGGGTCGAAATACACCTAGAAACTCACCCATGAAAGTCCGATTTCGATTCTGAAAAAAAATATTTTCGATCGTCTCTTTTTCGTACCATGCGGAATAACTTCTTTCCAGGTGTATTTTCGTGTAACAAAGGTTGGATTTTTGGATTCAGCGGGTCAAAATACACCTATAAACCCACCCATCAAAGTTCGATTTCGATTCTGGAGACAGATATTCTCGATCATCTCTTTTTCGTACCATGCGAAATAACTTTTTTCCAAGCATATTTTTGGTCATCAAAGGTTGGATTTTCGGATTCAGCGGGTCGAAATACACCTAGAAACTCACCCATTAAAGTCCGATTTCGATTCTGAAAAAAAATATTTTCGATCATCTCTTTTTCGTACCATGCGGAATAACTTCTTTCCAGGTGTATTTTCGTGTAACAAAGGTTGGATTTTTGGATTCAGCGGGTCAAAATACACCTATGAACCCACCCAACGAAGTTCGATTTCGATTCTGGAGACAGATATTTTCGATCATCTCTTTTTCGTACCATGCGAAATAACTTCTTTCCAGGTGTATTTTCGTGGAACAAAGGTTGGATTTTTGGATTCAGCGGGTCAAAATACACCTATGAACCCACCCAACGAAGTTCGATTTCGATTCTGGAGACAGATATTTTCGATCATCTCTTTTTCGTACCATGCGAAATAACTTCTTTCCAGGTGTATTTTCGTGTAACAAAGGTTGGATTTTTGGATTCAGCGGGTCAAAATACACCTATAAACCCACCCATCAAAGTTCGATTTCGATTCTGGGGACAGATATTTTCGATCATCTCTTTTTCGTACCATGCGAAATAACTTCTTTCCAGGTGTATTTTCGTGGAACAAAGGTTGGATTTTTGGATTCAGCGGGTCAAAATACACCTATGAACCCACCCAACGAAGTTCGATTTCGATTCTGGAGACAGATATTTTCGATCATCTCTTTTTCGTACCATGCGAAATAACTTCTTTCCAGGTGTATTTTCGTGTAACAAAGGTTGGATTTTTGGATTCAGCGGGTCAAAATACACCTATAAACCCACCCATCAAAGTTCGATTTCGATTCTGGGGACAGATATTTTCGATCATCTCTTTTTCGTACCATGCGAAATAACTTCTTTCCAGGTGTATTTTCGTGTAACAAAGGTTGGATTTTTGGATTCAGCGGGTCAAAATACACCTATGAACCCACCCAACGAAGTTCGATTTCGATTCTGGAGACAGATATTTTCGATCATCTCTTTTTCGTACCATGCGAAATAACTTCTTTCCAGGTGTATTTTCGTGTAACAAAGGTTGGATTTTTGGATTCAGCGGGTCAAAATACACCTATGAACCCACCCAACGAAGTTCGATTTCGATTCTGGAGACAGATATTTTCGATCATCTCTTTTTCGTACCATGCGAAATAACTTCTTTCCAGGTGTATTTTCGTGTAACAAAGGTTGGATTTTTGGATTCAGCGGGTCAAAATACACCTATAAACCCACCCATCAAAGTTCGATTTCGATTCTGGGGACAGATATTTTCGATCATCTCTTTTACGTACCATGCGAAATAACTTTTTTCCAAGCATATTTTTGGTCATCAAAAGTTGGATTTTCGGATTCAGCGGGTCGAAATACACCTAGAAACTCACCCATCAAAGTCCGATTTCGATTCTGAAAAAAAATATTTTCGATCGTCTCTTTTTCGTACCATGCGGAATAACTTCTTTCCAGGTGTATTTTCGTGTAACAAAGGTTGGATTTTTGGATTCAGCGGGTCAAAATACACCTATAAACCCACCCATCAAAGTTCGATTTCGATTCTGGAGACAGATATTCTCGATCATCTCTTTTTCGTACCATGCGAAATAACTTTTTTCCAAGCATATTTTTGGTCATCAAAGGTTGGATTTTCGGATTCAGCGGGTCGAAATACTTCTAGAAACTCACCCATTAAAGTCCGATTTCAATTCTGAAAAAAAATATTTTCGATCATCTCTTTTTCGTACCATGCGAAATAACTTCTTTCCAGGTGTATTTTCGTGTAACAAAGGTTGGATTTTTGGATTCAGCGGGTCAAAATACACCTATGAACCCACCCAACGAAGTTCGATTTCGATTCTGGAGACAGATATTTTCGATCATCTCTTTTTCGTACCATGCGAAATAACTTCTTTCCAGGTGTATTTTCGTGTAACAAAGGTTGGATTTTTGGATTCAGCGGGTCAAAATACACCTATGAACCCACCCAACGAAGTTCGATTTCGATTCTGGAGACAGATATTTTCGATCATCTCTTTTTCGTACCATGCGAAATAACTTCTTTCCAGGTGTATTTTCGTGTAACAAAGGTTGGATTTTTGGATTCAGCGGGTCAGAATACACCTATGAACCCACCCATCAAAGTTCGATTTCGATTCTGGAGACAGATATTCTCGATCATCTCTTCTTCGTACCATGCGGAATAACTTCTTTCCAGGTGTATTTTTGGCCATCAAAGCTTGGATTTTCGGATTCAGCGGGTCAAAATACACCTATAAACCCACCCATCAATGTTCGATTTCAATTCTGGAGACAGATATTCTCGATCATCTCTTTTTCGTACCATGCGGAATAACTTCTTTCCAGGTGTATTTTTGGCCATCAAAGCTTGGATTTTCGGATTCAGCGGGTCAAAATACACCTATATACCCACCCATCAAAGTTCGATTTCGATTCTGTAGACAGATATTTTCGATCATCTCTTTTTCGTACCATGCGGAATAACTTCTTTCCAGGTGTATTTTCGTGTAACAAAGGTTGGATTTTTGGATTCAGCGGGTCAAAATACACCTATGAACCCACCCAACGAAGTTCGATTTCGATTCTGGAGACAGATATTTTCGATCATCTCTTTTTCGTACCATGCGAAATAACTTCTTTCCAGGTGTATTTTCGTGTAACAAAGGTTGGATTTTTGGATTCAGCGGGTCAAAATACACCTATGAACCCACCCAACGAAGTTCGATTTCGATTCTGGAGACAGATATTTTCGATCATCTCTTTTTCGTACCATGCGAAATAACTTCTTTCCAGGTGTATTTTCGTGTAACAAAGGTTGGATTTTTGGATTCAGCGGGTCAAAATACACCTATGAACCCACCCAACGAAGTTCGATTTCGATTCTGGAGACAGATATTTTCGATCATCTCTTTTTCGTACCATGCGAAATAACTTCTTTCCAGGTGTATTTTCGTGTAACAAAGGTTGGATTTTTGGATTCAGCGGGTCAAAATACACCTATAAACCCACCCATCAAAGTTCGATTTCGATTCTGGGGACAGATATTTTCGATCATCTCTTTTACGTACCATGCGAAATAACTTTTTTCCAAGCATATTTTTGGTCATCAAAAGTTGGATTTTCGGATTCAGCGGGTCGAAATACACCTAGAAACTCACCCATCAAAGTCCGATTTCGATTCTGAAAAAAAATATTTTCGATCGTCTCTTTTTCGTACCATGCGGAATAACTTCTTTCCAGGTGTATTTTCGTGTAACAAAGGTTGGATTTTTGGATTCAGCGGGTCAAAATACACCTATAAACCCACCCATCAAAGTTCGATTTCGATTCTGGAGACAGATATTCTCGATCATCTCTTTTTCGTACCATGCGAAATAACTTTTTTCCAAGCATATTTTTGGTCATCAAAGGTTGGATTTTCGGATTCAGCGGGTCGAAATACTTCTAGAAACTCACCCATTAAAGTCCGATTTCGATTCTGAAAAAAAATATTTTCGATCATCTCTTTTTCGTACCATGCGAAATAACTTCTTTCCAGGTGTATTTTCGTGTAACAAAGGTTGGATTTTTGGATTCAGCGGGTCAAAATACACCTATGAACCCACCCAACGAAGTTCGATTTCGATTCTGGAGACAGATATTTTCGATCATCTCTTTTTCGTACCATGCGAAATAACTTCTTTCCAGGTGTATTTTCGTGTAACAAAGGTTGGATTTTTGGTTTCAGCGGGTCAAAATACACCTATGAACCCACCCAACGAAGTTCGATTTCGATTCTGGAGACAGATATTTTCGATCATCTCTTTTTCGTACCATGCGAAATAACTTCTTGCCAGGTGTATTTTCGTGTAACAAAGGTTGGATTTTTGGATTCAGCGGGTCAGAATACACCTATGAACCCACCCATCAAAGTTCGATTTCGATTCTGGAGACAGATATTCTCGATCATCTCTTCTTCGTACCATGCGGAATAACTTCTTTCCAGGTGTATTTTTGGCCATCAAAGCTTGGATTTTCGGATTCAGCGGGTCAAAATACACCTATAAACCCACCCATCAATGTTCGATTTCAATTCTGGAGACAGATATTCTCGATCATCTCTTTTTCGTACCATGCGGAATAACTTCTTTCCAGGTGTATTTTTGGCCATCAAAGCTTGGATTTTCGGATTCAGCGGGTCAAAATACACCTATATACCCACCCATCAAAGTTCGATTTCGATTCTGTAGACAGATATTTTCGATCATCTCTTTTTCGTACCATGCGGAATAACTTCTTTCCAGGTGTATTTTCGTGTAACAAAGGTTGGATTTTTGGATTCAGCGGGTCAAAATACACCTATGAACCCACCCAACGAAGTTCGATTTCGATTCTGGAGACAGATATTTTCGATCATCTCTTTTTCGTACCATGCGAAATAACTTCTTTCCAGGTGTATTTTCGTGTAACAAAGGTTGGATTTTTGGATTCAGCGGGTCAAAATACACCTATGAACCCACCCAACGAAGTTCGATTTCGATTCTGGAGACAGATATTTTCGATCATCTCTTTTTCGTACCATGCGAAATAACTTCTTTCCAGGTGTATTTTCGTGTAACAAAGGTTGGATTTTTGGATTCAGCGGGTCAAAATACACCTATGAACCCACCCAACGAAGTTCGATTTCGATTCTGGAGACAGATATTTTCGATCATCTCTTTTTCGTACCATGCGAAATAACTTCTTTCCAGGTGTATTTTCGTGTAACAAAGGTTGGATTTTTGGATTCAGCGGGTCAAAATACACCTATAAACCCACCCATCAAAGTTCGATTTCGATTCTGGGGACAGATATTTTCGATCATCTCTTTTACGTACCATGCGAAATAACTTTTTTCCAAGCATATTTTTGGTCATCAAAAGTTGGATTTTCGGATTCAGCGGGTCGAAATACACCTAGAAACTCACCCATCAAAGTCCGATTTCGATTCTGAAAAAAAATATTTTCGATCGTCTCTTTTTCGTACCATGCGGAATAACTTCTTTCCAGGTGTATTTTCGTGTAACAAAGGTTGGATTTTTGGATTCAGCGGGTCAAAATACACCTATAAACCCACCCATCAAAGTTCGATTTCGATTCTGGAGACAGATATTCTCGATCATCTCTTTTTCGTACCATGCGAAATAACTTTTTTCCAAGCATATTTTTGGTCATCAAAGGTTGGATTTTCGGATTCAGCGGGTCGAAATACTTCTAGAAACTCACCCATTAAAGTCCGATTTCGATTCTGAAAAAAAATATTTTCGATCATCTCTTTTTCGTACCATGCGAAATAACTTCTTTCCAGGTGTATTTTCGTGTAACAAAGGTTGGATTTTTGGATTCATCGGGTCAAAATACACCTATGAACCCACCCAACGAAGTTCGATTTCGATTCTGGAGACAGATATTTTCGATCATCTCTTTTTCGTACCATGCGAAATAACTTCTTTCCAGGTGTATTTTCGTGTAACAAAGGTTGGATTTTTGGATTCAGCGGGTCAAAATACACCTATGAACCCACCCAACGAAGTTCGATTTCGATTCTGGAGACAGATATTTTCGATCATCTCTTTTTCGTACCATGCGAAATAACTTCTTTCCAGGTGTATTTTCGTGTAACAAAGGTTGGATTTTTGGATTCAGCGGGTCAGAATACACCTATGAACCCACCCATCAAAGTTCGATTTCGATTCTGGAGACAGATATTCTCGATCGTCTCTTCTTCGTACCATGCGGAATAACTTCTTTCCAGGTGTATTTTTGGCCATCAAAGCTTGGATTTTCGGATTCAGCGGGTCAAAATACACCTATAAACCCACCCATCAATGTTCGATTTCAATTCTGGAGACAGATATTCTCGATCATCTCTTTTTCGTACCATGCGGAATAACTTCTTTCCAGGTGTATTTTTGGCCATCAAAGCTTGGATTTTCGGATTCAGCGGGTCAAAATACACCTATATACCCACCCATCAAAGTTCGATTTCGATTCTGTAGACAGATATTTTCGATCATCTCTTTTTCGTACCATGCGGAATAACTTCTTTCCAGGTGTATTTTCGTGTAACAAAGGTTGGATTTTTGGATTCAGCGGGTCAAAATACACCTATGAACCCACCCAACGAAGTTCGATTTCGATTCTGGAGACAGATATTTTCGATCATCTCTTTTCGTACCATGCGAAATAACTTCTTTCCAGGTGTATTTTCGTGTAACAAAGGTTGGATTTTTGGATTCAGCGGGTCAAAATACACCTATGAACCCACCCAACGAAGTTCGATTTCGATTCTGGAGACAGATATTTTCGATCATCTCTTTTTCGTACCATGCGAAATAACTTCTTTCCAGGTGTATTTTCGTGTAACAAAGGTTGGATTTTTGGATTCAGCGGGTCAAAATACACCTATGAACCCACCCAACGAAGTTCGATTTCGATTCTGGAGACAGATATTTTCGATCATCTCTTTTTCGTACCATGCGAAATAACTTCTTTCCAGGTGTATTTTCGTGTAACAAAGGTTGGATTTTTGGATTCAGCGGGTCAAAATACACCTATAAACCCACCCATCAAAGTTCGATTTCGATTCTGGGGACAGATATTTTCGATCATCTCTTTTACGTACCATGCGAAATAACTTTTTTCCAAGCATATTTTTGGTCATCAAAAGTTGGATTTTCGGATTCAGCGGGTCGAAATACACCTAGAAACTCACCCATCAAAGTCCGATTTCGATTCTGAAAAAAAATATTTTCGATCGTCTCTTTTTCGTACCATGCGGAATAACTTCTTTCCAGGTGTATTTTCGTGTAACAAAGGTTGGATTTTTGGATTCAGCGGGTCAAAATACACCTATGAACCCACCCAACGAAGTTCGATTTCGATTCTGGAGACAGATATTTTCGATCATCTCTTTTTCGTACCATGCGAAATAACTTCTTTCCAGGTGTATTTTCGTGTAACAAAGGTTGGATTTTTGGATTCAGCGGGTCAAAATACACCTATGAACCCACCCAACGAAGTTCGATTTCGATTCTGGAGACAGATATTTTCGATCATCTCTTTTTCGTACCATGCGAAATAACTTCTTTCCAGGTGTATTTTCGTGTAACAAAGTTTGGATTTTTGGATTCAGCGGGTCAAAATACACCTATGAACCCACCCAACGAAGTTCGATTTCGATTCTGGAGACAGATATTTTCGATCATCTCTTTTTCGTACCATGCGAAATAACTTCTTTCCAGGTGTATTTTCGTGTAACAAAGGTTGGATTTTTGGATTCAGCGGGTCAAAATACACCTATAAACCCACCCATCAAAGTTCGATTTCGATTCTGGGGACAGATATTTTCGATCATCTCTTTTACGTACCATGCGAAATAACTTTTTTCCAAGCATATTTTTGGTCATCAAAAGTTGGATTTTCGGATTCAGCGGGTCGAAATACACCTAGAAACTCACCCATCAAAGTCCGATTTCGATTCTGAAAAAAAATATTTTCGATCGTCTCTTTTTCGTACCATGCGGAATAACTTCTTTCCAGGTGTATTTTCGTGTAACAAAGGTTGGATTTTTGGATTCAGCGGGTCAAAATACACCTATAAACCCACCCATCAAAGTTCGATTTCGATTCTGGAGACAGATATTCTCGATCATCTCTTTTTCGTACCATGCGAAATAACTTTTTTCCAAGCATATTTTTGGTCATCAAAGGTTGGATTTTCGGATTCAGCGGGTCGAAATACTTCTAGAAACTCACCCATTAAAGTCCGATTTCGATTCTGAAAAAAAATATTTTCGATCATCTCTTTTTCGTACCATGCGAAATAACTTCTTTCCAGGTGTATTTTCGTGTAACAAAGGTTGGATTTTTGGATTCAGCGGGTCAAAATACACCTATGAACCCACCCAACGAAGTTCGATTTCGATTCTGGAGACAGATATTTTCGATCATCTCTTTTTCGTACCATGCGAAATAACTTCTTTCCAGGTGTATTTTCGTGTAACAAAGGTTGGATTTTTGGATTCAGCGGGTCAAAATACACCTATGAACCCACCCAACGAAGTTCGATTTCGATTCTGGAGACAGATATTTTCGATCATCTCTTTTTCGTACCATGCGAAATAACTTCTTTCCAGGTGTATTTTCGTGTAACAAAGGTTGGATTTTTGGATTCAGCGGGTCAGAATACACCTATGAACCCACCCATCAAAGTTCGATTTCGATTCTGGAGACAGATATTCTCGATCATCTCTTCTTCGTACCATGCGGAATAACTTCTTTCCAGGTGTATTTTTGGCCATCAAAGCTTGGATTTTCGGATTCAGCGGGTCAAAATACACCTATAAACCCACCCATCAATGTTCGATTTCAATTCTGGAGACAGATATTCTCGATCATCTCTTTTTCGTACCATGCGGAATAACTTCTTTCCAGGTGTATTTTTGGCCATCAAAGCTTGGATTTTCGGATTCAGCGGGTCAAAATACACCTATATACCCACCCATCAAAGTTCGATTTCGATTCTGTAGACAGATATTTTCGATCATCTCTTTTTCGTACCATGCGGAATAACTTCTTTCCAGGTGTATTTTCGTGTAACAAAGGTTGGATTTTTGGATTCAGCGGGTCAAAATACACCTATGAACCCACCCAACGAAGTTCGATTTCGATTCTGGAGACAGATATTTTCGATCATCTCTTTTTCGTACCATGCGAAATAACTTCTTTCCAGGTGTATTTTCGTGTAACAAAGGTTGGATTTTTGGATTCAGCGGGTCAAAATACACCTATGAACCCACCCAACGAAGTTCGATTTCGATTCTGGAGACAGATATTTTCGATCATCTCTTTTTCGTACCATGCGAAATAACTTCTTTCCAGGTGTATTTTCGTGTAACAAAGGTTGGATTTTTGGATTCAGCGGGTCAAAATACACCTATGAACCCACCCAACGAAGTTCGATTTCGATTCTGGAGACAGATATTTTCGATCATCTCTTTTTCGTACCATGCGAAATAACTTCTTTCCAGGTGTATTTTCGTGTAACAAAGGTTGGATTTTTGGATTCAGCGGGTCAAAATACACCTATAAACCCACCCATCAAAGTTCGATTTCGATTCTGGGGACAGATATTTTCGATCATCTCTTTTACGTACCATGCGAAATAACTTTTTTCCAAGCATATTTTTGGTCATCAAAAGTTGGATTTTCGGATTCAGCGGGTCGAAATACACCTAGAAACTCACCCATCAAAGTCCGATTTCGATTCTGAAAAAAAATATTTTCGATCGTCTCTTTTTCGTACCATGCGGAATAACTTCTTTCCAGGTGTATTTTCGTGTAACAAAGGTTGGATTTTTGGATTCAGCGGGTCAAAATACACCTATAAACCCACCCATCAAAGTTCGATTTCGATTCTGGAGACAGATATTCTCGATCATCTCTTTTTCGTACCATGCGAAATAACTTTTTTCCAAGCATATTTTTGGTCATCAAAGGTTGGATTTTCGGATTCAGCGGGTCGAAATACTTCTAGAAACTCACCCATTAAAGTCCGATTTCGATTCTGAAAAAAAATATTTTCGATCATCTCTTTTTCGTACCATGCGAAATAACTTCTTTCCAGGTGTATTTTCGTGTAACAAAGGTTGGATTTTTGGATTCAGCGGGTCAAAATACACCTATGAACCCACCCAACGAAGTTCGATTTCGATTCTGGAGACAGATATTTTCGATCATCTCTTTTTCGTACCATGCGAAATAACTTCTTTCCAGGTGTATTTTCGTGTAACAAAGGTTGGATTTTTGGATTCAGCGGGTCAAAATACACCTATGAACCCACCCAACGAAGTTCGATTTCGATTCTGGAGACAGATATTTTCGATCATCTCTTTTTCGTACCATGCGAAATAACTTCTTTCCAGGTGTATTTTCGTGTAACAAAGGTTGGATTTTTGGATTCAGCGGGTCAGAATACACCTATGAACCCACCCATCAAAGTTCGATTTCGATTCTGGAGACAGATATTCTCGATCATCTCTTCTTCGTACCATGCGGAATAACTTCTTTCCAGGTGTATTTTTGGCCATCAAAGCTTGGATTTTCGGATTCAGCGGGTCAAAATACACCTATAAACCCACCCATCAATGTTCGATTTCAATTCTGGAGACAGATATTCTCGATCATCTCTTTTTCGTACCATGCGGAATAACTTCTTTCCAGGTGTATTTTTGGCCATCAAAGCTTGGATTTTCGGATTCAGCGGGTCAAAATACACCTATATACCCACCCATCAAAGTTCGATTTCGATTCTGTAGACAGATATTTTCGATCATCTCTTTTTCGTACCATGCGGAATAACTTCTTTCCAGGTGTATTTTCGTGTAACAAAGGTTGGATTTTTGGATTCAGCGGGTCAAAATACACCTATGAACCCACCCAACGAAGTTCGATTTCGATTCTGGAGACAGATATTTTCGATCATCTCTTTTTCGTACCATGCGAAATAACTTCTTTCCAGGTGTATTTTCGTGTAACAAAGGTTGGATTTTTGGATTCAGCGGGTCAGAATACACCTATGAACCCACCCATCAAAGTTCGATTTCGATTCTGGAGACAGATATTCTCGATCATCTCTTCTTCGTACCATGCGGAATCACTTCTTTCCAGGTGTATTTTTGGCCATCAAAGCTTGGATTTTCGGATTCAGCGGGTCAAAATACACCTATAAACCCACCCATCAATGTTCGATTCCAATTCTGGAGACAGATATTCTCGATCATCTCTTTTTCGTACCATGCGGAATAACTTCTTTCCAGGTGTATTTTTGGCCATCAAAGCTTGGATTTTCGGATTCAGCGGGTCAAAATACACCTATATACCCACCCATCAAAGTTCGATTTCGATTCTGTAGACAGATATTTTCGATCATCTCTTTTTCGTACCATGCGGAATAACTTCTTTCCAGGTGTATTTTCGTGTAACAAAGGTTGGATTTTTGGATTCAGCGGGTCAAAATACACCTATGAACCCACCCAACGAAGTTCGATTTCGATTCTGGAGACAGATATTTTCGATCATCTCTTTTTCGTACCATGCGAAATAACTTCTTTCCAGGTGTATTTTCGTGTAACAAAGGTTGGATTTTTGGATTCAGCGGGTCAAAATACACCTATGAACCCACCCAACGAAGTTCGATTTCGATTCTGGAGACAGATATTTTCGATCATCTCTTTTTCGTACCATGCGAAATAACTTCTTTCCAGGTGTATTTTCGTGTAACAAAGGTTGGATTTTTGGATTCAGCGGGTCAAAATACACCTATGAACCCACCCAACGAAGTTCGATTTCGATTCTGGAGACAGATATTTTCGATCATCTCTTTTTCGTACCATGCGAAATAACTTCTTTCCAGGTGTATTTTCGTGTAACAAAGGTTGGATTTTTGGATTCAGCGGGTCAAAATACACCTATAAACCCACCCATCAAAGTTCGATTTCGATTCTGGGGACAGATATTTTCGATCATCTCTTTTACGTACCATGCGAAATAACTTTTTTCCAAGCATATTTTTGGTCATCAAAAGTTGGATTTTCGGATTCAGCGGGTCGAAATACACCTAGAAACTCACCCATCAAAGTCCGATTTCGATTCTGAAAAAAAATATTTTCGATCGTCTCTTTTTCGTACCATGCGGAATAACTTCTTTCCAGGTGTATTTTCGTGTAACAAAGGTTGGATTTTTGGATTCAGCGGGTCAAAATACACCTATAAACCCACCCATCAAAGTTCGATTTCGATTCTGGAGACAGATATTCTCGATCATCTCTTTTTCGTACCATGCGAAATAACTTTTTTCCAAGCATATTTTTGGTCATCAAAGGTTGGATTTTCGGATTCAGCGGGTCGAAATACTTCTAGAAACTCACCCATTAAAGTCCGATTTCGATTCTGAAAAAAAATATTTTCGATCATCTCTTTTTCGTACCATGCGAAATAACTTCTTTCCAGGTGTATTTTCGTGTAACAAAGGTTGGATTTTTGGATTCAGCGGGTCAAAATACACCTATGAACCCACCCAACGAAGTTCGATTTCGATTCTGGAGACAGATATTTTCGATCATCTCTTTTTCGTACCATGCGAAATAACTTCTTTCCAGGTGTATTTTCGTGTAACAAAGGTTGGATTTTTGGATTCAGCGGGTCAAAATACACCTATGAACCCACCCAACGAAGTTCGATTTCGATTCTGGAGACAGATATTTTCGATCATCTCTTTTTCGTACCATGCGAAATAACTTCTTTCCAGGTGTATTTTCGTGTAACAAAGGTTGGATTTTTGGATTCAGCGGGTCAGAATACACCTATGAACCCACCCATCAAAGTTCGATTTCGATTCTGGAGACAGATATTCTCGATCATCTCTTCTTCGTACCATGCGGAATAACTTCTTTCCAGGTGTATTTTTGGCCATCAAAGCTTGGATTTTCGGATTCAGCGGGTCAAAATACACCTATAAACCCACCCATCAATGTTCGATTTCAATTCTGGAGACAGATATTCTCGATCATCTCTTTTTCGTACCATGCGGAATAACTTCTTTCCAGGTGTATTTTTGGCCATCAAAGCTTGGATTTTCGGATTCAGCGGGTCAAAATACACCTATATACCCACCCATCAAAGTTCGATTTCGATTCTGTAGACAGATATTTTCGATCATCTCTTTTTCGTACCATGCGGAATAACTTCTTTCCAGGTGTATTTTCGTGTAACAAAGGTTGGATTTTTGGATTCAGCGGGTCAAAATACACCTATGAACCCACCCAACGAAGTTCGATTTCGATTCTGGAGACAGATATTTTCGATCATCTCTTTTTCGTACCATGCGAAATAACTTCTTTCCAGGTGTATTTTCGTGTAACAAAGGTTGGATTTTTGGATTCAGCGGGTCAGAATACACCTATGAACCCACCCATCAAAGTTCGATTTCGATTCTGGAGACAGATATTCTCGATCATCTCTTCTTCGTACCATGCGGAATCACTTCTTTCCAGGTGTATTTTTGGCCATCAAAGCTTGGATTTTCGGATTCAGCGGGTCAAAATACACCTATAAACCCACCCATCAATGTTCGATTCCAATTCTGGAGACAGATATTCTCGATCATCTCTTTTTCGTACCATGCGGAATAACTTCTTTCCAGGTGTATTTTTGGCCATCAAAGCTTGGATTTTCGGATTCAGCGGGTCAAAATACACCTATATACCCACCCATCAAAGTTCGATTTCGATTCTGTAGACAGATATTTTCGATCATCTCTTTTTCGTACCATGCGGAATAACTTCTTTCCAGGTGTATTTTCGTGTAACAAAGGTTGGATTTTTGGATTCAGCGGGTCAAAATACACCTATGAACCCACCCAACGAAGTTCGATTTCGATTCTGGAGACAGATATTTTCGATCATCTCTTTTTCGTACCATGCGAAATAACTTCTTTCCAGGTGTATTTTCGTGTAACAAAGGTTGGATTTTTGGATTCAGCGGGTCAAAATACACCTATGAACCCACCCAACGAAGTTCGATTTCGATTCTGGAGACAGATATTTTCGATCATCTCTTTTTCGTACCATGCGAAATAACTTCTTTCCAGGTGTATTTTCGTGTAACAAAGGTTGGATTTTTGGATTCAGCGGGTCAAAATACACCTATGAACCCACCCAACGAAGTTCGATTTCGATTCTGGAGACAGATATTTTCGATCATCTCTTTTTCGTACCATGCGAAATAACTTCTTTCCAGGTGTATTTTCGTGTAACAAAGGTTGGATTTTTGGATTCAGCGGGTCAAAATACACCTATAAACCCACCCATCAAAGTTCGATTTCGATTCTGGGGACAGATATTTTCGATCATCTCTTTTACGTACCATGCGAAATAACTTTTTTCCAAGCATATTTTTGGTCATCAAAAGTTGGATTTTCGGATTCAGCGGGTCGAAATACACCTAGAAACTCACCCATCAAAGTCCGATTTCGATTCTGAAAAAAAATATTTTCGATCGTCTCTTTTTCGTACCATGCGGAATAACTTCTTTCCAGGTGTATTTTCGTGTAACAAAGGTTGGATTTTTGGATTCAGCGGGTCAAAATACACCTATAAACCCACGCATCAAAGTTCGATTTCGATTCTGGAGACAGATATTCTCGATCATCTCTTTTTCGTACCATGCGAAATAACTTTTTTCCAAGCATATTTTTGGTCATCAAAGGTTGGATTTTCGGATTCAGCGGGTCGAAATACTTCTAGAAACTCACCCATTAAAGTCCGATTTCGATTCTGAAAAAAAATATTTTCGATCATCTCTTTTTCGTACCATGCGAAATAACTTCTTTCCAGGTGTATTTTCGTGTAACAAAGGTTGGATTTTTGAATTCAGCGGGTCAAAATACACCAATGAACCCACCCAACGAAGTTCGATTTCGATTCTGGAGACAGATATTTTCGATCATCTCTTTTTCGTACCATGCGAAATAACTTCTTTCCAGGTGTATTTTCGTGTAACAAAGGTTGGATTTTTGGTTTCAGCGGGTCAAAATACACCTATGAACCCACCCAACGAAGTTCGATTTCGATTCTGGAGACAGATATTTTCGATCATCTCTTTTTCGTACCATGCGAAATAACTTCTTTCCAGGTGTATTTTCGTGTAACAAAGGTTGGATTTTTGGATTCAGCGGGTCAGAATACACCTATGAACCCACCCATCAAAGTTCGATTTCGATTCTGGAGACAGATATTCTCGATCATCTCTTCTTCGTACCATGCGGAATAACTTCTTTCCAGGTGTATTTTTGGCCATCAAAGCTTGGATTTTCGGATTCAGCGGGTCAAAATACACCTATAAACCCACCCATCAATGTTCGATTTCAATTCTGGAGACAGATATTCTCGATCATCTCTTTTTCGTACCATGCGGAATAACTTCTTTCCAGGTGTATTTTTGGCCATCAAAGCTTGGATTTTCGGATTCAGCGGGTCAAAATACACCTATATACCCACCCATCAAAGTTCGATTTCGATTCTGTAGACAGATATTTTCGATCATCTCTTTTTCGTACCATGCGGAATAACTTCTTTCCAGGTGTATTTTCGTGTAACAAAGGTTGGATTTTTGGATTCAGCGGGTCAAAATACACCTATGAACCCACCCAACGAAGTTCGATTTCGATTCTGGAGACAGATATTTTCGATCATCTCTTTTTCGTACCATGCGAAATAACTTCTTTCCAGGTGTATTTTCGTGTAACAAAGGTTGGATTTTTGGATTCAGCGGGTCAAAATACACCTATGAACCCACCCAACGAAGTTCGATTTCGATTCTGGAGACAGATATTTTCGATCATCTCTTTTTCGTACCATGCGAAATAACTTCTTTCCAGGTGTATTTTCGTGTAACAAAGGTTGGATTTTTGGATTCAGCGGGTCAAAATACACCTATGAACCCACCCAACGAAGTTCGATTTCGATTCTGGAGACAGATATTTTCGATCATCTCTTTTTCGTACCATGCGAAATAACTTCTTTCCAGGTGTATTTTCGTGTAACAAAGGTTGGATTTTTGGATTCAGCGGGTCAAAATACACCTATAAACCCACCCATCAAAGTTCGATTTCGATTCTGGGGACAGATATTTTCGATCATCTCTTTTACGTACCATGCGAAATAACTTTTTTCCAAGCATATTTTTGGTCATCAAAAGTTGGATTTTCGGATTCAGCGGGTCGAAATACACCTAGAAACTCACCCATCAAAGTCCGATTTCGATTCTGAAAAAAAATATTTTCGATCGTCTCTTTTTCGTACCATGCGGAATAACTTCATTCCAGGTGTATTTTCGTGTAACAAAGGTTGGATTTTTGGATTCAGCGGGTCAAAATACACCTATAAACCCACCCATCAAAGTTCGATTTCGATTCTGGAGACAGATATTCTCGATCATCTCTTTTTCGTACCATGCGAAATAACTTTTTTCCAAGCATATTTTTGGTCATCAAAGGTTGGATTTTCGGATTCAGCGGGTCGAAATACTTCTAGAAACTCACCCATTAAAGTCCGATTTCGATTCTGAAAAAAAATATTTTCGATCATCTCTTTTTCGTACCATGCGAAATAACTTCTTTCCAGGTGTATTTTCGTGTAACAAAGGTTGGATTTTTGGATTCAGCGGGTCAAAATACACCTATGAACCCACCCAACGAAGTTCGATTTCGATTCTGGAGACAGATATTTTCGATCATCTCTTTTTCGTACCATGCGAAATAACTTCTTTCCAGGTGTATTTTCGTGTAACAAAGGTTGGATTTTTGGATTCAGCGGGTCAAAATACACCTATGAACCCACCCAACGAAGTTCGATTTCGATTCTGGAGACAGATATTTTCGATCATCTCTTTTTCGTACCATGCGAAATAACTTCTTTCCAGGTGTATTTTCGTGTAACAAAGGTTGGATTTTTGGATTCAGCGGGTCAGAATACACCTATGAACCCACCCATCAAAGTTCGATTTCGATTCTGGAGACAGATATTCTCGATCATCTCTTCTTCGTACCATGCGGAATAACTTCTTTCCAGGTGTATTTTTGGCCATCAAAGCTTGGATTTTCGGATTCAGCGGGTCAAAATACACCTATAAACCCACCCATCAATGTTCGATTTCAATTCTGGAGACAGATATTCTCGATCATCTCTTTTTCGTACCATGCGGAATAACTTCTTTCCAGGTGTATTTTTGGCCATCAAAGCTTGGATTTTCGGATTCAGCGGGTCAAAATACACCTATATACCCACCCATCAAAGTTCGATTTCGATTCTGTAGACAGATATTTTCGATCATCTCTTTTTCGTACCATGCGGAATAACTTCTTTCCAGGTGTATTTTCGTGTAACAAAGGTTGGATTTTTGGATTCAGCGGGTCAAAATACACCTATGAACCCACCCAACGAAGTTCGATTTCGATTCTGGAGACAGATATTTTCGATCATCTCTTTTTCGTACCATGCGAAATAACTTCTTTCCAGGTGTATTTTCGTGTAACAAAGGTTGGATTTTTGGATTCAGCGGGTCAAAATACACCTATGAACCCACCCAACGAAGTTCGATTTCGATTCTGGAGACAGATATTTTCGATCATCTCTTTTTCGTACCATGCGAAATAACTTCTTTCCAGGTGTATTTTCGTGTAACAAAGGTTGGATTTTTGGATTCAGCGGGTCAAAATACACCTATGAACCCACCCAACGAAGTTCGATTTCGATTCTGGAGACAGATATTTTCGATCATCTCTTTTTCGTACCATGCGAAATAACTTCTTTCCAGGTGTATTTTCGTGTAACAAAGGTTGGATTTTTGGATTCAGCGGGTCAAAATACACCTATAAACCCACCCATCAAAGTTCGATTTCGATTCTGGGGACAGATATTTTCGATCATCTCTTTTACGTACCATGCGAAATAACTTTTTTCCAAGCATATTTTTGGTCATCAAAAGTTGGATTTTCGGATTCAGCGGGTCGAAATACACCTAGAAACTCACCCATCAAAGTCCGATTTCGATTCTGAAAAAAAATATTTTCGATCGTCTCTTTTTCGTACCATGCGGAATAACTTCTTTCCAGGTGTATTTTCGTGTAACAAAGGTTGGATTTTTGGATTCAGCGGGTCAAAATACACCTATAAACCCACCCATCAAAGTTCGATTTCGATTCTGGAGACAGATATTCTCGATCATCTCTTTTTCGTACCATGCGAAATAACTTTTTTCCAAGCATATTTTTGGTCATCAAAGGTTGGATTTTCGGATTCAGCGGGTCGAAATACTTCTAGAAACTCACCCATTAAAGTCCGATTTCGATTCTGAAAAAAAATATTTTCGATCATCTCTTTTTCGTACCGTGCGAAATAACTTCTTTCCAGGTGTATTTTCGTGTAACAAAGGTTGGATTTTTGGATTCAGCGGGTCAAAATACACCTATGAACCCACCCAACGAAGTTCGATTTCGATTCTGGAGACAGATATTTTCGATCATCTCTTTTTCGTACCATGCGAAATAACTTCTTTCCAGGTGTATTTTCGTGTAACAAAGGTTGGATTTTTGGATTCAGCGGGTCAAAATACACCTATGAACCCACCCAACGAAGTTCGATTTCGATTCTGGAGACAGATATTTTCGATCATCTCTTTTTCGTACCATGCGAAATAACTTCTTTCCAGGTGTATTTTCGTGTAACAAAGGTTGGATTTTTGGATTCAGCGGGTCAGAATACACCTATGAACCCACCCATCAAAGTTCGATTTCGATTCTGGAGACAGATATTCTCGATCATCTCTTCTTCGTACCATGCGGAATAACTTCTTTCCAGGTGTATTTTTGGCCATCAAAGCTTGGATTTTCGGATTCAGCGGGTCAAAATACACCTATAAACCCACCCATCAATGTTCGATTTCAATTCTGGAGACAGATATTCTCGATCATCTCTTTTTCGTACCATGCGGAATAACTTCTTTCCAGGTGTATTTTTGGCCATCAAAGCTTGGATTTTCGGATTCAGCGGGTCAAAATACACCTATATACCCACCCATCAAAGTTCGATTTCGATTCTGTAGACAGATATTTTCGATCATCTCTTTTTCGTACCATGCGGAATAACTTCTTTCCAGGTGTATTTTCGTGTAACAAAGGTTGGATTTTTGGATTCAGCGGGTCAAAATACACCTATGAACCCACCCAACGAAGTTCGATTTCGATTCTGGAGACAGATATTTTCGATCATCTCTTTTTCGTACCATGCGAAATAACTTCTTTCCAGGTGTATTTTCGTGTAACAAAGGTTGGATTTTTGGATTCAGCGGGTCAAAATACACCTATAAACCCACCCATCAAAGTTCGATTTCGATTCTGGGGACAGATATTTTCGATCATCTCTTTTACGTACCATGCGAAATAACTTTTTTCCAAGCATATTTTTGGTCATCAAAAGTTGGATTTTCGGATTCAGCGGGTCGAAATACACCTAGAAACTCACCCATCAAAGTCCGATTTCGATTCTGAAAAAAAATATTTTCGATCGTCTCTTTTTCGTACCATGCGGAATAACTTCTTTCCAGGTGTATTTTCGTGTAACAAAGGTTGGATTTTTGGATTCAGCGGGTCAAAATACACCTATAAACCCACCCATCAAAGTTCGATTTCGATTCTGGAGACAGATATTCTCGATCATCTCTTTTTCGTACCATGCGAAATAACTTTTTTCCAAGCATATTTTTGGTCATGAAAGGTTGGATTTTCGGATTCAGCGGGTCGAAATACTTCTAGAAACTCACCCATTAAAGTCCGATTTCGATTCTGAAAAAAAATATTTTCGATCATCTCTTTTTCGTACCATGCGAAATAACTTCTTTCCAGGTGTATTTTCGTGTAACAAAGGTTGGATTTTTGGATTCAGCGGGTCAAAATACACCTATGAACCCACCCAACGAAGTTCGATTTCGATTCTGGAGACAGATATTTTCGATCATCTCTTTTTCGTACCATGCGAAATAACTTCTTTCCAGGTGTATTTTCGTGTAACAAAGGTTGGATTTTTGGATTCAGCGGGTCAAAATACACCTATGAACCCACCCAACGAAGTTCGATTTCGATTCTGGAGACAGATATTTTCGATCATCTCTTTTTCGTACCATGCGAAATAACTTCTTTCCAGGTGTATTTTCGTGTAACAAAGGTTGGATTTTTGGATTCAGCGGGTCAGAATACACCTATGAACCCACCCATCAAAGTTCGATTTCGATTCTGGAGACAGATATTCTCGATCATCTCTTCTTCGTACCATGCGGAATAACTTCTTTCCAGGTGTATTTTTGGCCATCAAAGCTTGGATTTTCGGATTCAGCGGGTCAAAATACACCTATAAACCCACCCATCAATGTTCGATTTCAATTCTGGAGACAGATATTCTCGATCATCTCTTTTTCGTACCATGCGGAATAACTTCTTTCCAGGTGTATTTTTGGCCATCAAAGCTTGGATTTTCGGATTCAGCGGGTCAAAATACACCTATGAACCCACCCAACGAAGTTCGATTTCGATTCTGGAGACAGATATTTTCGATCATCTCTTTTTCGTACCATGCGAAATAACTTCTTTCCAGGTGTATTTTCGTGTAACAAAGGTTGGATTTTTGGATTCAGCGGGTCAAAATACACCTATGAACCCACCCAACGAAGTTCGATTTCGATTCTGGAGACAGATATTTTCGATCATCTCTTTTTCGTACCATGCGAAATAACTTCTTTCCAGGTGTATTTTCGTGTAACAAAGGTTGGATTTTTGGATTCAGCGGGTCAGAATACACCTATGAACCCACCCATCAAAGTTCGATTTCGATTCTGGAGACAGATATTCTCGATCATCTCTTCTTCGTACCATGCGGAATAACTTCTTTCCAGGTGTATTTTTGGCCATCAAAGCTTGGATTTTCGGATTCAGCGGGTCAAAATACACCTATAAACCCACCCATCAATGTTCGATTTCAATTCTGGAGACAGATATTCTCGATCATCTCTTTTTCGTACCATGCGGAATAACTTCTTTCCAGGTGTATTTTTGGCCATCAAAGCTTGGATTTTCGGATTCAGCGGGTCAAAATACACCTATATACCCACCCATCAAAGTTCGATTTCGATTCTGTAGACAGATATTTTCGATCATCTCTTTTTCGTACCATGCGGAATAACTTCTTTCCAGGTGTATTTTCGTGTAACAAAGGTTGGATTTTTGGATTCAGCGGGTCAAAATACACCTATGAACCCACCCAACGAAGTTCGATTTCGATTCTGGAGACAGATATTTTCGATCATCTCTTTTTCGTACCATGCGAAATAACTTCTTTCCAGGTGTATTTTCGTGTAACAAAGGTTGGATTTTTGGATTCAGCGGGTCAAAATACACCTATGAACCCACCCAACGAAGTTCGATTTCGATTCTGGAGACAGATATTTTCGATCATCTCTTTTTCGTACCATGCGAAATAACTTCTTTCCAGGTGTATTTTCGTGTAACAAAGGTTGGATTTTTGGATTCAGCGGGTCAAAATACACCTATGAACCCACCCAACGAAGTTCGATTTCGATTCTGGAGACAGATATTTTCGATCATCTCTTTTTCGTACCATGCGAAATAACTTCTTTCCAGGTGTATTTTCGTGTAACAAAGGTTGGATTTTTGGATTCAGCGAGTCAAAATACACCTATAAACCCACCCATCAAAGTTCGATTTCGATTCTGGGGACAGATATTTTCGATCATCTCTTTTACGTACCATGCGAAATAACTTTTTTCCAAGCATATTTTTGGTCATCAAAAGTTGGATTTTCGGATTCAGCGGGTCGAAATACACCTAGAAACTCACCCATCAAAGTCCGATTTCGATTCTGAAAAAAAATATTTTCGATCGTCTCTTTTTCGTACCATGCGGAATAACTTCTTTCCAGGTGTATTTTCGTGTAACAAAGGTTGGATTTTTGGATTCAGCGGGTCAAAATACACCTATAAACCCACCCATCAAAGTTCGATTTCGATTCTGGAGACAGATATTCTCGATCATCTCTTTTTCGTACCATGCGAAATAACTTTTTTCCAAGCATATTTTTGGTCATCAAAGGTTGGATTTTCGGATTCAGCGGGTCGAAATACTTCTAGAAACTCACCCATTAAAGTCCGATTTCGATTCTGAAAAAAAATATTTTCGATCATCTCTTTTTCGTACCGTGCGAAATAACTTCTTTCCAGGTGTATTTTCGTGTAACAAAGGTTGGATTTTTGGATTCAGCGGGTCAAAATACACCTATGAACCCACCCAACGAAGTTCGATTTCGATTCTGGAGACAGATATTTTCGATCATCTCTTTTTCGTACCATGCGAAATAACTTCTTTCCAGGTGTATTTTCGTGTAACAAAGGTTGGATTTTTGGATTCAGCGGGTCAAAATACACCTATGAACCCACCCAACGAAGTTCGATTTCGATTCTGGAGACAGATATTTTCGATCATCTCTTTTTCGTACCATGCGAAATAACTTCTTTCCAGGTGTATTTTCGTGTAACAAAGGTTGGATTTTTGGATTCAGCGGGTCAGAATACACCTATGAACCCACCCATCAAAGTTCGATTTCGATTCTGGAGACAGATATTCTCGATCATCTCTTCTTCGTACCATGCGGAATAACTTCTTTCCAGGTGTATTTTTGGCCATCAAAGCTTGGATTTTCGGATTCAGCGGGTCAAAATACACCTATAAACCCACCCATCAATGTTCGATTTCAATTCTGGAGACAGATATTCTCGATCATCTCTTTTTCGTACCATGCGGAATAACTTCTTTCCAGGTGTATTTTTGGCCATCAAAGCTTGGATTTTCGGATTCAGCGGGTCAAAATACACCTATATACCCACCCATCAAAGTTCGATTTCGATTCTGTAGACAGATATTTTCGATCATCTCTTTTTCGTACCATGCGGAATAACTTCTTTCCAGGTGTATTTTCGTGTAACAAAGGTTGGATTTTTGGATTCAGCGGGTCAAAATACACCTATGAACCCACCCAACGAAGTTCGATTTCGATTCTGGAGACAGATATTTTCGATCATCTCTTTTTCGTACCATGCGAAATAACTTCTTTCCAGGTGTATTTTCGTGTAACAAAGGTTGGATTTTTGGATTCAGCGGGTCAAAATACACCTATAAACCCACCCATCAAAGTTCGATTTCGATTCTGGGGACAGATATTTTCGATCATCTCTTTTACGTACCATGCGAAATAACTTTTTTCCAAGCATATTTTTGGTCATCAAAAGTTGGATTTTCGGATTCAGCGGGTCGAAATACACCTAGAAACTCACCCATCAAAGTCCGATTTCGATTCTGAAAAAAAATATTTTCGATCGTCTCTTTTTCGTACCATGCGGAATAACTTCTTTCCAGGTGTATTTTCGTGTAACAAAGGTTGGATTTTTGGATTCAGCGGGTCAAAATACACCTATAAACCCACCCATCAAAGTTCGATTTCGATTCTGGAGACAGATATTCTCGATCATCTCTTTTTCGTACCATGCGAAATAACTTTTTTCCAAGCATATTTTTGGTCATCAAAGGTTGGATTTTCGGATTCAGCGGGTCGAAATACTTCTAGAAACTCACCCATTAAAGTCCGATTTCGATTCTGAAAAAAAATATTTTCGATCATCTCTTTTTCGTACCATGCGAAATAACTTCTTTCCAGGTGTATTTTCGTGTAACAAAGGTTGGATTTTTGGATTCAGCGGGTCAAAATACACCTATGAACCCACCCAACGAAGTTCGATTTCGATTCTGGAGACAGATATTTTCGATCATCTCTTTTTCGTACCATGCGAAATAACTTCTTTCCAGGTGTATTTTCGTGTAACAAAGGTTGGATTTTTGGATTCAGCGGGTCAAAATACACCTATGAACCCACCCAACGAAGTTCGATTTCGATTCTGGAGACAGATATTTTCGATCATCTCTTTTTCGTACCATGCGAAATAACTTCTTTCCAGGTGTATTTTCGTGTAACAAAGGTTGGATTTTTGGATTCAGCGGGTCAGAATACACCTATGAACCCACCCATCAAAGTTCGATTTCGATTCTGGAGACAGATATTCTCGATCATCTCTTCTTCGTACCATGCGGAATAACTTCTTTCCAGGTGTATTTTTGGCCATCAAAGCTTGGATTTTCGGATTCAGCGGGTCAAAATACACCTATAAACCCACCCATCAATGTTCGATTTCAATTCTGGAGACAGATATTCTCGATCATCTCTTTTTCGTACCATGCGGAATAACTTCTTTCCAGGTGTATTTTTGGCCATCAAAGCTTGGATTTTCGGATTCAGCGGGTCAAAATACACCTATGAACCCACCCAACGAAGTTCGATTTCGATTCTGGAGACAGATATTTTCGATCATCTCTTTTTCGTACCATGCGAAATAACTTCTTTCCAGGTGTATTTTCGTGTAACAAAGGTTGGATTTTTGGATTCAGCGGGTCAAAATACACCTATGAACCCACCCAACGAAGTTCGATTTCGATTCTGGAGACAGATATTTTCGATCATCTCTTTTTCGTACCATGCGAAATAACTTCTTTCCAGGTGTATTTTCGTGTAACAAAGGTTGGATTTTTGGATTCAGCGGGTCAGAATACACCTATGAACCCACCCATCAAAGTTCGATTTCGATTCTGGAGACAGATATTCTCGATCATCTCTTCTTCGTACCATGCGGAATAACTTCTTTCCAGGTGTATTTTTGGCCATCAAAGCTTGGATTTTCGGATTCAGCGGGTCAAAATACACCTATAAACCCACCCATCAATGTTCGATTTCAATTCTGGAGACAGATATTCTCGATCATCTCTTTTTCGTACCATGCGGAATAACTTCTTTCCAGGTGTATTTTTGGCCATCAAAGCTTGGATTTTCGGATTCAGCGGGTCAAAATACACCTATATACCCACCCATCAAAGTTCGATTTCGATTCTGTAGACAGATATTTTCGATCATCTCTTTTTCGTACCATGCGGAATAACTTCTTTCCAGGTGTATTTTCGTGTAACAAAGGTTGGATTTTTGGATTCAGCGGGTCAAAATACACCTATGAACCCACCCAACGAAGTTCGATTTCGATTCTGGAGACAGATATTTTCGATCATCTCTTTTTCGTACCATGCGAAATAACTTCTTTCCAGGTGTATTTTCGTGTAACAAAGGTTGGATTTTTGGATTCAGCGGGTCAAAATACACCTATGAACCCACCCAACGAAGTTCGATTTCGATTCTGGAGACAGATATTTTCGATCATCTCTTTTTCGTACCATGCGAAATAACTTCTTTCCAGGTGTATTTTCGTGTAACAAAGGTTGGATTTTTGGATTCAGCGGGTCAAAATACACCTATGAACCCACCCAACGAAGTTCGATTTCGATTCTGGAGACAGATATTTTCGATCATCTCTTTTTCGTACCATGCGAAATAACTTCTTTCCAGGTGTATTTTCGTGTAACAAAGGTTGGATTTTTGGATTCAGCGAGTCAAAATACACCTATAAACCCACCCATCAAAGTTCGATTTCGATTCTGGGGACAGATATTTTCGATCATCTCTTTTACGTACCATGCGAAATAACTTTTTTCCAAGCATATTTTTGGTCATCAAAAGTTGGATTTTCGGATTCAGCGGGTCGAAATACACCTAGAAACTCACCCATCAAAGTCCGATTTCGATTCTGAAAAAAAATATTTTCGATCGTCTCTTTTTCGTACCATGCGGAATAACTTCTTTCCAGGTGTATTTTCGTGTAACAAAGGTTGGATTTTTGGATTCAGCGGGTCAAAATACACCTATAAACCCACCCATCAAAGTTCGATTTCGATTCTGGAGACAGATATTCTCGATCATCTCTTTTTCGTACCATGCGAAATAACTTTTTTCCAAGCATATTTTTGGTCATCAAAGGTTGGATTTTCGGATTCAGCGGGTCGAAATACTTCTAGAAACTCACCCATTAAAGTCCGATTTCGATTCTGAAAAAAAATATTTTCGATCATCTCTTTTTCGTACCGTGCGAAATAACTTCTTTCCAGGTGTATTTTCGTGTAACAAAGGTTGGATTTTTGGATTCAGCGGGTCAAAATACACCTATGAACCCACCCAACGAAGTTCGATTTCGATTCTGGAGACAGATATTTTCGATCATCTCTTTTTCGTACCATGCGAAATAACTTCTTTCCAGGTGTATTTTCGTGTAACAAAGGTTGGATTTTTGGATTCAGCGGGTCAAAATACACCTATGAACCCACCCAACGAAGTTCGATTTCGATTCTGGAGACAGATATTTTCGATCATCTCTTTTTCGTACCATGCGAAATAACTTCTTTCCAGGTGTATTTTCGTGTAACAAAGGTTGGATTTTTGGATTCAGCGGGTCAGAATACACCTATGAACCCACCCATCAAAGTTCGATTTCGATTCTGGAGACAGATATTCTCGATCATCTCTTCTTCGTACCATGCGGAATAACTTCTTTCCAGGTGTATTTTTGGCCATCAAAGCTTGGATTTTCGGATTCAGCGGGTCAAAATACACCTATAAACCCACCCATCAATGTTCGATTTCAATTCTGGAGACAGATATTCTCGATCATCTCTTTTTCGTACCATGCGGAATAACTTCTTTCCAGGTGTATTTTTGGCCATCAAAGCTTGGATTTTCGGATTCAGCGGGTCAAAATACACCTATGAACCCACCCAACGAAGTTCGATTTCGATTCTGGAGACAGATATTTTCGATCATCTCTTTTTCGTACCATGCGAAATAACTTCTTTCCAGGTGTATTTTCGTGTAACAAAGGTTGGATTTTTGGATTCAGCGGGTCAAAATACACCTATGAACCCACCCAACGAAGTTCGATTTCGATTCTGGAGACAGATATTTTCGATCATCTCTTTTTCGTACCATGCGAAATAACTTCTTTCCAGGTGTATTTTCGTGTAACAAAGGTTGGATTTTTGGATTCAGCGGGTCAGAATACACCTATGAACCCACCCATCAAAGTTCGATTTCGATTCTGGAGACAGATATTCTCGATCATCTCTTCTTCGTACCATGCGGAATAACTTCTTTCCAGGTGTATTTTTGGCCATCAAAGCTTGGATTTTCGGATTCAGCGGGTCAAAATACACCTATAAACCCACCCATCAATGTTCGATTTCAATTCTGGAGACAGATATTCTCGATCATCTCTTTTTCGTACCATGCGGAATAACTTCTTTCCAGGTGTATTTTTGGCCATCAAAGCTTGGATTTTCGGATTCAGCGGGTCAAAATACACCTATATACCCACCCATCAAAGTTCGATTTCGATTCTGTAGACAGATATTTTCGATCATCTCTTTTTCGTACCATGCGGAATAACTTCTTTCCAGGTGTATTTTCGTGTAACAAAGGTTGGATTTTTGGATTCAGCGGGTCAAAATACACCTATGAACCCACCCAACGAAGTTCGATTTCGATTCTGGAGACAGATATTTTCGATCATCTCTTTTTCGTACCATGCGAAATAACTTCTTTCCAGGTGTATTTTCGTGTAACAAAGGTTGGATTTTTGGATTCAGCGGGTCAAAATACACCTATGAACCCACCCAACGAAGTTCGATTTCGATTCTGGAGACAGATATTTTCGATCATCTCTTTTTCGTACCATGCGAAATAACTTCTTTCCAGGTGTATTTTCGTGTAACAAAGGTTGGATTTTTGGATTCAGCGGGTCAAAATACACCTATGAACCCACCCAACGAAGTTCGATTTCGATTCTGGAGACAGATATTTTCGATCATCTCTTTTTCGTACCATGCGAAATAACTTCTTTCCAGGTGTATTTTCGTGTAACAAAGGTTGGATTTTTGGATTCAGCGAGTCAAAATACACCTATAAACCCACCCATCAAAGTTCGATTTCGATTCTGGGGACAGATATTTTCGATCATCTCTTTTACGTACCATGCGAAATAACTTTTTTCCAAGCATATTTTTGGTCATCAAAAGTTGGATTTTCGGATTCAGCGGGTCGAAATACACCTAGAAACTCACCCATCAAAGTCCGATTTCGATTCTGAAAAAAAATATTTTCGATCGTCTCTTTTTCGTACCATGCGGAATAACTTCTTTCCAGGTGTATTTTCGTGTAACAAAGGTTGGATTTTTGGATTCAGCGGGTCAAAATACACCTATAAACCCACCCATCAAAGTTCGATTTCGATTCTGGAGACAGATATTCTCGATCATCTCTTTTTCGTACCATGCGAAATAACTTTTTTCCAAGCATATTTTTGGTCATCAAAGGTTGGATTTTCGGATTCAGCGGGTCGAAATACTTCTAGAAACTCACCCATTAAAGTCCGATTTCGATTCTGAAAAAAAATATTTTCGATCATCTCTTTTTCGTACCGTGCGAAATAACTTCTTTCCAGGTGTATTTTCGTGTAACAAAGGTTGGATTTTTGGATTCAGCGGGTCAAAATACACCTATGAACCCACCCAACGAAGTTCGATTTCGATTCTGGAGACAGATATTTTCGATCATCTCTTTTTCGTACCATGCGAAATAACTTCTTTCCAGGTGTATTTTCGTGTAACAAAGGTTGGATTTTTGGATTCAGCGGGTCAAAATACACCTATGAACCCACCCAACGAAGTTCGATTTCGATTCTGGAGACAGATATTTTCGATCATCTCTTTTTCGTACCATGCGAAATAACTTCTTTCCAGGTGTATTTTCGTGTAACAAAGGTTGGATTTTTGGATTCAGCGGGTCAGAATACACCTATGAACCCACCCATCAAAGTTCGATTTCGATTCTGGAGACAGATATTCTCGATCATCTCTTCTTCGTACCATGCGGAATAACTTCTTTCCAGGTGTATTTTTGGCCATCAAAGCTTGGATTTTCGGATTCAGCGGGTCAAAATACACCTATAAACCCACCCATCAATGTTCGATTTCAATTCTGGAGACAGATATTCTCGATCATCTCTTTTTCGTACCATGCGGAATAACTTCTTTCCAGGTGTATTTTTGGCCATCAAAGCTTGGATTTTCGGATTCAGCGGGTCAAAATACACCTATATACCCACCCATCAAAGTTCGATTTCGATTCTGTAGACAGATATTTTCGATCATCTCTTTTTCGTACCATGCGGAATAACTTCTTTCCAGGTGTATTTTCGTGTAACAAAGGTTGGATTTTTGGATTCAGCGGGTCAAAATACACCTATGAACCCACCCAACGAAGTTCGATTTCGATTCTGGAGACAGATATTTTCGATCATCTCTTTTTCGTACCATGCGAAATAACTTCTTTCCAGGTGTATTTTCGTGTAACAAAGGTTGGATTTTTGGATTCAGCGGGTCAAAATACACCTATAAACCCACCCATCAAAGTTCGATTTCGATTCTGGGGACAGATATTTTCGATCATCTCTTTTACGTACCATGCGAAATAACTTTTTTCCAAGCATATTTTTGGTCATCAAAAGTTGGATTTTCGGATTCAGCGGGTCGAAATACACCTAGAAACTCACCCATCAAAGTCCGATTTCGATTCTGAAAAAAAATATTTTCGATCGTCTCTTTTTCGTACCATGCGGAATAACTTCTTTCCAGGTGTATTTTCGTGTAACAAAGGTTGGATTTTTGGATTCAGCGGGTCAAAATACACCTATAAACCCACCCATCAAAGTTCGATTTCGATTCTGGAGACAGATATTCTCGATCATCTCTTTTTCGTACCATGCGAAATAACTTTTTTCCAAGCATATTTTTGGTCATCAAAGGTTGGATTTTCGGATTCAGCGGGTCGAAATACTTCTAGAAACTCACCCATTAAAGTCCGATTTCGATTCTGAAAAAAAATATTTTCGATCATCTCTTTTTCGTACCATGCGAAATAACTTCTTTCCAGGTGTATTTTCGTGTAACAAAGGTTGGATTTTTGGATTCAGCGGGTCAAAATACACCTATGAACCCACCCAACGAAGTTCGATTTCGATTCTGGAGACAGATATTTTCGATCATCTCTTTTTCGTACCATGCGAAATAACTTCTTTCCAGGTGTATTTTCGTGTAACAAAGGTTGGATTTTTGGATTCAGCGGGTCAAAATACACCTATGAACCCACCCAACGAAGTTCGATTTCGATTCTGGAGACAGATATTTTCGATCATCTCTTTTTCGTACCATGCGAAATAACTTCTTTCCAGGTGTATTTTCGTGTAACAAAGGTTGGATTTTTGGATTCAGCGGGTCAGAATACACCTATGAACCCACCCATCAAAGTTCGATTTCGATTCTGGAGACAGATATTCTCGATCATCTCTTCTTCGTACCATGCGGAATAACTTCTTTCCAGGTGTATTTTTGGCCATCAAAGCTTGGATTTTCGGATTCAGCGGGTCAAAATACACCTATAAACCCACCCATCAATGTTCGATTTCAATTCTGGAGACAGATATTCTCGATCATCTCTTTTTCGTACCATGCGGAATAACTTCTTTCCAGGTGTATTTTTGGCCATCAAAGCTTGGATTTTCGGATTCAGCGGGTCAAAATACACCTATGAACCCACCCAACGAAGTTCGATTTCGATTCTGGAGACAGATATTTTCGATCATCTCTTTTTCGTACCATGCGAAATAACTTCTTTCCAGGTGTATTTTCGTGTAACAAAGGTTGGATTTTTGGATTCAGCGGGTCAAAATACACCTATGAACCCACCCAACGAAGTTCGATTTCGATTCTGGAGACAGATATTTTCGATCATCTCTTTTTCGTACCATGCGAAATAACTTCTTTCCAGGTGTATTTTCGTGTAACAAAGGTTGGATTTTTGGATTCAGCGGGTCAGAATACACCTATGAACCCACCCATCAAAGTTCGATTTCGATTCTGGAGACAGATATTCTCGATCATCTCTTCTTCGTACCATGCGGAATAACTTCTTTCCAGGTGTATTTTTGGCCATCAAAGCTTGGATTTTCGGATTCAGCGGGTCAAAATACACCTATAAACCCACCCATCAATGTTCGATTTCAATTCTGGAGACAGATATTCTCGATCATCTCTTTTTCGTACCATGCGGAATAACTTCTTTCCAGGTGTATTTTTGGCCATCAAAGCTTGGATTTTCGGATTCAGCGGGTCAAAATACACCTATATACCCACCCATCAAAGTTCGATTTCGATTCTGTAGACAGATATTTTCGATCATCTCTTTTTCGTACCATGCGGAATAACTTCTTTCCAGGTGTATTTTCGTGTAACAAAGGTTGGATTTTTGGATTCAGCGGGTCAAAATACACCTATGAACCCACCCAACGAAGTTCGATTTCGATTCTGGAGACAGATATTTTCGATCATCTCTTTTTCGTACCATGCGAAATAACTTCTTTCCAGGTGTATTTTCGTGTAACAAAGGTTGGATTTTTGGATTCAGCGGGTCAAAATACACCTATGAACCCACCCAACGAAGTTCGATTTCGATTCTGGAGACAGATATTTTCGATCATCTCTTTTTCGTACCATGCGAAATAACTTCTTTCCAGGTGTATTTTCGTGTAACAAAGGTTGGATTTTTGGATTCAGCGGGTCAAAATACACCTATGAACCCACCCAACGAAGTTCGATTTCGATTCTGGAGACAGATATTTTCGATCATCTCTTTTTCGTACCATGCGAAATAACTTCTTTCCAGGTGTATTTTCGTGTAACAAAGGTTGGATTTTTGGATTCAGCGAGTCAAAATACACCTATAAACCCACCCATCAAAGTTCGATTTCGATTCTGGGGACAGATATTTTCGATCATCTCTTTTACGTACCATGCGAAATAACTTTTTTCCAAGCATATTTTTGGTCATCAAAAGTTGGATTTTCGGATTCAGCGGGTCGAAATACACCTAGAAACTCACCCATCAAAGTCCGATTTCGATTCTGAAAAAAAATATTTTCGATCGTCTCTTTTTCGTACCATGCGGAATAACTTCTTTCCAGGTGTATTTTCGTGTAACAAAGGTTGGATTTTTGGATTCAGCGGGTCAAAATACACCTATAAACCCACCCATCAAAGTTCGATTTCGATTCTGGAGACAGATATTCTCGATCATCTCTTTTTCGTACCATGCGAAATAACTTTTTTCCAAGCATATTTTTGGTCATCAAAGGTTGGATTTTCGGATTCAGCGGGTCGAAATACTTCTAGAAACTCACCCATTAAAGTCCGATTTCGATTCTGAAAAAAAATATTTTCGATCATCTCTTTTTCGTACCGTGCGAAATAACTTCTTTCCAGGTGTATTTTCGTGTAACAAAGGTTGGATTTTTGGATTCAGCGGGTCAAAATACACCTATGAACCCACCCAACGAAGTTCGATTTCGATTCTGGAGACAGATATTTTCGATCATCTCTTTTTCGTACCATGCGAAATAACTTCTTTCCAGGTGTATTTTCGTGTAACAAAGGTTGGATTTTTGGATTCAGCGGGTCAAAATACACCTATGAACCCACCCAACGAAGTTCGATTTCGATTCTGGAGACAGATATTTTCGATCATCTCTTTTTCGTACCATGCGAAATAACTTCTTTCCAGGTGTATTTTCGTGTAACAAAGGTTGGATTTTTGGATTCAGCGGGTCAGAATACACCTATGAACCCACCCATCAAAGTTCGATTTCGATTCTGGAGACAGATATTCTCGATCATCTCTTCTTCGTACCATGCGGAATAACTTCTTTCCAGGTGTATTTTTGGCCATCAAAGCTTGGATTTTCGGATTCAGCGGGTCAAAATACACCTATAAACCCACCCATCAATGTTCGATTTCAATTCTGGAGACAGATATTCTCGATCATCTCTTTTTCGTACCATGCGGAATAACTTCTTTCCAGGTGTATTTTTGGCCATCAAAGCTTGGATTTTCGGATTCAGCGGGTCAAAATACACCTATATACCCACCCATCAAAGTTCGATTTCGATTCTGTAGACAGATATTTTCGATCATCTCTTTTTCGTACCATGCGGAATAACTTCTTTCCAGGTGTATTTTCGTGTAACAAAGGTTGGATTTTTGGATTCAGCGGGTCAAAATACACCTATGAACCCACCCAACGAAGTTCGATTTCGATTCTGGAGACAGATATTTTCGATCATCTCTTTTTCGTACCATGCGAAATAACTTCTTTCCAGGTGTATTTTCGTGTAACAAAGGTTGGATTTTTGGATTCAGCGGGTCAAAATACACCTATAAACCCACCCATCAAAGTTCGATTTCGATTCTGGGGACAGATATTTTCGATCATCTCTTTTACGTACCATGCGAAATAACTTTTTTCCAAGCATATTTTTGGTCATCAAAAGTTGGATTTTCGGATTCAGCGGGTCGAAATACACCTAGAAACTCACCCATCAAAGTCCGATTTCGATTCTGAAAAAAAATATTTTCGATCGTCTCTTTTTCGTACCATGCGGAATAACTTCTTTCCAGGTGTATTTTCGTGTAACAAAGGTTGGATTTTTGGATTCAGCGGGTCAAAATACACCTATAAACCCACCCATCAAAGTTCGATTTCGATTCTGGAGACAGATATTCTCGATCATCTCTTTTTCGTACCATGCGAAATAACTTTTTTCCAAGCATATTTTTGGTCATCAAAGGTTGGATTTTCGGATTCAGCGGGTCGAAATACTTCTAGAAACTCACCCATTAAAGTCCGATTTCGATTCTGAAAAAAAATATTTTCGATCATCTCTTTTTCGTACCATGCGAAATAACTTCTTTCCAGGTGTATTTTCGTGTAACAAAGGTTGGATTTTTGGATTCAGCGGGTCAAAATACACCTATGAACCCACCCAACGAAGTTCGATTTCGATTCTGGAGACAGATATTTTCGATCATCTCTTTTTCGTACCATGCGAAATAACTTCTTTCCAGGTGTATTTTCGTGTAACAAAGGTTGGATTTTTGGATTCAGCGGGTCAAAATACACCTATGAACCCACCCAACGAAGTTCGATTTCGATTCTGGAGACAGATATTTTCGATCATCTCTTTTTCGTACCATGCGAAATAACTTCTTTCCAGGTGTATTTTCGTGTAACAAAGGTTGGATTTTTGGATTCAGCGGGTCAGAATACACCTATGAACCCACCCATCAAAGTTCGATTTCGATTCTGGAGACAGATATTCTCGATCATCTCTTCTTCGTACCATGCGGAATAACTTCTTTCCAGGTGTATTTTTGGCCATCAAAGCTTGGATTTTCGGATTCAGCGGGTCAAAATACACCTATAAACCCACCCATCAATGTTCGATTTCAATTCTGGAGACAGATATTCTCGATCATCTCTTTTTCGTACCATGCGGAATAACTTCTTTCCAGGTGTATTTTTGGCCATCAAAGCTTGGATTTTCGGATTCAGCGGGTCAAAATACACCTATATACCCACCCATCAAAGTTCGATTTCGATTCTGTAGACAGATATTTTCGATCATCTCTTTTTCGTACCATGCGGAATAACTTCTTTCCAGGTGTATTTTCGTGTAACAAAGGTTGGATTTTTGGATTCAGCGGGTCAAAATACACCTATAAACCCACCCATCAAAGTTCGATTTCGATTCTGGGGACAGATATTTTCGATCATCTCTTTTACGTACCATGCGAAATAACTTTTTTCCAAGCATATTTTTGGTCATCAAAAGTTGGATTTTCGGATTCAGCGGGTCGAAATACACCTAGAAACTCACCCATCAAAGTCCGATTTCGATTCTGAAAAAAAATATTTTCGATCGTCTCTTTTTCGTACCATGCGGAATAACTTCTTTCCAGGTGTATTTTCGTGTAACAAAGGTTGGATTTTTGGATTCAGCGGGTCAAAATACACCTATAAACCCACCCATCAAAGTTCGATTTCGATTCTGGAGACAGATATTCTCGATCATCTCTTTTTCGTACCATGCGAAATAACTTTTTTCCAAGCATATTTTTGGTCATCAAAGGTTGGATTTTCGGATTCAGCGGGTCGAAATACTTCTAGAAACTCACCCATTAAAGTCCGATTTCGATTCTGAAAAAAAATATTTTCGATCATCTCTTTTTCGTACCATGCGAAATAACTTCTTTCCAGGTGTATTTTCGTGTAACAAAGGTTGGATTTTTGGATTCAGCGGGTCAAAATACACCTATGAACCCACCCAACGAAGTTCGATTTCGATTCTGGAGACAGATATTTTCGATCATCTCTTTTTCGTACCATGCGAAATAACTTCTTTCCAGGTGTATTTTCGTGTAACAAAGGTTGGATTTTTGGATTCAGCGGGTCAAAATACACCTATGAACCCACCCAACGAAGTTCGATTTCGATTCTGGAGACAGATATTTTCGATCATCTCTTTTTCGTACCATGCGAAATAACTTCTTTCCAGGTGTATTTTCGTGTAACAAAGGTTGGATTTTTGGATTCAGCGGGTCAGAATACACCTATGAACCCACCCATCAAAGTTCGATTTCGATTCTGGAGACAGATATTCTCGATCATCTCTTCTTCGTACCATGCGGAATAACTTCTTTCCAGGTGTATTTTTGGCCATCAAAGCTTGGATTTTCGGATTCAGCGGGTCAAAATACACCTATAAACCCACCCATCAATGTTCGATTTCAATTCTGGAGACAGATATTCTCGATCATCTCTTTTTCGTACCATGCGGAATAACTTCTTTCCAGGTGTATTTTTGGCCATCAAAGCTTGGATTTTCGGATTCAGCGGGTCAAAATACACCTATATACCCACCCATCAAAGTTCGATTTCGATTCTGTAGACAGATATTTTCGATCATCTCTTTTTCGTACCATGCGGAATAACTTCTTTCCAGGTGTATTTTCGTGTAACAAAGGTTGGATTTTTGGATTCAGCGGGTCAAAATACACCTATGAACCCACCCAACGAAGTTCGATTTCGATTCTGGAGACAGATATTTTCGATCATCTCTTTTTCGTACCATGCGAAATAACTTCTTTCCAGGTGTATTTTCGTGTAACAAAGGTTGGAATTTTGGATTCAGCGGGTCAAAATACACCTATGAACCCACCCAACGAAGTTCGATTTCGATTCTGTAGACAGATATTTTCGATCATCTCTTTTTCGTACCATGCGGAATAACTTCTTTCCAGGTGTATTTTCGTGTAACAAAGGTTGGATTTTTGGATTCAGCGGGTCAAAATACACCTATAAACCCACCCATCAAAGTTCGATTTCGATTCTGGGGACAGATATTTTCGATCATCTCTTTTACGTACCATGCGAAATAACTTTTTTCCAAGCATATTTTTGGTCATCAAAAGTTGGATTTTCGGATTCAGCGGGTCGAAATACACCTAGAAACTCACCCATCAAAGTCCGATTTCGATTCTGAAAAAAAATATTTTCGATCGTCTCTTTTTCGTACCATGCGGAATAACTTCTTTCCAGGTGTATTTTCGTGTAACAAAGGTTGGATTTTTGGATTCAGCGGGTCAAAATACACCTATAAACCCACCCATCAAAGTTCGATTTCGATTCTGGAGACAGATATTCTCGATCATCTCTTTTTCGTACCATGCGAAATAACTTTTTTCCAAGCATATTTTTGGTCATCAAAGGTTGGATTTTCGGATTCAGCGGGTCGAAATACTTCTAGAAACTCACCCATTAAAGTCCGATTTCGATTCTGAAAAAAAATATTTTCGATCATCTCTTTTTCGTACCATGCGAAATAACTTCTTTCCAGGTGTATTTTCGTGTAACAAAGGTTGGATTTTTGGATTCAGCGGGTCAAAATACACCTATGAACCCACCCAACGAAGTTCGATTTCGATTCTGGAGACAGATATTTTCGATCATCTCTTTTTCGTACCATGCGAAATAACTTCTTTCCAGGTGTATTTTCGTGTAACAAAGGTTGGATTTTTGGATTCAGCGGGTCAAAATACACCTATGAACCCACCCAACGAAGTTCGATTTCGATTCTGGAGACAGATATTTTCGATCATCTCTTTTTCGTACCATGCGAAATAACTTCTTTCCAGGTGTATTTTCGTGTAACAAAGGTTGGATTTTTGGATTCAGCGGGTCAGAATACACCTATGAACCCACCCATCAAAGTTCGATTTCGATTCTGGAGACAGATATTCTCGATCATCTCTTCTTCGTACCATGCGGAATAACTTCTTTCCAGGTGTATTTTTGGCCATCAAAGCTTGGATTTTCGGATTCAGCGGGTCAAAATACACCTATAAACCCACCCATCAATGTTCGATTTCAATTCTGGAGACAGATATTCTCGATCATCTCTTTTTCGTACCATGCGGAATAACTTCTTTCCAGGTGTATTTTTGGCCATCAAAGCTTGGATTTTCGGATTCAGCGGGTCAAAATACACCTATATACCCACCCATCAAAGTTCGATTTCGATTCTGTAGACAGATATTTTCGATCATCTCTTTTTCGTACCATGCGGAATAACTTCTTTCCAGGTGTATTTTCGTGTAACAAAGGTTGGATTTTTGGATTCAGCGGGTCAAAATACACCTATAAACCCACCCATCAAAGTTCGATTTCGATTCTGGGGACAGATATTTTCGATCATCTCTTTTACGTACCATGCGAAATAACTTTTTTCCAAGCATATTTTTGGTCATCAAAAGTTGGATTTTCGGATTCAGCGGGTCGAAATACACCTAGAAACTCACCCATCAAAGTCCGATTTCGATTCTGAAAAAAAATATTTTCGATCGTCTCTTTTTCGTACCATGCGGAATAACTTCTTTCCAGGTGTATTTTCGTGTAACAAAGGTTGGCTTTTTGGATTCAGCGGGTCAAAATACACCTATAAACCCACCCATCAAAGTTCGATTTCGATTCTGGAGACAGATATTCTCGATCATCTCTTTTTCGTACCATGCGAAATAACTTTTTTCCAAGCATATTTTTGGTCATCAAAGGTTGGATTTTCGGATTCAGCGGGTCGAAATACTTCTAGAAACTCACCCATTAAAGTCCGATTTCGATTCTGAAAAAAAATATTTTCGATCATCTCTTTTTCGTACCATGCGAAATAACTTCTTTCCAGGTGTATTTTCGTGTAACAAAGGTTGGATTTTTGGATTCAGCGGGTCAAAATACACCTATGAACCCACCCAACGAAGTTCGATTTCGATTCTGGAGACAGATATTTTCGATCATCTCTTTTTCGTACCATGCGAAATAACTTCTTTCCAGGTGTATTTTCGTGTAACAAAGGTTGGATTTTTGGATTCAGCGGGTCAAAATACACCTATGAACCCACCCAACGAAGTTCGATTTCGATTCTGGAGACAGATATTTTCGATCATCTCTTTTTCGTACCATGCGAAATAACTTCTTTCCAGGTGTATTTTCGTGTAACAAAGGTTGGATTTTTGGATTCAGCGGGTCAGAATACACCTATGAACCCACCCATCAAAGTTCGATTTCGATTCTGGAGACAGATATTCTCGATCATCTCTTCTTCGTACCATGCGGAATAACTTCTTTCCAGGTGTATTTTTGGCCATCAAAGCTTGGATTTTTGGATTCAGCGGGTCAAAATACACCTATAAACCCACCCATCAAAGTTCGATTTCGATTCTGGGGACAGATATTTTCGATCATCTCTTTTACGTACCATGCGAAATAACTTTTTTCCAAGCATATTTTTGGTCATCAAAAGTTGGATTTTCGGATTCAGCGGGTCGAAATACACCTAGAAACTCACCCATCAAAGTCCGATTTCGATTCTGAAAAAAAATATTTTCGATCGTCTCTTTTTCGTACCATGCGGAATAACTTCTTTCCAGGTGTATTTTCGTGTAACAAAGGTTGGATTTTTGGATTCAGCGGGTCAAAATACACCTATAAACCCACCCATCAAAGTTCGATTTCGATTCTGGAGACAGATATTCTCGATCATCTCTTTTTCGTACCATGCGAAATAACTTTTTTCCAAGCATATTTTTGGTCATCAAAGGTTGGATTTTCGGATTCAGCGGGTCGAAATACTTCTAGAAACTCACCCATTAAAGTCCGATTTCGATTCTGAAAAAAAATATTTTCGATCATCTCTTTTTCGTACCATGCGAAATAACTTCTTTCCAGGTGTATTTTCGTGTAACAAAGGTTGGATTTTTGGATTCAGCGGGTCAAAATACACCTATGAACCCACCCAACGAAGTTCGATTTCGATTCTGGAGACAGATATTTTCGATCATCTCTTTTTCGTACCATGCGAAATAACTTCTTTCCAGGTGTATTTTCGTGTAACAAAGGTTGGATTTTTGGATTCAGCGGGTCAAAATACACCTATGAACCCACCCAACGAAGTTCGATTTCGATTCTGGAGACAGATATTTTCGATCATCTCTTTTTCGTACCATGCGAAATAACTTCTTTCCAGGTGTATTTTCGTGTAACAAAGGTTGGATTTTTGGATTCAGCGGGTCAGAATACACCTATGAACCCACCCATCAAAGTTCGATTTCGATTCTGGAGACAGATATTCTCGATCATCTCTTCTTCGTACCATGCGGAATAACTTCTTTCCAGGTGTATTTTTGGCCATCAAAGCTTGGATTTTCGGATTCAGCGGGTCAAAATACACCTATAAACCCACCCATCAATGTTCGATTTCAATTCTGGAGACAGATATTCTCGATCATCTCTTTTTCGTACCATGCGGAATAACTTCTTTCCAGGTGTATTTTTGGCCATCAAAGCTTGGATTTTCGGATTCAGCGGGTCAAAATACACCTATATACCCACCCATCAAAGTTCGATTTCGATTCTGTAGACAGATATTTTCGATCATCTCTTTTTCGTACCATGCGGAATAACTTCTTTCCAGGTGTATTTTCGTGTAACAAAGGTTGGATTTTTGGATTCAGCGGGTCAAAATACACCTATGAACCCACCCAACGAAGTTCGATTTCGATTCTGGAGACAGATATTTTCGATCATCTCTTTTTCGTACCATGCGAAATAACTTCTTTCCAGGTGTATTTTCGTGTAACAAAGGTTGGAATTTTGGATTCAGCGGGTCAAAATACACCTATGAACCCACCCAACGAAGTTCGATTTCGATTCTGTAGACAGATATTTTCGATCATCTCTTTTTCGTACCATGCGGAATAACTTCTTTCCAGGTGTATTTTCGTGTAACAAAGGTTGGATTTTTGGATTCAGCGGGTCAAAATACACCTATAAACCCACCCATCAAAGTTCGATTTCGATTCTGGGGACAGATATTTTCGATCATCTCTTTTACGTACCATGCGAAATAACTTTTTTCCAAGCATATTTTTGGTCATCAAAAGTTGGATTTTCGGATTCAGCGGGTCGAAATACACCTAGAAACTCACCCATCAAAGTCCGATTTCGATTCTGAAAAAAAATATTTTCGATCGTCTCTTTTTCGTACCATGCGGAATAACTTCTTTCCAGGTGTATTTTCGTGTAACAAAGGTTGGATTTTTGGATTCAGCGGGTCAAAATACACCTATAAACCCACCCATCAAAGTTCGATTTCGATTCTGGAGACAGATATTCTCGATCATCTCTTTTTCGTACCATGCGAAATAACTTTTTTCCAAGCATATTTTTGGTCATCAAAGGTTGGATTTTCGGATTCAGCGGGTCGAAATACTTCTAGAAACTCACCCATTAAAGTCCGATTTCGATTCTGAAAAAAAATATTTTCGATCATCTCTTTTTCGTACCATGCGAAATAACTTCTTTCCAGGTGTATTTTCGTGTAACAAAGGTTGGATTTTTGGATTCAGCGGGTCAAAATACACCTATGAACCCACCCAACGAAGTTCGATTTCGATTCTGGAGACAGATATTTTCGATCATCTCTTTTTCGTACCATGCGAAATAACTTCTTTCCAGGTGTATTTTCGTGTAACAAAGGTTGGATTTTTGGATTCAGCGGGTCAAAATACACCTATGAACCCACCCAACGAAGTTCGATTTCGATTCTGGAGACAGATATTTTCGATCATCTCTTTTTCGTACCATGCGAAATAACTTCTTTCCAGGTGTATTTTCGTGTAACAAAGGTTGGATTTTTGGATTCAGCGGGTCAGAATACACCTATGAACCCACCCATCAAAGTTCGATTTCGATTCTGGAGACAGATATTCTCGATCATCTCTTCTTCGTACCATGCGGAATAACTTCTTTCCAGGTGTATTTTTGGCCATCAAAGCTTGGATTTTCGGATTCAGCGGGTCAAAATACACCTATAAACCCACCCATCAATGTTCGATTTCAATTCTGGAGACAGATATTCTCGATCATCTCTTTTTCGTACCATGCGGAATAACTTCTTTCCAGGTGTATTTTTGGCCATCAAAGCTTGGATTTTCGGATTCAGCGGGTCAAAATACACCTATATACCCACCCATCAAAGTTCGATTTCGATTCTGTAGACAGATATTTTCGATCATCTCTTTTTCGTACCATGCGGAATAACTTCTTTCCAGGTGTATTTTCGTGTAACAAAGGTTGGATTTTTGGATTCAGCGGGTCAAAATACACCTATAAACCCACCCATCAAAGTTCGATTTCGATTCTGGGGACAGATATTTTCGATCATCTCTTTTACGTACCATGCGAAATAACTTTTTTCCAAGCATATTTTTGGTCATCAAAAGTTGGATTTTCGGATTCAGCGGGTCGAAATACACCTAGAAACTCACCCATCAAAGTCCGATTTCGATTCTGAAAAAAAATATTTTCGATCGTCTCTTTTTCGTACCATGCGGAATAACTTCTTTCCAGGTGTATTTTCGTGTAACAAAGGTTGGCTTTTTGGATTCAGCGGGTCAAAATACACCTATAAACCCACCCATCAAAGTTCGATTTCGATTCTGGAGACAGATATTCTCGATCATCTCTTTTTCGTACCATGCGAAATAACTTTTTTCCAAGCATATTTTTGGTCATCAAAGGTTGGATTTTCGGATTCAGCGGGTCGAAATACTTCTAGAAACTCACCCATTAAAGTCCGATTTCGATTCTGAAAAAAAATATTTTCGATCATCTCTTTTTCGTACCATGCGAAATAACTTCTTTCCAGGTGTATTTTCGTGTAACAAAGGTTGGATTTTTGGATTCAGCGGGTCAAAATACACCTATGAACCCACCCAACGAAGTTCGATTTCGATTCTGGAGACAGATATTTTCGATCATCTCTTTTTCGTACCATGCGAAATAACTTCTTTCCAGGTGTATTTTCGTGTAACAAAGGTTGGATTTTTGGATTCAGCGGGTCAAAATACACCTATGAACCCACCCAACGAAGTTCGATTTCGATTCTGGAGACAGATATTTTCGATCATCTCTTTTTCGTACCATGCGAAATAACTTCTTTCCAGGTGTATTTTCGTGTAACAAAGGTTGGATTTTTGGATTCAGCGGGTCAGAATACACCTATGAACCCACCCATCAAAGTTCGATTTCGATTCTGGAGACAGATATTCTCGATCATCTCTTCTTCGTACCATGCGGAATAACTTCTTTCCAGGTGTATTTTTGGCCATCAAAGCTTGGATTTTCGGATTCAGCGGGTCAAAATACACCTATAAACCCACCCATCAATGTTCGATTTCAATTCTGGAGACAGATATTCTCGATCATCTCTTTTTCGTACCATGCGGAATAACTTCTTTCCAGGTGTATTTTTGGCCATCAAAGCTTGGATTTTCGGATTCAGCGGGTCAAAATACACCTATATACCCACCCATCAAAGTTCGATTTCGATTCTGTAGACAGATATTTTCGATCATCTCTTTTTCGTACCATGCGGAATAACTTCTTTCCAGGTGTATTTTCGTGTAACAAAGGTTGGATTTTTGGATTCAGCGGGTCAAAATACACCTATAAACCCACCCATCAAAGTTCGATTTCGATTCTGGAGACAGATATTCTCGATCATCTCTTTTTCGTACCATGCGAAATAACTTTTTTCCAAGCATATTTTTGGTCATCAAAGGTTGGATTTTCGGATTCAGCGGGTCGAAATACACCTAGAAACTCACCCATTAAAGTCCGATTTCGATTCTGAAAAAAAATATTTTCGATCATCTCTTTTTCGTACCATGCGAAATAACTTCTTTCCAGGTGTATTTTCGTGTAACAAAGGTTGGATTTTTGGATTCAGCGGGTCAAAATACACCTATGAACCCACCCAACGAAGTTCGATTTCGATTCTGGAGACAGATATTTTCGATCATCTCTTTTTCGTACCATGCGAAATAACTTCTTTCCAGGTGTATTTTCGTGTAACAAAGGTTGGATTTTTGGATTCAGCGGGTCAAAATACACCTATGAACCCACCCAACGAAGTTCGATTTCGATTCTGGAGACAGATATTTTCGATCATCTCTTTTTCGTACCATGCGAAATAACTTCTTTCCAGGTGTATTTTCGTGTAACAAAGGTTGGATTTTTGGATTCAGCGGGTCAAAATACACCTATGAACCCACCCAACGAAGTTCGATTTCGATTCTGGAGACAGATATTTTCGATCATCTCTTTTTCGTACCATGCGAAATAACTTCTTTCCAGGTGTATTTTCGTGTAACAAAGGTTGGATTTTTGGATTCAGCGGGTCAAAATACACCTATAAACCCACCCATCAAAGTTCGATTTCGATTCTGGGGACAGATATTTTCGATCATCTCTTTTACGTACCATGCGAAATAACTTTTTTCCAAGCATATTTTTGGTCATCAAAAGTTGGATTTTCGGATTCAGCGGGTCGAAATACACCTAGAAACTCACCCATCACAGTCCGATTTCGATTCTGAAAAAAAATATTTTCGATCGTCTCTTTTTCGTACCATGCGGAATAACTTCTTTCTAGGTGTATTTTCGTGTAACAAAGGTTGGATTTTTGGATTCAGCGGGTCAAAATACACCTATAAACCCACCCATCAAAGTTCGATTTCGATTCTGGAGACAGATATTCTCGATCATCTCTTTTTCGTACCATGCGAAATAACTTTTTTCCAAGCATATTTTTGGTCATCAAAGGTTGGATTTTCGGATTCAGCGGGTCGAAATTCTTCTAGAAACTCACCCATTAAAGTCCGATTTCGATTCTGAAAAAAAATATTTTCGATCATCTCTTTTTCGTACCATGCGAAATAACTTCTTTCCAGGTGTATTTTCGTGTAACAAAGGTTGGATTTTTGGATTCAGCGGGTCAAAATACACCTATGAACCCACCCAACGAAGTTCGATTTCGATTCTGGAGACAGATATTTTCGATCATCTCTTTTCGTACCATGCGAAATAACTTCTTTCCAGGTGTATTTTCGTGTAACAAAGGTTGGATTTTTGGATTCAGCGGGTCAGAATACACCTATGAACCCACCCATCAAAGTTCGATTTCGATTCTGGAGACAGATATTCTCGATCATCTCTTTTTCGTACCATGCGGAATAACTTCTTTCCAGGTGTATTTTTGGCCATCAAAGCTTGGATTTTCGGATTCAGCGGGTCAAAATACACCTATATACCCACCCATCAAAGTTCGATTTCGATTCTGTAGACAGATATTTTCGATCATCTCTTTTTCGTACCATGCGGAATAACTTCTTTCCAGGTGTATTTTCGTGTAACAAAGGTTGGATTTTTGGATTCAGCGGGTCAAAATACACCTATAAACCCACCCATCAAAGTTCGATTTCGATTCTGGAGACAGATATTCTCGATCATCTCTTTTTCGTACCATGCGAAATAACTTTTTTCCAAGCATATTTTTGGTCATCAAAGGTTGGATTTTCGGATTCAGCGGGTCGAAATACACCTAGAAACTCACCCATTAAAGTCCGATTTCGATTCTGAAAAAAAATATTTTCGATCATCTCTTTTTCGTACCATGCGAAATAACTTCTTTCCAGGTGTATTTTCGTGTAACAAAGGTTGGATTTTTGGATTCAGCGGGTCAAAATACACCTATGAACCCACCCAACGAAGTTCGATTTCGATTCTGGAGACAGATATTTTCGATCATCTCTTTTTCGTACCATGCGAAATAACTTCTTTCCAGGTGTATTTTCGTGTAACAAAGGTTGGAATTTTGGATTCAGCGGGTCAAAATACACCTATGAACCCACCCAACGAAGTTCGATTTCGATTCTGGAGACAGATATTTTCGATCATCTCTTTTTCGTACCATGCGAAATAACTTCTTTCCAGGTGTATTTTCGTGTAACAAAGGTTGGATTTTTGGATTCAGCGGGTCAAAATACACCTATGAACCCACCCAACGAAGTTCGATTTCGATTCTGGAGACAGATATTTTCGATCATCTCTTTTTCGTACCATGCGAAATAACTTCTTTCCAGGTGTATTTTCGTGTAACAAAGGTTGGATTTTTGGATTCAGCGGGTCAAAATACACCTATGAACCCACCCAACGAAGTTCGATTTCGATTCTGGAGACAGATATTTTCGATCATCTCTTTTTCGTACCATGCGAAATAACTTCTTTCCAGGTGTATTTTCGTGTAACAAAGGTTGGATTTTTGGATTCAGCGGGTCAAAATACACCTATAAACCCACCCATCAAAGTTCGATTTCGATTCTGGGGACAGATATTTTCGATCATCTCTTTTACGTACCATGCGAAATAACTTTTTTCCAAGCATATTTTTGGTCATCAAAAGTTGGATTTTCGGATTCAGCGGGTCGAAATACACCTAGAAACTCACCCATCAAAGTCCGATTTCGATTCTGAAAAAAAATATTTTCGATCGTCTCTTTTTCGTACCATGCGGAATAACTTCTTTCTAGGTGTATTTTCGTGTAACAAAGGTTGGATTTTTGGATTCAGCGGGTCAAAATACACCTATAAACCCACCCATCAAAGTTCGATTTCGATTCTGGAGACAGATATTCTCGATCATCTCTTTTTCGTACCATGCGAAATAACTTTTTTCCAAGCATATTTTTGGTCATCAAAGGTTGGATTTTCGGATTCAGCGGGTCGAAATACTTCTAGAAACTCACCCATTAAAGTCCGATTTCGATTCTGAAAAAAAATATTTTCGATCATCTCTTTTTCGTACCATGCGAAATAACTTCTTTCCAGGTGTATTTTCGTGTAACAAAGGTTGGATTTTTGGATTCAGCGGGTCAAAATACACCTATGAACCCACCCAACGAAGTTCGATTTCGATTCTGGAGACAGATATTTTCGATCATCTCTTTTTCGTACCATGCGAAAAAACTTCTTTCCAGGTGTATTTTCGTGTAACAAAGGTTGGATTTTTGGATTCAGCGGGTCAGAATACACCTATGAACCCACCCATCAAAGTTCGATTTCGATTCTGGAGACAGATATTCTCGATCATCTCTTCTTCGTACCATGCGGAATAACTTCTTTCCAGGTGTATTTTTGGCCATCAAAGCTTGGATTTTCGGATTCAGCGGGTCAAAATACACCTATAAACCCACCCATCAATGTTCGATTTCAATTCTGGAGACAGATATTCTCGATCATCTCTTTTTCGTACCATGCGGAATAACTTCTTTCCAGGTGTATTTTTGGCCATCAAAGCTTGGATTTTCGGATTCAGCGGGTCAAAATACACCTATATACCCACCCATCAAAGTTCGATTTCGATTCTGTAGACAGATATTTTCGATCATCTCTTTTTCGTACCATGCGAAATAACTTCTTTCCAGGTGTATTTTCGTGTAACAAAGGTTGGATTTTTGGATTCAGCGGGTCAAAATACACCTATGAACCCACCCAACGAAGTTCGATTTCGATTCTGGAGACAGATATTTTCGATCATCTCTTTTTCGTACCATGCGAAATAACTTCTTTCCAGGTGTATTTTCGTGTAACAAAGGTTGGATTTTTGGATTCAGCGGGTCAGAATACACCTATGAACCCACCCATCAAAGTTCGATTTCGATTCTGGAGACAGATATTCTCGATCATCTCTTTTTCGTACCATGCGAAATAACTTTTTTCCAAGCATATTTTTGGTCATCAAAGGTTGGATTTTCGGATTCAGCGGGTCGAAATACACCTAGAAACTCACCCATTAAAGTCCGATTTCGATTCTGAAAAAAAATATTTTCGATCATCTCTTTTTCGTACCATGCGAAATAACTTCTTTCCAGGTGTATTTTCGTGTAACAAAGGTTGGATTTTTGGATTCAGCGGGTCAAAATACACCTATGAACCCACCCAACGAAGTTCGATTTCGATTCTGGAGACAGATATTTTCGATCATCTCTTTTTCGTACCATGCGAAATAACTTCTTTCCAGGTGTATTTTCGTGTAACAAAGGTTGGATTTTTGGATTCAGCGGGTCAAAATACACCTATGAACCCACCCAACGAAGTTCGATTTCGATTCTGGAGACAGATATTTTCGATCATCTCTTTTTCGTACCATGCGAAATAACTTCTTTCCAGGTGTATTTTCGTGTAACAAAGGTTGGATTTTTGGATTCAGCGGGTCAAAATACACCTATGAACCCACCCAACGAAGTTCGATTTCGATTCTGGAGACAGATATTTTCGATCATCTCTTTTTCGTACCATGCGAAATAACTTCTTTCCAGGTGTATTTTCGTGTGACAAAGCTTGGATTCTCGGATTCAGCGGGTCAAAATACACCTATAAACCGACCCATCAAAGTTCGATTTCGATTCCGGGGACAGATATTCTCGATCATCTCTTTTTCGTACCATGCGAAATAACTTTTTTCCAAGCATATTTTTGGTCATCAAAGGTTGGATTTTCGGATTCAGCTGGTCGAAATACACCTAGAAACTCAGCCATCAAAGTCCGATTTTGATTCTGAAAAAAAATATTTTCGATCGTCTCTTTTTCGTACCATGCGAAATAACTTCTTTCCAGGCGTATTTTCGTGCAACAAAGGTTGGATTTTTGGATTCAGCGGGTCAAAATACACCTATAAACCCACCCAACGAAGTTCGATTTCGATTCTGGAGACAGATATTTTCGATCATCTCTTTTTCGTACCATGCGAAATAACTTCTTTCCAGGTGTATTTTCGTGTAACAAAGGTTGGATTTTTGGATTCAGCGGGTCAGAATACACCTATGAACCTACCCATCAAAGTTCGATTTCGATTCTGGAGAAAGATATTTCCGACCATCTCTTCTTCGTACCATGCGAAATAACTTTTATCCAAGCATATTTTTGGTCATCAAAGCTTGGATTCTCGGATTCAGCGGGTCAAAATACACCTATAAACCGACCCATCAAAGTTCGATTTCGATTCCGGGGACAGATATTCTCGATCATCTCTTTTTCGTACCATGCGGAATAACTTCTTTCCAGGTGTATTTTCGTGTAACAAAGGTTGGATTTTTGGATTCAGCGGGTCAAAATACACCTATAAACCCACCCATCAAAGTTCGATTTCGATTCTGGGGACAGATATTTTCGATCATCTCTTTTTCGTACCATGCGAAATAACTTTTTTCCAAGCATATTTTTGGTCATCAAAAGTTGGATTTTCGGATTCAGCGGGTCGAAATACACCTAGAAACTCACCTATCAAAGTCCGATTTCGATTCTGAAAAAAAATATTTTCGATCGTCTCTTTTTCGTACCATGCGGAATAACTTCTATCCAGGTGTATTTTCGTGTAACAAAGGTTGGATTTTTGGATTCAGCGGGTCAGAATACACCTATGAACCTACCCATCAAAGTTCGATTTGGATTCTGGAGAAAGATATTTCCGACCATCTCTTTTTCGTACCATGCGAAATAACTTTTTTCCAAGCATATTTATGGTCATCAAAGCTTGGATTCTCGGATTCAGCGGGTCAAAATACACCTATAAACCGACCCATCAAAGTTCGATTTCGATTCCGGGGACAGATATTCTCGATCATCTCTTTTTCGTACCATGCGGAATAACTTTTTTCCAGGTGTATTTTCTTGTAACAAAGGTTGGATTTTTGGATTCAGCGGGTCAAAATACACCTATAAACCCACCCATCAAAGTTCGATTTCGATTCTGGGGACAGATATTTTCGATCATCTCTTTTTCGTACCATGTGAAATAACTTTTTTCCAAGCATATTTTTGGTCATCAAAAGTTGGATTTTCGGATTCAGCGGGTCGAAATACACCTAGAAACTCACCTATCAAAGTCCGATTTCGATTCTGAAAAAAAATATTTTCGATCGTCTCTTTTTCGTACCATGCGTAATAACTTCTTTCCAGGTGTATTTTCGTGTAACAAAGGTTGGATTTTTGGATTCAGCGGGTCAAAATACACCTATAAACCCACCCATCAAAGTTCGATTCCGATTCTGGAGACAGATATTCTCGATCATCTCTTTTTCGTACCATGCGAAATAACTTTTTTCCAAGCATATTTTTGGTCATCAAAGCTTGGATTCTCGGATTCAGCGGGTCAAAATACACCTATAAACCGACCCATCAAAGTTCGATTTCGATTCCGGGGACAGATATTTCCGATCATCTCTTTTTCGTACCATGCGAAATAACTTTTTTCCAAGCATATTTTTGGCCATCAAAAAGTGGATTTTCGGATTCAGCGGGTCGAAATACACCTAGAAACTCACCTATCAAAGTCCGATTTCGATTCTGAAGAAAAATATTTTTGATCGTCTCTTTTTCGTACCATGCGGAATAACTTCTTTCCAGGTGTATTTTTGGCCATCAAAGCTTGGATTTTCGGATTCAGCGGGTCAAAATACACCTATAAACCCACCCATCAATGTTCGATTTCAATTCTGGAGACAGATATTCTCGATCATCTCTTTTTCGTACCATGCGGAATAACTTCTTTCCAGGTGTATTTTTGGCCATCAAAGCTTGGATTTTCGGATTCAGCGGGTCAAAATACACCTATATACCCACCCATCAAAGTTCGATTTCGATTCTGTAGACAGATATTTTCGATCATCTCTTTTTCGTACCATGCGAAATAACTTCTTTCCAGGTGTATTTTCGTGTAACAAAGGTTGGATTTTTGGATTCAGCGGGTCAAAATACACCTATGAACCCACCCAACGAAGTTCGATTTCGATTCTGGAGACAGATATTTTCGATCATCTCTTTTTCGTACCATGCGAAATAACTTCTTTCCAGGTGTATTTTCGTGTAACAAAGGTTGGATTTTTGGATTCAGCGGGTCAGAATACACCTATGAACCCACCCATCAAAGTTCGATTTCGATTCTGGAGACAGATATTCTCGATCATCTCTTTTTCGTACCATGCGAAATAACTTTTTTCCAAGCATATTTTTGGTCATCAAAGGTTGGATTTTCGGATTCAGCGGGTCGAAATACACCTAGAAACTCACCCATTAAAGTCCGATTTCGATTCTGAAAAAAAATATTTTCGATCATCTCTTTTTCGTACCATGCGAAATAACTTCTTTCCAGGTGTATTTTCGTGTAACAAAGGTTGGATTTTTGGATTCAGCGGGTCAAAATACACCTATGAACCCACCCAACGAAGTTCGATTTCGATTCTGGAGACAGATATTTTCGATCATCTCTTTTTCGTACCATGCGAAATAACTTCTTTCCAGGTGTATTTTCGTGTAACAAAGGTTGGATTTTTGGATTCAGCGGGTCAAAATACACCTATGAACCCACCCAACGAAGTTCGATTTCGATTCTGGAGACAGATATTTTCGATCATCTCTTTTTCGTACCATGCGAAATAACTTCTTTCCAGGTGTATTTTCGTGTAACAAAGGTTGGATTTTTGGATTCAGCGGGTCAAAATACACCTATGAACCCACCCAACGAAGTTCGATTTCGATTCTGGAGACAGATATTTTCGATCATCTCTTTTTCGTACCATGCGAAATAACTTCTTTCCAGGTGTATTTTCGTGTAACAAAGCTTGGATTCTCGGATTCAGCGGGTCAAAATACACCTATAAACCGACCCATCAAAGTTCGATTTCGATTCCGGGGACAGATATTCTCGATCATCTCTTTTTCGTACCATGCGAAATAACTTTTTTCCAAGCATATTTTTGGTCATCAAAGGTTGGATTTTCGGATTCAGCTGGTCGAAATACACCTAGAAACTCAGCCATCAAAGTCCGATTTTGATTCTGAAAAAAAATATTTTCGATCGTCTCTTTTTCGTACCATGCGAAATAACTTCTTTCCAGGCGTATTTTCGTGCAACAAAGGTTGGATTTTTGGATTCAGCGGGTCAAAATACACCTATAAACCCACCCAACGAAGTTCGATTTCGATTCTGGAGACAGATATTTTCGATCATCTCTTTTTCGTACCATGCGAAATAACTTCTTTCCAGGTGTATTTTCGTGTAACAAAGGTTGGATTTTTGGATTCAGCGGGTCAGAATACACCTATGAACCTACCCATCAAAGTTCGATTTCGATTCTGGAGAAAGATATTTCCGACCATCTCTTCTTCGTACCATGCGAAATAACTTTTTTCCAAGCATATTTTTGGTCATCAAAGCTTGGATTCTCGGATTCAGCGGGTCAAAATACACCTATAAACCGACCCATCAAAGTTCGATTTCGATTCCGGGGACAGATATTCTCGATCATCTCTTTTTCGTACCATGCGGAATAACTTCTTTCCAGGTGTATTTTCGTGTAACAAAGGTTGGATTTTTGGATTCAGCGGGTCAAAATACACCTATAAACCCACCCATCAAAGTTCGATTTCGATTCTGGGGACAGATATTTTCGATCATCTCTTTTTCGTACCATGCGAAATAACTTTTTTCCAAGCATATTTTTGGTCATCAAAAGTTGGATTTTCGGATTCAGCGGGTCGAAATACACCTAGAAACTCACCTATCAAAGTCCGATTTCGATTCTGAAAAAAAATATTTTCGATCGTCTCTTTTTCGTACCATGCGGAATAACTTCTATCCAGGTGTATTTTCGTGTAACAAAGGTTGGATTTTTGGATTCAGCGGGTCAGAATACACCTATGAACCTACCCATCAAAGTTCGATTTGGATTCTGGAGAAAGATATTTCCGACCATCTCTTTTTCGTACCATGCGAAATAACTTTTTTCCAAGCATATTTATGGTCACCAAAGCTTGGATTCTCGGATTCAGCGGGTCAAAATACACCTATAAACCGACCCATCAAAGTTCGATTTCGATTCCGGGGACAGATATTCTCGATCATCTCTTTTTCGTACCATGCGGAATAACTTTTTTCCAGGTGTATTTTCTTGTAACAAAGGTTGGATTTTTGGATTCAGCGGGTCAAAATACACCTATAAACCCACCCATCAAAGTTCGATTTCGATTCTGGGGACAGATATTTTCGATCATCTCTTTTTCGTACCATGTGAAATAACTTTTTTCCAAGCATATTTTTGGTCATCAAAAGTTGGATTTTCGGATTCAGCGGGTCGAAATACACCTAGAAACTCACCTATCAAAGTCCGATTTCGATTCTGAAAAAAAATATTTTCGATCGTCTCTTTTTCGTACCATGCGTAATAACTTCTTTCCAGGTGTATTTTCGTGTAACAAAGGTTGGATTTTTGGATTCAGCGGGTCAAAATACACCTATAAACCCACCCATCAAAGTTCGATTCCGATTCTGGAGACAGATATTCTCGATCATCTCTTTTTCGTACCATGCGAAATAACTTTTTTCCAAGCATATTTTTGGTCATCAAAGCTTGGATTCTCGGATTCAGCGGGTCAAAATACACCTATAAACCGACCCATCAAAGTTCGATTTCGATTCCGGGGACAGATATTTCCGATCATCTCTTTTTCGTACCATGCGAAATAACTTTTTTCCAAGCATATTTTTGGCCATCAAAAAGTGGATTTTCGGATTCAGCGGGTCGAAATACACCTAGAAACTCACCTATCAAAGTCCGATTTCGATTCTGAAGAAAAATATTTTTGATCGTCTCTTTTTCGTACCATGCGGAATAACTTCTTTCCAGGTGTATTTTCGTGTAACAAAGGTTGGATTTCTGGATTCAGCGGGTCAAAATACACCTATAAACCCACCCATCAAAGTTCGATTTCGATTCTGGAGACAGATATTCTCGATCATCTCTTTTTCGTACCATGCGAAATAACTTTTTTCCAAGCATATTTTTGGTCATCAAAGGTTGGATTTTCGGATTCAGCGGGTCGAAATACACCTAGAAACTCACCCATTAAAGTCCGATTTCGATTCTGACAAAAAATATTTTCGATCATCTCTTTTTCGTACCATGCGAAATAACTTCTTTCCAGGTGTATTTTCGTGTAACAAAGGTTGGATTTTTGGATTCAGCGGGTCAAAATACACCTATGAACCCACCCAACGAAGTTCGATTTCGATTCTGGAGACAGATATTTTCGATCATCTCTTTTTCGTACCATGCGAAATAACTTCTTTCCAGGTGTATTTTCGTGTAACAAAGGTTGGATTTTTGGATTCAGCGGGTCAAAATACACCTATGAACCCACCCAACGAAGTTCGATTTCGATTCTGGAGACAGATATTTTCGATCATCTCTTTTTCGTACCATGCGAAATAACTTCTTTCCAGGTGTATTTTCGTGTAACAAAGGTTGGATTTTTGGATTCAGCGGGTCAAAATACACCTATGAACCCACCCAACGAAGTCCGATTTCGATTCTGGAGACAGATATTTTCGATCATCTCTTTTTCGTACCATGCGAAATAACTTCTTTCCAGGTGTATTTTCGTGTAACAAAGGTTGGATTTTTGGATTCAGCGGGTCAAAATACACCTATAAACCCACCCATCAAAGTTCGATTTCGATTCTGGGGACAGATATTTTCGATCATCTCTTTTACGTACCATGCGAAATAACTTTTTTCCAAGCATATTTTTGGTCATCAAAAGTTGGATTTTCGGATTCAGCGGGTCGAAATACACCTAGAAACTCACCCATCAAAGTCCGATTTCGATTCTGAAAAAAAATATTTTCGATCGTCTCTTTTTCGTACCATGCGGAATAACTTCTTTCCAGGTGTATTTTCGTGTAACAAAGGTTGGATTTTTGGATTCAGCGGGTCAAAATACACCTATAAACCCACCCATCAAAGTTCGATTTCGATTCTGGAGACAGATATTCTCGATCATCTCTTTTTCGTACCATGCGAAATAACTTTTTTCCAAGCATATTTTTGGTCATCAAAGGTTGGATTTTCGGATTCAGCGGGTCGAAATACTTCTAGAAACTCACCCATTAAAGTCCGATTTCGATTCTGAAAAAAAATATTTTCGATCAACTCTTTTTCGTACCATGCGAAATAACTTCTTTCCAGGTGTATTTTCGTGTAACAAAGGTTGGATTTTTGGATTCAGCGGGTCAAAATACACCTATGAACCCACACAACGAAGTTCGATTTCGATTCTGGAGACAGATATTTTCGATCATCTCTTTTTCGTACCATGCGAAATAACTTCTTTCCAGGTGTATTTTCGTGTAACAAAGGTTGGATTTTTGGATTCAGCGGGTCAAAATACACCTATGAACCCACCCAACGAAGTTCGATTTCGATTCTGGAGACAGATATTTTCGATCATCTCTTTTTCGTACCATGCGAAATAACTTCTTTCCAGGTGTATTTTCGTGTAACAAAGGTTGGATTTTTGGATTCAGCGGGTCAGAATACACCTATGAACCCACCCATCAAAGTTCGATTTCGATTCTGGAGACAGATATTCTCGATCATCTCTTCTTCGTACCATGCGGAATAACTTCTTTCCAGGTGTATTTTTGGCCATCAAAGCTTGGATTTTCGGATTCAGCGGGTCAAAATACACCTATAAACCCACCCATCAATGTTCGATTTCAATTCTGGAGACAGATATTCTCGATCATCTCTTTTTCGTACCATGCGGAATAACTTCTTTCCAGGTGTATTTTTGGCCATCAAAGCTTGGATTTTCGGATTCAGCGGGTCAAAATACACCTATATACCCACCCATCAAAGTTCGATTTCGATTCTGTAGACAGATATTTTCGATCATCTCTTTTTCGTACCATGCGGAATAACTTCTTTCCAGGTGTATTTTCGTGTAACAAAGGTTGGATTTTTGGATTCAGCGGGTCAAAATACACCTATGAACCCACCCAACGAAGTTCGATTTCGATTCTGGAGACAGATATTTTCGATCATCTCTTTTTCGTACCATGCGAAATAACTTCTTTCCAGGTGTATTTTCGTGTAACAAAGCTTGGATTCTCGGATTCAGCGGGTCAAAATACACCTATAAACCGACCCATCAAAGTTCGATTTCGATTCCGGGGACAGATATTCTCGATCATCTCTTTTTCGTACCATGCGAAATAACTTTTTTCCAAGCATATTTTTGGTCATCAAAGGTTGGATTTTCGGATTCAGCTGGTCGAAATACACCTAGAAACTCAGCCATCAAAGTCCGATTTTGATTCTGAAACAAAATATTTTCGATCGTCTCTTTTTCGTACCATGCGAAATAACTTCTTTCCAGGCGTATTTTCGTGCAACAAAGGTTGGATTTTTGGATTCAGCGGGTCAAAATACACCTATAAACCCACCCAACGAAGTTCGATTTCGATTCTGGAGACAGATATTTTCGATCATCTCTTTTTCGTACCATGCGAAATAACTTCTTTCCAGGTGTATTTTCGTGTAACAAAGGTTGGATTTTTGGATTCAGCGGGTCAGAATACACCTATGAACCTACCCATCAAAGTTCGATTTCGATTCTGGAGAAAGATATTTCCGACGATCTCTTTTTCGTACCATGCGAAATAACTTTTTTCCAAGCATATTTTTGGTCATCAAAGCTTGGATTCTCGGATTCAGCGGGTCAAAATACACCTATAAACCGACCCATCAAAGTTCGATTTCGATTCCGGGGACAGATATTCTCGATCATCTCTTTTTCGTACCATGCGGAATAACTTCTTTCCAGGTGTATTTTCGTGTAACAAAGGTTGGATTTTTGGATTCAGCGGGTCAAAATACACCTATAAACCCACCCATCAAAGTTCGATTTCGATTCTGGGGACAGATATTTTCGATCATCTCTTTTTCGTACCATGCGAAATAACTTTTTTCCAAGCATATTTTTGGTCATCAAAAGTTGGATTTTCGGATTCAGCGGGTCGAAATACACCTAGAAACTCACCTATCAAAGTCCGATTTCGATTCTGAAAAAAAATATTTTCGATCGTCTCTTTTTCGTACCATGCGGAATAACTTCTTTCCAGGTGTATTTTCGTGTAACAAAGGTTGGATTTTTGGATTCAGCGGGTCAGAATACACCTATGAACCTACCCATCAAAGTTCGATTTGGATTCTGGAGAAAGATATTTCCGACCATCTCTTTTTCGTACCATGCGAAATAACTTTTTTCCAAGCATATTTTTGGTCATCAAAGCTTGGATTCTCGGATTCAGCGGGTCAAAATACACCTATAAACCGACCCATCAAAGTTCGATTTCGATTCCGGGGACAGATATTCTCGATCATCTCTTTTTCGTACCATGCGGAATAACTTTTTTCCAGGTGTATTTTCTTGTAACAAAGGTTGGATTTTTGGATTCAGCGGGTCAAAATACACCTATAAACCCACCTATCAAAGTCCGATTTCGATTCTGAAAAAAAATATTTTCGATCGTCTCTTTTTCGTACCATGCGTAATAACTTCTTTCCAGGTGTATTTTCGTGTAACAAAGGTTGGATTTTTGGATTCAGCGGGTCAAAATACACCTATGAACCCACCCAACGAAGTTCGATTTCGATTCTGGAGACAGATATTTTCGATCATCTCTTTTTCGTACCATGCGAAATAACTTCTTTCCAGGTGTATTTTCGTGTAACAAAGGTTGGATTTTTGGATTCAGCGGGTCAGAATACACCTATGAACCCACCCATCAAAGTTCGATTTCGATTCTGGAGACAGATATTCTCGATCATCTCTTCTTCGTACCATGCGGAATAAATTCTTTCCAGGTGTATTTTTGGCCATCAAAGCTTGGATTTTTGGATTCAGCGGGTCAAAATACACCTATAAACCCACCCATCAAAGTTCGATTTCGATTCTGGGGACAGATATTTTCGATCATCTCTTTTTCGTACCATGCGAAATAACTTTTTTCCAAGCATATTTTTGGTCATCAAAAGTTGGATTTTCGGATTCAGCGGGTCGAAATACACCTAGAAACTCACCTATCAAAGTCCGATTTCGATTCTGAAAAAAAATATTTTCGATCGTCTCTTTTTCGTACCATGCGTAATAACTTCTTTCCAGGTGTATTTTCGTGTAACAAAGGTTGGATTTTTGGATTCAGCGGGTCAAAATACACCTATAAACCCACCCATCAAAGTTCGATTCCGATTCTGGAGACAGATATTCTCGATCATCTCTTTTTCGTACCATGCGAAATAACTTTTTTCCAAGCATATTTTTGGTCATCAAAGCTTGGATTCTCGGATTCAGCGGGTCAAAATACACCTATAAACCGACCCATCAAAGTTCGATTTCGATTCCGGGGACAGATATTTCCGATCATCTCTTTTTCGTACCATGCGAAATAACTTTTTTCCAAGCATATTTTTGGCCATCAAAAAGTGGATTTTCGGATTCAGCGGGTCGAAATACACCTAGAAACTCACCTATCAAAGTCCGATTTCGATTCTGAAGAAAAATATTTTTGATCGTCTCTTTTTCGTACCATGCGGAATAACTTCTTTCCAGGTGTATTTTCGTGTAACAAAGGTTGGATTTTTGGATTCAGCGGGTCAAAATACACCTATAAACCCACCCATCAAAGTTCGATTTCGATTCTGGAGACAGATATTCTCGATCATCTCTTTTTCGTACCATGCGAAATAACTTTTTTCCAAGCATATTTTTGGTCATCAAAGGTTGGATTTTCGGATTCAGCGGGTCGAAATACACCTAGAAACTCACCCATTAAAGTCCGATTTCGATTCTGACAAAAAATATTTTCGATCATCTCTTTTTCGTACCATGCGAAATAACTTCTTTCCAGGTGTATTTTCGTGTAACAAAGGTTGGATTTTTGGATTCAGCGGGTCAAAATACACCTATGAACCCACCCAACGAAGTTCGATTTCGATTCTGGAGACAGATATTTTCGATCATCTCTTTTTCGTACCATGCGAAATAACTTCTTTCCAGGTGTATTTTCGTGTAACAAAGGTTGGATTTTTGGATTCAGCGGGTCAAAATACACCTATGAACCCACCCAACGAAGTTCGATTTCGATTCTGGAGACAGATATTTTCGATCATCTCTTTTTCGTACCATGCGAAATAACTTCTGTCCAGGTGTATTTTCGTGTAACAAAGGTTGGATTTTTGGATTCAGCGGGTCAAAATACACCTATGAACCCACCCAACGGAGTTCGATTTCGATTCTGGAGACAGATATTTTCGATCATCTCTTTTTCGTACCATGCGAAATAACTTCTTTCCAGGTGTATTTTCGTGTAACAAAGGTTGGATTTTTGGATTCAGCGGGTCAAAATACACCTATAAACCCACCCATCAAAGTTCGATTCCGATTCTGGGGACAGATATTTTCGATCATCTCTTTTACGTACCATGCGAAATAACTTTTTTCCAAGCATATTTTTGGTCATCAAAAGTTGGATTTTCGGATTCAGCGGGTCGAAATACACCTAGAAACTCACCCATCAAAGTCCGATTTCGATTCTGAAAAAAAATATTTTCGATCGTCTCTTTTTCGTACCATGCGGAATAACTTCTTTCCAGGTGTATTTTCGTGTAACAAAGGTTGGATTTTTGGATTCAGCGGGTCAAAATACACCTATAAACCCACCCATCAAAGTTCGATTTCGATTCTGGAGACAGATATTCTCGATCATCTCTTTTTCGTACCATGCGAAATAACTTTTTTCCAAGCATATTTTTGGTCATCAAAGGTTGGATTTTCGGATTCAGCGGGTCGAAATACTTCTAGAAACTCACCCATTAAAGTCCGATTTCGATTCTGAAAAAAAATATTTTCGATCATCTCTTTTTCGTACCATGCGAAATAACTTCTTTCCAGGTGTATTTTCGTGTAACAAAGGTTGGATTTTTGGATTCAGCGGGTCAAAATACACCTATGAACCCACCCAACGAAGTTCGATTTCGATTCTGGAGACAGATATTTTCGATCATCTCTTTTTCGTACCATGCGAAATAACTTCTTTCCAGGTGTATTTTCGTGTAACAAAGGTTGGATTTTTGGATTCAGCGGGTCAAAATACACCTATGAACCCACCCAACGAAGTTCGATTTCGATTCTGGAGACAGATATTTTCGATCATCTCTTTTTCGTACCATGCGAAATAACTTCTTTCCAGGTGTATTTTCGTGTAACAAAGGTTGGATTTTTGGATTCAGCGGGTCAAAATACACCTATGAACCCACCCAACGAAGTTCGATTTCGATTCTGGAGACAGATATTTTCGATCATCTCTTTTTCGTACCATGCGAAATAACTTCTTTCCAGGTGTATTTTCGTGTAACAAAGGTTGGATTTTTGGATTCAGCGGGTCAAAATACACCTATGAACCCACCCATCAAAGTTCGATTTCGATTCTGGGGACAGATATTTTCGATCATCTCTTTTACGTACCATGCGAAATAACTTTTTTCCAAGCATATTTTTGGTCATCAAAAGTTGGATTTTCGGATTCAGCGGGTCGAAATACACCTAGAAACTCACCCATCAAAGTCCGATTTCGATTCTGAAAAAAAATATTTTCGATCGTCTCTTTTTCGTACCATGCGGAATAACTTCTTTCCAGGTGTATTTTCGTGTAACAAAGGTTGGATTTTTGGATTCAGCGGGTCAAAATACACCTATAAACCCACCCATCAAAGTTCGATTTCGATTCTGGAGACAGATATTCTCGATCATCTCTTTTTCGTACCATGCGAAATAACTTTTTTCCAAGCATATTTTTGGTCATCAAAGGTTGGATTTTCGGATTCAGCGGGTCGAAGTACTTCTAGAAACTCACCCATTAAAGTCCGATTTCGATTCTGAAAAAAAATATTTTCGATCATCTCTTTTTCGTACCATGCGAAATAACTTCTTTCCAGGTGTATTTTCGTGTAACAAAGGTTGGATTTTTGGATTCAGCGGGTCAAAATACACCTATGAACCCACCCAACGAAGTTCGATTTCGATTCTGGAGACAGATATTTTCGATCATCTCTTTTTCGTACCATGCGAAATAACTTCTTTCCAGGTGTATTTTCGTGTAACAAAGGTTGGATTTTTGGATTCAGCGGGTCAAAATACACCTATGAACCCACCCAACGAAGTTCGATTTCGATTCTGGAGACAGATATTTTCGATCATCTCTTTTTCGTACCATGCGAAATAACTTCTTTCCAGGTGTATTTTCGTGTAACAAAGGTTGGATTTTTGGATTCAGCGGGTCAGAATACACCTATGAACCCACCCATCAAAGTTCGATTTCGATTCTGGAGACAGATATTCTCGATCATCTCTTCTTCGTACCATGCGGAATAACTTCTTTCCAGGTGTATTTTTGGCCATCAAAGCTTGGATTTTCGGATTCAGCGGGTCAAAATACACCTATAAACCCACCCATCAATGTTCGATTTCAATTCTGGAGACAGATATTCTCGATCATCTCTTTTTCGTACCATGCGGAATAACTTCTTTCCAGGTGTATTTTTGGCCATCAAAGCTTGGATTTTCGGATTCAGCGGGTCAAAATACACCTATATACCCACCCATCAAAGTTCGATTTCGATTCTGTAGACAGATATTTTCGATCATCTCTTTTTCGTACCATGCGGAATAACTTCTTTCCAGGTGTATTTTCGTGTAACAAAGGTTGGATTTTTGGATTCAGCGGGTCAAAATACACCTATAAACCCACCCATCAAAGTTCGATTTCGATTCTGGAGACAGATATTCTCGATCATCTCTTTTTCGTACCATGCGAAATAACTTTTTTCCAAGCATATTTTTGGTCATCAAAGGTTGGATTTTCGGATTCAGCGGGTCGAAATACACCTAGAAACTCACCCATTAAAGTCCGATTTCGATTCTGAAAAAAAATATTTTCGATCATCTCTTTTTCGTACCATGCGAAATAACTTCTTTCCAGGTGTATTTTCGTGTAACAAAGGTTGGATTTTTGGATTCAGCGGGTCAAAATACACCTATGAACCCACCCAACGAAGTTCGATTTCGATTCTGGAGACAGATATTTTCGATCATCTCTTTTTCGTACCATGCGAAATAACTTCTTTCCAGGTGTATTTTCGTGTAACAAAGGTTGGATTTTTGGATTCAGCGGGTCAAAATACACCTATGAACCCACCCAACGAAGTTCGATTTCGATTCTGGAGACAGATATTTTCGATCATCTCTTTTTCGTACCATGCGAAATAACTTCTTTCCAGGTGTATTTTCGTGTAACAAAGCTTGGATTCTCGGATTCAGCGGGTCAAAATACACCTATAAACCGACCCATCAAAGTTCGATTTCGATTCCGGGGACAGATATTCTCGATCATCTCTTTTTCGTACCATGCGAAATAACTTTTTTCCAAGCATATTTTTGGTCATCAAAGGTTGGATTTTCGGATTCAGCTGGTCGAAATACACCTAGAAACTCAGCCATCAAAGTCCGATTTTGATTCTGAAAAAAAATATTTTCGATCGTCTCTTTTTCGTACCATGCGAAATAACTTCTTTCCAGGCGTATTTTCGTGCAACAAAGGTTGGATTTTTGGATTCAGCGGGTCAAAATACACCTATAAACCCACCCAACGAAGTTCGATTTCGATTCTGGAGACAGATATTTTCGATCATCTCTTTTTCGTACCATGCGAAATAACTTCTTTCCAGGTGTATTTTCGTGTAACAAAGGTTGGATTTTTGGATTCAGCGGGTCAGAATACACCTATGAACCTACCCATCAAAGTTCGATTTCGATTCTGGAGAAAGATATTTCCGACGATCTCTTTTTCGTACCATGCGAAATAACTTTTTTCCAAGCATATTTTTGGTCATCAAAGCTTGGATTCTCGGATTCAGCGGGTCAAAATACACCTATAAACCGACCCATCAAAGTTCGATTTCGATTCCGGGGACAGATATTCTCGATCATCTCTTTTTCGTACCATGCGGAATAACTTCTTTCCAGGTGTATTTTCGTGTAACAAAGGTTGGATTTTTGGATTCAGCGGGTCAAAATACACCTATAAACCCACCCATCAAAGTTCGATTTCGATTCTGGGGACAGATATTTTCGATCATCTCTTTTTCGTACCATGCGAAATAACTTTTTTCCAAGCATATTTTTGGTCATCAAAGGTTGGATTTTCGGATTCAGCGGGTCGAAATACACCTAGAAACTCACCCATTAAAGTCCGATTTCGATTCTGAAAAAAAATATTTTCGATCATCTCTTTTTCGTACCATGCGAAATAACTTCTTTCCAGGTGTATTTTCGTGTAACAAAGGTTGGATTTTTGGATTCAGCGGGTCAAAATACACCTATGAACCCACCCAACGAAGTTCGATTTCGATTCTGGAGACAGATATTTTCGATCATCTCTTTTTCGTACCATGCGAAATAACTTCTTTCCAGGTGTATTTTCGTGTAACAAAGGTTGGATTTTTGGATTCAGCGGGTCAAAATACACCTATAAACCCACCCATCAAAGTTCGATTTCGATTCTGGAGACAGATATTCTCGATCATCTCTTTTTCGTACCATGCGAAATAACTTTTTTCCAAGCATATTTTTGGTCATCAAAGGTTGGATTTTCGGATTCAGCGGGTCGAAATACTTCTAGAAACTCACCCATTAAAGTCCGATTTCGATTCTGAAAAAAAATATTTTCGATCATCTCTTTTTCGTACCATGCGAAATAACTTCTTTCCAGGTGTATTTTCGTGTAACAAAGGTTGGATTTTTGGATTCAGCGGGTCAAAATACACCTATGAACCCACCCAACGAAGTTCGATTTCGATTCTGGAGACAGATATTTTCGATCATCTCTTTTTCGTACCATGCGAAATAACTTCTTTCCAGGTGTATTTTCGTGTAACAAAGGTTGGATTTTTGGATTCAGCGGGTCAAAATACACCTATGAACCCACCCAACGAAGTTCGATTTCGATTCTGGAGACAGATATTTTCGATCATCTCTTTTTCGTACCATGCGAAATAACTTCTTTCCAGGTGTATTTTCGTGTAACAAAGGTTGGATTTTTGGATTCAGCGGGTCAGAATACACCTATGAACCCACCCATCAAAGTTCGATTTCGATTCTGGAGACAGATATTCTCGATCATCTCTTCTTCGTACCATGCGGAATAACTTCTTTCCAGGTGTATTTTTGGCCATCAAAGCTTGGATTTTCGGATTCAGCGGGTCAAAATACACCTATAAACCCACCCATCAATGTTCGATTTCAATTCTGGAGACAGATATTCTCGATCATCTCTTTTTCGTACCATGCGGAATAACTTCTTTCCAGGTGTATTTTTGGCCATCAAAGCTTGGATTTTCGGATTCAGCGGGTCAAAATACACCTATATACCCACCCATCAAAGTTCGATTTCGATTCTGTAGACAGATATTTTCGATCATCTCTTTTTCGTACCATGCGGAATAACTTCTTTCCAGGTGTATTTTCGTGTAACAAAGGTTGGATTTTTGGATTCAGCGGGTCAAAATACACCTATAAACCCACCCATCAAAGTTCGATTTCGATTCTGGAGACAGATATTCTCGATCATCTCTTTTTCGTACCATGCGAAATAACTTTTTTCCAAGCATATTTTTGGTCATCAAAGGTTGGATTTTCGGATTCAGCGGGTCGAAATACACCTAGAAACTCACCCATTAAAGTCCGATTTCGATTCTGAAAAAAAATATTTTCGATCATCTCTTTTTCGTACCATGCGAAATAACTTCTTTCCAGGTGTATTTTCGTGTAACAAAGGTTGGATTTTTGGATTCAGCGGGTCAAAATACACCTATGAACCCACCCAACGAAGTTCGATTTCGATTCTGGAGACAGATATTTTCGATCATCTCTTTTTCGTACCATGCGAAATAACTTCTTTCCAGGTGTATTTTCGTGTAACAAAGGTTGGATTTTTGGATTCAGCGGGTCAAAATACACCTATGAACCCACCCAACGAAGTTCGATTTCGATTCTGGAGACAGATATTTTCGATCATCTCTTTTTCGTACCATGCGAAATAACTTCTTTCCAGGTGTATTTTCGTGTAACAAAGCTTGGATTCTCGGATTCAGCGGGTCAAAATACACCTATAAACCGACCCATCAAAGTTCGATTTCGATTCCGGGGACAGATATTCTCGATCATCTCTTTTTCGTACCATGCGAAATAACTTTTTTCCAAGCATATTTTTGGTCATCAAAGGTTGGATTTTCGGATTCAGCTGGTCGAAATACACCTAGAAACTCAGCCATCAAAGTCCGATTTTGATTCTGAAAAAAAATATTTTCGATCGTCTCTTTTTCGTACCATGCGAAATAACTTCTTTCCAGGCGTATTTTCGTGCAACAAAGGTTGGATTTTTGGATTCAGCGGGTCAAAATACACCTATAAACCCACCCAACGAAGTTCGATTTCGATTCTGGAGACAGATATTTTCGATCATCTCTTTTTCGTACCATGCGAAATAACTTCTTTCCAGGTGTATTTTCGTGTAACAAAGGTTGGATTTTTGGATTCAGCGGGTCAGAATACACCTATGAACCTACCCATCAAAGTTCGATTTCGATTCTGGAGAAAGATATTTCCGACGATCTCTTTTTCGTACCATGCGAAATAACTTTTTTCCAAGCATATTTTTGGTCATCAAAGCTTGGATTCTCGGATTCAGCGGGTCAAAATACACCTATAAACCGACCCATCAAAGTTCGATTTCGATTCCGGGGACAGATATTCTCGATCATCTCTTTTTCGTACCATGCGGAATAACTTCTTTCCAGGTGTATTTTCGTGTAACAAAGGTTGGATTTTTGGATTCAGCGGGTCAAAATACACCTATAAACCCACCCATCAAAGTTCGATTTCGATTCTGGGGACAGATATTTTCGATCATCTCTTTTTCGTACCATGCGAAATAACTTTTTTCCAAGCATATTTTTGGTCATCAAAGGTTGGATTTTCGGATTCAGCGGGTCGAAATACACCTAGAAACTCACCCATTAAAGTCCGATTTCGATTCTGAAAAAAAATATTTTCGATCATCTCTTTTTCGTACCATGCGAAATAACTTCTTTCCAGGTGTATTTTCGTGTAACAAAGGTTGGATTTTTGGATTCAGCGGGTCAAAATACACCTATGAACCCACCCAACGAAGTTCGATTTCGATTCTGGAGACAGATATTTTCGATCATCTCTTTTTCGTACCATGCGAAATAACTTCTTTCCAGGTGTATTTTCGTGTAACAAAGGTTGGATTTTTGGATTCAGCGGGTCAAAATACACCTATGAACCCACCCAACGAAGTTCGATTTCGATTCTGGAGACAGATATTTTCGATCATCTCTTTTTCGTACCATGCGAAATAACTTCTTTCCAGGTGTATTTTCGTGTAACAAAGCTTGGATTCTCGGATTCAGCGGGTCAAAATACACCTATAAACCGACCCATCAAAGTTCGATTTCGATTCCGGGGACAGATATTCTCGATCATCTCTTTTTCGTACCATGCGAAATAACTTTTTTCCAAGCATATTTTTGGTCATCAAAGGTTGGATTTTCGGATTCAGCTGGTCGAAATACACCTAGAAACTCAGCCATCAAAGTCCGATTTTGATTCTGAAAAAAAATATTTTCGATCGTCTCTTTTTCGTACCATGCGAAATAACTTCTTTCCAGGCGTATTTTCGTGCAACAAAGGTTGGATTTTTGGATTCAGCGGGTCAAAATACACCTATAAACCCACCCAACGAAGTTCGATTTCGATTCTGGAGACAGATATTTTCGATCATCTCTTTTTCGTACCATGCGAAATAACTTCTTTCCAGGTGTATTTTCGTGTAACAAAGGTTGGATTTTTGGATTCAGCGGGTCAGAATACACCTATGAACCTACCCATCAAAGTTCGATTTCGATTCTGGAGAAAGATATTTCCGACGATCTCTTTTTCGTACCATGCGAAATAACTTTTTTCCAAGCATATTTTTGGTCATCAAAGCTTGGATTCTCGGATTCAGCGGGTCAAAATACACCTATAAACCGACCCATCAAAGTTCGATTTCGATTCCGGGGACAGATATTCTCGATCATCTCTTTTTCGTACCATGCGGAATAACTTCTTTCCAGGTGTATTTTCGTGTAACAAAGGTTGGATTTTTGGATTCAGCGGGTCAAAATACACCTATAAACCCACCCATCAAAGTTCGATTTCGATTCTGGGGACAGATATTTTCGATCATCTCTTTTTCGTACCATGCGAAATAACTTTTTTCCAAGCATATTTTTGGTCATCAAAAGTTGGATTTTCGGATTCAGCGGGTCGAAATACACCTAGAAACTCACCTATCAAAGTCCGATTTCGATTCTGAAAAAAAATATTTTCGATCGTCTCTTTTTCGTACCATGCGGAATAACTTCTTTCCAGGTGTATTTTCGTGTAACAAAGGTTGGATTTTTGGATTCAGCGGGTCAGAATACACCTATGAACCTACCCATCAAAGTTCGATTTGGATTCTGGAGAAAGATATTTCCGACCATCTCTTTTTCGTACCATGCGAAATAACTTTTTTCCAAGCATATTTTTGGTCATCAAAGCTTGGATTCTCGGATTCAGCGGGTCAAAATACACCTATAAACCGACCCATCAAAGTTCGATTTCGATTCCGGGGACAGATATTCTCGATCATCTCTTTTTCGTACCATGCGGAATAACTTTTTTCCAGGTGTATTTTCTTGTAACAAAGGTTGGATTTTTGGATTCAGCGGGTCAAAATACACCTATAAACCCACCCATCAAAGTTCGATTTCGATTCTGGGGACAGATATTTTCGATCATCTCTTTTTCGTACCATGTGAAATAACTTTTTTCCAAGCATATTTTTGGTCATCAAAAGTTGGATTTTCGGATTCAGCGGGTCGAAATACACCTAGAAACTCACCTATCAAAGTCCGATTTCGATTCTGAAAAAAAATATTTTCGATCGTCTCTTTTTCGTACCATGCGTAATAACTTCTTTCCAGGTGTATTTTCGTGTAACAAAGGTTGGATTTTTGGATTCAGCGGGTCAAAATACACCTATAAACCCACCCATCAAAGTTCGATTCCGATTCTGGAGACAGATATTCTCGATCATCTCTTTTTCGTACCATGCGAAATAACTTTTTTCCAAGCATATTTTTGGTCATCAAAGCTTGGATTCTCGGATTCAGCGGGTCAAAATACACCTATAAACCGACCCATCAAAGTTCGATTTCGATTCCGGGGACAGATATTTCCGATCATCTCTTTTTCGTACCATGCGAAATAACTTTTTTCCAAGCATATTTTTGGCCATCAAAAAGTGGATTTTCGGATTCAGCGGGTCGAAATACACCTAGAAACTCACCTATCAAAGTCCGATTTCGATTCTGAAGAAAAATATTTTTGATCGTCTCTTTTTCGTACCATGCGGAATAACTTCTTTCCAGGTGTATTTTCGTGTAACAAAGGTTGGATTTTTGGATTCAGCGGGTCAAAATACACCTACAAACCCACCCATCAAAGTTCGATTTCGATTCTGGAGACAGATATTCTCGATCATCTCTTTTTCGTACCATGCGAAATAACTTTTTTCCAAGCATATTTTTGGTCATCAAAGGTTGGATTTTCGGATTCAGCGGGTCGAAATACACCTAGAAACTCACCCATTAAAGTCCGATTTCGATTCTGACAAAAAATATTTTCGATCATCTCTTTTTCGTACCATGCGAAATAACTTCTTTCCAGGTGTATTTTCGTGTAACAAAGGTTGGATTTTTGGATTCAGCGGGTCAAAATACACCTATGAACCCACCCAACGAAGTTCGATTTCGATTCTGGAGACAGATATTTTCGATCATCTCTTTTTCGTACCATGCGAAATAACTTCTTTCCAGGTGTATTTTCGTGTAACAAAGGTTGGATTTTTGGATTCAGCGGGTCAAAATACACCTATGAACCCACCCAACGAAGTTCGATTTCGATTCTGGAGACAGATATTTTCGATCATCTCTTTTTCGTACCATGCGAAATAACTTCTTTCCAGGTGTATTTTCGTGTAACAAAGGTTGGATTTTTGGATTCAGCGGGTCAAAATACACCTATGAACCCACCCAACGAAGTTCGATTTCGATTCTGGAGACAGATATTTTCGATCATCTCTTTTTCGTACCATGCGAAATAACTTCTTTCCAGGTGTATTTTCGTGTAACAAAGGTTGGATTTTTGGATTCAGCGGGTCAAAATACACCTATAAACCCACCCATCAAAGTTCGATTTCGATTCTGGGGACAGATATTTTCGATCATCTCTTTTACGTACCATGCGAAATAACTTTTTTCCAAGCATATTTTTGGTCGTCAAAAGTTGGATTTTCGGATTCAGCGGGTCGAAATACACCTAGAAACTCACCCATCAAAGTCCGATTTCGATTCTGAAAAAAAATATTTTCGATCGTCTCTTTTTCGTACCATGCGGAATAACTTCTTTCCAGGTGTATTTTCGTGTAACAAAGGTTGGATTTTTGGATTCAGCGGGTCAAAATACACCTATAAACCCACCCATCAAAGTTCGATTTCGATTCTGGAGACAGATATTCTCGATCATCTCTTCTTCGTACCATGCGGAATAACTTCTTTCCAGGTGTATTTTCGGCCATCAAAGCTTGGATTTTCGGATTCAGCGGGTCAAAATACACCTATAAACCCACCCATCAATGTTCGATTTCAATTCTGGAGACAGATATTCTCGATCATCTCTTTTTCGTACCATGCGGAATAACTTCTTTCCAGGTGTATTTTTGGCCATCAAAGCTTGGATTTTCGGATTCAGCGGGTCAAAATACACCTATATACCCACCCATCAAAGTTCGATTTCGATTCTGTAGACAGATATTTTCGATCATCTCTTTTTCGTACCATGCGAAATAACTTCTTTCCAGGTGTATTTTCGTGTAACAAAGGTTGGATTTTTGGATTCAGCGGGTCAAAATACACCTATGAACCCACCCAACGAAGTTCGATTTCGATTCTGGAGACAGATATTTTCGATCATCTCTTTTTCGTACGATGCGAAATAACTTCTTTCCAGGTGTATTTTCGTGTAACAAAGCTTGGATTCTCGGATTCAGCGGGTCAAAATACACCTATAAACCGACCCATCAAAGTTCGATTTCGATTCCGGGGACAGATATTCTCGATCATCTCTTTTTCGTACCATGCGAAATAACTTTTTTCCAAGCATATTTTTGGTCATCAAAGGTTGGATTTTCGGATTCAGCTGGTCGAAATACACCTAGAAACTCAGCCATCAAAGTCCGATTTTGATTCTGAAAAAAAATATTTTCGATCGTCTCTTTTTCGTACCATGCGAAATAACTTCTTTCCAGGCGTATTTTCGTGCAACAAAGGTTGGATTTTTGGATTCAGCGGGTCAAAATACACCTATAAACCCACCCAACGAAGTTCGATTTCGATTCTGGAGACAGATATTTTCGATCATCTCTTTTTCGTACCATGCGAAATAACTTCTTTCCAGGTGTATTTTCGTGTAACAAAGGTTGGATTTTTGGATTCAGCGGGTCAGAATACACCTATGAACCTACCCATCAAAGTTCGATTTCGATTCTGGAGAAAGATATTTCCGACGATCTCTTTTTCGTACCATGCGAAATAACTTTTTTCCAAGCATATTTTTGGTCATCAAAGCTTGGATTCTCGGATTCAGCGGGTCAAAATACACCTATAAACCGACCCATCAAAGTTCGATTTCGATTCCGGGGACAGATATTCTCGATCATCTCTTTTTCGTACCATGCGGAATAACTTCTTTCCAGGTGTATTTTCGTGTAACAAAGGTTGGATTTTTATATTCAGCGGGTCAAAATACACCTATAAACCCACCCATCAAAGTTCGATTTCGATTCTGGGGACAGATATTTTCGATCATCTCTTTTTCGTACCATGCGAAATAACTTTTTTCCAAGCATATTTTTGGTCATCAAAAGTTGGATTTTCGGATTCAGCGGGTCGAAATACACCTAGAAACTCACCTATCAAAGTCCGATTTCGATTCTGAAAAAAAATATTTTCGATCGTCTCTTTTTCGTACCATGCGGAATAACTTCTTTCCAGGTGTATTTTCGTGTAACAAAGGTTGGATTTTTGGATTCAGCGGGTCAGAATACACCTATGAACCTACCCATCAAAGTTCGATTTGGATTCTGGAGAAAGATATTTCCGACCATCTCTTTTTCGTACCATGCGAAATAACTTTTTTCCAAGCATATTTTTGGTCATCAAAGCTTGGATTCTCGGATTCAGCGGGTCAAAATACACCTATAAACCGACCCATCAAAGTTCGATTTCGATTCCGGGGACAGATATTCTCGATCATCTCTTTTTCGTACCATGCGGAATAACTTTTTTCCAGGTGTATTTTCTTGTAACAAAGGTTGGATTTTTGGATTCAGCGGGTCAAAATACACCTATAAACCCACCCATCAAAGTTCGATTTCGATTCTGGGGACAGATATTTTCGATCATCTCTTTTTCGTACCATGTGAAATAACTTTTTTCCAAGCATATTTTTGGTCATCAAAAGTTGGATTTTCGGATTCAGCGGGTCGAAATACACCTAGAAACTCACCTATCAAAGTCCGATTTCGATTCTGAAAAAAAATATTTTCGATCGTCTCTATTTCGTACCATGCGTAATAACTTCTTTCCAGGTGTATTTTCGTGTAACAAAGGTTGGATTTTTGGATTCAGCGGGTCAAAATACACCTATAAACCCACCCATCAAAGTTCGATTCCGATTCTGGAGACAGATATTCTCGATCATCTCTTTTTCGTACCATGCGAAATAACTTTTTTCCAAGCATATTTTTGGTCATCAAAGCTTGGATTCTCGGATTCAGCGGGTCAAAATACACCTATAAACCCACCCATCAAAGTTCGATTCCGATTCTGGAGACAGATATTCTCGATCATCTCTTTTTCGTACCATGCGAAATAACTTTTTTCCAAGCATATTTTTGGTCATCAAAGGTTGGATTTTCGGATTCAGCTGGTCGAAATACACCTAGAAACTCAGCCATCAAAGTCCGATTTTGATTCTGAAAAAAAATATTTTCGATCGTCTCTTTTTCGTACCATGCGAAATAACTTCTTTCCAGGCGTATTTTCGTGCAACAAAGGTTGGATTTTTGGATTCAGCGGGTCAAAATACACCTATAAACCCACCCAACGAAGTTCGATTTCGATTCTGGAGACAGATATTTTCGATCATCTCTTTTTCGTACCATGCGAAATAACTTCTTTCCAGGTGTATTTTCGTGTAACAAAGGTTGGATTTTTGGATTCAGCGGGTCAGAATACACCTATGAACCTACCCATCAAAGTTCGATTTCGATTCTGGAGAAAGATATTTCCGACGATCTCTTTTTCGTACCATGCGAAATAACTTTTTTCCAAGCATATTTTTGGTCATCAAAGCTTGGATTCTCGGATTCAGCGGGTCAAAATACACCTATAAACCGACCCATCAAAGTTCGATTTCGATTCCGGGGACAGATATTCTCGATCATCTCTTTTTCGTACCATGCGGAATAACTTCTTTCCAGGTGTATTTTCGTGTAACAAAGGTTGGATTTTTATATTCAGCGGGTCAAAATACACCTATAAACCCACCCATCAAAGTTCGATTTCGATTCTGGGGACAGATATTTTCGATCATCTCTTTTTCGTACCATGCGAAATAACTTTTTTCCAAGCATATTTTTGGTCATCAAAAGTTGGATTTTCGGATTCAGCGGGTCGAAATACACCTAGAAACTCACCTATCAAAGTCCGATTTCGATTCTGAAAAAAAATATTTTCGATCGTCTCTTTTTCGTACCATGCGGAATAACTTCTTTCCAGGTGTATTTTCGTGTAACAAAGGTTGGATTTTTGGATTCAGCGGGTCAGAATACACCTATGAACCTACCCATCAAAGTTCGATTTGGATTCTGGAGAAAGATATTTCCGACCATCTCTTTTTCGTACCATGCGAAATAACTTTTTTCCAAGCATATTTTTGGTCATCAAAGCTTGGATTCTCGGATTCAGCGGGTCAAAATACACCTATAAACCGACCCATCAAAGTTCGATTTCGATTCCGGGGACAGATATTCTCGATCATCTCTTTTTCGTACCATGCGGAATAACTTTTTTCCAGGTGTATTTTCTTGTAACAAAGGTTGGATTTTTGGATTCAGCGGGTCAAAATACACCTATAAACCCACCCATCAAAGTTCGATTTCGATTCTGGGGACAGATATTTTCGATCATCTCTTTTTCGTACCATGTGAAATAACTTTTTTCCAAGCATATTTTTGGTCATCAAAAGTTGGATTTTCGGATTCAGCGGGTCGAAATACACCTAGAAACTCACCTATCAAAGTCCGATTTCGATTCTGAAAAAAAATATTTTCGATCGTCTCTATTTCGTACCATGCGTAATAACTTCTTTCCAGGTGTATTTTCGTGTAACAAAGGTTGGATTTTTGGATTCAGCGGGTCAAAATACACCTATAAACCCACCCATCAAAGTTCGATTCCGATTCTGGAGACAGATATTCTCGATCATCTCTTTTTCGTACCATGCGAAATAACTTTTTTCCAAGCATATTTTTGGTCATCAAAGCTTGGATTCTCGGATTCAGCGGGTCAAAATACACCTATAAACCGACCCATCAAAGTTCGATTTCGATTCCGGGGACAGATATTTCCGATCATCTCTTTTTCGTACCATGCGAAATAACTTTTTTCCAAGCATATTTTTGGCCATCAAAAAGTGGATTTTCGGATTCAGCGGGTCGAAATACACCTAGAAACTCACCTATCAAAGTCCGATTTCGATTCTGAAGAAAAATATTTTTGATCGTCTCTTTTTCGTACCATGCGGAATAACTTCTTTCCAGGTGTATTTTCGTGTAACAAAGGTTGGATTTTTGGATTCAGCGGGTCAAAATACACCTATAAACCCACCCATCAAAGTTCGATTTCGATTCTGGAGACAGATATTCTCGATCATCTCTTTTTCGTACCATGCGAAATAACTTTTTTCCAAGCATATTTTTGGTCATCGAAGGTTGGATTTTCGGATTCAGCGGGTCGAAATACACCTAGAAACTCACCCATTAAAGTCCGATTTCGATTCTGACAAAAAATATTTTCGATCATCTCTTTTTCGTACCATGCGAAATAACTTCTTTCCAGGTGTATTTTCGTGTAACAAAGGTTGGATTTTTGGATTCAGCGGGTCAAAATACACCTATGAACCCACCCAACGAAGTTCGATTTCGATTCTGGAGACAGATATTTTCGATCATCTCTTTTTCGTACCATGCGAAATAACTTCTTTCCAGGTGTATTTTCGTGTAACAAAGGTTGGATTTTTGGATTCAGCGGGTCAAAATACACCTATGAACCCACCCAACGAAGTTCGATTTCGATTCTGGAGACAGATATTTTCGATCATCTCTTTTTCGTACCATGCGAAATAACTTCTTTCCAGGTGTATTTTCGTGTAACAAAGGTTGGATTTTTGGATTCAGCGGGTCAAAATACACCTATGAACCCACCCAACGAAGTTCGATTTCGATTCTGGAGACAGATATTTTCGATCATCTCTTTTTCGTACCATGCGAAATAACTTCTTTCCAGGTGTATTTTCGTGTAACAAAGGTTGGATTTTTGGATTCAGCGGGTCAAAATACACCTATAAACCCACCCATCAAAGTTCGATTTCGATTCTGGGGACAGATATTTTCGATCATCTCTTTTACGTACCATGCGAAATAACTTTTTTCCAAGCATATTTTTGGTCGTCAAAAGTTGGATTTTCGGATTCAGCGGGTCGAAATACACCTAGAAACTCACCCATCAAAGTCCGATTTCGATTCTGAAAAAAAATATTTTCGATCGTCTCTTTTTCGTACCATGCGGAATAACTTCTTTCCAGGTGTATTTTCGTGTAACAAAGGTTGGATTTTTGGATTCAGCGGGTCAAAATACACCTATAAACCCACCCATCAAAGTTCGATTTCGATTCTGGAGACAGATATTCTCGATCATCTCTTTTTCGTACCATGCGAAATAACTTTTTTCCAAGCATATTTTTGGTCATCAAAGGTTGGATTTTCGGATTCAGCGGGTCGAAATACTTCTAGAAACTCACCCATTAAAGTCCGATTTCGATTCTGAAAAAAAATATTTTCGATCATCTCTTTTTCGTACCATGCGAAATAACTTCTTTCCAGGCGTATTTTCGTGCAACAAAGGTTGGATTTTTGGATTCAGCGGGTCAAAATACACCTATAAACCCACCCAACGAAGTTCGATTTCGATTCTGGAGACAGATATTTTCGATCATCTCTTTTTCGTACCATGCGAAATAACTTCTTTCCAGGTGTATTTTCGTGTAACAAAGGTTGGATTTTTGGATTCAGCGGGTCAGAATACACCTATGAACCTACCCATCAAAGTTCGATTTCGATTCTGGAGAAAGATATTTCCGACGATCTCTTTTTCGTACCATGCGAAATAACTTTTTTCCAAGCATATTTTTGGTCATCAAAGCTTGGATTCTCGGATTCAGCTGGTCAAAATACACCTATAAACCGACCCATCAAAGTTCGATTTCGATTCCGGGGACAGATATTCTCGATCATCTCTTTTTCGTACCATGCGGAATAACTTCTTTCCAGGTGTATTTTCGTGTAACAAAGGTTGGATTTTTGGATTCAGCGGGTCAAAATACACCTATAAACCCACCCATCAAAGTTCGATTTCGATTCTGGGGACAGATATTTTCGATCATCTCTTTTTCGTACCATGCGAAATAACTTTTTTCCAAGCATATTTTTGGTCATCAAAAGTTGGATTTTCGGATTCAGCGGGTCGAAATACACCTAGAAACTCACCTATCAAAGTCCGATTTCGATTCTGAAAAAAAATATTTTCGATCGTCTCTTTTTCGTACCATGCGGAATAACTTCTTTCCAGGTGTATTTTCGTGTAACAAAGGTTGGATTTTTGGATTCAGCGGGTCAGAATACACCTATGAACCTACCCATCAAAGTTCGATTTGGATTCTGGAGAAAGATATTTCCGACCATCTCTTTTTCGTACCATGCGAAATAACTTTTTTCCAAGCATATTTTTGGTCATCAAAGCTTGGATTCTCGGATTCAGCGGGTCAAAATACACCTATAAACCGACCCATCAAAGTTCGATTTCGATTCCGGGGACAGATATTCTCGATCATCTCTTTTTCGTACCATGCGGAATAACTTTTTTCCAGGTGTATTTTCTTGTAACAAAGGTTGGATTTTTGGATTCAGCGGGTCAAAATACACCTATAAACCCACCCATCAAAGTTCGATTTCGATTCTGGGGACAGATATTTTCGATCATCTCTTTTTCGTACCATGTGAAATAACTTTTTTCCAAGCATATTTTTGGTCATCAAAAGTTGGATTTTCGGATTCAGCGGGTCGAAATACACCTAGAAACTCACCTATCAAAGTCCGATTTCGATTCTGAAAAAAAATATTTTCGATCGTCTCTTTTTCGTACCATGCGTAATAACTTCTTTCCAGGTGTATTTTCGTGTAACAAAGGTTGGATTTTTGGATTCAGCGGGTCAAAATACACCTATAAACCCACCCATCAAAGTTCGATTCCGATTCTGGAGACAGATATTCTCGATCATCTCTTTTTCGTACCATGCGAAATAACTTTTTTCCAAGCATATTTTTGGTCATCAAAGCTTGGATTCTCGGATTCAGCGGGTCAAAATACACCTATAAACCGACCCATCAAAGTTCGATTTCGATTCCGGGGACAGATATTTCCGATCATCTCTTTTTCGTACCATGCGAAATAACTTTTTTCCAAGCATATTTTTGGCCATCAAAAAGTGGATTTTCGGATTCAGCGGGTCGAAATACACCTAGAAACTCACCTATCAAAGTCCGATTTCGATTCTGAAGAAAAATATTTTTGATCGTCTCTTTTTCGTACCATGCGGAATAACTTCTTTCCAGGTGTATTTTCGTGTAACAAAGGTTGGATTTTTGGATTCAGCGGGTCAAAATACACCTATAAACCCACCCATCAAAGTTCGATTTCGATTCTGGAGACAGATATTCTCGATCATCTCTTTTTCGTACCATGCGAAATAACTTTTTTCCAAGCATATTTTTGGTCATCAAAGGTTGGATTTTCGGATTCAGCGGGTCGAAATACACCTAGAAACTCACCCATTAAAGTCCGATTTCGATTCTGACAAAAAATATTTTCGATCATCTCTTTTTCGTACCATGCGAAATAACTTCTTTCCAGGTGTATTTTCGTGTAACAAAGGTTGGATTTTTGGATTCAGCGGGTCAAAATACACCTATGAACCCACCCAACGAAGTTCGATTTCGATTCTGGAGACAGATATTTTCGATCATCTCTTTTTCGTACCATGCGAAATAACTTCTTTCCAGGTGTATTTTCGTGTAACAAAGGTTGGATTTTTGGATTCAGCGGGTCAAAATACACCTATGAACCCACCCAACGAAGTTCGATTTCGATTCTGGAGACAGATATTTTCGATCATCTCTTTTTCGTACCATGCGAAATAACTTCTTTCCAGGTGTATTTTCGTGTAACAAAGGTTGGATTTTTGGATTCAGCGGGTCAAAATACACCTATGAACCCACCCAACGAAGTTCGATTTCGATTCTGGAGACAGATATTTTCGATCATCTCTTTTTCGTACCATGCGAAATAACTTCTTTCCAGGTGTATTTTCGTGTAACAAAGGTTGGATTTTTGGATTCAGCGGGTCAAAATACACCTATAAACCCACCCATCAAAGTTCGATTTCGATTCTGGGGACAGATATTTTCGATCATCTCTTTTACGTACCATGCGAAATAAGTTTTTTCCAAGCATATTTTTGGTCATCAAAAGTTGGATTTTCGGATTCAGCGGGTCGAAATACACCTAGAAACTCACCCATCAAAGTCCGATTTCGATTCTGAAAAAAAATATTTTCGATCGTCTCTTTTTCGTACCATGCGGAATAACTTCTTTCCAGGTGTATTTTCGTGTAACAAAGGTTGGATTTTTGGATTCAGCGGGTCAAAATACACCTATAAACCCACCCATCAAAGTTCGATTTCGATTCTGGAGACAGATATTCTCGATCATCTCTTTTTCGTACCATGCGAAATAACTTTTTTCCAAGCATATTTTTGGTCATCAAAGGTTGGATTTTCGGATTCAGCGGGTCGAAATACTTCTAGAAACTCACCCATTAAAGTCCGATTTCGATTCTGAAAAAAAATATTTTCGATCATCTCTTTTTCGTACCATGCGAAATAACTTCTTTCCAGGTGTATTTTCGTGTAACAAAGGTTGGATTTTTGGATTCAGCGGGTCAAAATACACCTATGAATCCACCCAACGAAGTTCGATTTCGATTCTGGAGACAGATATTTTCGATCATCTCTTTTTCGTACCATGCGAAATAACTTCTTTCCAGGTGTATTTTCGTGTAACAAAGGTTGGATTTTTGGATTCAGCGGGTCAAAATACACCTATGAACCCACCCAACGAAGTTCGATTTCGATTCTGGAGACAGATATTTTCGATCATCTCTTTTTCGTACCATGCGAAATAACTTCTTTCCAGGTGTATTTTCGTGTAACAAAGGTTGGATTTTTGGATTCAGCGGGTCAGAATACACCTATGAACCCACCCATCAAAGTTCGATTTCGATTCTGGAGACAGATATTCTCGATCATCTCTTCTTCGTACCATGCGGAATAACTTCTTTCCAGGTGTATTTTTGGCCATCAAAGCTTGGATTTTCGGATTCAGCGGGTCAAAATACACCTATAAACCCACCCATCAATGTTCGATTTCAATTCTGGAGACAGATATTCTCGATCATCTCTTTTTCGTACCATGCGGAATAACTTCTTTCCAGGTGTATTTTTGGCCATCAAAGCTTGGATTTTCGGATTCAGCGGGTCAAAATACACCTATATACCCACCCATCAAAGTTCGATTTCGATTCTGTAGACAGATATTTTCGATCATCTCTTTTTCGTACCATGCGGAATAACTTCTTTCCAGGTGTATTTTCGTGTAACAAAGGTTGGATTTTTGGATTCAGCGGGTCAAAATACACCTATAAACCCACCCATCAAAGTTCGATTTCGATTCTGGAGACAGATATTCTCGATCATCTCTTTTTCGTACCATGCGAAATAACTTTTTTCCAAGCATATTTTTGGTCATCAAAGGTTGGATTTTCGGATTCAGCGGGTCGAAATACACCTAGAAACTCACCCATTAAAGTCCGATTTCGATTCTGAAAAAAAATATTTTCGATCATCTCTTTTTCGTACCATGCGAAATAACTTCTTTCCAGGTGTATTTTCGTGTAACAAAGGTTGGATTTTTGGATTCAGCGGGTCAAAATACACCTATGAACCCACCCAACGAAGTTCGATTTCGATTCTGGAGACAGATATTTTCGATCATCTCTTTTTCGTACCATGCGAAATAACTTCTTTCCAGGTGTATTTTCGTGTAACAAAGGTTGGATTTTTGGATTCAGCGGGTCAAAATACACCTATGAACCCACCCAACGAAGTTCGATTTCGATTCTGGAGACAGATATTTTCGATCATCTCTTTTTCGTACCATGCGAAATAACTTCTTTCCAGGTGTATTTTCGTGTAACAAAGCTTGGATTCTCGGATTCAGCGGGTCAAAATACACCTATAAACCGACCCATCAAAGTTCGATTTCGATTCCGGGGACAGATATTCTCGATCATCTCTTTTTCGTACCATGCGAAATAACTTTTTTCCAAGCATATTTTTGGTCATCAAAGGTTGGATTTTCGGATTCAGCTGGTCGAAATACACCTAGAAACTCAGCCATCAAAGTCCGATTTTGATTCTGAAAAAAAATATTTTCGATCGTCTCTTTTTCGTACCATGCGAAATAACTTCTTTCCAGGCGTATTTTCGTGCAACAAAGGTTGGATTTTTGGATTCAGCGGGTCAAAATACACCTATAAACCCACCCAACGAAGTTCGATTTCGATTCTGGAGACAGATATTTTCGATCATCTCTTTTTCGTACCATGCGAAATAACTTCTTTCCAGGTGTATTTTCGTGTAACAAAGGTTGGATTTTTGGATTCAGCGGGTCAGAATACACCTATGAACCTACCCATCAAAGTTCGATTTCGATTCTGGAGAAAGATATTTCCGACGATCTCTTTTTCGTACCATGCGAAATAACTTTTTTCCAAGCATATTTTTGGTCATCAAAGCTTGGATTCTCGGATTCAGCGGGTCAAAATACACCTATAAACCGACCCATCAAAGTTCGATTTCGATTCCGGGGACAGATATTCTCGATCATCTCTTTTTCGTACCATGCGGAATAACTTCTTTCCAGGTGTATTTTCGTGTAACAAAGGTTGGATTTTTGGATTCAGCGGGTCAAAATACACCTATAAACCCACCCATCAAAGTTCGATTTCGATTCTGGGGACAGATATTTTCGATCATCTCTTTTTCGTACCATGCGAAATAACTTTTTTCCAAGCATATTTTTGGTCATCAAAAGTTGGATTTTCGGATTCAGCGGGTCGAAATACACCTAGAAACTCACCTATCAAAGTCCGATTTCGATTCTGAAAAAAAATATTTTCGATCGTCTCTTTTTCGTACCATGCGGAATAACTTCTTTCCAGGTGTATTTTCGTGTAACAAAGGTTGGATTTTTGGATTCAGCGGGTCAGAATACACCTATGAACCTACCCATCAAAGTTCGATTTGGATTCTGGAGAAAGATATTTCCGACCATCTCTTTTTCGTACCATGCGAAATAACTTTTTTCCAAGCATATTTTTGGTCATCAAAGCTTGGATTCTCGGATTCAGCGGGTCAAAATACACCTATAAACCGACCCATCAAAGTTCGATTTCGATTCCGGGGACAGATATTCTCGATCATCTCTTTTTCGTACCATGCGGAATAACTTTTTTCCAGGTGTATTTTCTTGTAACAAAGGTTGGATTTTTGGATTCAGCGGGTCAAAATACACCTATAAACCCACCCATCAAAGTTCGATTTCGATTCTGGGGACAGATATTTTCGATCATCTCTTTTTCGTACCATGTGAAATAACTTTTTTCCAAGCATATTTTTGGTCATCAAAAGTTGGATTTTCGGATTCAGCGGGTCGAAATACACCTAGAAACTCACCTATCAAAGTCCGATTTCGATTCTGAAAAAAAATATTTTCGATCGTCTCTTTATCGTACCATGCGTAATAACTTCTTTCCAGGTGTATTTTCGTGTAACAAAGGTTGGATTTTTGGATTCAGCGGGTCAAAATACACCTATAAACCCACCCATCAAAGTTCGATTCCGATTCTGGAGACAGATATTCTCGATCATCTCTTTTTCGTACCATGCGAAATAACTTTTTTCCAAGCATATTTTTGGTCATCAAAGCTTGGATTCTCGGATTCAGCGGGTCAAAATACACCTATAAACCGACCCATCAAAGTTCGATTTCGATTCCGGGGACAGATATTTCCGATTATCTCTTTTTCGTACCATGCGAAATAACTTTTTTCCAAGCATATTTTTGGCCATCAAAAAGTGGATTTTCGGATTCAGCGGGTCGAAATACACCTAGAAACTCACCTATCAAAGTCCGATTTCGATTCTGAAGAAAAATATTTTTGATCGTCTCTTTTTCGTACCATGCGGAATAACTTCTTTCCAGGTGTATTTTCGTGTAACAAAGGTTGGATTTTTGGATTCAGCGGGTCAAAATACACCTATAAACCCACCCATCAAAGTTCGATTTCGATTCTGGAGACAGATATTCTCGATCATCTCTTTTTCGTACCATGCGAAATAACTTTTTTCCAAGCATATTTTTGGTCATCAAAGGTTGGATTTTCGGATTCAGCGGGTCGAAATACACCTAGAAACTCACCCATTAAAGTCCGATTTCGATTCTGACAAAAAATATTTTCGATCATCTCTTTTTCGTACCATGCGAAATAACTTCTTTCCAGGTGTATTTTCGTGTAACAAAGGTTGGATTTTTGGATTCAGCGGGTCAAAATACACCTATGAACCCACCCAACGAAGTTCGATTTCGATTCTGGAGACAGATATTTTCGATCATCTCTTTTTCGTACCATGCGAAATAACTTCTTTCCAGGTGTATTTTCGTGTAACAAAGGTTGGATTTTTGGATTCAGCGGGTCAAAATACACCTATGAACCCACCCAACGAAGTTCGATTTCGATTCTGGAGACAGATATTTTCGATCATCTCTTTTTCGTACCATGCGAAATAACTTCTTTCCAGGTGTATTTTCGTGTAACAAAGGTTGGATTTTTGGATTCAGCGGGTCAAAATACACCTATGAACCCACCCAACGAAGTTCGATTTCGATTCTGGAGACAGATATTTTCGATCATCTCTTTTTCGTACCATGCGAAATAACTTCTTTCCAGGTGTATTTTCGTGTAACAAAGGTTGGATTTTTGGATTCAGCGGGTCAAAATACACCTATAAACCCACCCATCAAAGTTCGATTTCGATTCTGGGGACAGATATTTTCGATCATCTCTTTTACGTACCATGCGAAATAACTTTTTTCCAAGCATATTTTTGGTCATCAAAAGTTGGATTTTCGGATTCAGCGGGTCGAAATACACCTAGAAACTCACCCATCAAAGTCCGATTTCGATTCTGAAAAAAAATATTTTCGATCGTCTCTTTTTCGTACCATGCGGAATAACTTCTTTCCAGGTGTATTTTCGTGTAACAAAGGTTGGATTTTTGGATTCAGCGGGTCAAAATACACCTATAAACCCACCCATCAAAGTTCGATTTCGATTCTGGAGACAGATATTCTCGATCATCTCTTTTTCGTACCATGCGAAATAACTTTTTTCCAAGCATATTTTTGGTCATCAAAGGTTGGATTTTCGGATTCAGCGGGTCGAAATACTTCTAGAAACTCACCCATTAAAGTCCGATTTCGATTCTGAAAAAAAATATTTTCGATCATCTCTTTTTCGTACCATGCGAAATAACTTCTTTCCAGGTGTATTTTCGTGTAACAAAGGTTGGATTTTTGGATTCAGCGGGTCAAAATACACCTATGAACCCACCCAACGAAGTTCGATTTCGATTCTGGAGACAGATATTTTCGATCATCTCTTTTTCGTACCATGCGAAATAACTTCTTTCCAGGTGTATTTTCGTGTAACAAAGGTTGGATTTTTGGATTCAGCGGGTCAAAATACACCTATGAACCCACCCAACGAAGTTCGATTTCGATTCTGGAGACAGATATTTTCGATCATCTCTTTTTCGTACCATGCGAAATAACTTCTTTCCAGGTGTATTTTCGTGTAACAAAGGTTGGATTTTTGGATTCAGCGGGTCAGAATACACCTATGAACCCACCCATCAAAGTTCGATTTCGATTCTGGAGACAGATATTCTCGATCATCTCTTCTTCGTACCATGCGGAATAACTTCTTTCCAGGTGTATTTTTGGCCATCAAAGCTTGGATTTTCGGATTCAGCGGGTCAAAATACACCTATAAACCCACCCATCAATGTTCGATTTCAATTCTGGAGACAGATATTCTCGATCATCTCTTTTTCGTACCATGCGGAATAACTTCTTTCCAGGTGTATTTTTGGCCATCAAAGCTTGGATTTTCGGATTCAGCGGGTCAAAATACACCTATATACCCACCCATCAAAGTTCGATTTCGATTCTGTAGACAGATATTTTCGATCATCTCTTTTTCGTACCATGCGGAATAACTTCTTTCCAGGTGTATTTTCGTGTAACAAAGGTTGGATTTTTGGATTCAGCGGGTCAAAATACACCTATAAACCCACCCATCAAAGTTCGATTTCGATTCTGGAGACAGATATTCTCGATCATCTCTTTTTCGTACCATGCGAAATAACTTTTTTCCAAGCATATTTTTGGTCATCAAAGGTTGGATTTTCGGATTCAGCGGGTCGAAATACACCTAGAAACTCACCCATTAAAGTCCGATTTCGATTCTGAAAAAAAATATTTTCGATCATCTCTTTTTCGTACCATGCGAAATAACTTCTTTCCAGGTGTATTTTCGTGTAACAAAGGTTGGATTTTTGGATTCAGCGGGTCAAAATACACCTATGAACCCACCCAACGAAGTTCGATTTCGATTCTGGAGACAGATATTTTCGATCATCTCTTTTTCGTACCATGCGAAATAACTTCTTTCCAGGTGTATTTTCGTGTAACAAAGGTTGGATTTTTGGATTCAGCGGGTCAAAATACACCTATGAACCCACCCAACGAAGTTCGATTTCGATTCTGGAGACAGATATTTTCGATCATCTCTTTTTCGTACCATGCGAAATAACTTCTTTCCAGGTGTATTTTCGTGTAACAAAGCTTGGATTCTCGGATTCAGCGGGTCAAAATACACCTATAAACCGACCCATCAAAGTTCGATTTCGATTCCGGGGACAGATATTCTCGATCATCTCTTTTTCGTACCATGCGAAATAACTTTTTTCCAAGCATATTTTTGGTCATCAAAGGTTGGATTTTCGGATTCAGCTGGTCGAAATACACCTAGAAACTCAGCCATCAAAGTCCGATTTTGATTCTGAAAAAAAATATTTTCGATCGTCTCTTTTTCGTACCATGCGAAATAACTTCTTTCCAGGCGTATTTTCGTGCAACAAAGGTTGGATTTTTGGATTCAGCGGGTCAAAATACACCTATAAACCCACCCAACGAAGTTCGATTTCGATTCTGGAGACAGATATTTTCGATCATCTCTTTTTCGTACCATGCGAAATAACTTCTTTCCAGGTGTATTTTCGTGTAACAAAGGTTGGATTTTTGGATTCAGCGGGTCAGAATACACCTATGAACCTACCCATCAAAGTTCGATTTCGATTCTGGAGAAAGATATTTCCGACCATCTCTTTTTCGTACCATGCGAAATAACTTTTTTCCAAGCATATTTTTGGTCATCAAAGCTTGGATTCTCGGATTCAGCGGGTCAAAATACACCTATAAACCGACCCATCAAAGTTCGATTTCGATTCCGGGGACAGATATTCTCGATCATCTCTTTTTCGTACCATGCGGAATAACTTCTTTCCAGGTGTATTTTCGTGTAACAAAGGTTGGATTTTTGGATTCAGCGGGTCAAAATACACCTATAAACCCACCCATCAAAGTTCGATTTCGATTCTGGGGACAGATATTTTCGATCATCTCTTTTTCGTACCATGCGAAATAACTTTTTTCCAAGCATATTTTTGGTCATCAAAAGTTGGATTTTCGGATTCAGCGGGTCGAAATACACCTAGAAACTCACCTATCAAAGTCCGATTTCGATTCTGAAAAAAAATATTTTCGATCGTCTCTTTTTCGTACCATGCGGAATAACTTCTTTCCAGGTGTATTTTCGTGTAACAAAGGTTGGATTTTTGGATTCAGCGGGTCAGAATACACCTATGAACCTACCCATCAAAGTTCGATTTCGATTCTGGAGAAAGATATTTCCGACCATCTCTTTTTCGTACCATGCGAAATAACTTTTTTCCAAGCATATTTTCGGTCATCAAAGCTTGGATTCTCGGATTCAGCGGGTCAAAATACACCTATAAACCGACCCATCAAAGTTCGATTTCGATTCCGGGGACAGATATTCTCGATCATCTCTTTTTCGTACCATGCGGAATAACTTTTTTCCAGGTGTATTATCTTGTAACGAAGGTTGGATTTTTGGATTCAGCGGGTCAAAATACACCTATAAACCCACCCATCAAAGTTCGATTTCGATTCTGGGGACAGATATTTTCGATCATCTCTTTTTCGTACCATGTGAAATAACTTTTTTCCAAGCATATTTTTGGTCATCAAAAGTTGGATTTTCGGATTCAGCGGGTCGAAATACACCTAGAAACTCACCTATCAAAGTCCGATTTCGATTCTGAAAAAAAATATTTTCGATCGTCTCTTTTTCGTACCATGCGTAATAACTTCTTTCCAGGTGTATTTTCGTGTAACAAAGGTTGGATTTTTGGATTCAGCGGGTCAAAATACACCTATAAACCCACCCATCAAAGTTCGATTCCGATTCTGGAGACAGATATTCTCGATCATCTCTTTTTCGTACCATGCGAAATAACTTTTTTCCAAGCATATTTTTGGTCATCAAAGCTTGGATTCTCGGATTCAGCGGGTCAAAATACACCTATAAACCGACCCATCAAAGTTCGATTTCGATTCCGGGGACAGATATTTCCGATCATCTCTTTTTCGTACCATGCGAAATAACTTTTTTCCAAGCATATTTTTGGCCATCAAAAAGTGGATTTTCGGATTCAGCGGGTCGAAATACACCTAGAAACTCACCTATCAAAGTCCGATTTCGATTCTGAAGAAAAATATTTTCGATCGTCTCTTTTTCGTACCATGCGGAATAACTTCTTTCCAGGTGTATTTTCGTGTAACAAAGGTTGGATTTTTGGATTCAGCGGGTCAAAATACACCTATAAACCCACCCATCAAAGTTCGATTTCGATTCTGGAGACAGATATTCTCGATCATCTCTTTTTCGTACCATGCGGAATAACTTCTTTCCAGGTGTATTTTTGGCCATCAAAGCTTGGATTTTCGGATTCAGCGGGTCAAAATACACCTATAAACCCACCCATCAAAGTTCGATTTCGATTCTGTAGACAGATATTTTCGATCATCTCTTTTTCGTACCATGCGGAATAACTTCTTTCCAGGTGTATTTTTGGCCATCAAAACTTGGATTCTCGGATTCATCGGGTCAAAATACACCTATAAACCCACCCATCAAAGTTCGATTTCGATTCTGTAGACAGATATTTTCGATCATCTCTTTTTCGTACCATGCGAAATAACTTTTTTCCAAGCATATTTTTGGTCATCAAAGGTTGGATTCTCGGATTCAGCTGGTCGAAATACACCCAGAAACTCAGCCATCAAAGTCCGATTTTGATTCTGAAAAAAAATATTTTCGATCGTCTCTTTTTCGTACCATGCGAAATAACTTCTTTCCAGGCGTATTTTCGTGCAACAAAGGTTGGATTTTTGGATTCAGCGGGTCAAAATACACCTATAAACCCACCCAACGAAGTTCGATTTCGATTCTGGAGACAGATATTTTCGATCATCTCTTTTTCGTACCATGCGAAATAACTTCTTTCCAGGTGTATTTTCGTGTAACAAAGGTTGGATTTTTGGATTCAGCGGGTCAGAATACACCTATGAACCTACCCATCAAAGTTCGATTTCGATTCTGGAGAAAGATATTTCCGACCATCTCTTTTTCGTACCATGCGAAATAACTTTTTTCCAAGCATATTTTTGGTCATCAAAGCTTGGATTCTCGGATTCAGCGGGTCAAAATACACCTATAAACCGACCCATCAAAGTTCGATTTCGATTCCGGGGACAGATATTCTCGATCATCTCTTTTTCGTACCATGCGGAATAACTTCTTTCCAGGTGTATTTTCGTGTAACAAAGGTTGGATTTTTGGATTCAGCGGGTCAAAATACACCTATAAACCCACCCATCAAAGTTCGATTTCGATTCTGGGGACAGATATTTTCGATCATCTCTTTTTCGTACCATGCGAAATAACTTTTTTCCAAGCATATTTTTGGTCATCAAAAGTTGGATTTTCGGATTCAGCGGGTCGAAATACACCTAGAAACTCACCTATCAAAGTCCGATTTCGATTCTGAAAAAAAATATTTTCGATCGTCTCTTTTTCGTACCATGCGGAATAACTTCTTTCCAGGTGTATTTTCGTGTAACAAAGGTTGGATTTTTGGATTCAGCGGGTCAGAATACACCTATGAACCTACCCATCAAAGTTCGATTTCGATTCTGGAGAAAGATATTTCCGACCATCTCTTTTTCGTACCATGCGAAATAACTTTTTTCCAAGCATATTTTCGGTCATCAAAGCTTGGATTCTCGGATTCAGCGGGTCAAAATACACCTATAAACCGACCCATCAAAGTTCGATTTCGATTCCGGGGACAGATATTCTCGATCATCTCTTTTTCGTACCATGCGGAATAACTTTTTTCCAGGTGTATTATCTTGTAACGAAGGTTGGATTTTTGGATTCAGCGGGTCAAAATACACCTATAAACCCACCCATCAAAGTTCGATTTCGATTCTGGGGACAGATATTTTCGATCATCTCTTTTTCGTACCATGTGAAATAACTTTTTTCCAAGCATATTTTTGGTCATCAAAAGTTGGATTTTCGGATTCAGCGGGTCGAAATACACCCAGAAACTCAGCCATCAAAGTCCGATTTTGATTCTGAAAAAAAATATTTTCGATCGTCTCTTTTTCGTACCATGCGAAATAACTTCTTTCCAGGCGTATTTTCGTGCAACAAAGGTTGGATTTTTGGATTCAGCGGGTCAAAATACACCTATAAACCCACCCAACGAAGTTCGATTTCGATTCTGGAGACAGATATTTTCGATCATCTCTTTTTCGTACCATGCGAAATAACTTCTTTCCAGGTGTATTTTCGTGTAACAAAGGTTGGATTTTTGGATTCAGCGGGTCAGAATACACCTATGAACCTACCCATCAAAGTTCGATTTCGATTCTGGAGAAAGATATTTCCGACCATCTCTTTTTCGTACCATGCGAAATAACTTTTTTCCAAGCATATTTTTGGTCATCAAAGCTTGGATTCTCGGATTCAGCGGGTCAAAATACACCTATAAACCGACCCATCAAAGTTCGATTTCGATTCCGGGGACAGATATTCTCGATCATCTCTTTTTCGTACCATGCGGAATAACTTCTTTCCAGGTGTATTTTCGTGTAACAAAGGTTGGATTTTTGGATTCAGCGGGTCAAAATACACCTATAAACCCACCCATCAAAGTTCGATTTCGATTCTGGGGACAGATATTTTCGATCATCTCTTTTTCGTACCATGCGAAATAACTTTTTTCCAAGCATATTTTTGGTCATCAAAAGTTGGATTTTCGGATTCAGCGGGTCGAAATACACCTAGAAACTCACCTATCAAAGTCCGATTTCGATTCTGAAAAAAAATATTTTCGATCGTCTCTTTTTCGTACCATGCGGAATAACTTCTTTCCAGGTGTATTTTCGTGTAACAAAGGTTGGATTTTTGGATTCAGCGGGTCAGAATACACCTATGAACCTACCCATCAAAGTTCGATTTCGATTCTGGAGAAAGATATTTCCGACCATCTCTTTTTCGTACCATGCGAAATAACTTTTTTCCAAGCATATTTTCGGTCATCAAAGCTTGGATTCTCGGATTCAGCGGGTCAAAATACACCTATAAACCGACCCATCAAAGTTCGATTTCGATTCCGGGGACAGATATTCTCGATCATCTCTTTTTCGTACCATGCGGAATAACTTTTTTCCAGGTGTATTATCTTGTAACGAAGGTTGGATTTTTGGATTCAGCGGGTCAAAATACACCTATAAACCCACCCATCAAAGTTCGATTTCGATTCTGGGGACAGATATTTTCGATCTTCTCTTTTTCGTACCATGTGAAATAACTTTTTTCCAAGCATATTTTTGGTCATCAAAAGTTGGATTTTCGGATTCAGCGGGTCGAAATACACCTAGAAACTCACCTATCAAAGTCCGATTTCGATTCTGAAAAAAAATATTTTCGATCGTCTCTTTTTCGTACCATGCGTAATAACTTCTTTCCAGGTGTATTTTCGTGTAACAAAGGTTGGATTTTTGGATTCAGCGGGTCAAAATACACCTATAAACCCACCCATCAAAGTTCGATTCCGATTCTGGAGACAGATATTCTCGATCATCTCTTTTTCGTACCATGCGAAATAACTTTTTTCCAAGCATATTTTTGGTCATCAAAGCTTGGATTCTCGGATTCAGCGGGTCAAAATACACCTATAAACCGACCCATCAAAGTTCGATTTCGATTCCGGGGACAGATATTTCCGATCATCTCTTTTTCGTACCATGCGAAATAACTTTTTTCCAAGCATATTTTTGGCCATCAAAAAGTGGATTTTCGGATTCAGCGGGTCGAAATACACCTAGAAACTCACCTATCAAAGTCCGATTTCGATTCTGAAGAAAAATATTTTCGATCGTCTCTTTTTCGTACCATGCGGAATAACTTCTTTCCAGGTGTATTTTCGTGTAACAAAGGATGGATTTTTGGATTCAGCGGGTCAAAATACACCTATAAACCCACCCATCAAAGTTCGATTTCGATTCTGGAGACAGATATTCTCGATCATCTCTTTTTCGTACCATGCGGAATAACTTCTTTCCAGGTGTATTTTTGGCCATCAAAGCTTGGATTTTCGGATTCAGCGGGTCAAAATACACCTATAAACCCACCCATCAAAGTTCGATTTCGATTCTGTAGACAGATATTTTCGATCATCTCTTTTTCGTACCATGCGGAATAACTTCTTTCCAGGTGTATTTTTGGCCATCAAAACTTGGATTCTCGGATTCATCGGGTCAAAATACACCTATAAACCCACCCATCAAAGTTCGATTTCGATTCTGTAGACAGATATTTTCGATCATCTCTTTTTCGTACCATGCGAAATAACTTTTTTCCAAGCATATTTTTGGTCATCAAAGGTTGGATTCTCGGATTCAGCTGGTCGAAATACACCCAGAAACTCAGCCATCAAAGTCCGATTTTGATTCTGAAAAAAAATATTTTCGATCGTCTCTTTTTCGTACCATGCGAAATAACTTCTTTCCAGGCGTATTTTCGTGCAACAAAGGTTGGATTTTTGGATTCAGCGGGTCAAAATACACCTATAAACCCACCCAACGAAGTTCGATTTCGATTCTGGAGACAGATATTTTCGATCATCTCTTTTTCGTACCATGCGAAATAACTTCTTTCCAGGTGTATTTTCGTGTAACAAAGGTTGGATTTTTGGATTCAGCGGGTCAGAATACACCTATGAACCTACCCATCAAAGTTCGATTTCGATTCTGGAGAAAGATATTTCCGACCATCTCTTTTTCGTACCATGCGAAATAACTTTTTTCCAAGCATATTTTTGGTCATCAAAGCTTGGATTCTCGGATTCAGCGGGTCAAAATACACCTATAAACCGACCCATCAAAGTTCGATTTCGATTCCGGGGACAGATATTCTCGATCATCTCTTTTTCGTACCATGCGGAATAACTTCTTTCCAGGTGTATTTTCGTGTAACAAAGGTTGGATTTTTGGATTCAGCGGGTCAAAATACACCTATAAACCCACCCATCAAAGTTCGATTTCGATTCTGGGGACAGATATTTTCGATCATCTCTTTTTCGTACCATGCGAAATAACTTTTTTCCAAGCATATTTTTGGTCATCAAAAGTTGGATTTTCGGATTCAGCGGGTCGAAATACACCTAGAAACTCACCTATCAAAGTCCGATTTCGATTCTGAAAAAAAATATTTTCGATCGTCTCTTTTTCGTACCATGCGGAATAACTTCTTTCCAGGTGTATTTTCGTGTAACAAAGGTTGGATTTTTGGATTCAGCGGGTCAGAATACACCTATGAACCTACCCATCAAAGTGCGATTTCGATTCTGGAGAAAGATATTTCCGACCATCTCTTTTTCGTACCATGCGAAATAACTTTTTTCCAAGCATATTTTCGGTCATCAAAGCTTGGATTCTCGGATTCAGCGGGTCAAAATACACCTATAAACCGACCCATCAAAGTTCGATTTCGATTCCGGGGACAGATATTCTCGATCATCTCTTTTTCGTACCATGCGGAATAACTTTTTTCCAGGTGTATTATCTTGTAACGAAGGTTGGATTTTTGGATTCAGCGGGTCAAAATACACCTATAAACCCACCCATCAAAGTTCGATTTCGATTCTGGGGACAGATATTTTCGATCATCTCTTTTTCGTACCATGTGAAATAACTTTTTTCCAAGCATATTTTTGGTCATCAAAAGTTGGATTTTCGGATTCAGCGGGTCGAAATACACCTAGAAACTCACCTATCAAAGTCCGATTTCGATTCTGAAAAAAAATATTTTCGATCGTCTCTTTTTCGTACCATGCGTAATAACTTCTTTCCAGGTGTATTTTCGTGTAACAAAGGTTGGATTTTTGGATTCAGCGGGTCAAAATACACCTATAAACCCACCCATCAAAGTTCGATTCCGATTCTGGAGACAGATATTCTCGATCATCTCTTTTTCGTACCATGCGAAATAACTTTTTTCCAAGCATATTTTTGGTCATCAAAGCTTGGATTCTCGGATTCAGCGGGTCAAAATACACCTATAAACCGACCCATCAAAGTTCGATTTCGATTCCGGGGACAGATATTTCCGATCATCTCTTTTTCGTACCATGCGAAATAACTTTTTTCCAAGCATATTTTTGGCCATCAAAAAGTGGATTTTCGGATTCAGCGGGTCGAAATACACCTAGAAACTCACCTATCAAAGTCCGATTTCGATTCTGAAGAAAAATATTTTCGATCGTCTCTTTTTCGTACCATGCGGAATAACTTCTTTCCAGGTGTATTTTCGTGTAACAAAGGTTGGATTTTTGGATTCAGCGGGTCAAAATACACCTATAAACCCACCCATCAAAGTTCGATTTCGATTCTGGAGACAGATATTCTCGATCATCTCTTTTTCGTACCATGCGGAATAACTTCTTTCCAGGTGTATTTTTGGCCATCAAAGCTTGGATTTTCGGATTCAGCGGGTCAAAATACACCTATAAACCCACCCATCAAAGTTCGATTTCGATTCTGTAGACAGATATTTTCGATCATCTCTTTTTCGTACCATGCGGAATAACTTCTTTCCAGGTGTATTTTTGGCCATCAAAACTTGGATTCTCGGATTCATCGGGTCAAAATACACCTATAAACCCACCCATAAAAGTTCGATTTCGATTCTGTAGACAGATATTTTCGATCATCTCTTTTTCGTACCATGCGAAATAACTTTTTTCCAAGCATATTTTTGGTCATCAAAGGTTGGATTCTCGGATTCAGCTGGTCGAAATACACCCAGAAACTCAGCCATCAAAGTCCGATTTTGATTCTGAAAAAAAATATTTTCGATCGTCTCTTTTTCGTACCATGCGAAATAACTTCTTTCCAGGCGTATTTTCGTGCAACAAAGGTTGGATTTTTGGATTCAGCGGGTCAAAATACACCTATAAACCCACCCAACGAAGTTCGATTTCGATTCTGGAGACAGATATTTTCGATCATCTCTTTTTCGTACCATGCGAAATAACTTCTTTCCAGGTGTATTTTCGTGTAACAAAGGTTGGATTTTTGGATTCAGCGGGTCAGAATACACCTATGAACCTACCCATCAAAGTTCGATTTCGATTCTGGAGAAAGATATTTCCGACCATCTCTTTTTCGTACCATGCGAAATAACTTTTTTCCAAGCATATTTTTGGTCATCAAAGCTTGGATTCTCGGATTCAGCGGGTCAAAATACACCTATAAACCGACCCATCAAAGTTCGATTTCGATTCCGGGGACAGATATTCTCGATCATCTCTTTTTCGTACCATGCGGAATAACTTCTTTCCAGGTGTATTTTCGTGTAACAAAGGTTGGATTTTTGGATTCAGCGGGTCAAAATACACCTATAAACCCACCCATCAAAGTTCGATTTCGATTCTGGGGACAGATATTTTCGATCATCTCTTTTTCGTACCATGCGAAATAACTTTTTTCCAAGCATATTTTTGGTCATCAAAAGTTGGATTTTCGGATTCAGCGGGTCGAAATACACCTAGAAACTCACACATCAAAGTCCGATTTCGATTCTGAAAAAAAATATTTTCGATCGTCTCTTTTTCGTACCATGCGGAATAACTTCTTTCCAGGTGTATTTTCGTGTAACAAAGGTTGGATTTTTGGATTCAGCGGGTCAAAATACACCTATAAACCCACCCATCAAAGTTCGATTTCGATTCTGGAGACAGATATTCTCGATCATCTCTTTTTCGTACCATGCGAAATAACTTTTTTCCAAGCATATTTTTGGTCATCAAAGGTTGGATTTTCGGATTCAGCGGGTCGAAATACACCTAGAAACTCACCCATTAAAGTCCGATTTCGATTCTGAAAAAAAATATTTTCGATCATCTCTTTTTCGTACCATGCGAAATAACTTCTTTCCAGGTGTATTTTCGTGTAACAAAGGTTGGATTTTTGGATTCAGCGGGTCAAAATACACCTATGAACCCACCCAACGAAGTTCGATTTCGATTCTGGAGACAGATATTTTCGATCATCTCTTTTTCGTACCATGCGAAATAACTTCTTTCCAGGTGTATTTTCGTGTAACAAAGGTTGGATTTTTGGATTCAGCGGGTCAAAATACACCTATGAACCCACCCAACGAAGTTCGATTTCGATTCTGGAGACAGATATTTTCGATCATCTCTTTTTCGTACCATGCGAAATAACTTCTTTCCAGGTGTATTTTCGTGTAACAAAGGTTGGATTTTTGGATTCAGCGGGTCAGAATACACCTATGAACCCACCCATCAAAGTTCGATTTCGATTCTGGAGACAGATATTCTCGATCATCTCTCCTTCGTACCATGCGGAATAACTTCTTTCCAGGTGTATTTTTGGCCATCAAAGCTTGGATTTTCGGATTCAGCGGGTCAAAATACACCTATAAACCCACCCATCAATGTTCGATTTCAATTCTGGAGACAGATATTCTCGATCATCTCTTTTTCGTACCATGCGGAATAACTTCTTTCCAGGTGTATTTTTGGCCATCAAAGCTTGGATTTTCGGATTCAGCGGGTCAAAATACACCTATATACCCACCCATCAAAGTTCGATTTCGATTCTGTAGACAGATATTTTCGATCATCTCTTTTTCGTACCATGCGGAATAACTTCTTTCCAGGTGTATTTTCGTGTAACAAAGGTTGGATTTTTGGATTCAGCGGGTCAAAATACACCTATAAACCCACCCATCAAAGTTCGATTTCGATTCTGGAGACAGATATTCTCGATCATCTCTTTTTCGTACCATGCGAAATAACTTTTTTCCAAGCATATTTTTGGTCATCAAAGGTTGGATTTTCGGATTCAGCGGGTCGAAATACACCTAGAAACTCACCCATTAAAGTCCGATTTCGATTCTGAAAAAAAATATTTTCGATCATCTCTTTTTCGTACCATGCGAAATAACTTCTTTCCAGGTGTATTTTCGTGTAACAAAGGTTGGATTTTTGGATTCAGCGGGTCAAAATACACCTATGAACCCACCCAACGAAGTTCGATTTCGATTCTGGAGACAGATATTTTCGATCATCTCTTTTTCGTACCATGCGAAATAACTTCTTTCCAGGTGTATTTTCGTGTAACAAAGGTTGGATTTTTGGATTCAGCGGGTCAAAATACACCTATGAACCCACCCAACGGAGTTCGATTTCGATTCTGGAGACAGATATTGTCGATCATCTCTTTTTCGTACCATGCGAAATAACTTCTTTCCAGGTGTATTTTCGTGTAACAAAGGTTGGATTTTTGGATTCAGCGGGTCAAAATACACCTATGAACCCACCCAACGAAGTTCGATTTCGATTCTGGAGACAGATATTTTCGATCATCTCTTTTTCGTACCATGCGAAATAACTTCTTTCCAGGTGTATTTTCGTGTAACAAAGGTTGGATTTTTGGATTCAGCGGGTCAAAATACACCTATAAACCCACCCATCAAAGTTCGATTTCGATTCTGGGGACAGATATTTTCGATCATCTCTTTTACGTACCATGCGAAATAACTTTTTTCCAAGCATATTTTTGGTCATCAAAAGTTGGATTTTCGGATTCAGCGGGTCGAAATACACCTAGAAACTCACCCATCAAAGTCCGATTTCGAATCTGAAAAAAAATATTTTGGATCGTCTCTTTTTCGTACCATGCGGAATAACTTCTTTCCAGGTGTATTTTCGTGTAACAAAGGTTGGATTTTTGAATTCAGCGGGTCAAAATACACCTATAAACCCACCCATCAAAGTTCGATTTCGATTCTGGAGACAGATATTCTCGATCATCTCTTTTTCGTACCATGCGAAATAACTTTTTTCCAAGCATATTTTTGGTCATCAAAGGTTGGATTTTCGGATTCAGCGGGTCGAAATACACCTAGAAACTCACCCATTAAAGTCCGATTTCGATTCTGAAAAAAAATATTTTCGATCATCTCTTTTTCGTACCATGCGAAATAACTTCTTTCCAGGTGTATTTTCGTGTAACAAAGGTTGGATTTTTGGATTCAGCGGGTCAAAATACACCTATGAACACACCCAACGAAGTTCGATTTCGATTCTGGAGACAGATATTTTCGATCATCTCTTTTTCGTACCATGCGAAATAACTTCTTTCCAGGTGTATTTTCGTGTAACAAAGGTTGGATTTTTGGATTCAGCGGGTCAAAATACACCTATGAACCCACTCAACGAAGTTCGATTTCGATTCTGGAGACAGATATTTTCGATCATCTCTTTTTCGTACCATGCGAAATAACTTCTTTCCAGGTGTATTTTCGTGTAACAAAGGTTGGATTTTTGGATTCAGCGGGTCAAAATACACCTATGAACCCACCCAACGAAGTTCGATTTCGATTCTGGAGACAGATATTTTCGATCATCTCTTTTTCGTACCATGCGAAATAACTTCTTTCCAGGTGTATTTTCGTGTAACAAAGGTTGGATTTTTGGATTCAGCGGGTCAGAATACACCTAGAAACTCACCTATCAAAGTCCGATTTCGATTCTGAAGAAAAATATTTTCGATCGTCTCTTTTTCGTACCATGCGGAATAACTTCTTTCCAGGTGTATTTTCGTGTAACAAAGGTTGGATTTTTGGATTCAGCGGGTCAAAATACACCTATAAACCCACCCATCAAAGTTCGATTTCGATTCTGGAGACAGATATTCTCGATCATCTCTTTTTCGTACCATGCGGAATAACTTCTTTCCAGGTGTATTTTTGGCCATCAAAGCTTGGATTTTCGGATTCAGCGGGTCAAAATACACCTATAAACCCACCCATCAAAGTTCGATTTCGATTCTGTAGACAGATATTTTCGATCATCTCTTTTTCGTACCATGCGGAATAACTTCTTTCCAGGTGTATTTTTGGCCATCAAAACTTGGATTCTCGGATTCATCGGGTCAAAATACACCTATAAACCCACCCATAAAAGTTCGATTTCGATTCTGTAGACAGATATTTTCGATCATCTCTTTTTCGTACCATGCGATATAACTTTTTTCCAAGCATATTTTTGGTCATCAAAGGTTGGATTCTCGGATTCAGCTGGTCGAAATACACCCAGAAACTCAGCCATCAAAGTCCGATTTTGATTCTGAAAAAAAATATTTTCGATCGTCTCTTTTTCGTACCATGCGAAATAACTTCTTTCCAGGCGTATTTTCGTGCAACAAAGGTTGGATTTTTGGATTCAGCGGGTCAAAATACACCTATAAACCCACCCAACGAAGTTCGATTTCGATTCTGGAGACAGATATTTTCGATCATCTCTTTTTCGTACCATGCGAAATAACTTCTTTCCAGGTGTATTTTCGTGTAACAAAGGTTGGATTTTTGGATTCAGCGGGTCAGAATACACCTATGAACCTACCCATCAAAGTTCGATTTCGATTCTGGAGAAAGATATTTCCGACCATCTCTTTTTCGTACCATGCGAAATAACTTTTTTCCAAGCATATTTTTGGTCATCAAAGCTTGGATTCTCGGATTCAGCGGGTCAAAATACACCTATAAACCGACCCATCAAAGTTCGATTTCGATTCCGGGGACAGATATTCTCGATCATCTCTTTTTCGTACCATGCGGAATAACTTCTTTCCAGGTGTATTTTCGTGTAACAAAGGTTGGATTTTTGGATTCAGCGGGTCAAAATACACCTATAAACCCACCCATCAAAGTTCGATTTCGATTCTGGGGACAGATATTTTCGATCATCTCTTTTTCGTACCATGCGAAATAACTTTTTTCCAAGCATATTTTTGGTCATCAAAAGTTGGATTTTCGGATTCAGCGGGTCGAAATACACCTAGAAACTCACACATCAAAGTCCGATTTCGATTCTGAAAAAAAATATTTTCGATCGTCTCTTTTTCGTACCATGCGGAATAACTTCTTTCCAGGTGTATTTTCGTGTAACAAAGGTTGGATTTTTGGATTCAGCGGGTCAAAATACACCTATAAACCCACCCATCAAAGTTCGATTTCGATTCTGGAGACAGATATTCTCGATCATCTCTTTTTCGTACCATGCGAAATAACTTTTTTCCAAGCATATTTTTGGTCATCAAAGGTTGGATTTTCGGATTCAGCGGGTCGAAATACACCTAGAAACTCACCCATTAAAGTCCGATTTCGATTCTGAAAAAAAATATTTTCGATCATCTCTTTTTCGTACCATGCGAAATAACTTCTTTCCAGGTGTATTTTCGTGTAACAAAGGTTGGATTTTTGGATTCAGCGGGTCAAAATACACCTATGAACCCACCCAACGAAGTTCGATTTCGATTCTGGAGACAGATATTTTCGATCATCTCTTTTTCGTACCATGCGAAATAACTTCTTTCCAGGTGTATTTTCGTGTAACAAAGGTTGGATTTTTGGATTCAGCGGGTCAAAATACACCTATGAACCCACCCAACGAAGTTCGATTTCGATTCTGGAGACAGATATTTTCGATCATCTCTTTTTCGTACCATGCGAAATAACTTCTTTCCAGGTGTATTTTCGTGTAACAAAGGTTGGATTTTTGGATTCAGCGGGTCAGAATACACCTATGAACCCACCCATCAAAGTTCGATTTCGATTCTGGAGACAGATATTCTCGATCATCTCTCCTTCGTACCATGCGGAATAACTTCTTTCCAGGTGTATTTTTGGCCATCAAAGCTTGGATTTTCGGATTCAGCGGGTCAAAATACACCTATAAACCCACCCATCAATGTTCGATTTCAATTCTGGAGACAGATATTCTCGATCATCTCTTTTTCGTACCATGCGGAATAACTTCTTTCCAGGTGTATTTTTGGCCATCAAAGCTTGGATTTTCGGATTCAGCGGGTCAAAATACACCTATATACCCACCCATCAAAGTTCGATTTCGATTCTGTAGACAGATATTTTCGATCATCTCTTTTTCGTACCATGCGGAATAACTTCTTTCCAGGTGTATTTTCGTGTAACAAAGGTTGGATTTTTGGATTCAGCGGGTCAAAATACACCTATAAACCCACCCATCAAAGTTCGATTTCGATTCTGGAGACAGATATTCTCGATCATCTCTTTTTCGTACCATGCGAAATAACTTTTTTCCAAGCATATTTTTGGTCATCAAAGGTTGGATTTTCGGATTCAGCGGGTCGAAATACACCTAGAAACTCACCCATTAAAGTCCGATTTCGATTCTGAAAAAAAATATTTTCGATCATCTCTTTTTCGTACCATGCGAAATAACTTCTTTCCAGGTGTATTTTCGTGTAACAAAGGTTGGATTTTTGGATTCAGCGGGTCAAAATACACCTATGAACCCACCCAACGAAGTTCGATTTCGATTCTGGAGACAGATATTTTCGATCATCTCTTTTTCGTACCATGCGAAATAACTTCTTTCCAGGTGTATTTTCGTGTAACAAAGGTTGGATTTTTGGATTCAGCGGGTCAAAATACACCTATGAACCCACCCAACGGAGTTCGATTTCGATTCTGGAGACAGATATTGTCGATCATCTCTTTTTCGTACCATGCGAAATAACTTCTTTCCAGGTGTATTTTCGTGTAACAAAGGTTGGATTTTTGGATTCAGCGGGTCAAAATACACCTATGAACCCACTCAACGAAGTTCGATTTCGATTCTGGAGACAGATATTTTCGATCATCTCTTTTTCGTACCATGCGAAATAACTTCTTTCCAGGTGTATTTTCGTGTAACAAAGGTTGGATTTTTGGATTCAGCGGGTCAAAATACACCTATAAACCCACCCATCAAAGTTCGATTTCGATTCTGGGGACAGATATTTTCGATCATCTCTTTTACGTACCATGCGAAATAACTTTTTTCCAAGCATATTTTTGGTCATCAAAAGTTGGATTTTCGGATTCAGCGGGTCGAAATACACCTAGAAACTCACCCATCAAAGTCCGATTTCGAATCTGAAAAAAAATATTTTGGATCGTCTCTTTTTCGTACCATGCGGAATAACTTCTTTCCAGGTGTATTTTCGTGTAACAAAGGTTGGATTTTTGAATTCAGCGGGTCAAAATACACCTATAAACCCACCCATCAAAGTTCGATTTCGATTCTGGAGACAGATATTCTCGATCATCTCTTTTTCGTACCATGCGAAATAACTTTTTTCCAAGCATATTTTTGGTCATCAAAGGTTGGATTTTCGGATTCAGCGGGTCGAAATACACCTAGAAACTCACCCATTAAAGTCCGATTTCGATTCTGAAAAAAAATATTTTCGATCATCTCTTTTTCGTACCATGCGAAATAACTTCTTTCCAGGTGTATTTTCGTGTAACAAAGGTTGGATTTTTGGATTCAGCGGGTCAAAATACACCTATGAACACACCCAACGAAGTTCGATTTCGATTCTGGAGACAGATATTTTCGATCATCTCTTTTTCGTACCATGCGAAATAACTTCTTTCCAGGTGTATTTTCGTGTAACAAAGGTTGGATTTTTGGATTCAGCGGGTCAAAATACACCTATGAACCCACTCAACGAAGTTCGATTTCGATTCTGGAGACAGATATTTTCGATCATCTCTTTTTCGTACCATGCGAAATAACTTCTTTCCAGGTGTATTTTCGTGTAACAAAGGTTGGATTTTTGGATTCAGCGGGTCAAAATACACCTATGAACCCACCCAACGAAGTTCGATTTCGATTCTGGAGACAGATATTTTCGATCATCTCTTTTTCGTACCATGCGAAATAACTTCTTTCCAGGTGTATTTTCGTGTAACAAAGGTTGGATTTTTGGATTCAGCGGGTCAGAATACACCTATGAACCCACCCATCAAAGTTCGATTTCGATTCTGGAGACAGATATTCTCGATCATCTCTTCTTCGTACCATGCGAAATAACTTCTTTCCAAGCATATTTTTGGTCATCAAAGCTTGGATTCTCGGATTCGGCGGGTCAAAATACACCTATAAACCAACCCATCAAAGTTCGATTTCGATTCCGGGGACAGATATTTCCGATCATCTCTTTTTCGTACCATGCGAAATAACTTTTTTCCAAGCATATTTTTGGCCATCAAAAAGTGGATTTTCGGATTCAGCGGGTCGAAATACACCTAGAAACTCACCCATCAAAGTCCGATTTCGATTCTGAAAAAAAATATTTTCGATCATCTCTTTTTCGTACCATGCGGAATAACTTCTTTCCAGGTGTATTTTTGGCCATCAAAGCTTGGATTTTCGGATTCAGCGGGTCAAAATACACCTATAAACCCACCCATCAAAGTTCGATTTCGATTCTGTAGACAGATATTTTCGATCATCTCTTTTTCGTACCATGCGGAATAACTTCTTTCCAGGTGTATTTTCGTGTAACAAAGGTTGGATTTTTGGATTCAGCGGGTCAAAATACACCTATAAACCCACCCATCAAAGTTCGATTTCGATTCTGGAGACAGATATTCTCGATCATCTCTTTTTCGTACCATGCGAAATAACTTTTTTCCAAGCATATTTTTGGTCATCAAAGGTTGGATTTTCGGATTCAACGGGTCGAAATACATCTAGAAACTCACCCATTAAAGTCCGATTTCGATTCTGACAAAAAATATTTTCGATCATCTCTTTTTCGTACCATGCGAAATAACTTCTTTCCAGGTGTATTTTCGTGTAACAAAGGTTGGATTTTTGGATTCAGCGGGTCAAAATACACCTATGAACCCACCCAACGAAGTTCGATTTCGATTCTGGAGACAGATATTTTCGATCATCTCTTTTTCGTACCATGCGAAATAACTTCTTTTCAGGTGTATTTTCGTGTAACAAAGGTTGGATTTTTGGATTCAGCGGGTCAAAATACACCTATGAACCCACCCAACGAAGTTCGATTTCGATTCTGGAGACAGATATTTTCGATCATCTCTTTTTCGTACCATGCGAAATAACTTCTTTCCAGGTGTATTTTCGTGTAACAAAGGTTGGATTTTTGGATTCAGCGGGTCAAAATACACCTATGAACCCACCCAACGAAGTTCGATTTCGATTCTGGAGACAGATATTTTCGATCATCTCTTTTTCGTACCATGCGAAATAACTTCTTTCCAGGTGTATTTTCGTGTAACAAAGGTTGGATTTTTGGATTCAGCGGGTCAAAATACACCTATAAACCCACCCATCAAAGTTCGATTTCGATTCTGGCGACAGATATTTTCGATCATCTCTTTTACGTACCATGCGAAATAACTTTTTTCCAAGCATATTTTTGGTCATCAAAAGTTGGATATTCGGATTCAGCGGGTCGAAATACACCTAGAAACTCACCCATCAAAGTCCGATTTCGATTCTGAAAAAAAATATTTTCGATCGTCTCTTTTTCGTACCATGCGGAATAACTTCTTTCCAGGTGTATTTTCGTGTAACAAAGGTTGGATTTTTGGATTCAGCGGGTCAAAATACACCTATAAACCCACCCATCAAAGTTCGATTTCGATTCTGGAGACAGATATTCTCGATCATCTCTTTTTCGTACCATGCGAAATAACTTTTTTCCAAGCATATTTTTGGTCATCAAAGGTTGGATTTTCGGATTCAGCGGGTCGAAATACTTCTAGAAACTCACCCATTAAAGTCCGATTTCGATTCTGAAAAAAAATATTTTCGATCATCTCTTTTTCGTACCATGCGAAATAACTTCTTTCCAGGTGTATTTTCGTGTAACAAAGGTTGGATTTTTGGATTCAGCGGGTCAAAATACACCTATGAACCCACCCAACGAAGTCCGAATTCGATTCTGGAGACAGATATTTATCGATCATCTCTTTTTCGTACCATGCGAAATAACTTCTTTCCAGGTGTATTTTCGTGTAACAAAGGTTGGATTTTTGGATTCAGCGGGTCAAAATACACCTATGAACCCACCCAACGAAGTTCGATTTCGATTCTGGAGACAGATATTTTCGATCATCTCTTTTTCGTACCATGCGAAATAACTTCTTTCCAGGTGTATTTTCGTGTAACAAAGGTTGGATTTTTGGATTCAGCGGGTCAGAATACACCTATGAACCCACCCATCAAAGTTCGATTTCGATTCTGGAGACAGATATTCTCGATCATCTCTTCTTCGTACCATGCGGAATAACTTCTTTCCAGGTGTATTTTTGGCCATCAAAGCTTGGATTTTCGTATTCAGCGGGTCAAAATACACCTATAAACCCACCCATCAATGTTCGATTTCAATTCTGGAGACAGATATTCTCGATCATCTCTTTTTCGTACCATGCGGAATAACTTCTTTCCAGGTGTATTTTTGGCCATCAAAGCTTGGATTTTCGGATTCAGCGGGTCAAAATACACCTATATACCCACCCATCAAAGTTCGATTTCGATTCTGTAGACAGATATTTTCGATCATCTCTTTTTCGTACCATGCGAAATAACTTCTTTCCAGGTGTATTTTCGTGTAACAAAGGTTGGATTTTTGGATTCAGCGGGTCAAAATACACCTATGAACCCACCCAACGAAGTTCGATTTCGATTCTGGAGACAGATATTTTCGATCATCTCTTTTTCGTACCATGCGAAATAACTTCTTTCCAGGTGTATTTTCGTGTAACAAAGGTTGGATTTTTGGATTCAGCGGGTCAAAATACACCTATGAACCCACCCAACGAAGTTCGATTTCGATTCTGGAGACAGATATTTTCGATCATCTCTTTTTCGTACCATGCGAAATAACTTCTTTCCAGGTGTATTTTCGTGTAACAAAGGTTGGATTTTTGGATTCAGCGGGTCAAAATACACCTATAAACCCACCCATCAAAGTTCGATTTCGATTCTGGAGACAGATATTCTCGATCATCTCTTTTTCGTACCATGCGAAATAACTTTTTTCCAAGCATATTTTTGGTCATCAAAGGTTGGATTTTCGGATTCAGCGGGTCGAAATACTTCTAGAAACTCACCCATTAAAGTCCGATTTCGATTCTGAAAAAAAATATTTTCGATCATCTCTTTTTCGTACCATGCGAAATAACTTCTTTCCAGGTGTATTTTCGTGTAACAAAGGTTGGATTTTTGGATTCAGCGGGTCAAAATACACCTATGAACCCACCCAACGAAGTCCGAATTCGATTCTGGAGACAGATATTTATCGATCATCTCTTTTTCGTACCATGCGAAATAACTTCTTTCCAGGTGTATTTTCGTGTAACAAAGGTTGGATTTTTGGATTCAGCGGGTCAAAATACACCTATGAACCCACCCAACGAAGTTCGATTTCGATTCTGGAGACAGATATTTTCGATCATCTCTTTTTCGTACCATGCGAAATAACTTCTTTCCAGGTGTATTTTCGTGTAACAAAGGTTGGATTTTTGGATTCAGCGGGTCAGAATACACCTATGAACCCACCCATCAAAGTTCGATTTCGATTCTGGAGACAGATATTCTCGATCATCTCTTCTTCGTACCATGCGGAATAACTTCTTTCCAGGTGTATTTTTGGCCATCAAAGCTTGGATTTTCGGATTCAGCGGGTCAAAATACACCTATAAACCCACCCATCAATGTTCGATTTCAATTCTGGAGACAGATATTCTCGATCATCTCTTTTTCGTACCATGCGGAATAACTTCTTTCCAGGTGTATTTTTGGCCATCAAAGCTTGGATTTTCGGATTCAGCGGGTCAAAATACACCTATATACCCACCCATCAAAGTTCGATTTCGATTCTGTAGACAGATATTTTCGATCATCTCTTTTTCGTACCATGCGGAATAACTTCTTTCCAGGTGTATTTTCGTGTAACAAAGGTTGGATTTTTGGATTCAGCGGGTCAAAATACACCTATAAACCCACCCATCAAAGTTCGATTTCGATTCTGGAGACAGATATTCTCGATCATCTCTTTTTCGTACCATGCGAAATAACTTTTTTCCAAGCATATTTTTGGTCATCAAAGGTTGGATTTTCGGATTCAGCGGGTCGAAATACACCTAGAAACTCACCCATCAAAGTCCGATTTCGATTCTGAAAAAAAATATTTTCGATCATCTCTTTTTCGTACCATGCGAAATAACTTCTTTCCAGGTGTATTTTCGTGTAACAAAGGTTGGATTTTTGGATTCAGCGGGTCAAAATACACCTATGAACCCACCCAACGAAGTTCGATTTCGATTCTGGAGACAGATATTTTCGATCATCTCTTTTTCGTACCATGCGAAATAACTTCTTTCCAGGTGTATTTTCGTGTAACAAACGTTGGATTTTTGGATTCAGCGGGTCAAAATACACCTATGAACCCACCCAACGAAGTTCGATTTCGATTCTGGAGACAGATATTTTCGATCATCTCTTTTTCGTACCATGCGAAATAACTTCTTTCCAGGTGTATTTTCGTGTAACAAAGGTTGGATTTTTGGATTCAGCGGGTCAAAATACACCTATGAACCCACCCAACGAAGTTCGATTTCGATTCTGGAGACAGATATTTTCGATCATCTCTTTTTCGTACCATGCGAAATAACTTCTTTCCAGGTGTATTTTCGTGTAACAAAGGTTGGATTTTTGGATTCAGCGGGTCAAAATACACCTATAAACCCACCCATCAAAGTTCGATTTCGATTCTGGGGACAGATATTTTCGATCATCTCTTTTACGTACCATGCGAAATAACTTTTTTCCAAGCATATTTTTGGTCATCAAAAGTTGGATTTTCGGATTCAGCGGGTCGAAATACACCTAGAAACTCACCCATCAAAGTCCGATTTCGATTCTGAAAAAAAATATTTTCGATCGTCTCTTTTTCGTACCATGCGGAATAACTTCTTTCCATGTGTATTTTCGTGTAACAAAGGTTGGATTTTTGGATTCAGCGGGTCAAAATACACCTATAAACCCACCCATCAAAGTTCGATTTCGATTCTGGAGACAGATATTCTCGATCATCTCTTTTTCGTACCATGCGAAATAACTTTTTTCCAAGCATATTTTTGGTCATCAAAGGTTGGATTTTCGGATTCAGCGGGTCGAAATACACCTAGAAACTCACCCATTAAAGTCCGATTTCGATTCTGAAAAAAAATATTTTCGATCATCTCTTTTTCGTACCATGCGAAATAACTTCTTTCCAGGTGTATTTTCGTGTAACAAAGGTTGGATTTTTGGATTCAGCGGGTCAAAATACACCTATGAACACACCCAACGAAGTTCGATTTCGATTCTGGAGACAGATATTTCCGATCATCTCTTTTTCGTACCATGCGAAATAACTTCTTTCCAGGTGTATTTTCGTGTAACAAAGGTTGGATTTTTGGATTCAGCGGGTCAAAATACACCTATGAACCCACCCAACGAAGTTCGATTTCGATTCTGGAGACAGATATTTTCGATCATCTCTTTTTCGTACCATGCGAAATAACTTCTTTCCAGGTGTATTTTCGTGTAACAAAGGTTGGATTTTTGGATTCAGCGGGTCAGAATACACCTATGAACCCACCCATCAAAGTTCGATTTCGATTCTGGAGACAGATATTCTCGATCATCTCTTCTTCGTACCATGCGAAATAACTTCTTTCCAAGCATATTTTTGGTCATCAAAGCTTGGATTCTCGGATTCGGCGGGTCAAAATACACCTATAAACCAACCCATCAAAGTTCGATTTCGATTCCGGGGACAGATATTTCCGATCATCTCTTTTTCGTACCATGCGAAATAACTTTTTTCCAAGCATATTTTTGGCCATCAAAAAGTGGATTTTCGGATTCAGTGGGTCGAAATACACCTAGAAACTCACCCATTAAAGTCCGATTTCGATTCTGAAAAAAAATATTTTCGATCATCTCTTTTTCGTACCATGCGGAATAACTTCTTTTCAGGTGTATTTTCGTGTAACAAAGGTTGGATTTTCGGATTCAGCGGGTCAAAATACACCTATAAACCCACCCATCAATGTTCGATTTCAATTCTGGAGACAGATATTCTCGATCATCTCTTCTTCGTACCATGCGGAATAACTTCTTTCCAGGTGTATTTTTGGCCATCAAAGCTTGGATTTTCGGATTCAGCGGGTCAAAATACACCTATAAACCCACCCATCAATGTTCGATTTCAATTCTGGAGACAGATATTCTCGATCATCTCTTTTTCGTACCATGCGGAATAACTTCTTTCCAGGTGTATTTTTGGCCATCAAAGCTTGGATTTTCGGATTCAGCGGGTCAAAATACACCTATAAACCCACCCATCAAAGTTCGATTTCGATTCTGTAGACAGATATTTTCGATCATCTCTTTTTCGTACCATGCGGGATAACTTCTTTCCAGGTGTATTTTCGTGTAACAAAGGTTGGATTTTTGGATTCAGCGGGTCAAAATACACCTATAAACCCACCCATCAAAGTTCGATTTCGATTCTGGAGACAGATATTCTCGATCATCTCTTTTTCGTACCATGCGAAATAACTTTTTTCCAAGCATATTTTTGGTCATCAAAGGTTGGATTTTCGGATTCAGCGGGTCGAAATACACCTAGAAACTCACCCATTAAAGTCCGATTTCGATTCTGAAAAAAAATATTTTCGATCATCTCTTTTTCGTACCATGCGAAATAACTTCTTTCCAGGTGTATTTTCGTGTAACAAAGGTTGGATTTTTGGATTCAGCGGGTCAAAATACACCTATGAACCCACCCAACAAAGTTCGATTTCGATTCTGGAGACAGATATTTTCGATCATCTCTTTTTCGTACCATGCGAAATAACTTCTTTCCAGGTGTATTTTCGTGTAACAAAGGTTGGATTTTTGGATTCAGCGGGTCAAAATACACCTATGAACCCACCCAACGAAGTTCGATTTCGATTCTGGAGACAGATATTTTCGATCATCTCTTTTTCGTACCATGCGAAATAACTTCTTTCCAGGTGTATTTTCGTGTAACAAAGGTTGGATTTTTGGATTCAGCGGGTCAAAATACACCTATGAACCCACCCAACGAAGTTCGATTTCGATTCTGGAGACAGATATTTTCGATCATCTCTTTTTCGTACCATGCGAAATAACTTCTTTCCAGGTGTATTTTCGTGTAACAAAGGTTGGATTTTTGGATTCAGCGGGTCAAAATACACCTATAAACCCACCCATCAAAGTTCGATTTCGATTCTGGGGACAGATATTTTCGATCATCTCTTTTACGTACCATGCGAAATAACTTTTTTCCAAGCATATTTTTGGTCATCAAAGGTTGGATTTTCGCATCCAGCGGGTCGAAATACACCTAGAAACTCACCCATCAAAGTCCGATTTTGATTCTGAATAAAAATATTTTCGATCATCTCTTTTTCGTACCATGCGAAATAACTTTTTTCCAAGCATATTTTTGGTCATAAGAGGTCGGATTTTTGGATTCAGCGGGTCGAAATACCCCTAGAAACTCGCCCATTAAAGTCCGATTTTGATTCTGAAAAAAAATATTTTCGATCATCTCTTTTTCGTTCCATGCGAAATAACTTCTTTCCAGGTGTATTTTCGTGTAACAAAGGTTGGATTTTCGGATTCAGCGGGTCGAAATACACCTAGAAACTCACCCATCAAAGTCCGATCTTGATTCTGAAAAAAAATATTTTCGATCATCTCTTTTTCGTACCATGCGAAATAACTTCTTTCCAGGTGTATTTTCGTGTAACAAAGGTTGGATTTTTGGATTCAGCGGGTCAAAATACACCTATAAACCCAGCCTTCAAAGTTCGATTTCGATTCTGGAGACAGATATTTTCGATCATCTCATTTTCGTACCATGCGAAATAACTTTTTTCCAAGCATATTTTTGGTCATAAGAGGTCGGATTTTTGGATTCAGCGGGTCGAAATACCCCTAGAAACTCGCCCATTAAAGTCCGATTTTGATTCTGAAAAAAAATATTTTCGATCATCTCTTTTTCGTTCCATGCGAAATAACTTCTTTCCAGGTGTATTTTCGTGTAACAAAGGTTGGATTTTCGGATTCAGCGGGTCGAAATACACCTAGAAACTCACCCATCAAAGTCCGATCTTGATTCTGAAAAAAAATATTTTCGATCATCTCTTTTTCGTACCATGCGAAATAACTTCTTTCCAGGTGTATTTTCGTGTAACAAAGGTTGGATTTTTGGATTCAGCGGGTCAAAATACACCTATAAACCCAGCCTTCAAAGTTTGATTTCGATTCTGGAGACAGATATTTTCGATCATCTCATTTTCGTACCATGCGAAATAACTTTTTTCCAAGCATATTTTTGGTCATAAGAGGTCGGATTTTTGGATTCAGCGGGTCGAAATACACCTAGAAACTCACCCATCAAAGTCCGATTTTGATTCTGAAAAAAAATATTTTCGATCATCTCTTTTTCGTACCATGCGAAATAATTTGTTTCCAAGCATATTTTTGGTCATCAGAGGTCGGATTTTCGGATTCAGGGGGTCGAAATACACCTAGAAACTCACCCATCAAAGTCCGATCTTGATTCTGAAGAAAAATATTTTCGATCATCTCTTTTTCGTACCATGCGAAATAACTTTTTTCCAAGCATATTTTCGGTCATCAGAGGTTGGATTTTCGGATTCAGGGGGTCGAAATACACCTAGAAACTCACCCATTGGAGTCCGATTTTGATTCTGAAAAAAAATATTTTCGATCATCTCTTTTTCGTACCATGCGAAATAACTTCTTTCCAGGTGTATTTTCGCTCAACAACGGTTGGATTTTTGGATTCAGCGGGTCAAAATACACCTATAAACCCACCCATCAAAGTTCGATTCCGATTCTGGAGACAGATATTTTCGATCATCTCTTTTTCGTACCATGCGAAATAACTACATTCCAGGTGTATTTTCGTGTAACAAAGGTTGGATTTTTGGATTCAGCGGGTCAAAATACACCTATAAACCCACCCTTCAAAGTTCGATTTCGATTCTGGAGACAGATATTTTCGATCATCTCTTTTTCGTACCATGCGAAATAACTTTTTTCCAAGCATATTTTTGGTCATCAAAGGTTGGATTTTCGCATCCAGCGGGTCGAAATACACCTAGAAACTCACCCATCAAAGTCCGATTTTGATTCTGAATAAAAATATTTTCGATCATCTCTTTTTCGTACCATGCGAAATAACTTTTTTCCAAGCATATTTTTGGTCATCAGAGGTCGGATTTTCGGATTCAGGGGGTCGAAATACACCTAGAAACTCACCCATCAAAGTCCGATCTTGATTCTGAAAAAAAATATTTTCGATCATCTCTTTTTCGTACCATGCGAAATAACTTTTTTCCAAGCATATTTTCGGTCATCAGAGGTTGGATTTTCGGATTCAGGGGGTCGAAATACACCTAGAAACTCACCCATTGAAGTCCGATTTTGATTCTGAAAAAAAATATTTTCGATCATCTCTTTTTCGTACCATGCGAAATAACTTCTTTCCAGGTGTATTTTCGCTCAACAACGGTTGGATTTTTGGATTCAGCGGGTCAAAATACACCTATAAACCCACCCTTCAAAGTTCGATTTCGATTCTGGAGACAGATAATTTCGATCATCTCTTTTTCGTACCATGCGAAATAGCTTTTTTCCAAGCATATTTTTGGTCATAAGAGGTCGGATTTTTGGATTCAGCGGGTCGAAATACCCCTAGAAACTCACCCATTAAAGTCCGATCTCTATTCTGAAAAAAAATATTTTCGATCATTTTTTTTTCGTACCATGCGGAATAACTTCTTTCCAGGTGTATTTTCGTGTAACAAAGGTTGGATTTTCGGATTCAGCGGGTCGAAATACACCTAGAAACTCACCCATCAAAGTCCGATCTTGATTCTGAAAAAAAATATTTTCGATCATCTCTTTTTCGTACCATGCGAAATAACTTTTTTCCAAGCATATTTTTGGTCATCAAAGGTTGGATTTTCGCCTCCAGCGGGTCGAAATACACCTAGAAACTCACCCATCAAAGTCCGATTTTGATTCTGAATAAAAATATTTTCGATCATCTCTTTTTCGTACCATGCGAAATAACTTCTTTCCAGGTGTATTTTCGTGTAACAAAGGTTGGATTTTTGGATTCAGCGGGTCAAAATACACCTATAAACCCACCCTTCAAAGTTCGATTTCGATTCTGGAGACAGATATTTTCGATCATCTCATTTTCGTACCATGCGAAATAACTTTTTTCCAAGCATATTTTTGGTCATAAGAGGTCGGATTTTTGGATTCAGCGGGTCGAAATACACCTAGAAACTCACCCATCAAAGTCCGATTTTGATTCTGAAAAAAAATATTTTCGATCATCTCTTTTTCGTACCATGCGAAATAACTTTTTTCCAAGCATATTTTTGGTCATCAGAGGTTGGATTTTCGTATTCAGGGGGTCGAAATACACCTAGAAACTCACCCATCAAAGTCCGATCTTGATTCTGAAAAAAAATATTTTCGATCATCTCTTTTTCGTACCATGCGGAATAACTTCTTTCCAGGTGTATTTTCGTGTAACAAAGGTTGGATTTTTGGATTCAGCGGGTCAAAATACACCTATAAACCCACCCTTCAAAGTTCGATTTCGATTCTGGAGACAGATAATTTCGATCATCTCTTTTTCGTACCATGCGAAATAGCTTTTTTCCAAGCATATTTTTGGTCATAAGAGGTCGGATTTTTGGATTCAGCGGGTCGAAATACCCCTAGAAACTCACCCATTAAAGTCCGATCTCTATTCTGAAAAAAAATATTTTCGATCATTTTTTTTTCGTACCATGCGGAATAACTTCTTTCCAGGTGTATTTTCGTGTAACAAAGGTTGGATTTTCGGATTCAGCGGGTCGAAATACACCTAGAAACTCACCCATCAAAGTCCGATCTTGATTCTGAAAAAAAATATTTTCGATCATCTCTTTTTCGTACCATGCGAAATAACTTCTTTCCAGGTGTATTTTCGTGTAACAAAGGTTGGATTTTTGGATTCAGCGGGTCAAAATACACCTATAAGCCCAGCCTTCAAAGTTCGATTTCGATTCTGGAGACAGATATTTTCGATCATCTCATTTTCGTACCATGCGAAATAACTTTTTTCCAAGCATATTTTTGGTCATAAGAGGTCGGATTTTTGGATTCAGCGGGTCGAAATACCCCTAGAAACTCGCCCATTAAAGTCCGATTTTGATTCTGAACAAAAATATTTTCGATCATCTCTTTTTCGTTCCATGCGAAATAACTTCTTTCCAGGTGTATTTTCGTGTAACAAAGGTTGGATTTTCGGATTCAGCGGGTCGAAATACACCTAGAAACTCACCCATCAAAGTCCGATCTTGATTCTGAAAAAAAATATTTTCGATCATCTCTTTTTCGTACCATGCGAAATAACTTCTTTCCAGGTGTATTTTCGTGTAACAAAGGTTGGATTTTTGGATTCAGCGGGTCAAAATACACCTATAAACCCAGCCTTCAAAGTTCGATTTCGATTCTGGAGACAGATATTTTCGATCATCTCATTTTCGTACCATGCGAAATAACTTTTTTCCAAGCATATTTTTGGTCATAAGAGGTCGGATTTTTGGATTCAGCGGGTCGAAATACACCTAGAAACTCACCCATCAAAGTCCGATTTTGATTCTGAAAAAAAATATTTTCGATCATCTCTTTTTCGTACCATGCGAAATAATTTGTTTCCAAGCATATTTTTGGTCATCAGAGGTCGGATTTTCGGATTCGGGGGGTCGAAATACACCTAGAAACTCACCCATCAAAGTCCGATCTTGATTCTGAAAAAAAATATTTTCGATCATCTCTTTTTCGTACCATGCGAAATAACTTTTTTCCAAGCATATTTTCGGTCATCAGAGGTTGGATTTTCGGATTCAGGGGGTCGAAATACACCTAGAAACTCACCCATTGAAGTCCGATTTTGATTCTGAAAAAAAATATTTTCGATCATCTCTTTTTCGTACCATGCGAAATAACTTCTTTCCAGGTGTATTTTCGCTGAACAACGGTTGGATTTTTGGATTCAGCGGGTCAAAATACACCTATAAACCCACCCATCAAAGTTCGATTCCGATTCTGGAGACAGATATTTTCGATCATCTCTTTTTCGTACCATGCGAAATAACTACATTCCAGGTGTATTTTCGTGTAACAAAGGTTGGATTTTTGGATTCAGCGGGTCAAAATACACCTATAAACCCACCCTTCAAAGTTCGATTTCGATTCTGGAGACAGATATTTTCGATCATCTCATTTTCGTACCATGCGAAATAACTTTTTTCCAAGCATATTTTTGGTCATAAGAGGTCGGATTTTTGGATTCAGCGGGTCGAAATACACCTAGAAACTCACCCATCAAAGTCCGATTTTGATTCTGAAAAAAAATATTTTCGATCATCTCTTTTTCGTACCATGCGAAATAACTTTTTTCCAAGCATATTTTTGGTCATCAGAGGTTGGATTTTCGTATTCAGGGGGTCGAAATACACCTAGAAACTCACCCATCAAAGTCCGATCTTGATTCTGAAAAAAAATATTTTCGATCATCTCTTTTTCGTACCATGCGAAATAACTTTTTTCCAAGCATATTTTCGGTCATCAGAGGTTGGATTTTCGGATTCAGGGGGTCGAAATACACCTAGAAACTCACCCATTAAAGTCCGATTTTGATTCTGAAAAAAAATATTTTCGATCATCTCTTTTTCGTACCATGCGAAATAACTTCTTTCCAGGTGTATTTTCGTGTAACAAAGGTTGGATTTTTGGATTCAGCGGGTCAAAATACACCTATAAACCCACCCTTCAAAGTTCGATTTCGATTCTGGAGACAGATATTTTCGATCATCTCTTTTTCGTACCATGCGAAATAATTTTTTTCCAAGCATATTTCTGGTCATACGAGGTCGGATTTTAGGATTCAGCGGGTCGAAATACCCCTAGAGACTCACCCATTAAAGTCCGATCTCGATTCTGAAAAAAAATATTTTCGATCATCTCTTGTTCGTACCATGCGAAATAACTTCTTTCCAGGTGTATTTTCGTGTAACAAAGGTTGGATTTTTGGATTCAGCGGGTCAAAATACACCTATAAACCCACCCATCAAAGTTCGATTCCGATTCTGGAGACAGATATTTTCGATCATCTCTTTTTCGTACCATGCGAAATAACTTTTTTCCAAGCATATTTTTGGTCATCAAAGGTTGGATTTTCGCATCCAGCGGGTCGAAATACACCTAGAAACTCACCCATCAAAGTCCGATCTTGATTCTGAAAAAAAATATTTTCGATCATCTCTTTTTCGTACCATGCGAAATAACTTCTTTCCAGGTGTATTTTCGTGTAACAAAGGTTGGATTTTTGGATTCAGCGGGTCAAAATACACCTATAAACCCACCCTTCAAAGTTCGATTTCGATTCTGGAGACAGATATTTTCGATCATCTCATTTTCGTACCATGCGAAATAACTTTTTTCCAAGCATATTTTTGGTCATAAGAGGTCGGATTTTTGGATTCAGCGGGTCGAAATACACCTAGAAACTCACCCATCAAAGTCCGATTTTGATTCTGAAATAAAATATTTTCGATCATCTCTTTTTCGTACCATGCGAAATAATTTTTTTCCAATCATATTTTTGGTCATCAGAGGTCGGATTTTCGGATTCAGGGGGTCGAAATACACCTAGAAACTCACCCATCAAAGTCCGATCTTGATTCTGAAGAAAAATATTTTCGATCATCTCTTTTTCGTACCATGCGAAATAACTTTTTTCCAAGCATATTTTCGGTCATCAGAGGTTGGATTTTCGGATTCAGGGGGTCGAAATACACCTAGAAACTCACCCATTAAAGTCCGATTTTGATTCTGAAAAAAAATATTTTCGATCATCTCTTTTTCGTACCATGCGAAATAACTTCTTTCCAGGTGTATTTTCGTGTAACAAAGGTTGGATTTTTAGATTCAGCGGGTCAAAATACACCTATAAACCCACCCTTCAAAGTTCGATTTCGATTCTGGAGACAGATATTTTCGATCATCTCTTTTTCCTACCATGCGAAATAACTTTTTTCCAAGCATATTTTTGGTCATCAAAAGTTGGATTTTCGCATCCAGCGGGTCGAAATACACCTAGAAACTCACCCATCAAAGTCCGATTCTGATTCTGAATAAAAATATTTTCGATCATCTCTTTTTCGTACCATGCGAAATAACTTTTTTCCAAGCATATTTTTGGTCATAAGAGGTCGGATTTTTGGATTCAGCGGGTCGAAATACCCCTAGAAACTCACCCATTAAAGTCCGATCTCGATTCTGAAAAAAAATATTTTCGATCATCTCTTTTTCGTACCATGCGGAATAACTTCTTTCCAGGTGTATTTTCGTTGAACAAAGGTTTGATTTTTGGATTCAGCGGGTCAAAATACACCTATAAACCCACCCATCAAAGTTCGATTCCGATTCTGGAGACAGATATTTTCGATCATCTCCTTTTCGTACCATGCGAAATAACTTCATTCCAGGTGTATTTTCGTGTAACAAAGGTTGGATTTTTGGATTCAGCGGGTCAAAATACACCTATAAACCCACCCTTCAAAGTTCGATTTCGATTCTGGAGACAGATATTTTCGATCATCTCTTTTTCGTACCATGCGAAATAACTTTTTTCCAAGCATATTTTTGGTCATAAGAGGTCGGATTTTTGGATTCAGCGGGTCGAAATACACCTAGAAACTCACCCATCAAAGTCCGATCTTGATTCTGAAAGAAAATATTTTCGATCATCTCTTTTTCGTACCATGCGAAATAATTTTTTTCCAAGCATATTTCTGGTCATACGAGGTCGGATTTTAGGATTCAGCGGGTCGAAATACCCCTAGAGACTCACCCATTAAAGTCCGATCTCGATTCTGAAAAAAAATATTTTCGATCATCTCTTTTTCGTACCATGCGAAATAACTTTTTTCCAAGCATATTTTTGGTCATCAGAGGTTGGATTTTCGGATTCAGGGGGTCGAAATAAACCCAGAAACTCGCCCATTAGAGTCCGATTTTGATTCTGAAAAAAAATATTTTCGATCATCTCTTTTTCGTTCCATGCGAAATAACTTTTTTCCAGGTGTATTTTCGTGTAACAAAGGTTGGATTTTCGGATTCAGCGGGTCGAAATACACCTAGAAACTCACCCATCAAAGTCCGATCTTGATTCTGAAAAAAAATATTTTCGATCATCTCTTTTTCGTACCATGCGAAATAACTTCTTTCCAGGTGTATTTTCGTGTAACAAAGGTTGGATTTTTGGATTCAGCGGGTCAAAATACACCTATAAACCCACCCTTCAAAGTTCGATTTCGATTCTGGAGACAGATATTTTCGATCATCTCATTTTCGTACCATGCGAAATAACTTTTTTCCAAGCATATTTTTGGTCATAAGAGGTCGGATTTTTGGATTCAGCGGGTCGAAATACACCTAGAAACTCACCCATCAAAGTCCGATTTTGATTCTGAAAAAAAATATTTTCGATCATCTCTTTTTCGTACCATGCGAAATAATTTTTTTCCAATCATATTTTTGGTCATCAGAGGTCGGATTTTCGGATTCAGGGGGTCGAAATACACCTAGAAACTCACCCATCAAAGTCCGATCTTGATTCTGAAGAAAAATATTTTCGATCATCTCTTTTTCGTACCATGCGAAATAACTTTTTTCCAAGCATATTTTCGGTCATCAGAGGTTGGATTTTCGGATTCAGGGGGTCGAAATACACCTAGAAACTCACCCATTAAAGTCCGATTTTGATTCTGAAAAAAAATATTTTCGATCATCTCTTTTTCGTACCATGCGAAATAACTTCTTTCCAGGTGTATTTTCGTGTAACAAAGGTTGGATTTTTAGATTCAGCGGGTCAAAATACACCTATAAACCCACCCTTCAAAGTTCGATTTCGATTCTGGAGACAGATATTTTCGATCATCTCTTTTTCCTACCATGCGAAATAACTTTTTTCCAAGCATATTTTTGGTCATCAAAAGTTGGATTTTCGCATCCAGCGGGTCGAAATACACCTAGAAACTCACCCATCAAAGTCCGATTCTGATTCTGAATAAAAATATTTTCGATCATCTCTTTGTCGTACCATGCGAAATAACTTTTTTCCAAGCATATTTTTGGTCATAAGAGGTCGGATTTTTGGATTCAGCGGGTCGAAATACCCCTAGAAACTCACCCATTAAAGTCCGATCTCGATTCTGAAAAAAAATATTTTCGATCATCTCTTTTTCGTACCATGCGGAATAACTTCTTTCCAGGTGTATTTTCGTTGAACAAAGGTTTGATTTTTGGATTCAGCGGGTCAAAATACACCTATAAACCCACCCATCAAAGTTCGATTCCGATTCTGGAGACAGATATTTTCGATCATCTCCTTTTCGTACCATGCGAAATAACTTCATTCCAGGTGTATTTTCGTGTAACAAAGGTTGGATTTTTGGATTCAGCGGGTCAAAATACACCTATAAACCCACCCTTCAAAGTTCGATTTCGATTCTGGAGACAGATATTTTCGATCATCTCTTTTTCGTACCATGCGAAATAACTTTTTTCCAAGCATATTTTTGGTCATAAGAGGTCGGATTTTTGGATTCAGCGGGTCGAAATACACCTAGAAACTCACCCATCAAAGTCCGATCTTGATTCTGAAAGAAAATATTTTCGATCATCTCTTTTTCGTACCATGCGAAATAATTTTTTTCCAAGCATATTTCTGGTCATACGAGGTCGGATTTTAGGATTCAGCGGGTCGAAATACCCCTAGAGACTCACCCATTAAAGTCCGATCTCGATTCTGAAAAAAAATATTTTCGATCATCTCTTTTTCGTACCATGCGAAATAACTTTTTTCCAAGCATATTTTCGGTCATCAGAGGTTGGATTTCCGGATTCAGGGGGTCGAAATACACCTAGAAACTCACCCATTGAAGTCCGATTTTGATTCTGAAAAAAAATATTTTCGATCATCTCTTTTTCGTACCATGCGAAATAACTTCTTTCCAGGTGTATTTTCGCTCAACAACGGTTGGATTTTTGGATTCAGCGGGTCAAAATACACCTATAAACCCACCCATCAAAGTTCGATTCCGATTCTGGAGACAGATATTTTCGATCATCTCTTTTTCGTACCATGCGAAATAACTACATTCCAGGTGTATTTTCGTGTAACAAAGGTTGGATTTTTGGATTCAGCGGGTCAAAATACACCTATAAACCCACCCTTCGAAGTTCGATTTCGATTCTGGAGACAGATATTTTCGATCATCTCATTTTCGTACCATGCGAAATAACTTTTTTCCAAGCATATTTTTGTTCATAAGAGGTCGGATCTTTGGATTCAGCGGGTCGAAATACACCTAGAAACTCACCCATCAAAGTCCGATTTTGATTCTGAAAAAAAATATTTTCGATCATCTCTTTTTCGTACCATGCGAAATAACTTTTTTCCAAGCATATTTTTGGTCATCAGAGGTTGGATTTTCGTATTCAGGGGGTCGAAATACACCTAGAAACTCACCCATCAAAGTCCGATCTTGATTCTGAAAAAAAATATTTTCGATCATCTCTTTTTCGTACCATGCGAAATAACTTTTTTCCAAGCATATTTTCGGTCATCAGAGGTTGGATTTTCGGATTCAGGGGGTCGAAATACACCTAGAAACTCACCCATTAAAGTCCGATTTTGATTCTGAAAAAAAATATTTTCGATCATCTCTTTTTCGTACCATGCGAAATAACTTCTTTCCAGGTGTATTTTCGTGTAACAAAGGTTGGATTTTTGGATTCAGCGGGTCAAAATACACCTATAAACCCACCCTTCAAAGTTCGATTTCGATTCTGGAGACAGATATTTTCGATCATCTCTTTTTCGTACCATGCGAAATAATTTTTTTCCAAGCATATTTCTGGTCATACGAGGTCGGATTTTAGGATTCAGCGGGTCGAAATACCCCTAGAGACTCACCCATTAAAGTCCGATCTCGATTCTGAAAAAAAATATTTTCGATCATCTCTTGTTCGTACCATGCGAAATAACTTCTTTCCAGGTGTATTTTCGTGTAACAAAGGTTGGATTTTTGGATTCAGCGGGTCAAAATACACCTATAAACCCACCCATCAAAGTTCGATTCCGATTCTGGAGACAGATATTTTCGATCATCTCTTTTTCGTACCATGCGAAATAACTTTTTTCCAAGCATATTTTTGGTCATCAAAGGTTGGATTTTCGCATCCAGCGGGTCGAAATACACCTAGAAACTCACCCATCAAAGTCCGATTTTGATTCTGAATAAAAATATTTTCGATCATCTCTTTTTCGTACCATGCGAAATAACTTTTTTCCAAGCATATTTTTGGTCATCAGAGGTTGGATTTTCGGATTCAGGGGGTCGAAATAAACCCAGAAACTCGCCCATTAGAGTCCGAATTTGATTCTGAAAAAAAATATTTTCGATCATCTCTTTTTCGTTCCATGCGAAATAACTTCTTTCCAGGTGTATTTTCGTGTAACAAAGGTTGGATTTTCGGATTCAGCGGGTCGAAATACACCTAGAAACTCACCCATCAAAGTCCGATCTTGATTCTGAAAAAAAATATTTTCGATCATCTCTTTTTCGTACCATGCGAAATAACTTCTTTCCAGGTGTATTTTCGTGTAACAAAGGTTGGATTTTTGGATTCAGCGGGTCAAAATACACCTATAAACCCACCCGTCAAAGTTCGATTTCGATTCTGGAGACAGATATTTTCGATCATCTCATTTTCGTACCATGCGAAATAACTTTTTTCCAAGCATATTTTTGGTCATAAGAGGTCGGATTTTTGGATTCAGCGGGTCGAAATACACCTAGAAACTCACCCATCAAAGTCCGATTTTGATTCTGAAAAAAAATATTTTCGATCATCTCTTTTTCGTACCATGCGAAATAATTTTTTTCCAATCATATTTTTGGTCATCAGAGGTCGGATTTTCGGATTCAGGGGGTCGAAATACACCTAGAAACTCACCCATCAAAGTCCGATCTTGATTCTGAAGAAAAATATTTTCGATCATCTCTTTTTCGTACCATGCGAAATAACTTTTTTCCAAGCATATTTTCGGTCATCAGAGGTTGGATTTTCGGATTCAGGGGGTCGAAATACACCTAGAAACTCACCCATTAAAGTCCGATTTTGATTCTGAAAAAAAATATTTTCGATCATCTCTTTTTCGTACCATGCGAAATAACTTCTTTCCAGGTGTATTTTCGTGTAACAAAGGTTGGATTTTTAGATTCAGCGGGTCAAAATACACCTATAAACCCACCCTTCAAAGTTCGATTTCGATTCTGGAGACAGATATTTTCGATCATCTCTTTTTCCTACCATGCGAAATAACTTTTTTCCAAGCATATTTTTGGTCATCAAAGGTTGGATTTTCGCATCCAGCGGGTCGAAATACACCTAGAAACTCACCCATCAAAGTCCGATTCTGATTCTGAATAAAAATATTTTCGATCATCTCTTTTTCGTACCATGCGAAATAACTTTTTTCCAAGCATATTTTTGGTCATAAGAGGTCGGATTTTTGGATTCAGCGGGTCGAAATACCCCTAGAATTTCACCCATTAAAGTCCGATCTCGATTCTGAAAAAAAATATTTTCGATCATCTCTTTTTCGTACCATGCGGAATAACTTCTTTCCAGGTGTATTTTCGTTGAACAAAGGTTTGATTTTGGGATTCAGCGGGTCAAAATACACCTATAAACCCACCCATCAAAGTTCGATTCCGATTCTGGAGACAGATATTTTCGATCATCTCCTTTTCGTACCATGCGAAATAACTTCATTCCAGGTGTATTTTCGTGTAACAAAGGTTGGATTTTTGGATTCAGCGGGTCAAAATACACCTATAAACCCACCCTTCAAAGTTCGATTTCGATTCTGGAGACAGATATTTTCGATCATCTCTTTTTCGTACCATGCGAAATAACTTTTTTCCAAGCATATTTTTGGTCATAAGAGGTCGGATTTTTGGATTCAGCGGGTCGAAATACACCTAGAAACTCACCCATCAAAGTCCGATCTTGATTCTGAAAGAAAATATTTTCGATCATCTCTTTTTCGTACCATGCGAAATAATTTTTTTCCAAGCATATTTCTGGTCATACGAGGTCGGATTTTAGGATTCAGCGGGTCGAAATACCCCTAGAGACTCACCCATTAAAGTCCGATCTCGATTCTGAAAAAAAATATTTTCGATCATCTCTTTTTCGTACCATGCGAAATAACTTTTTTCCAAGCATATTTCCGGTCATCAGAGGTTGGATTTTCGGATTCAGGGGGTCGAAATACACCTAGAAACTCACCCATTGAAGTCCGATTTTGATTCTGAAAAAAAATATTTTCGATCATCTCTTTTTCGTACCATGCGAAATAACTTCTTTCCAGGTGTATTTTCGCTCAACAACGGTTGGATTTTTGGATTCAGCGGGTCAAAATACACCTATAAACCCACCCATCAAAGTTCGATTCCGATTCTGGAGACAGATATTTTCGATCATCTCTTTTTCGTACCATGCGAAATAACTACATTCCAGGTGTATTTTCGTGTAACAAAGGTTGGATTTTTGGATTCAGCGGGTCAAAATACACCTATAAACCCACCCTTCAAAGTTCGATTTCGATTCTGGAGACAGATATTTTCGATCATCTCATTTTCGTACCATGCGAAATAACTTTTTTCCAAGCATATTTTTGGTCATAAGAGGTCGGATTTTTGGATTCAGCGGGTCGAAATACACCTAGAAACTCACCCATCAAAGTCCGATTTTGATTCTGAAAAAAAATATTTTCGATCATCTCTTTTTCGTACCATGCGAAATAACTTTTTTCCAAGCATATTTTTGGTCATCAGAGGTTGGATTTTCGTATTCAGGGGGTCGAAATACACCTAGAAACTCACCCATCAAAGTCCGATCTTGATTCTGAAAAAAAATATTTTCGATCATCTCTTTTTCGTACCATGCGAAATAACTTTTTTCCAAGCATATTTTCGGTCATCAGAGGTTGGATTTTCGGATTCAGGGGGTCGAAATACACCTAGAAACTCACCCATTAAAGTCCGATTTTGATTCTGAAAAAAAATATTTTCGATCATCTCTTTTTCGTACCATGCGAAATAACTTCTTTCCAGGTGTATTTTCGTGTAACAAAGGTTGGATTTTTGGATTCAGCGGGTCAAAATACACCTATAAACCCACCCTTCAAAGTTCGATTTCGATTCTGGAGACAGATATTTTCGATCATCTCTTTTTCGTACCATGCGAAATAACTTTTTTCCAAGCATATTTCTGGTCATACGAGGTCGGATTTTAGGATTCAGCGGGTCGAAATACCCCTAGAGACTCACCCATTAAAGTCCGATCTCGATTCTGAAAAAAAATATTTTCGATCATCTCTTGTTCGTACCATGCGAAATAACTTCTTTCCAGGTGTATTTTCGTGTAACAAAGGTTGGATTTTTGGATTCAGCGGGTCAAAATACACCTATAAACCCACCCATCAAAGTTCGATTCCGATTCTGGAGACAGATATTTTCGATCATCTCTTTTTCGTACCATGCGAAATAACTTTTTTCCAAGCATATTTTTGGTCATCAAAGGTTGGATTTTCGCATCCAGCGGGTCGAAATACACCTAGAAACTCACCCATCAAAGTCCGATTTTGATTCTGAATAAAAATATTTTCGATCATCTCTTTTTCGTACCATGCGAAATAACTTTTTTCCAAGCATATTTTTGGTCATCAGAGGTTGGATTTTCGGATTCAGGGGGTCGAAATAAACCCAGAAACTCGCCCATTAGAGTCCGATTTTGATTCTGAAAAAAAATATTTTCGATCATCTCTTTTTCGTTCCATGCGAAATAACTTCTTTCCAGGTGTATTTTCGTGTAACAAAGGTTGGATTTTCGGATTCAGCGGGTCGAAATACACCTAGAAACTCACCCATCAAAGTCCGATCTTGATTCTGAAAAAAAATATTTTCGATCATCTCTTTTTCGTACCATGCGAAATAACTTCTTTCCAGGTGTATTTTCGTGTAACAAAGGTTGGATTTTTGGATTCAGCGGGTCAAAATACACCTATAAACCCACCCTTCATAGTTCGATTTCGATTCTGGAGACAGATATTTTCGATCATCTCATTTTCGTACCATGCGAAATAACTTTTTTCCAAGCATATTTTTGGTCATAAGAGGTCGGATTTTTGGATTCAGCGGGTCGAAATACACCTAGAAACTCACCCATCAAAGTCCGATTTTGATTCTGAAAAAAAATATTTTCGATCATCTCTTTTTCGTACCATGCGAAATAATTTTTTTCCAATCATATTTTTGGTCATCAGAGGTCGGATTTTCGGATTCAGGGGGTCGAAATACACCTAGAAACTCACCCATCAAAGTCCGATCTTGATTCTGAAGAAAAATATTTTCGATCATCTCTTTTTCGTACCATGCGAAATAACTTTTTTCCAAGCATATTTTCGGTCATCAGAGGTTGGATTTTCGGATTCAGGGGGTCGAAATACACCTAGAAACTCACCCATTAAAGTCCGATTTTGATTCTGAAAAAAAATATTTTCGATCATCTCTTTTTCGTACCATGCGAAATAACTTCTTTCCAGGTGTATTTTCGTGTAACAAAGGTTGGATTTTTAGATTCAGCGGGTCAAAATACACCTATAAACCCACCCTTCAAAGTTCGATTTCGATTCTGGAGACAGATATTTTCGATCATCTCTTTTTCCTACCATGCGAAATAACTTTTTTCCAAGCATATTTTTGGTCATCAAAGGTTGGATTTTCGCATCCAGCGGGTCGAAATACACCTAGAAACTCACCCATCAAAGTCCGATTCTGATTCTGAATAAAAATATTTTCGATCATCTCTTTTTCGTACCATGCGAAATAACTTTTTTCCAAGCATATTTTTGGTCATAAGAGGTCGGATTTTTGGATTCAGCGGGTCGAAATACCCCTAGAAACTCACCCATTAAAGTCCGATCTCGATTCTGAAAAAAAATATTTTCGATCATCTCTTTTTCGTACCATGCGGAATAACTTCTTTCCAGGTGTATTTTCGTTGAACAAAGGTTTGATTTTTGGATTCAGCGGGTCAAAATACACCTATAAACCCACCCATCAAAGTTCGATTCCGATTCTGAAGACAGATATTTTCGATCATCTCCTTTTCGTACCATGCGAAATAACTTCATTCCAGGTGTATTTTCGTGTAACAAAGGTTGGATTTTTGGATTCAGCGGGTCAAAATACACCTATAAACCCACCCTTCAAAGTTCGATTTCGATTCTGGAGACAGATATTTTCGATCATCTCTTTTTCGTACCATGCGAAATAACTTTTTTCCAAGCATATTTTTGGTGATAAGAGGTCGGATTTTTGGATTCAGCGGGTCGAAATACACCTAGAAACTCACCCATCAAAGTCCGATCTTGATTCTGAAAGAAAATATTTTCGATCATCTCTTTTTCGTACCATGCGAAATAATTTTTTTCCAAGCATATTTCTGGTCATACGAGGTCGGATTTTAGGATTCAGCGGGTCGAAATACCCCTAGAGACTCACCCATTAAAGTCCGATCTCGATTCTGAAAAAAAATATTTTCGATCATCTCTTGTTCGTACCATGCGAAATAACTTCTTTCCAGGTGTATTTTCGCTCAACAAAGGTTGGATTTTTGGATTCAGCGGGTCAAAATACACCTATAAACCCACCCATCAAAGTTCGATTCCGATTCTGGAGACAGATATTTTCGATCATCTCTTTTTCGTACCATGCGAAATAACTTTTTTCCAAGCATATTTTTGGTCATAAGAGGTCGGATTTTTGGATTCAGCGGGTCGAAATACACCTAGAAACTCACCCATCAAAGTCCGATCTTGATTCTGAAAGAAAATATTTTCGATCATCTCTTTTTCGTACCATGCGAAATAACTTCTTTCCAGGTGTATTTTCGCTCAACAAAGGTTGGATTTTTGGATTCAGCGGGTCAAAATACACCTATAAACCCACCCATCAAAGTTCGATTCCGATTCTGGAGACAGATATTTTCGATCATCTCTTTTTCGTACCATGCGAAATAACTTTTTTCCAAGCATATTTTTGCTCAACAAAGTTTGGATTTTCGGATTCAGCGGGTCGAAATACACCTAGAAACTCACCCATCAAAGTCCAATCTTGATTCTGAAAAAAAATATTTTCGATCATCTCTTTTTCGTACCATGCGAAATAACTTTTTTCCAAGCATATTTTCGGTCATCAGAGGTTGGATTTTCGGATTCAGGGGGTCAAAATACACCTAGAAACTCACCCATTAAAGTCCGATTTCGATTCTGAAAAAAAATATTTTCGATCATCTCTTTTTCGTACCATGCGAAATAAATTCTGTCCAGGTGTATTTTCGTGTAACAAAGGTTGGATTTTTGGATTCAGCGGGTCAAAATACACCTATAAACCCACCCTTCAAAGTTCGATTTCGATTCTGGAGACAGATATTTTCGATCATCTCTTTTTCGTACCATGCGAAATAACTTTTTTCCAAGCATATTTTTGGTCATAAGAGGTCGGATTTTTGGATTCAGCGGGTCGAAATACACCTAGAAACTCACCCATCAAAGTCCGATCTTGATTCTGAAAGAAAATATTTTCGATCATCTCTTTTTCGTACCATGCGAAATAACTTCTTTCCAGGTGTATTTTCGCTCAACAAAGGTTGGATTTTTGGATTCAGCGGGTCAAAATACACCTATAAACCCACCCATCAAAGTTCGATTCCGATTCTGGAGACAGATATTTTCGATCATCTCTTTTTCGTACCATGCGAAATAACTTTTTTCCAAGCATATTTTTGCTCAACAAAGTTTGGATTTTCGGATTCAGCGGGTCGAAATACACCTAGAACCTCACCCATCAAAGTCCGATCTTGATTCTGAAAAAAAATATTTTCGATCATCTCTTTTTCGTACCATGCGAAATAACTTTTTTCCAAGCATATTTTTGGTCATCAGAGGTTGGATTTTCGGATTCAGGGGGTCGAAATACACCCAGAAACTCGCCCATTAAAGTCCGATTTTGATTCTGAAAAAAAATATTTTCGATCATCTCTTTTTCGTTCCATGCGAAATAACTTCTTTCCAGGTGTATTTTCGTGTAACAAAGGTTGGATTTTCGGATTCAGCGGGTCGGAATACACCTAGAAACTCACCCTTCAAAGTTCGATTTCGATTCTGGAGACAGATATTTTCGATCATCTCTTTTTCGTACCATGCGAAATAACTTTTTTCCAAGCATATTTTTGGTCATAAGAGGTCGGATTTTTGGATTCAGCGGGTCGAAATACACCTAGAAACTCACCCATCAAAGTCCGATCTTGATTCTGAAAGAAAATATTTTCGATCATCTCTTTTTCGTACCATGCGAAATAATTTTTTTCCAAGCATACTTCTGGTCATACAAGGTCGGATTTTAGGATTCAGCGGGTCGAAATACCCCTAGAGACTCACCCATTAAAGTCCGATCTCGATTCTGAAAAAAAATATTTTCGATCATCTCTTGTTCGTACCATGCGAAATAACTTCTTTCCAGGTGTTTTTTCGCTCACCAAAGGTTGGATTTTTGGATTCAGCGGGTCAAAATACACCTATAAACCCACCCATCAAAGTTCGATTCCGATTCTGGAGACAGATATTTTCGATCATCTCTTTTTCGTACCATGCGAAATAACTTTTTTCCAAGCATATTTTTGCTGAACAAAGTTTGGATTTTCGGATTCAGCGGGTCGAAATACACCTAGAACCTCACCCATCAAAGTCCGATCTTGATTCTGAAAAAAAATATTTTCGATCATCTCTTTTTCGTACCATGCGAAATAACTTTTTTCCAAGCATATTTTTGGTCATCAGAGGTTGGATTTTCGGATTCAGGGGGTCGAAATACACCCAGAAACTCGCCCATTAAAGTCCGATTTTGATTCTGAAAAAAAATATTTTCGATCATCTCTTTTTCGTTCCATGCGAAATAACTTCTTTCCAGGTGTATTTTCGTGTAACAAAGGTTGGATTTTCGGATTCAGCGGGTCGGAATACACCTAGAAACTCACCCATCAAAGTCCGATCTTGATTCTGAAAAAAAATATTTTCGATCATCTCTTTTTCGTACCATGCGAAATAACTTCTTTCCAGGTGTATTTTCGTGTAACAAAGGTTGGATTTTTGGATTCAGCGGGTCAAAATACACCTATAAACCCACCCTTCAAAGTTCGATTTCGATTCTGGAGACAGATATTTTCGATCATCTCTTTTTCGTACCATGCGAAATAACTTTTTTCCAAGCATATTTTTGGTCATCAAAGGTTGGATTTTCGCATCCAGCGGGTCGAAATACACCTAGAAACTCACCCATCAAAGTCCGATTTTGATTCTGAATAAAAATATTTTCGATCATCTCTTTTTCGTACCATGCGAAATAACTTTTTTCCAAGCATATTTTTGGTCATCAGAGGTTGGATTTTCGGATTCAGGGGGTCGAAATAAACCCAGAAACTCGCCCATTAAAGTCCGATTTTGATTCTGAAAAAAAATATTTTCGATCATCTCTTTTTCGTACCATGCGAAATAACTTTTTTCCAAGCATATTTTCGGTCATCAGAGGTTGGATTTTCGGATTCAGGGGGTCGAAATACACCTAGAAACTCACCCATTGAAGTCCGATTTTGATTCTGAAAAAAAATATTTTCGATCATCTCTTTTTCGTACCATGCGAAATAACTTTTTTCCAGGTGTATTTTCGCTCAACAACGGTTGGATTTTTGGATTCAGCGGGTCAAAATACACCTATAATCCCACCCATCCAAGTTCGATTCCGATTCTGGAGACAGATATTTTCGATCATCTCTTTTTCGTACCATGCGAAATAACTACATTCCAGGTGTATTTTCGTGTAACAAAGGTTGGATTTTTGGATTCAGCGGGTCAAAATACACTTATAAACCCACCCTTCAAAGTTCGATTTCGATTCTGGAGACAGATATTTTCGATCATCTCATTTTCGTACCATGCGAAATAACTTTTTTCCAAGCATATTTTTGGTCATAAGAGGTCGGATTTTTGGATTCAGCGGGTCGAAATACACCTAGAAACTCACCCATCAAAGTCCGATTTTGATTCTGAAAAAAAATATTTTCGATCATCTCTTTTTCGTACCATGCGAAATAACTTTTTTCCAAGCATATTTTTGGTCATCAGAGGTTGGATTTTCGTATTCAGGGGGTCGAAATACACCTAGAAACTCACCCATCAAAGTCCGATCTTGATTCTGAAAAAAAATATTTTCGATCATCTCTTTTTCGTACCATGCGAAATAACTTTTTTCCAAGCATATTTTCGGTCATCAGAGGTTGGATTTTCGGATTCAGGGGGTCGAAATACACCTAGAAACTCACCCATTAAAGTCCGATTTTGATTCTGAAAAAAAATATTTTCGATCATCTCTTTTTCGTACCATGCGGAATAACTTCTTTCCAGGTGTATTTTCGTGTAACAAAGGTTGGATTTTTGGATTCAGCGGGTCAAAATACACCTATAAACCCACCCTTCAAAGTTCGATTTCGATTCTGGAGACAGATAATTTCGATCATCTCTTTTTCGTACCATGCGAAATAGCTTTTTTCCAAGCATATTTTTGGTCATAAGAGGTCGGATTTTTGGATTCAGCGGGTCGAAATACCCCTAGAAACTCACCCATTAAAGTCCGATCTCGATTCTGAAAAAAAATATTTTCGATCATCTCTTTTTCGTACCATGCGGAATAACTTCTTTCCAGGTGTTTTTTCGTTTAACAAAGGTGTGATTTTTGGATTCAGCGGGTCAAAATACACCTATAAACCCACCCATCAAAGTTCGATTCCGATTCTGGAGACAGATATTTTCGATCATCTCTTTTTCGTACCATGCGAAATAACTACATTCCAGGTGTATTTTCGTGTAACAAAGGTTGGATTTTTGGATTCAGCGGGTCAAAATACACCTATAAACCCACCCTTCAAAGTTCGATTTCGATTCTGGAGACAGATATTTTCGATCATCTCTTTTTCGTACCATGCGAAATAACTTTTTTCCAAGCATATTTTTGGTCATCAAAGGTTGGATTTTCGCATCCAGCGGGTCGAAATACACCTAGAAACTCACCCATCAAAGTCCGATTTTGATTCTGAATAAAAATATTTTTGATCATCTCTTTTTCGTACCATGCGAAATAACTTTTTTCCAAGCATATTTTTGGTCATAAGAGGTCGGATTTTTGGATTCAGCGGGTCGAAATACCCCTAGAAACTCACCCATTAAAGTCCGATCTCGATTCTGAAAAAAAATATTTTCGATCATCTCTTTTTCGTTCCATGCGAAATAACTTCTTTCCAGGTGTATTTTCGTGTAACAAAGGTTGGATTTTCGGATTCAGCGGGTCGAAATACACCTAGAAACTCACCCATCAAAGTCCGATCTTGATTCTGAAAAAAAATATTTTCGATCATCTCTTTTTCGTACCATGCGAAATAACTTCTTTCCAAGTGTATTTTCGTGTAACAAAGGTTGGATTTTTGGATTCAGCGGGTCAAAATACACCTATAAACCCAGCCTTCAAAGTTCGATTTCGATTCTGGAGACAGATATTTTCGATCATCTCATTTTCGTACCATGCGAAATAACTTTTTTCCAAGCATATTTTTGGTCATAAGAGGTCGGATTTTTGGATTCAGCGGGTCGAAATACCCCTAGAAACTCGCCCATTAAAGTCCGATTTTGATTCTGAAAAAAAATATTTTCGATCATCTCTTTTTCGTTCCATGCGAAATAACTTCGTTCCAGGTGTATTTTCGTGTAACAAAGGTTGGATTTTTGGATTCAGCGGGTCGAAATACACCTAGAAACTCACCCATCAAAGTCCGATCTTGATTCTGAAAAAAAATATTTTCGATCATCTCTTTTTCGTACCATGCGAAATAACTTCTTTCCAGGTGTATTTTCGTGTAACAAAGGTTGGATTTTTGGATTCAGCGGGTCAAAATACACCTATAAACCCAGCCTTCAAAGTTCGATTTCGATTCTGGAGACAGATATTTTCGATCATCTCATTTTCGTACCATGCGAAATAACTTTTTTCCAAGCATATTTTTGGTCATAAGAGGTCGGATTTTTGGATTCAGCGGGTCGAAATACACCTAGAAACTCACCCATCAAAGTCCGATTTTGATTCTGAAAAAAAATATTTTCGATCATCTCTTTTTCGTACCATGCGAAATAATTTGTTTCCAAGCATATTTTTGGTCATCAGAGGTCGGATTTTCGGATTCAGGGGGTCGAAATACACCTAGAAACTCACCCATCAAAGTCCGATCTTGATTCTGAAAAAAAATATTTTCGATCATCTCTTTTTCGTACCATGCGAAATAACTTTTTTCCAAGCATATTTTCGGTCATCAGAGGTTGGATTTTCGGATTCAGGGGGTCGAAATACACCTAGAAACTCACCCATTGAAGTCCGATTTTGATTCTGAACAAAAATATTTTCGATCATCTCTTTTTCGTACCATGCGAAATAACTTCTTTCCAGGTGTATTTTCGCTCAACAACGGTTGGATTTTTGGATTCAGCGGGTCAAAATACACCTATAAACCCACCCATCAAAGTTCGATTCCGATTCTGGAGACAGATATTTTCGATCATCTCTTTTTCGTACCATGCGAAATAACTACATTCCAGGTGTATTTTCGTGTAACAAAGGTTGGATTTTTGGATTCAGCGGGTCAAAATACACCTATAAACCCACCCTTCAAAGTTCGATTTCGATTCTGGAGACAGATATTTTCGATCATCTCATTTTCGTACCATGCGAAATAACTTTTTTCCAAGCATATTTTTGGTCATAAGAGGTCGGATTTTTGGATTCAGCGGGTCGAAATACACCTAGAAACTCACCCATCAAAGTCCGATTTTGATTCTGAAAACAAATATTTTCGATCATCTCTTTTTCGTACCATGCGAAATAACTTTTTTCCAAGCATATTTTTGGTCATCAGAGGTTGGATTTTCGTATTCAGGGGGTCGAAATACACCTAGAAACTCACCCATCGAAGTCCGATCTTGATTCTGAACAAAAATATTTTCGATCATCTCTTTTTCGTACCATGCGAAATAACTTTTTTCCAAGCATATTTTCGGTCATCAGAGGTTGGATTTTCGGATTCAGGGGGTCGAAATACACCTAGAAACTCACCCATTAAAGTCCGATTTTGATTCTGAAAAAAAATATTCTCGATCATCTCTTTTTCGTACCATGCGAAATAACTTCTTTCCAGGTGTATTTTCGTGTAACAAAGGTTGGATTTTTGGATTCAGCGGGTCAAAATACACCTATAAACCCACCCTTCAAAGTTCGATTTCGATTCTGGAGACAGATAATTTCGATCATCTCTTTTTCGTACCATGCGAAATAGCTTTTTTCCAAGCATATTTTTGGTCATAAGAGGTCGGATTTTTGGATTCAGCGGGTCGAAATACCCCTAGAAACTCACCCATTAAAGTCCGATCTCGATTCTGAAAAAAAATATTTTCGATCATCTCTTTTTCGTACCATGCGGAATAACTCCTTTCCAGGTGTATTTTCGTGTAACAAAGGTTGGATTTTCGGATTCAGCGGGTCGAAATACACCTAGAAACTCACCCATCAAAGTCCGATCTTGATTCTGAAAAAAAATATTTTCGATCATCTCTTTTTCGTACCATGCGAAATAACTTTTTTCCAAGCATATTTTTGGTCATCAGAGGTTGGATTTTCGGATTCAGGGGGTCGAAATAAACCCAGAAACTCGCCCATTAAAGTCCGATTTTGATTCTGAAAAAAAATATTTTCGATCATCTCTTTTTCGTTCCATGCGAAATAACTTCTTTCCAGGTGTATTTTCGTGTAACAAAGGTTGGATTTTCGGATTCAGCGGGTCGAAATACACCTAGAAACTCACCCATCAAAGTCCGATCTTGATTCTGAAAAAAAATATTTTCGATCATCTCTTTTTCGTACCATGCGAAATAACTTCTTTCCAGGTGTATTTTCGTGTAACAAAGGAAGGATTTTTGGATTCAGCGGGTCAAAATACACCTATAAACCCAGCCTTCAAAGTTCGATTTCGATTCTGGAGACAGATATTTTCGATCATCTCATTTTCGTACCATGCGAAATAACTTTTTTCCAAGCATATTTTTGGTCATAAGAGGTCGGATTTTTGGATTCAGCGGGTCGAAATACACCTAGAAACTCACCCATCAAAGTCCGATTTTGATTCTGAAAAAAAATATTTTCGATCATCTCTTTTTCGTACCATGCGAAATAATTTGTTTCCAAGCATATTTTTGGTCATCAGAGGTCGGATTTTCGGATTCAGGGGGTCGAAATACACCTAGAAACTCACCCATCAAAGTCCGATCTTGATTCTGAAAAAAAATATTTTCGATCATCTCTTTTTCGTACCATGCGAAATAACTTTTTTCCAAGCATATTTTCGGTCATCAGAGGTTGGATTTTCAGATTCAGGGGGTCGAAATACACCTAGAAACTCACCCATTGAAGTCCGATTTTGATTCTGAAAAAAAATATTTTCGATCATCTCTTTTTCGTACCATGCGAAATAACTTCTTTCCAGGTGTATTTTCGCTCAACAACGGTTGGATTTTTGGATTCAGCGGGTCAAAATACACCTATAAACCCACCCATCAAAGTTCGATTCCGATTCTGGAGACAGATATTTTCGATCATCTCTTTTTCGTACCATGCGAAATAACTACATTCCAGGTGTATTTTCGTGTAACAAAGGTTGGATTTTTGGATTCAGCGGGTCAAAATACACCTATAAACCCACCCTTCAAAGTTCGATTTCGATTCTGGAGACAGATATTTTCGATCATCTCATTTTCGTACCATGCGAAATAACTTTTTTCCAAGCATATTTTTGGTCATAAGAGGTCGGATTTTTGGATTCAGCGGGTCGAAATACACCTAGAAACTCACCCATCAAAGTCCGATTTTGATTCTGAAAAAAAATATTTTCGATCATCTCTTTTTCGTACCATGCGAAATAACTTTTTTCCAAGCATATTTTTGGTCATCAGAGGTTGGATTTTCGTATTCAGGGGGTCGAAATACACCTAGAAACTCACCCATCAAAGTCCGATCTTGATTCTGAAAAAAAATATTTTCGATCATCTCTTTTTCGTACCATGCGAAATAACTTTTTTCCAAGCATATTTTCGCTCATCAGAGGTTGGATTTTCGGATTCAGGGGGTCGAAATACACCTAGAAACTCACCCATTAAAGTCCGATTTTGATTCTGAAAAAAAATATTTTCGATCATCTCTTTTTCGTACCATGCGAAATAACTTCTTTCCAGGTGTATTTTCGTGTAACAAAGGTTGGATTTTTGGATTCAGCGGGTCAAAATACACCTATAAACCCACCCTTCAAAGTTCGATTTCGATTCTGGAGACAGATAATTTCGATCATCTCTTTTTCGTACCATGCGAAATAGCTTTTTTCCAAGCATATTTTTGGTCATAAGAGGTCGGATTTTTGGATTCAGCGGGTCGAAATACCCCTAGAAACTCACCCATTAAAGTCCGATCTCGATTCTGAAAAAAAATATTTTCGATCATCTCTTTTTCGTACCATGCGGAATAACTTCTTTCCAGGTGTTTTTTCGTTTAACAAAGGTGTGATTTTTGGATTCAGCGGGTCAAAATACACCTATAAACCCACCCATCAAAGTTCGATTCCGATTCTGGAGACAGATATTTTCGATCATCTCTTTTTCGTACCATGCGAAATAACTACATTCCAGGTGTATTTTCGTGTAACAAAGGTTGGATTTTTGGATTCAGCGGGTCAAAATACACCTATAAACCCACCCTTCAAAGTTCGATTTCGATTCTGGAGACAGATATTTTCGATCATCTCTTTTTCGTACCATGCGAAATAACTTTTTTCCAAGCATATTTTTGGTCATCAAAGGTTGGATTTTCGCATCCAGCGGGTCGAAATACACCTAGAAACTCACCCATCAAAGTCCGATTTTGATTCTGAATAAAAATATTTTCGATCATCTCTTTTTCGTACCATGCGAAATAACTTTTTTCCAAGCATATTTTTGGTCATAAGAGGTCGGATTTTCGGATTCAGCGGGTCGAAATACCTCTAGAAACTCACCCATTAAAGTCCGATCTCGATTCTGAAAAAAAATATTTTCGATCATCTCTTTTTCGTTCCATGCGAAATAACTTCTTTCCAGGTGTATTTTCGTGTAACAAAGGTTGGATTTTCGGATTCAGCGGGTCGAAATACACCTAGAAACTCACCCATCAAAGTCCGATCTTGATTCTGAAAAAAAATATTTTAGATCATCTCTTTTTCGTACCATGCGAAATAACTTCTTTCCAGGTGTATTTTCGTGTAACAAAGGTTGGATTTTTGGATTCAGCGGGTCAAAATACACCTATAAACCCAGCCTTCAAAGTTCGATTTCGATTCTGGAGACAGATATTTTCGATCATCTCATTTTCGTACCATGCGAAATAACTTTTTTCCAAGCATATTTTTGGTCATAAGAGGTCGGATTTTTGGATTCAGCGGGTCGAAATACCCCTAGAAACTCGCCCATTAAAGTCCGATTTTGATTCTGAAAAAAAATATTTTCGATCATCTCTTTTTCGTTCCATGCGAAATAACTTCTTTCCAGGTGTATTTTCGTGTAACAAAGGTTGGATTTTCGGATTCAGCGGGTCGAAATACACCTAGAAACTCACCCATCGAAGTCCGATCTTGATTCTGAAAAAAAATATTTTCGATCATCTCTTTTTCGTACCATGCGAAATAACTTCTTTCCAGGTGTATTTTCGTGTAACAAAGGTTGGATTTTTGGATTCAGCGGGTCAAAATACACCTATAAACCCAGCCTTCAAAGTTCGATTTCGATTCTGGAGACAGATATTTTCGATCATCTCATTTTCGTACCATGCGAAATAACTTTTTTCCAAGCATATTTTTGGTCATAAGAGGTCGGATTTTTGGATTCAGCGGGTCGAAATACACCTAGAAACTCACCCATCAAAGTCCGATTTTGATTCTGATAAAAAATATTTTCGATCATCTCTTTTTCGTACCATGCGAAATAATTTGTTTCCAAGCATATTTTTGGTCATCAGAGGTCGGATTTTCGGATTCAGGGGGTCGAAATACACCTAGAAACTCACCCATCAAAGTCCGATCTTGATTCTGAAAAAAAATATTTTCGATCATCTCTTTTTCGTACCATGCGAAATAACTTTTTTCCAAGCATATTTTCGGTCATCAGAGGTTGGATTTTCGGATTCAGGGGGTCGAAATACACCTAGAAACTCACCCATTGAAGTCCGATTTTGATTCTGAAAAAAAATATTTTCGATCATCTCTTTTTCGTACCATGCGAAATAACTTCTTTCCAGGTGTATTTTCGCTCAACAACGGTTGGATTTTTGGATTCAGCGGGTCAAAATACACCTATAAACCCACCCATCAAAGTTCGATTCCGATTCTGGAGACAGATATTTTCGATCATCTCTTTTTCGTACCATGCGAAATAACTACATTCCAGGTGTATTTTCGTGTAACAAAGGTTGGATTTTTGGATTCAGCGGGTCAAAATACACCTATAAACCCACCCTTCAAAGTTCGATTTCGATTCTGGAGACAGATATTTTCGATCATCTCATTTTCGTACCATGCGAAATAACTTTTTTCCAAGCATATTTTTGGTCATAAGAGGTCGGATTTTTGGATTCAGCGGGTCGAAATACACCTAGAAACTCACCCATCAAAGTCCGATTTTGATTCTGAAAAAAAATATTTTCGATCATCTCTTTTTCGTACCATGCGATATAACTTTTTTCCAAGCATATTTGTGGTCATCAGAGGTTGGATTTTCGTATTCAGGGGGTCGAAATACACCTAGAAACTCACCCATCAAAGTCCGATCTTGATTCTGAAAAAAAATATTTTCGATCATCTCTTTTTCGTACCATGCGAAATAACTTTTTTCCAAGCATATTTTCGGTCATCAGAGGTTGGATTTTCGGATTCAGGGGGTCGAAATACACCTAGAAACTCACCCATTAAAGTCCGATTTTGATTCTGAAAAAAAATATTTTCGATCATCTCTTTTTCGTACCATGCGAAATAACTTCTTTCCAGGTGTATTTTCGTGTAACAAAGGTTGGATTTTTGGATTCAGCGGGTCAAAATACACCTATAAACCCACCCTTCAAAGTTCGATTTCGATTCTGGAGACAGATATTTTCGATCATCTCTTTTTCGTACCATGCGAAATAACTTTTTTCCAAGCATATTTTTGGTCATCAAAGGTTGGATTTTCGCATCCAGCGGGTCGAAATACACCTAGAAACTCACCCATCAAAGTCCGATTTTGATTCTGAATAAAAATATTTTCGATCATCTCTTTTTCGTACCATGCGAAATAACTTTTTTCCAAGCATATTTTTGGTCATAAGAGGTCGGATTTTTGGATTCAGCGGGTCGAAATACCCCTAGAAACTCACCCATTAAAGTCCGATCTCGATTCTGAAAAAAAATATTTTCGATCATCTCTTTTTCGTACCATGCGGAATAACTTCTTTCCAGGTGTATTTTCGTTTAACGAAGGTGTGATTTTTGGATTCAGCGGGTCAAAATACACCTATAAACCCACCCATCAAAGTTCGATTCCGATTCTGGAGACAGATATTTTCGATCATCTCTTTTTCGTACCATGCGAAATAACTACATTCCAGGTGTATTTTCGTGTAACAAAGGTTGGATTTTTGGATTCAGCGGGTCAAAATACACCCATAAACCCACCCTTCAAAGTTCGATTTCGATTCTGGAGACAGATATTTTCGATCTTCTCATTTTCGTACCATGCGAAATAACTTTTTTCCAAGCATATTTTTGGTCATAAGAGGTCGGATTTTTGGATTCAGCGGGTCGAAATACACCTAGAAACTCACCCATCAAAGTCCGATTTTGATTCTGAAAAAAAATATTTTCGATCATCTCTTTTTCGTACCATGCGAAATAACTTTTTTCCAAGCATATTTTTGGTCATCAGAGGTTTGATTTTCGTATTCAGGGGGTCGAAATACACCTAGAAACTCACCCATCAAAGTCCGATCTTGATTCTGAAAAAAAATATTTTCGATCATCTCTTTTTCGTACCATGCGAAATAATTTTTTTCCAAGCATATTTCTGGTCATACGAGGTCGGATTTTAGGATTCAGCGGGTCGAAATACCCCTAGAGACTCACCCATTAAAGTCCGATCTCGATTCTGAAAAAAAATATTTTCGATCATCTCTTGTTCGTACCATGCGAAATAACTTCTTTCCAGGTGTATTTTCGCTCAACAACGGTTGGATTTTTGGATTCAGCGGGTCAAAATACACCTATAAACCCACCCATCAAAGTTCGATTCCGATTCTGGAGACAGATATTTTCGATCATCTCTTTTTCGTACCATGCGAAATAACTTTTTTCCAAGCATATTTTTGCTCAACAAAGTTTGGATTTTCGGATTCAGCGGGTCGAAATACACCTAGAACCTCACCCATCAAAGTCCGATCTTGATTCTGAAAAAAAATATTTTCGATCATCTCTTTTTCGTACCATGCGAAATAACTTTTTTCCAAGCATATTTTTGGTCATCAGAGGTTGGATTTTTGGATTCAGGGGGTCGAAATACACCTAGAAACTCACCCATCAAAGTCCGATCTTGATTCTGAAAAAAAATATTTTCGATCATCTCTTTTTCGTACCATGCGAAATAACTTTTTTCCAAGCATATTTTCGGTCATCAGAGGTTGGATTTTCGGATTCAGGGGGTCGAAATACACCTAGAAACTCACCCATTAAAGTCCGTTTTTGATTCTGAAAAAAAATATTTCCGATCATCTCTTTTTCGTACCATGCGAAATAACTTCTTTCCAGGTGTATTTTCGTGTAACAAAGGTTGGATTTTTGGATTCAGCGGGTCAAAATACACCTATAAACCCACCCTTCAAAGTTCGATTTCGATTCTGGAGACAGCCATTTTCGATCATCTCTTTTTCGTACCATGCGAAATAACTTTTTTCCAAGCATATTTTTGGTCATAAGAGGTCGGATTTTTGGATTCAGCGGGTCGAAATACACCTAGAAACTCACCCATCAAAGTCCGATTCTGATTCTGAATAAAAATATTTTCGATCATCTCTTTTTCGTACCATGCGAAATAATTTTTTTCCAAGCATATTTCTGGTCATACGAGGTCGGATTTTAGGATTCAGCGGGTCGAAATACCCCTAGAGACTCACCCATTAAAGTCCGATCTCGATTCTGAAAAAAAATATTTTCGATCATCTCTTGTTCGTACCATGCGAAATAACTTCTTTCCAGGTGTATTTTCGCTCAACAACGGTTGGATTTTTGGATTCAGCGGGTCAAAATACACCTATAAACCCACCCATCAAAGTTCGATTCCGATTCTGGAGACAGATATTTTCGATCATCTCTTTTTCGTACCATGCGAAATAACTTTTTTCCAAGCATATTTTTGCTCAACAAAGTTTGGATTTTCGGATTCAGCGGGTCGAAATACACCTAGAAACTCACCCATCAAAGTCCGATCTTGATTCTGAAAAAAAATATTTTCGATCATCTCTTTTTCGTACCATGCGAAATAACTTTTTTCCAAGCATATTTTTGGTCATCAGAGGTTGGATTTTTGGATTCAGGGGGTCGAAATACACCTAGAAACTCACCCATCAAAGTCCGATCTTGATTCTGAAAAAAAATATTTTCGATCATCTCTTTTTCGTACCATGCGAAATAACTTTTTTCCAAGCATATTTTCGGTCATCAGAGGTTCGATTTTCGGATTCAGGGGGTCGAAATACACCTAGAAACTCACCCATTAAAGTCCGATTTTGATTCTGAAAAAAAATATTTCCGATCATCTCTTTTTCGTACCATGCGAAATAACTTCTTTCCAGGTGTATTTTCGTGTAACAAAGGTTGGATTTTTGGATTCAGCGGGTCAAAATACACCTATAAACCCACCCTTCAAAGTTCGATTTCGATTCTGGAGACAGCCATTTTCGATCATCTCTTTTTCGTACCATGCGAAATAACTTTTTTCCAAGCATATTTTTGGTCATCAAAGGTTGGATTTTCGCATCCAGCAGGTCGAAATACACCTAGAAACTCACCCATCAAAGTCCGATTCTGATTCTGAATAAAAATATTTTCGATCATCTCTTTTTCGTACCATGCGAAATAATTTTTTTCCAAGCATATTTCTGGTCATACGAGGTCGGATTTTAGGATTCAGCGGGTCGAAATACCCCTAGAGACTCACCCATTAAAGTCCGATCTCGATTCTGAAAAAAAATATTTTCGATCATCTCTTGTTCGTACCATGCGAAATAACTTCTTTCCAGGTGTATTTTCGCTCAACAACGGTTGGATTTTTGGATTCAGCGGGTCAAAATACACCTATAAACCCACCCATCAAAGTTCGATTCCGATTCTGGAGACAGATATTTTCGATCATCTCTTTTTCGTACCATGCGAAATAACTTTTTTCCAAGCATATTTTTGCTCAACAAAGTTTGGATTTTCGGATTCAGCGGGTCGAAATACACCTAGAAACTCACCCATCAAAGTCCGATCTTGATTCTGAAAAAAAATATTTTCGATCATCTCTTTTTCGTACCATGCGAAATAACTTTTTTCCAAGCATATTTTTGGTCATCAGAGGTTGGATTTTTGGATTCAGGGGGTCGAAATACACCTAGAAACTCACCCATCAAAGTCCGATCTTGATTCTGAAAAAAAATATTTTCGATCATCTCTTTTTCGTACCATGCGAAATAACTTTTTTCCAAGCATATTTTCGGTCATCAGAGGTTGGATTTTCGGATTCAGGGGGTCGAAATACACCTAGAAACTCACCCATTAAAGTCCGATTTTGATTCTGAAAAAAAATATTTCCGATCATCTCTTTTTCGTACCATGCGAAATAACTTCTTTCCAGGTGTATTTTCGTGTAACAAAGGTTGGATTTTTGGATTCAGCGGGTCAAAATACACCTATAAACCCACCCTTCAAAGTTCGATTTCGATTCTGGAGACAGCCATTTTCGATCATCTCTTTTTCGTACCATGCGAAATAACTTTTTTCCAAGCATATTTTTGGTCATCAAAGGTTGGATTTTCGCATCCAGCAGGTCGAAATACACCTAGAAACTCACCCATCAAAGTCCGATTCTGATTCTGAATAAAAATATTTTCGATCATCTCTTTTTCGTACCATGCGAAATAATTTTTTTCCAAGCATATTTCTGGTCATACGAGGTCGGATTTTAGGATTCAGCGGGTCGAAATACCCCTAGAGACTCACCCATTAAAGTCCGATCTCGATTCTGAAAAAAAATATTTTCGATCATCTCTTGTTCGTACCATGCGAAATAACTTCTTTCCAGGTGTATTTTCGCTCAACAAAGGTTGGATTTTTGGATTCAGCGGGTCAAAATACACCTATAAACCCACCCATCAAAGTTCGATTCCGATTCTGGAGACAGATATTTTCGATCATCTCTTTTTCGTACCATGCGACATAACTTTTTTCCAAGCATATTTTTGGTCATAAGAGGTCGGATTTTTGGATTCAGCGGGTCGAAATACACCTAGAAACTCACCCATCAAAGTCCGATTTTGATTCTGAAAAAAAATATTTTCGATCATCTCTTTTTCGTACCATGCGAAATAACTTTTTTCCAAGCATATTTTTGGTCATCAGAGGTTGGATTTTCGGATTCAGGGGGTCGAAATACACCTAGAAACTCACCCATCAAAGTCCGATCTTGATTCTGAAAAAAAATATTTTCGATCATCTCTTTTTCGTACCATGCGAAATAACTTTTTTCCAAGCATATTTTCGGTCATCAGAGGTTGGATTTTCGGATTCAGGGGGTCGAAATACACCTAGAAACTCACCCATTGAAGTCCGATTTCGATTCTGAAAAAAAATATTTTCGATCATCTCTTTTTCGTACCATGCGAAATAACTTTTTTCCAAGCATATTTTTGGTCATAAGAGGTCGGATTTCTGGATTCAGCGGGTCGAAATACACCTAGAAACTCACCCATCAAAGTCCGATTTTGATTCTGAAAAAAAATATTTTCGATCATCTCTTTTTCGTACCATGCGAAATAACTTTTTTCCAAGCATATTTTTGGTCATCAGAGGTTGGATTTTCGGATTCAGGGGGTCGAAATACACCTAGAAACTCACCCATCAAAGTCCGATCTTGATTCTGAAAAAAAATATTTTCGATCATCTCTTTTTCGTACCATGCGAAATAACTTTTTTCCAAGCATATTTTCGGTCATCAGAGGTTGGATTTTCGGATTCAGGGGGTCAAAATACACCTAGAAACTCACCCATTGAAGTCCGATTTTGATTCTGAAAAAAAATATTTTCGATCATCTCTTTTTCGTACCATGCGAAATAACTTCTTTCCAGGTGTATTTTCGCTCAACAACGGTTGGATTTTTGGATTCAGCGGGTCAAAATACACCTATAAACCCACCCATCAAAGTTCGATTCCGATTCTGGAGACAGATATTTTCGATCATCTCTTTTTCGTACCATGCGAAATAACTACATTCCAGGTGTATTTTCGTGTAACAAAGGTTGGATTTTTGGATTCAGCGGGTCAAAATACACCTATAAACCCACCCTTCAAAGTTCGATTTCGATTCTGGAGACAGATATTTTCGATCATCTCATTTTCGTACCATGCGAAATAACTTTTTTCCAAGCATATTTTTGGTCATAAGAGGTCGGATTTTTGGATTCAGCGGGTCGAAATACACCTAGAAACTCACCCATCAAAGTCCGATTTTGATTCTGAAAAAAAATATTTTCGATCATCTCTTTTTCGTACCATGCGAAATAACTTTTTTCCAAGCATATTTTTGTTCATCAGAGGTTGGATTTTCGTATTCAGGGGGTCGAAATACACCTAGAAACTCACCCATCAAAGTCCGATCTTGATTCTGAAAAAAAATATTTTCGATCATCTCTTTTTCGTACCATGCGAAATAACTTTTTTCCAAGCATATTTTCGGTCATCAGAGGTTGGATTTTCGGATTCAGGGGGTCGAAATACACCTAGAAACTCACCCATTAAAGTCCGATTTTGATTCTGAAAAAAAATATTTTCGATCATCTCTTTTTCGTACCATGCGAAATAACTTCTTTCCAGGTGTATTTTCGTGTAACAAAGGTTGGATTTTTGGATTCAGCGGGTCAAAATACACCTATAAACCCACCCTTCAAAGTTCGATTTCGATTCTGGAGACAGATAATTTCGATCATCTCTTTTTCGTACCATGCGAAATAGCTTTTTTCCAAGCATATTTTTGGTCATAAGAGGTCGGATTTTTGGATTCAGCGGGTCGAAATACCCCTAGAAACTCACCCATTAAAGTCCGATCTCGATTCTGAAAAAAAATATTTTCGATCATCTCTTTTTCGTACCATGCGGAATAACTTCTTTCCAGGTGTTTTTTCGTTCAACAAAGGTGTGATTTTTGGATTCAGCGGGTCAAAATACACCTATAAACCCACCCATCAAAGTCCGATTCCGATTCTGGAGACAGATATTTTCGATCATCTCTTTTTCGTACCATGCGAAATAACTACATTCCAGGTGTATTTTCGTGTAACAAAGGTTGGATTTTTGGATTCAGCGGGTCAAAATACACCTATAAACCCACCCTTCAAAGTTCGATTTCGATTCTGGAGACAGATATTTTCGATCATCTCTTTTTCGTACCATGCGAAATAACTTTTTTCCAAGCATATTTTTGGTCATCAAAGGTTGGATTTTCGCATCCAGCGGGTCGAAATACACCTAGAAACTCACCCATTAAAGTCCGATTTCAATTCTGAAAAAAAATATTTTCGATCATCTCTTTTTCGTACCATGCGAAATAACTTCTTTCCAGGTGTATTTTCGTGTAACAAAGGTTGTACTTTGGGATTCAGCGGGTCAAAATACACCTATAAACCCACCCTCCAAAGTTCGATTTCGATTCTGGAGACAGATATTTTCGATCATCTCTTTTTCGTACCATGCGAAATAACTTTTTTCCAAGCATGTTTTCGGTCATCAAAGGTTGGATTTTCGGATTCAGCGGGTCGAAATACACCTAGAAACTCACCCATCAAAGTCCGATCTTGATTCTGGAAAAAAATATTTTCGATCATCTCTTTTTCGTACCATGCGAAATAACTTTTTTCCAAGCATATTTTTGGTCATCAGAGGTTGGATTTTCGGATTCAGGGGGTCGAAATACACCTAGAAACTCACCCATCAAAGTCCGATTTCGATTCTGAAAAAAAATATTTTCGATCATCTCTTTTTCGTACCATGCGAAATAACTTCTTTCCAGGTGTATTTTCGTGTAACAAAGGTTGGATTTTGGGATTCAGCGGTTCAAAATACACCTATAAACCCACCCTCCAAAGTTCGATTTCGATTCTGGAGACAGATATTTTCGATCATGTCTTTTTCGTACCATGCGAAATAACTTTTTTCCAAGCATGTTTTTGGTCATCAAAGGTTGGATTTTCGGATTCAGCGGGTCGATACACCTAGAAACTCACCCATCAAAGTCCGATCTTGATTCTGAAAAAAAATATTTTCGATCATTTCTTTTTCGTACCATGCGAAATAACTTTTTTCCCAGCATATTTTTGGTCATCAGAGGTTGGATTTTCGGATTCAGGGGGTCGAAATACACCTAGAAACTCACCCATTAAAGTCCGATTTTGATTCTGAAAAAAAATATTTTCGATCATCTTTTTTTCGTACCATGCGAAATAACTTCTTTCCAGGTGTATTTTCGTGTAACAAAAGTTGGATTTTGGGATTCAGCGGGTCAAAATACACCTATAAACCCACCCTTCAAAGTTCGATTTCGATTCTGGAGACAGATATTTTCGATCATCTCTTTTTCGTACCATGCGAAATAACTTTTTTCCAAGCATATTTTTGGTCATCAAAGGTTGGATTTTCGCATCCAGCGGGTCGAAATACATCTAGAAACTCAGCCATCAAAGTCCGATCTTGATTCTGAAAAAAAATATTTTCGATCATCTATTTTTCGTATCATGCGAAATAACTTTTTTCCAAGCATATTTTTGGTCATCAGAGGTTGGATTTTCGGATTCAGGGGGTCGAAATACACCTAGAAACTCACCCATTAAAGTCCGATTTTGATTCTGAAAAAAAATATTTTCGATCATCCCTTTTTCGTACCATGCGAAATAACTTCTTTCCATGTGTATTTTCGTGTAACAAAGGTTGGATTTTGAGATCCAGCGGGTCAAAATACACCTATAAACCCACCCTTCAAAGTTCGATTCCGATTCTGGAGACAGATATTTTCGATCATCTCTTTTTCGTACCATGCGAAATAACTTTTTTCCAAGTATGTTTTTGGTCATCAAAGGTTGGATTTTCGGATTCAGCGGGTCGAAATACACCTAGAAACTCACCCATCAAAGTCCGATCTTGATTCTGACAAAAAATATTTTCGATCATCTCTTTATCGTACCATGCGAAATAACTTCTTTCCAAGCATATTTTTGGTCATCAGAGGTTGGATTTTCGGATTCAGGGGGTCGAAATACACCTAGAAACTCACCCATTAAAGTCCGATTTCGATTCTGAAAAAAAATATTTCCGATCATCTCTTTTTCGTACCATGCGAAATAACTTCTTTCCAGGTGTATTTTCGTGTAACAAAGGTTGGATTTTGGCATTCAGCGGGTCAAAATACACCTATAAACCCACCCTCCAAAGTTCGATTTCGATTCTGGAGACAGATATTTTCGATCATTTCTTTTTCGTACCATGCGAAATAACTTTTTTCCAAGCATGTTTTTGGTCATCAAAGGTTGGATTTTCGGATTCAGCGGGTCGAAATACACCTAGAAACTCACCCATCAAAGTCCGATCTTGATTCTGAAAAAAAATATTTTCGATCATCTCTTTTTCGTACCATGCGAAATAACTTTTTTCCAAGCATATTTTTGGTCATCAGAGGTTGGATTTTCGGATTCAGGGGGTCGAAATACACCTAGAAACTCACCCATTAAAGTCCGATTTCGATTCTGAAAAAAAATATTTTCGATCATCTCTTTTTCGTACCATGCGAAATAACTTCTTTCCAGGTGTATTTTCGTGTAACAAAGGTTGGATTTTGGGATTCAGCGGTTCAAAATACACCTATAAACCCACCCTCCAAAGTTCGATTTCGATTCTGGAGACAGATATTTTCGATCATCTCTTTTTCGTACCATGCGAAATAACTTTTTTCCAAGCATATTTTTGGTCATCAAAGGTTGGATTTTCGCATCCAGCGGGTCGAAATACACCTAGAAACTCACCCATCAAAGTCCGATTTTGATTCTGAAAAAAAATATTTTCGATCATCTCTTTTTCGTACCATGCGAAATAACTTTTTTCCAAGCATATATTTGGTCATCAGAGGTTGGATTTTCGGATTCAGGGGGTCGAAATACACCTAGAAACTCACCCATTAAAGTCCGATTTCGATTCTGAAAAAAAATATTTTCGATCATCTCTTTTTCGTACCATGCGAAATAACTTCTTTCCAGGTGTATTTTCGTGTAACAGAGGTTGGATTTTGGGATTCAGCGGGTCAAAATACACCTATAAACCCACCCTCCAAAGTTCGATTTCGATTCTGGAGACAGATATTTTCGATCATCTCTTTTTCGTACCATGCGGAATAACTTTTTTCCAAGCATGTTTTTGGTCATCAAAGGTTGGATTTTCGGATTCAGCGGGTCGAAATACACCTAGAAACTCACCCATCAGAGTCCGATCTTGATTCTGAAAAAAAATATTTTCGATCATCTCTTTTTCGTACCATGCGAAATAACTTTTTTCCAAGCATATTTTTGGTCATCAGAGGTTGGATTTTCGGATTCAGGGGGTCAAAATACACCTAGAAACTCACCCATTAAAGTCCGATTTTGATTCTGAAAAAAAATATTTTCGATCATCTCTTTTTCGTACCATGCGAAATAACTTCTTTCTAGGTGTATTTTCGTGTAACAAAGGTTGGATTTTTGGATTCAGCGGGTCAAAATACACCTATAAACCCACCCTTCAAAGTTCGATTTCGATTCTGGAGACAGATATTTTCGATCATCTCTTTTTCGTATCATGCGAAATAACTTTTTTCCAAGCATATTTTTGGTCATAAGAGGTCGGATTTTTGGATTCAGCGGGTCGAAATACCCCTAGAAACTCACCCATTAAAGTCCGATCTCAATTCTGAAAAAAAATATTTTCGATCATCTCTTTTTCGTACCATGCGAAATAACTTCTTTCCAGGTGTATTTTCGCTCAACAAAGGTTGGATTTTTGGATTCAGCGGGTCAAAATACACCTATAAACCCACCCTCCAAAGTTCGATTTCGATTCTGGAGACAGATATTTTCGATCATCTCTTTTTCGTACCATGCGAAATAACTTTTTTCCAAGCATGTTTTCGGTCATCAAAGGTTGGATTTTCGGATTCAGCGGGTCGAAATACACCTAGAAACTCACCCATCAAAGTCCGATCTTGATTCTGGAAAAAAATATTTTCGATCATCTCTTTTTCGTACCATGCGAAATAACTTTTTTCCAAGCATATTTTTGGTCATCAGAGGTTGGATTTTCGGATTCAGGGGGTCGAAATACACCTAGAAACTCACCCATCAAAGTCCGATTTCGATTCTGAAAAAAAATATTTTCGATCATCTCTTTTTCGTACCATGCGAAATAACTTCTTTCCAGGTGTATTTTCGTGTAACAAAGGTTGGATTTTGGGATTCAGCGGTTCAAAATACACCTATAAACCCACCCTCCAAAGTTCGATTTCGATTCTGGAGACAGATATTTTCGATCATGTCTTTTTCGTACCATGCGAAATAACTTTTTTCCAAGCATGTTTTTGGTCATCAAAGGTTGGATTTTCGGATTCAGCGGGTCGATACACCTAGAAACTCACCCATCAAAGTCCGATCTTGATTCTGAAAAAAAATATTTTCGATCATTTCTTTTTCGTACCATGCGAAATAACTTTTTTCCAAGCATATTTTTGGTCATCAGAGGTTGGATTTTCGGATTCAGGGGGTCGAAATACACCTAGAAACTCACCCATTAAAGTCCGATTTTGATTCTGAAAAAAAATATTTTCGATCATCTTTTTTTCGTACCATGCGAAATAACTTCTTTCCAGGTGTATTTTCGTGTAACAAAAGTTGGATTTTGGGATTCAGCGGGTCAAAATACACCTATAAACCCACCCTTCAAAGTTCGATTTCGATTCTGGAGACAGATATTTTCGATCATCTCTTTTTCGTACCATGCGAAATAACTTTTTTCCAAGCATATTTTTGGTCATCAAAGGTTGGATTTTCGCATCCAGCGGGTCGAAATACACCTAGAAACTCAGCCATCAAAGTCCGATCTTGATTCTGAAAAAAAATATTTTCGATCATCTCTTTTTCGTACCATGCGAAATAACTTTTTTCCAAGCATATTTTTGGTCATCAGAGGTTGGATTTTCGGATTCAGGGGGTCGAAATACACCTAGAAACTCACCCATTAAAGTCCGATTTCGATTCTGAAAAAAAATATTTTCGATCATCTCTTTTTCGTACCATGCGAAATAACTTCTTTCCAGGTGTATTTTCGTGTAACAAAGGTTGGATTTTGGGATTCAGCGGGTCAAAATACACCTATAAACCCACCCTCCAAAGTTCGATTTCGATTCTGGAGACAGATATTTTCGATCATCTCTTTTTCGTACCATGCGAAATAACTTTTTTCCAAGCATATTTTTGGTCATCAAAGGTTGAATTTTCGCATCCAGCGGGTCGAAATACACCTAGAAACTCACCCATCAAAGTCCGATTTTGATTCTGAAAAAAAATATTTTCGATCATCTCTTTTTCGTACCATGCGAAATAACTTTTTTCCAAGCATATATTTGGTCATCAGAGGTTGGATTTTCGGATTCAGGGGGTCGAAATACACCTAGAAACTCACCCATTAAAGTCCGATTTCGATTCTGAAAAAAAATATTTTCGATCATCTCTTTTTCGTACCATGCGAAATAACTTCTTTCCAGGTGTATTTTCGTGTAACAGAGGTTGGATTTTGGGATTCAGCGGGTCAAAATACACCTATAAACCCACCCTCCAAAGTTCGATTTCGATTCTGGAGACAGATATTTTCGATCATCTCTTTTTCGTACCATGCGGAATAACTTTTTTCCAAGCATGTTTTTGGTCATCAAAGGTTGGATTTTCGGATTCAGCGGGTCGAAATACACCTAGAAACTCACCCATCAGAGTCCGATCTTGATTCTGAAAAAAAATATTTTCGATCATCTCTTTTTCGTACCATGCGAAATAACTTTTTTCCAAGCATATTTTTGGTCATCAGAGGTTGGATTTTCGGATTCAGGGGGTCAAAATACACCTAGAAACTCACCCATTAAAGTCCGATTTTGATTCTGAAAAAAAATATTTTCGATCATCTCTTTTTCGTACCATGCGAAATAACTTCTTTCTAGGTGTATTTTCGTGTAACAAAGGTTGGATTTTTGGATTCAGCGGGTCAAAATACACCTATAAACCCACCCTTCAAAGTTCGATTTCGATTCTGGAGACAGATATTTTCGATCATCTCTTTTTCGTATCATGCGAAATAACTTTTTTCCAAGCATATTTTTGGTCATCAAAGGTTGGATTTTCGCATTCAGCGGGTCGAAATACACCTAGAAACTCACCCATCAAAGTCCGATTTTGATTCTGAAAAAAAATATTTTCGATCATCTCTTTTTCGTACCATGCGAAATAACTTTTTTCCAAGCATATTTTTGGTCATCAGAGGTTGGATTTTCGGATTCAGGGGGTCGAAATACACCTAGAAACTCACCCATTAAAGTCCGATTTCGATTCTGAAAAAAAATATTTTCGATCATCTCTTTTTCGTACCATGCGAAATAACTTCTTTCCAGGTGTATTTTCGTGTAACAAAGGTTGGATTTTGGGATTCAGCGGGTCAAAATACACCTATAAACCCACCCTCCAAAGTTCGATTTCGATTCTGGAGACAGATATTTTCGATCATCTCTTTTTCGTACCATGCGAAATAACTTTTTTCCAAGCATATTTTTGGTCATCAAAGGTTGAATTTTCGCATCCAGCGGGTCGAAATACACCTAGAAACTCACCCATCAAAGTCCGATTTTGATTCTGAAAAAAAATATTTTCGATCATCTCTTTTTCGTACCATGCGAAATAACTTTTTTCCAAGCATATATTTGGTCATCAGAGGTTGGATTTTCGGATTCAGGGGGTCGAAATACACCTAGAAACTCACCCATTAAAGTCCGATTTCGATTCTGAAAAAAAATATTTTCGATCATCTCTTTTTCGTACCATGCGAAATAACTTCTTTCCAGGTGTATTTTCGTGTAACAGAGGTTGGATTTTGGGATTCAGCGGGTCAAAATACACCTATAAACCCACCCTCCAAAGTTCGATTTCGATTCTGGAGACAGATATTTTCGATCATCTCTTTTTCGTACCATGCGGAATAACTTTTTTCCAAGCATGTTTTTGGTCATCAAAGGTTGGATTTTCGGATTCAGCGGGTCGAAATACACCTAGAAACTCACCCATCAGAGTCCGATCTTGATTCTGAAAAAAAATATTTTCGATCATCTCTTTTTCGTACCATGCGAAATAACTTTTTTCCAAGCATATTTTTGGTCATCAGAGGTTGGATTTTCGGATTCAGGGGGTCAAAATACACCTAGAAACTCACCCATTAAAGTCCGATTTTGATTCTGAAAAAAAATATTTTCGATCATCTCTTTTTCGTACCATGCGAAATAACTTCTTTCTAGGTGTATTTTCGTGTAACAAAGGTTGGATTTTTGGATTCAGCGGGTCAAAATACACCTATAAACCCACCCTTCAAAGTTCGATTTCGATTCTGGAGACAGATATTTTCGATCATCTCTTTTTCGTATCATGCGAAATAACTTTTTTCCAAGCATATTTTTGGTCATCAAAGGTTGGATTTTCGCATTCAGCGGGTCGAAATACACCTAGAAACTCACCCATCAAAGTCCGATTTTGATTCTGAAAAAAAATATTTTCGATCATCTCTTTTTCGTACCATGCGAAATAACTTCTTTCCAAGCATATTTTTGGTCATAAGAGGTCGGATTTTTGGATTCAGCGGGTCGAAATACCCCTAGAAACTCACCCATTAAAGTCCGATCTCAATTCTGAAAAAAAATATTTTCGATCATCTCTTTTTCGTACCATGCGAAATAACTTCTTTCCAGGTGTATTTTCGCTCAACAAAGGTTGGATTTTTGGATTCAGCGGGTCAAAATACACCTATAAACCCACCCATCAAAGTTCGATTCCGATTCTGGAGACAGATATTTTCGATCATCTCTTTTTCGTACCATGCGAAATAACTTTTTTCCAAGCATATTTTTGCTCAAAAAAGTTTGCATTTTCGGATTCAGCGGGTCGAAATACACCTAGAAACTCACCCATCAAAGTCCGATCTTGATTCTGAAAAAAAATATTTTCGATCATCTCTTTTTCGTACCATGCGAAATAACTTTTTTCCAAGCATATTTTTGGTCATCAGAGGTTGGATTTTCGGATTCAGGGGGTCGAAATACACCTAGAAACTCACCCATCAAAGTCCGATCTTGATTCTGAAAAAAAATATTTTCGATCATCTCTTTTTCGTACCATGCGAAATAACTTTTTTCCAAGCATATTTTTGCTCAACAAAGTTTGGATTTTCGGATTCAGCGGGTCGAAATACACCTAGAACCTCACCCATCAAAGTCCGATCTTGATTCTGAAAAAAAATATTTTCGATCATCTCTTTTTCGTACCATGCGAAATAACTTTTTTCCAAGCATATTTTTGGTCATCAGAGGTTGGATTTTCGGATTCAGGGGGTCGAAATACACCTAGAAACTCACCCATCAAAGTCCGATCTTGATTCTGAAAAAAAATATTTTCGATCATCTCTTTTTCGTACCATGCGAAATAACTTTTTTCCAAGCATATTTTCGGTCATCAGAGGTTGGATTTTCGGATTCAGGGGGTCGAAATACACCTAGAAACTCACCCATTAAAGTCCGATTTTGATTCTGAAAAAAAATATTTCCGATCATCTCTTTTTCGTACCATGCGGAATAACTTCTTTCCAGGTGTATTTTCGTGTAACAAAGGTTGGATTTTGGCATTCAGCGGGTCAAAATACACCTATAAACCCACCCTTCAAAGTTCGATTTCGATTCTGGAGACAGATATTTTCGATCATCTCTTTTTCGTATCATGCGAAATAACTTTTTTCCAAGCATATTTTTGGTCATAAGAGGTCGGATTTTTGGATTCAGCGGGTCGAAATACCCCTAGAAACTCACCCATTAAAGTCCGATCTCAATTCTGAAAAAAAATATTTTCGATCATCTCTTTTTCGTACCATGCGAAATAACTTCTTTCCAGGTGTATTTTCGCTCAACAAAGGTTGGATTTTTGGATTCAGCGGGTCAAAATACACCTATAAACCCACCCTCCAAAGTTCGATTTCGATTCTGGAGACAGATATTTTCGATCATCTCTTTTTCGTACCATGCGAAATAACTTTTTTCCAAGCATGTTTTCGGTCATCAAAGGTTGGATTTTCGGATTCAGCGGGTCGAAATACACCTAGAAACTCACCCATCAAAGTCCGATCTTGATTCTGGAAAAAAATATTTTCGATCATCTCTTTTTCGTACCATGCGAAATAACTTTTTTCCAAGCATATTTTTGGTCATCAGAGGTTGGATTTTCGGATTCAGGGGGTCGAAATACACCTAGAAACTCACCCATCAAAGTCCGATTTCGATTCTGAAAAAAAATATTTTCGATCATCTCTTTTTCGTACCATGCGAAATAACTTCTTTCCAGGTGTATTTTCGTGTAACAAAGGTTGGATTTTGGGATTCAGCGGTTCAAAATACACCTATAAACCCACCCTCCAAAGTTCGATTTCGATTCTGGAGACAGATATTTTCGATCATGTCTTTTTCGTACCATGCGAAATAACTTTTTTCCAAGCATGTTTTTGGTCATCAAAGGTTGGATTTTCGGATTCAGCGGGTCGATACACCTAGAAACTCACCCATCAAAGTCCGATCTTGATTCTGAAAAAAAATATTTTCGATCATTTCTTTTTCGTACCATGCGAAATAACTTTTTTCCAAGCATATTTTTGGTCATCAGAGGTTGGATTTTCGGATTCAGGGGGTCGAAATACACCTAGAAACTCACCCATTAAAGTCCGATTTTGATTCTGAAAAAAAATATTTTCGATCATCTTTTTTTCGTACCATGCGAAATAACTTCTTTCCAGGTGTATTTTCGTGTAACAAAAGTTGGATTTTGGGATTCAGCGGGTCAAAATACACCTATAAACCCACCCTTCAAAGTTCGATTTCGATTCTGGAGACAGATATTTTCGATCATCTCTTTTTCGTACCATGCGAAATAACTTTTTTCCAAGCATATTTTTGGTCATCAAAGGTTGGATTTTCGCATCCAGCGGGTCGAAATACACCTAGAAACTCAGCCATCAAAGTCCGATCTTGATTCTGAAAAAAAATATTTTCGATCATCTCTTTTTCGTACCATGCGAAATAACTTTTTTCCAAGCATATTTTTGGTCATCAGAGGTTGGATTTTCGGATTCAGGGGGTCGAAATACACCTAGAAACTCACCCATTAAAGTCCGATTTCGATTCTGAAAAAAAATATTTTCGATCATCTCTTTTTCGTACCATGCGAAATAACTTCTTTCCAGGTGTATTTTCGTGTAACAAAGGTTGGATTTTGGGATTCAGCGGGTCAAAATACACCTATAAACCCACCCTCCAAAGTTCGATTTCGATTCTGGAGACAGATATTTTCGATCATCTCTTTTTCGTACCATGCGAAATAACTTTTTTCCAAGCATATTTTTGGTCATCAAAGGTTGAATTTTCGCATCCAGCGGGTCGAAATACACCTAGAAACTCACCCATCAAAGTCCGATTTTGATTCTGAAAAAAAATATTTTCGATCATCTCTTTTTCGTACCATGCGAAATAACTTTTTTCCAAGCATATATTTGGTCATCAGAGGTTGGATTTTCGGATTCAGGGGGTCGAAATACACCTAGAAACTCACCCATTAAAGTCCGATTTCGATTCTGAAAAAAAATATTTTCGATCATCTCTTTTTCGTACCATGCGAAATAACTTCTTTCCAGGTGTATTTTCGTGTAACAGAGGTTGGATTTTGGGATTCAGCGGGTCAAAATACACCTATAAACCCACCCTCCAAAGTTCGATTTCGATTCTGGAGACAGATATTTTCGATCATCTCTTTTTCGTACCATGCGGAATAACTTTTTTCCAAGCATGTTTTTGGTCATCAAAGGTTGGATTTTCGGATTCAGCGGGTCGAAATACACCTAGAAACTCACCCATCAGAGTCCGATCTTGATTCTGAAAAAAAATATTTTCGATCATCTCTTTTTCGTACCATGCGAAATAACTTTTTTCCAAGCATATTTTTGGTCATCAGAGGTTGGATTTTCGGATTCAGGGGGTCAAAATACACCTAGAAACTCACCCATTAAAGTCCGATTTTGATTCTGAAAAAAAATATTTTCGATCATCTCTTTTTCGTACCATGCGAAATAACTTCTTTCTAGGTGTATTTTCGTGTAACAAAGGTTGGATTTTTGGATTCAGCGGGTCAAAATACACCTATAAACCCACCCTTCAAAGTTCGATTTCGATTCTGGAGACAGATATTTTCGATCATCTCTTTTTCGTATCATGCGAAATAACTTTTTTCCAAGCATATTTTTGGTCATCAAAGGTTGGATTTTCGCATTCAGCGGGTCGAAATACACCTAGAAACTCACCCATCAAAGTCCGATTTTGATTCTGAAAAAAAATATTTTCGATCATCTCTTTTTCGTACCATGCGAAATAACTTCTTTCCAAGCATATTTTTGGTCATAAGAGGTCGGATTTTTGGATTCAGCGGGTCGAAATACCCCTAGAAACTCACCCATTAAAGTCCGATCTCAATTCTGAAAAAAAATATTTTCGATCATCTCTTTTTCGTACCATGCGAAATAACTTCTTTCCAGGTGTATTTTCGCTCAACAAAGGTTGGATTTTTGGATTCAGCGGGTCAAAATACACCTATAAACCCACCCATCAAAGTTCGATTCCGATTCTGGAGACAGATATTTTCGATCATCTCTTTTTCGTACCATGCGAAATAACTTTTTTCCAAGCATATTTTTGCTCAAAAAAGTTTGCATTTTCGGATTCAGCGGGTCGAAATACACCTAGAAACTCACCCATCAAAGTCCGATCTTGATTCTGAAAAAAAATATTTTCGATCATCTCTTTTTCGTACCATGCGAAATAACTTTTTTCCAAGCATATTTTTGGTCATCAGAGGTTGGATTTTCGGATTCAGGGGGTCGAAATACACCTAGAAACTCACCCATCAAAGTCCGATCTTGATTCTGAAAAAAAATATTTTCGATCATCTCTTTTTCGTACCATGCGAAATAACTTTTTTCCAAGCATATTTTTGCTCAACAAAGTTTGGATTTTCGGATTCAGCGGGTCGAAATACACCTAGAACCTCACCCATCAAAGTCCGATCTTGATTCTGAAAAAAAATATTTTCGATCATCTCTTTTTCGTACCATGCGAAATAACTTTTTTCCAAGCATATTTTTGGTCATCAGAGGTTGGATTTTCGGATTCAGGGGGTCGAAATACACCTAGAAACTCACCCATCAAAGTCCGATCTTGATTCTGAAAAAAAATATTTTCGATCATCTCTTTTTCGTACCATGCGAAATAACTTTTTTCCAAGCATATTTTCGGTCATCAGAGGTTGGATTTTCGGATTCAGGGGGTCGAAATACACCTAGAAACTCACCCATTAAAGTCCGATTTTGATTCTGAAAAAAAATATTTCCGATCATCTCTTTTTCGTACCATGCGGAATAACTTCTTTCCAGGTGTATTTTCGTGTAACAAAGGTTGGATTTTGGCATTCAGCGGGTCAAAATACACCTATAAACCCACCCTCCAAAGTTCGATTTCGATTCTGGAGACAGATATTTTCGATCATTTCTTTTTCGTACCATGCGAAATAACTTTTTTCCAAGCATGTTTTTGGTCATCAAAGGTTGGATTTTCGGATTCAGCGGGTCGAAATACACCTAGAAACTCACCCATCAAAGTCCGATCTTGATTCTGAAAAAAAATATTTTCGATCATCTCTTTTTCGTACCATGCGAAATAACTTTTTTCCAAGCATATTTTTGGTCATCAGAGGTTGGATTTTCGGATTCAGGGGGTCGAAATACACCTAGAAACTCACCCATTAAAGTCCGATTTCGATTCTGAAAAAAAATATTTTCGATCATCTCTTTTTCGTACCATGCGAAATAACTTCTTTCCAGGTGTATTTTCGTGTAACAAAGGTTGGATTTTGGGATTCAGCGGGTCAAAATACACCTATAAACCCACCCTCCAAAGTTCGATTTCGATTCTGGAGACAGATATTTTCGATCATCTCTTTTTCGTACCATGCGAAATAACTTTTTTCCAAGCATATTTTTGGTCATCAAAGGTTGGATTTTCGCATCCAGCGGGTCGAAATACACCTAGAAACTCACCCATCAAAGTCCGATTTTGATTCTGAAAAAAAATATTTTCGATCATCTCTTTTTCGTACCATGCGAAATAACTTTTTTCCAAGCATATATTTGGTCATCAGAGGTTGGATTTTCGGATTCAGGGGGTCGAAATACACCTAGAAACTCACCCATTAAAGTCCGATTTCGATTCTGAAAAAAAATATTTTCGATCATCTCTTTTTCGTACCATGCGAAATAACTTCTTTCCAGGTGTATTTTCGTGTAACAAAGGTTGGATTTTGGGATTCAGCGGGTCAAAATACACCTATAAACCCACCCTCCAAAGTTCGATTTCGATTCTGGAGACAGATATTTTCGATCATCTCTTTTTCGTACCATGCGGAATAACTTTTTTCCAAGCATGTTTTTGGTCATCAAAGGTTGGATTTTCGGATTCAGCGGGTCGAAATACACCTAGAAACTCACCCATCAGAGTCCGATCTTGATTCTGAAAAAAAATATTTTCGATCATCTCTTTTTCGTACCATGCGAAATAACTTTTTTCCAAGCATATTTTTGGTCATCAGAGGTTGGATTTTCGGATTCAGGGGGTCAAAATACACCTAGAAACTCACCCATTAAAGTCCGATTTTGATTCTGAAAAAAAATATTTTCGATCATCTCTTTTTCGTACCATGCGAAATAACTTCTTTCTAGGTGTATTTTCGTGTAACAAAGGTTGGATTTTTGGATTCAGCGGGTCAAAATACACCTATAAACCCACCCTTCAAAGTTCGATTTCGATTCTGGAGACAGATATTTTCGATCATCTCTTTTTCGTATCATGCGAAATAACTTTTTTCCAAGCATATTTTTGGTCATCAAAGGTTGGATTTTCGCATTCAGCGGGTCGAAATACACCTAGAAACTCACCCATCAAAGTCCGATTTTGATTCTGAAAAAAAATATTTTCGATCATCTCTTTTTCGTACCATGCGAAATAACTTCTTTCCAAGCATATTTTTGGTCATAAGAGGTCGGATTTTTGGATTCAGCGGGTCGAAATACCCCTAGAAACTCACCCATTAAAGTCCGATCTCGATTCTGAAAAAAAATATTTTCGATCATCTCTTTTTCGTACCATGCGAAATAACTTCTTTCCAGGTGTATTTTCGCTCAACAAAGGTTGGATTTTTGGATTCAGCGGGTCAAAATACACCTATAAACCCACCCATCAAAGTTCGATTCCGATTCTGGAGACAGATATTTTCGATCATCTCTTTTTCGTACCATGCGAAATAACTTTTTTCCAAGCATATTTTTGCTCAAAAAAGTTTGCATTTTCGGATTCAGCGGGTCGAAGTACACCTAGAAACTCACCCATCAAAGTCCGATCTTGATTCTGAAAAAAAATATTTTCGATCATCTCTTTTTCGTACCATGCGAAATAACTTTTTTCCAAGCATATTTTTGGTCATCAGAGGTTGGATTTTCGGATTCAGGGGGTCGAAATACACCTAGAAACTCACCCATCAAAGTCCGATCTTGATTCTGAAAAAAAATATTTTCGATCATCTCTTTTTCGTACCATGCGAAATAACTTTTTTCCAAGCATATTTTTGCTCAACAAAGTTTGGATTTTCGGATTCAGCGGGTCGAAATACACCTAGAACCTCACCCATCAAAGTCCGATCTTGATTCTGAAAAAAAATATTTTCGATCATCTCTTTTTCGTACCATGCGAAATAACTTTTTTCCAAGCATATTTTTGGTCATCAGAGGTTGGATTTTCGGATTCAGGGGGTCGAAATACACCTAGAAACTCACCCATCAAAGTCCGATCTTGATTCTGAAAAAAAATATTTTCGATCATCTCTTTTTCGTACCATGCGAAATAACTTTTTTCCAAGCATATTTTCGGTCATCAGAGGTTGGATTTTCGGATTCAGGGGGTCGAAATACACCTAGAAACTCACCCATTAAAGTCCGATTTTGATTCTGAAAAAAAATATTTCCGATCATCTCTTTTTCGTACCATGCGGAATAACTTCTTTCCAGGTGTATTTTCGTGTAACAAAGGTTGGATTTTTGGATTCAGCGGGTCAAAATACACCTATAAACCCACCCTTCAAAGTTCGATTTCGATTCTGGAGACAGCCATTTTCGATCATCTCTTTTTCGTACCATGCGAAATAACTTTTTTCCAAGCATATTTTTGGTCATCAAAGGTTGGATTTTTGCATCCAGCAGGTCGAAATACACCTAGAAACTCACCCATCAAAGTCCGATTCTGATTCTGAATAAAAATATTTTCGATCATCTCTTTTTCGTACCATGCGAAATAATTTTTTTCCAAGCAGATTTCTGGTCATACGAGGTCGGATTTTAGGATTCAGCGGGTCGAAATACCCCTAGAGACTCACCCATTAAAGTCCGATCTCGATTCTGAAAAAAAATATTTTCGATCATCTCTTGTTCGTACCATGCGAAATAACTTCTTTCCAGGTGTATTTTCGCTCAACAAAGGTTGGATTTTTGGATTCAGCGGGTCAAAATACACCTATAAACCCACCCATCAAAGTTCGATTCCGATTCTGGAGACAGATATTTTCGATCATCTCTTTTTCGTACCATGCGACATAACTTTTTTCCAAGCATATTTTTGGTCATAAGAGGTCGGATTTTTGGATTCAGCGGGTCGAAATACACCTAGAAACTCACCCATCAAAGTCCGATTTTGATTCTGAAAAAAAATATTTTCGATCATCTCTTTTTCGTACCATGCGAAATAACTTTTTTCCAAGCATATTTTTGGTCATCAGAGGTTGGATTTTCGGATTCAGGGGGTCGAAATACACCTAGAAACTCACCCATCAAAGTCCGATCTTGATTCTGAAAAAAAATATTTTCGATCATCTCTTTTTCGTACCATGCGAAATAACTTTTTTCCAAGCATATTTTCGGTCATCAGAGGTTGGATTTTCGGATTCAGGGGGTCGAAATACACCTAGAAACTCACCCATTGAAGTCCGATTTCGATTCTGAAAAAAAATATTTTCGATCATCTCTTTTTCGTACCATGCGAAATAACTTTTTTCCAAGCATATTTTTGGTCATAAGAGGTCGGATTTCTGGATTCAGCGGGTCGAAATACACCTAGAAACTCACCCATCAAAGTCCGATTTTGATTCTGAAAAAAAATATTTTCGATCATCTCTTTTTCGTACCATGCGAAATAACTTTTTTCCAAGCATATTTTTGGTCATCAGAGGTTGGATTTTCGGATTCAGGGGGTCGAAATACACCTAGAAACTCACCCATCAAAGTCCGATCTTGATTCTGAAAAAAAATATTTTCGATCATCTCTTTTTCGTACCATGCGAAATAACTTTTTTCCAAGCATATTTTCGGTCATCAGAGGTTGGATTTTCGGATTCAGGGGGTCAAAATACACCTAGAAACTCACCCATTGAAGTCCGATTTTGATTCTGAAAAAAAATATTTTCGATCATCTCTTTTTCGTACCATGCGAAATAACTTCTTTCCAGGTGTATTTTCGCTCAACAACGGTTGGATTTTTGGATTCAGCGGGTCAAAATACACCTATAAACCCACCCATCAAAGTTCGATTCCGATTCTGGAGACAGATATTTTCGATCATCTCTTTTTCGTACCATGCGAAATAACTACATTCCAGGTGTATTTTCGTGTAACAAAGGTTGGATTTTTGGATTCAGCGGGTCAAAATACACCTATAAACCCACCCTTCAAAGTTCGATTTCGATTCTGGAGACAGATATTTTCGATCATCTCATTTTCGTACCATGCGAAATAACTTTTTTCCAAGCATATTTTTGGTCATAAGAGGTCGGATTTTTGGATTCAGCGGGTCGAAATACACCTAGAAACTCACCCATCAAAGTCCGATTTTGATTCTGAAAAAAAATATTTTCGATCATCTCTTTTTCGTACCATGCGAAATAACTTTTTTCCAAGCATATTTTTGTTCATCAGAGGTTGGATTTTCGTATTCAGGGGGTCGAAATACACCTAGAAACTCACCCATCAAAGTCCGATCTTGATTCTGAAAAAAAATATTTTCGATCATCTCTTTTTCGTACCATGCGAAATAACTTTTTTCCAAGCATATTTTCGGTCATCAGAGGTTGGATTTTCGGATTCAGGGGGTCGAAATACACCTAGAAACTCACCCATTAAAGTCCGATTTTGATTCTGAAAAAAAATATTTTCGATCATCTCTTTTTCGTACCATGCGAAATAACTTCTTTCCAGGTGTATTTTCGTGTAACAAAGGTTGGATTTTTGGATTCAGCGGGTCAAAATACACCTATAAACCCACCCTTCAAAGTTCGATTTCGATTCTGGAGACAGATGATTTCGATCATCTCTTTTTCGTACCATGCGAAATAGCTTTTTTCCAAGCATATTTTTGGTCATAAGAGGTCGGATTTTTGGATTCAGCGGGTCGAAATACCCCTAGAAACTCACCCATTAAAGTCCGATCTCGATTCTGAAAAAAAATATTTTCGATCATCTCTTTTTCGTACCATGCGGAATAACTTCTTTCCAGGTGTTTTTTCGTTCAACAAAGGTGTGATTTTTGGATTCAGCGGGTCAAAATACACCTATAAACCCACCCATCAAAGTCCGATTCCGATTCTGGAGACAGATATTTTCGATCATCTCTTTTTCGTACCATGCGAAATAACTACATTCCAGGTGTATTTTCGTGTAACAAAGGTTGGATTTTTGGATTCAGCGGGTCAAAATACACCTATAAACCCACCCTCCAAAGTTCGATTTCGATTCTGGAGACAGATATTTTCGATCATCTCTTTTTCGTACCATGCGGAATAACTTTTTTCCAAGCATGTTTTTGGTCATCAAAGGTTGGATTTTCGGATTCAGCGGGTCGAAATACACCTAGAAACTCACCCATCAGAGTCCGATCTTGATTCTGAAAAAAAATATTTTCGATCATCTCTTTTTCGTACCATGCGAAATAACTTTTTTCCAAGCATATTTTTGGTCATCAGGGGTTGGATTTTCGGATTCAGGGGGTCAAAATACACCTAGAAACTCACCCATTAAAGTCCGATTTTGATTCTGAAAAAAATTATTTTCGATCATCTCTTTTTCGTACCATGCGAAATAACTTCTTTCTAGGTGTATTTTCGTGTAACAAAGGTTGGATTTTTGGATTCAGCGGGTCAAAATACACCTATAAACCCACCCTTCAAAGTTCGATTTCGATTCTGGAGACAGATATTTTCGATCATCTCTTTTTCGTATCATGCGAAATAACTTTTTTCCAAGCATATTTTTGGTCATCAAAGGTTGGATTTTCGCATTCAGCGGGTCGAAATACACCTAGAAACTCACCCATCAAAGTCCGATTTTGATTCTGAAAAAAAATATTTTCGATCATCTCTTTTTCGTACCATGCGAAATAACTTCTTTCCAAGCATATTTTTGGTCATAAGAGGTCGGATTTTTGGATTCAGCGGGTCGAAATACCCCTAGAAACTCACCCATTAAAGTCCGATCTCGATTCTGAAAAAAAATATTTTCGATCATCTCTTTTTCGTACCATGCGAAATAACTTCTTTCCAGGTGTATTTTCGCTCAACAAAGGTTGGATTTTTGGATTCAGCGGGTCAAAATACACCTATAAACCCACCCATCAAAGTTCGATTCCGATTCTGGAGACAGATATTTTCGATCATCTCTTTTTCGTACCATGCGAAATAACTTTTTTCCAAGCATATTTTTGCTCAAAAAAGTTTGCATTTTCGGATTCAGCGGGTCGAAGTACACCTAGAAACTCACCCATCAAAGTCCGATCTTGATTCTGAAAAAAAATATTTTCGATCATCTCTTTTTCGTACCATGCGAAATAACTTTTTTCCAAGCATATTTTTGGTCATCAGAGGTTGGATTTTCGGATTCAGGGGGTCGAAATACACCTAGAAACTCACCCATCAAAGTCCGATCTTGATTCTGAAAAAAAATATTTTCGATCATCTCTTTTTCGTACCATGCGAAATAACTTTTTTCCAAGCATATTTTTGCTCAACAAAGTTTGGATTTTCGGATTCAGCGGGTCGAAATACACCTAGAACCTCACCCATCAAAGTCCGATCTTGATTCTGAAAAAAAATATTTTCGATCATCTCTTTTTCGTACCATGCGAAATAACTTTTTTCCAAGCATATTTTTGGTCATCAGAGGTTGGATTTTCGGATTCAGGGGGTCGAAATACACCTAGAAACTCACCCATCAAAGTCCGATCTTGATTCTGAAAAAAAATATTTTCGATCATCTCTTTTTCGTACCATGCGAAATAACTTTTTTCCAAGCATATTTTCGGTCATCAGAGGTTGGATTTTCGGATTCAGGGGGTCGAAATACACCTAGAAACTCACCCATTAAAGTCCGATTTTGATTCTGAAAAAAAATATTTCCGATCATCTCTTTTTCGTACCATGCGGAATAACTTCTTTCCAGGTGTATTTTCGTGTAACAAAGGTTGGATTTTTGGATTCAGCGGGTCAAAATACACCTATAAACCCACCCTTCAAAGTTCGATTTCGATTCTGGAGACAGCCATTTTCGATCATCTCTTTTTCGTACCATGCGAAATAACTTTTTTCCAAGCATATTTTTGGTCATCAAAGGTTGGATTTTTGCATCCAGCAGGTCGAAATACACCTAGAAACTCACCCATCAAAGTCCGATTCTGATTCTGAATAAAAATATTTTCGATCATCTCTTTTTCGTACCATGCGAAATAATTTTTTTCCAAGCAGATTTCTGGTCATACGAGGTCGGATTTTAGGATTCAGCGGGTCGAAATACCCCTAGAGACTCACCCATTAAAGTCCGATCTCGATTCTGAAAAAAAATATTTTCGATCATCTCTTGTTCGTACCATGCGAAATAACTTCTTTCCAGGTGTATTTTCGCTCAACAAAGGTTGGATTTTTGGATTCAGCGGGTCAAAATACACCTATAAACCCACCCATCAAAGTTCGATTCCGATTCTGGAGACAGATATTTTCGATCATCTCTTTTTCGTACCATGCGACATAACTTTTTTCCAAGCATATTTTTGGTCATAAGAGGTCGGATTTTTGGATTCAGCGGGTCGAAATACACCTAGAAACTCACCCATCAAAGTCCGATTTTGATTCTGAAAAAAAATATTTTCGATCATCTCTTTTTCGTACCATGCGAAATAACTTTTTTCCAAGCATATTTTTGGTCATCAGAGGTTGGATTTTCGGATTCAGGGGGTCGAAATACACCTAGAAACTCACCCATCAAAGTCCGATCTTGATTCTGAAAAAAAATATTTTCGATCATCTCTTTTTCGTACCATGCGAAATAACTTTTTTCCAAGCATATTTTCGGTCATCAGAGGTTGGATTTTCGGATTCAGGGGGTCGAAATACACCTAGAAACTCACCCATTGAAGTCCGATTTCGATTCTGAAAAAAAATATTGTCGATCATCTCTTTTTCGTACCATGCGAAATAACTTTTTTCCAAGCATATTTTTGGTCATAAGAGGTCGGATTTCTGGATTCAGCGGGTCGAAATACACCTAGAAACTCACCCATCAAAGTCCGATTTTGATTCTGAAAAAAAATATTTTCGATCATCTCTTTTTCGTACCATGCGAAATAACTTTTTTCCAAGCATATTTTTGGTCATCAGAGGTTGGATTTTCGGATTCAGGGGGTCGAAATACACCTAGAAACTCACCCATCAAAGTCCGATCTTGATTCTGAAAAAAAATATTTTCGATCATCTCTTTTTCGTACCATGCGAAATAACTTTTTTCCAAGCATATTTTCGGTCATCAGAGGTTGGATTTTCGGATTCAGGGGGTCAAAATACACCTAGAAACTCACCCATTGAAGTCCGATTTTGATTCTGAAAAAAAATATTTTCGATCATCTCTTTTTCGTACCATGCGAAATAACTTCTTTCCAGGTGTATTTTCGCTCAACAACGGTTGGATTTTTGGATTCAGCGGGTCAAAATACACCTATAAACCCACCCATCAAAGTTCGATTCCGATTCTGGAGACAGATATTTTCGATCATCTCTTTTTCGTACCATGCGAAATAACTACATTCCAGGTGTATTTTCGTGTAACAAAGGTTGGATTTTTGGATTCAGCGGGTCAAAATACACCTATAAACCCACCCTTCAAAGTTCGATTTCGATTCTGGAGACAGATATTTTCGATCATCTCATTTTCGTACCATGCGAAATAACTTTTTTCCAAGCATATTTTTGGTCATAAGAGGTCGGATTTTTGGATTCAGCGGGTCGAAATACACCTAGAAACTCACCCATCAAAGTCCGATTTTGATTCTGAAAAAAAATATTTTCGATCATCTCTTTTTCGTACCATGCGAAATAACTTTTTTCCAAGCATATTTTTGTTCATCAGAGGTTGGATTTTCGTATTCAGGGGGTCGAAATACACCTAGAAACTCACCCATCAAAGTCCGATCTTGATTCTGAAAAAAAATATTTTCGATCATCTCTTTTTCGTACCATGCGAAATAACTTTTTTCCAAGCATATTTTCGGTCATCAGAGGTTGGATTTTCGGATTCAGGGGGTCGAAATACACCTAGAAACTCACCCATTAAAGTCCGATTTTGATTCTGAAAAAAAATATTTTCGATCATCTCTTTTTCGTACCATGCGAAATAACTTCTTTCCAGGTGTATTTTCGTGTAACAAAGGTTGGATTTTTGGATTCAGCGGGTCAAAATACACCTATAAACCCACCCTTCAAAGTTCGATTTCGATTCTGGAGACAGATAATTTCGATCATCTCTTTTTCGTACCATGCGAAATAGCTTTTTTCCAAGCATATTTTTGGTCATAAGAGGTCGGATTTTTGGATTCAGCGGGTCGAAATACCCCTAGAAACTCACCCATTAAAGTCCGATCTCGATTCTGAAAAAAAATATTTTCGATCATCTCTTTTTCGTACCATGCGGAATAACTTCTTTCCAGGTGTTTTTTCGTTCAACAAAGGTGTGATTTTTGGATTCAGCGGGTCAAAATACACCTATAAACCCACCCATCAAAGTCCGATTCCGATTCTGGAGACAGATATTTTCGATCATCTCTTTTTCGTACCATGCGAAATAACTACATTCCAGGTGTATTTTCGTGTAACAAAGGTTGGATTTTTGGATTCAGCGGGTCAAAATACACCTATAAACCCACCCTTCAAAGTTCGATTTCGATTCTGGAGACAGATATTTTCGATCATCTCTTTTTCGTACCATGCGAAATAACTTTTTTCCAAGCATATTTTTGGTCATCAAAGGTTGGATTTTCGCATCCAGCGGGTCGAAATACACCTAGAAACTCACCCATTAAAGTCCGATTTCAATTCTGAAAAAAAATATTTGCGATCATCTCTTTTTCGTACCATGCGAAATAACTTCTTTCCAGGTGTATTTTCGTGTAACAAAGGTTGTACTTTGGGATTCAGCGGGTCAAAATACACCTATAAACCCACCCTCCAAAGTTCGATTTCGATTCTGGAGACAGATATTTTCGATCATCTCTTTTTCGTACCATGCGAAATAACTTTTTTCCAAGCATGTTTTCGGTCATCAAAGGTTGGATTTTCGGATTCAGCGGGTCGAAATACACCTAGAAACTCACCCATCAAAGTCCGATCTTGATTCTGGAAAAAAATATTTTCGATCATCTCTTTTTCGTACCATGCGAAATAACTTTTTTCCAAGCATATTTTTGGTCATCAGAGGTTGGATTTTCGGATTCAGGGGGTCGAAATACACCTAGAAACTCACCCATCAAAGTCCGATTTCGATTCTGAAAAAAAATATTTTCGATCATCTCTTTTTCGTACCATGCGAAATAACTTCTTTCCAGGTGTATTTTCGTGTAACAAAGGTTGGATTTTGGGATTCAGCGGTTCAAAATACACCTATAAACCCACCCTCCAAAGTTCGATTTCGATTCTGGAGACAGATATTTTCGATCATGTCTTTTTCGTACCATGCGAAATAACTTTTTTCCAAGCATGTTTTTGGTCATCAAAGGTTGGATTTTCGGATTCAGCGGGTCGATACACCTAGAAACTCACCCATCAAAGTCCGATCTTGATTCTGAAAAAAAATATTTTCGATCATTTCTTTTTCGTACCATGCGAAATAACTTTTTTCCCAGCATATTTTTGGTCATCAGAGGTTGGATTTTCGGATTCAGGGGGTCGAAATACACCTAGAAACTCACCCATTAAAGTCCGATTTTGATTCTGAAAAAAAATATTTTCGATCATCTTTTTTTCGTACCATGCGAAATAACTTCTTTCCAGGTGTATTTTCGTGTAACAAAAGTTGGATTTTGGGATTCAGCGGGTCAAAATACACCTATAAACCCACCCTTCAAAGTTCGATTTCGATTCTGGAGACAGATATTTTCGATCATCTCTTTTTCGTACCATGCGAAATAACTTTTTTCCAAGCATATTTTTGGTCATCAAAGGTTGGATTTTCGCATCCAGCGGGTCGAAATACACCTAGAAACTCAGCCATCAAAGTCCGATCTTGATTCTGAAAAAAAATATTTTCGATCATCTCTTTTTCGTATCATGCGAAATAACTTTTTTCCAAGCATATTTTTGGTCATCAGAGGTTGGATTTTCGGATTCAGGGGGTCGAAATACACCTAGAAACTCACCCATTAAAGTCCGATTTTGATTCTGAAAAAAAATATTTTCGATCATCCCTTTTTCGTACCATGCGAAATAACTTCTTTCCATGTGTATTTTCGTGTAACAAAGGTTGGATTTTGAGATCCAGCGGGTCAAAATACACCTATAAACCCACCCTTCAAAGTTCGATTCCGATTCTGGAGACAGATATTTTCGATCATCTCTTTTTCGTACCATGCGAAATAACTTTTTTCCAAGTATGTTTTTGGTCATCAAAGGTTGGATTTTCGGATTCAGCGGGTCGAAATACACCTAGAAACTCACCCATCAAAGTCCGATCTTGATTCTGACAAAAAATATTTTCGATCATCTCTTTATCGTACCATGCGAAATAACTTCTTTCCAAGCATATTTTTGGTCATCAGAGGTTGGATTTTCGGATTCAGGGGGTCGAAATACACCTAGAAACTCACCCATTAAAGTCCGATTTCGATTCTGAAAAAAAATATTTCCGATCATCTCTTTTTCGTACCATGCGAAATAACTTCTTTCCAGGTGTATTTTCGTGTAACAAAGGTTGGATTTTGGCATTCAGCGGGTCAAAATACACCTATAAACCCACCCTCCAAAGTTCGATTTCGATTCTGGAGACAGATATTTTCGATCATTTCTTTTTCGTACCATGCGAAATAACTTTTTTCCAAGCATGTTTTTGGTCATCAAAGGTTGGATTTTCGGATTCAGCGGGTCGAAATACACCTAGAAACTCACCCATCAAAGTCCGATCTTGATTCTGAAAAAAAATATTTTCGATCATCTCTTTTTCGTACCATGCGAAATAACTTTTTTCCAAGCATATTTTTGGTCATCAGAGGTTGGATTTTCGGATTCAGGGGGTCGAAATACACCTAGAAACTCACCCATTAAAGTCCGATTTCGATTCTGAAAAAAAATATTTTCGATCATCTCTTTTTCGTACCATGCGAAATAACTTCTTTCCAGGTGTATTTTCGTGTAACAAAGGTTGGATTTTGGGATTCAGCGGTTCAAAATACACCTATAAACCCACCCTCCAAAGTTCGATTTCGATTCTGGAGACAGATATTTTCGATCATCTCTTTTTCGTACCATGCGAAATAACTTTTTTCCAAGCATATTTTTGGTCATCAAAGGTTGGATTTTCGCATCCAGCGGGTCGAAATACACCTAGAAACTCACCCATCAAAGTCCGATTTTGATTCTGAAAAAAAATATTTTCGATCATCTCTTTTTCGTACCATGCGAAATAACTTTTTTCCAAGCATATATTTGGTCATCAGAGGTTGGATTTTCGGATTCAGGGGGTCGAAATACACCTAGAAACTCACCCATTAAAGTCCGATTTCGATTCTGAAAAAAAATATTTTCGATCATCTCTTTTTCGTACCATGCGAAATAACTTCTTTCCAGGTGTATTTTCGTGTAACAGAGGTTGGATTTTGGGATTCAGCGGGTCAAAATACACCTATAAACCCACCCTCCAAAGGTCGATTTCGATTCTGGAGACAGATATTTTCGATCATCTCTTTTTCGTACCATGCGGAATAACTTTTTTCCAAGCATGTTTTTGGTCATCAAAGGTTGGATTTTCGGATTCAGCGGGTCGAAATACACCTAGAAACTCACCCATCAGAGTCCGATCTTGATTCTGAAAAAAAATATTTTCGATCATCTCTTTTTCGTACCATGCGAAATAACTTTTTTCCAAGCATATTTTTGGTCATCAGAGGTTGGATTTTCGGATTCAGGGGGTCAAAATACACCTAGAAACTCACCCATTAAAGTCCGATTTTGATTCTGAAAAAAAATATTTTCGATCATCTCTTTTTCGTACCATGCGAAATAACTTCTTTCTAGGTGTATTTTCGTGTAACAAAGGTTGGATTTTTGGATTCAGCGGGTCAAAATACACCTATAAACCCACCCTTCAAAGTTCGATTTCGATTCTGGAGACAGATATTTTCGATCATCTCTTTTTCGTATCATGCGAAATAACTTTTTTCCAAGCATATTTTTGGTCATAAGAGGTCGGATTTTTGGATTCAGCGGGTCGAAATACCCCTAGAAACTCACCCATTAAAGTCCGATCTCAATTCTGAAAAAAAATATTTTCGATCATCTATTTTTCGTACCATGCGAAATAACTTCTTTCCAGGTGTATTTTCGCTCAACAAAGGTTGGATTTTTGGATTCAGCGGGTCAAAATACACCTATAAACCCACCCTCCAAAGTTCGATTTCGATTCTGGAGACAGATATTTTCGATCATCTCTTTTTCGTACCATGCGAAATAACTTTTTTCCAAGCATGTTTTCGGTCATCAAAGGTTGGATTTTCGGATTCAGCGGGTCGAAATACACCTAGAAACTCACCCATCAAAGTCCGATCTTGATTCTGGAAAAAAATATTTTCGATCATCTCTTTTTCGTACCATGCGAAATAACTTTTTTCCAAGCATATTTTTGGTCATCAGAGGTTGGATTTTCGGATTCAGGGGGTCGAAATACACCTAGAAACTCACCCATCAAAGTCCGATTTCGATTCTGAAAAAAAATATTTTCGATCATCTCTTTTTCGTACCATGCGAAATAACTTCTTTCCAGGTGTATTTTCGTGTAACAAAGGTTGGATTTTGGGATTCAGCGGTTCAAAATACACCTATAAACCCACCCTCCAAAGTTCGATTTCGATTCTGGAGACAGATATTTTCGATCATGTCTTTTTCGTACCATGCGAAATAACTTTTTTCCAAGCATGTTTTTGGTCATCAAAGGTTGGATTTTCGGATTCAGCGGGTCGATACACCTAGAAACTCACCCATCAAAGTCCGATCTTGATTCTGAAAAAAAATATTTTCGATCATTTCTTTTTCGTACCATGCGAAATAACTTTTTTCCAAGCATATTTTTGGTCATCAGAGGTTGGATTTTCGGATTCAGGGGGTCGAAATACACCTAGAAACTCACCCATTAAAGTCCGATTTTGATTCTGAAAAAAAATATTTTCGATCATCTTTTTTTCGTACCATGCGAAATAACTTCTTTCCAGGTGTATTTTCGTGTAACAAAAGTTGGATTTTGGGATTCAGCGGGTCAAAATACACCTATAAACCCACCCTTCAAAGTTCGATTTCGATTCTGGAGACAGATATTTTCGATCATCTCTTTTTCGTACCATGCGAAATAACTTTTTTCCAAGCATATTTTTGGTCATCAAAGGTTGGATTTTCGCATCCAGCGGGTCGAAATACACCTAGAAACTCAGCCATCAAAGTCCGATCTTGATTCTGAAAAAAAATATTTTCGATCATCTCTTTTTCGTATCATGCGAAATAACTTTTTTCCAAGCATATTTTTGGTCATCAGAGGTTGGATTTTCGGATTCAGGGGGTCGAAATACACCTAGAAACTCACCCATTAAAGTCCGATTTTGATTCTGAAAAAAAATATTTTCGATCATCCCTTTTTCGTACCATGCGAAATAACTTCTTTCCAGGTGTATTTTCGTGTAACAAAGGTTGGATTTTGAGATCCAGCGGGTCAAAATACACCTATAAACCCACCCTTCAAAGTTCGATTCCGATTCTGGAGACAGATATTTTCGATCATCTCTTTTTCGTACCATGCGAAATAACTTTTTTCCAAGTATGTTTTTGGTCATCAAAGGTTGGATTTTCGGATTCAGCGGGTCGAAATACACCTAGAAACTCACCCATCAAAGTCCGATCTTGATTCTGACAAAAAATATTTTCGATCATCTCTTTATCGTACCATGCGAAATAACTTCTTTCCAAGCATATTTTTGGTCATCAGAGGTTGGATTTTCGGATTCAGGGGGTCGAAATACACCTAGAAACTCACCCATTAAAGTCCGATTTCGATTCTGAAAAAAAATATTTCCGATCATCTCTTTTTCGTACCATGCGAAATAACTTCTTTCCAGGTGTATTTTCGTGTAACAAAGGTTGGATTTTGGCATTCAGCGGGTCAAAATACACCTATAAACCCACCCTCCAAAGTTCGATTTCGATTCTGGAGACAGATATTTTCGATCATTTCTTTTTCGTACCATGCGAAATAACTTTTTTCCAAGCATGTTTTTGGTCATCAAAGGTTGGATTTTCGGATTCAGCGGGTCGAAATACACCTAGAAACTCACCCATCAAAGTCCGATCTTGATTCTGAAAAAAAATATTTTCGATCATCTCTTTTTCGTACCATGCGAAATAACTTTTTTCCAAGCATATTTTTGGTCATCAGAGGTTGGATTTTCGGATTCAGGGGGTCGAAATACACCTAGAAACTCACCCATTAAAGTCCGATTTCGATTCTGAAAAAAAATATTTTCGATCATCTCTTTTTCGTACCATGCGAAATAACTTCTTTCCAGGTGTATTTTCGTGTAACAAAGGTTGGATTTTGGGATTCAGCGGGTCAAAATACACCTATAAACCCACCCTCCAAAGTTCGATTTCGATTCTGGAGACAGATATTTTCGATCATCTCTTTTTCGTACCATGCGAAATAACTTTTTTCCAAGCATATTTTTGGTCATCAAAGGTTGAATTTTCGCATCCAGCGGGTCGAAATACACCTAGAAACTCACCCATCAAAGTCCGATTTTGATTCTGAAAAAAAATATTTTCGATCATCTCTTTTTCGTACCATGCGAAATAACTTTTTTCCAAGCATATATTTGGTCATCAGAGGTTGGATTTTCGGATTCAGGGGGTCGAAATACACCTAGAAACTCACCCATTAAAGTCCGATTTCGATTCTGAAAAAAAATATTTTCGATCATCTCTTTTTCGTACCATGCGAAATAACTTCTTTCCAGGTGTATTTTCGTGTAACAGAGGTTGGATTTTGGGATTCAGCGGGTCAAAATACACCTATAAACCCACCCTCCAAAGTTCGATTTCGATTCTGGAGACAGATATTTTCGATCATCTCTTTTTCGTACCATGCGGAATAACTTTTTTCCAAGCATGTTTTTGGTCATCAAAGGTTGGATTTTCGGATTCAGCGGGTCGAAATACACCTAGAAACTCACCCATCAGAGTCCGATCTTGATTCTGAAAAAAAATATTTTCGATCATCTCTTTTTCGTACCATGCGAAATAACTTTTTTCCAAGCATATTTTTGGTCATCAGAGGTTGGATTTTCGGATTCAGGGGGTCAAAATACACCTAGAAACTCACCCATTAAAGTCCGATTTTGATTCTGAAAAAAAATATTTTCGATCATCTCTTTTTCGTACCATGCGAAATAACTTCTTTCTAGGTGTATTTTCGTGTAACAAAGGTTGGATTTTTGGATTCAGCGGGTCAAAATACACCTATAAACCCACCCTTCAAAGTTCGATTTCGATTCTGGAGACAGATATTTTCGATCATCTCTTTTTCGTATCATGCGAAATAACTTTTTTCCAAGCATATTTTTGGTCATCAAAGGTTGGATTTTCGCATTCAGCGGGTCGAAATACACCTAGAAACTCACCCATCAAAGTCCGATTTTGATTCTGAAAAAAAATATTTTCGATCATCTCTTTTTCGTACCATGCGAAATAACTTCTTTCCAAGCATATTTTTGGTCATAAGAGGTCGGATTTTTGGATTCAGCGGGTCGAAATACCCCTAGAAACTCACCCATTAAAGTCCGATCTCAATTCTGAAAAAAAATATTTTCGATCATCTCTTTTTCGTACCATGCGAAATAACTTCTTTCCAGGTGTATTTTCGCTCAACAAAGGTTGGATTTTTGGATTCAGCGGGTCAAAATACACCTATAAACCCACCCATCAAAGTTCGATTCCGATTCTGGAGACAGATATTTTCGATCATCTCTTTTTCGTACCATGCGAAATAACTTTTTTCCAAGCATATTTTTGCTCAAAAAAGTTTGCATTTTCGGATTCAGCGGGTCGAAATACACCTAGAAACTCACCCATCAAAGTCCGATCTTGATTCTGAAAAAAAATATTTTCGATCATCTCTTTTTCGTACCATGCGAAATAACTTTTTTCCAAGCATATTTTTGGTCATCAGAGGTTGGATTTTCGGATTCAGGGGGTCGAAATACACCTAGAAACTCACCCATCAAAGTCCGATCTTGATTCTGAAAAAAAATATTTTCGATCATCTCTTTTTCGTACCATGCGAAATAACTTTTTTCCAAGCATATTTTTGCTCAACAAAGTTTGGATTTTCGGATTCAGCGGGTCGAAATACACCTAGAACCTCACCCATCAAAGTCCGATCTTGATTCTGAAAAAAAATATTTTCGATCATCTCTTTTTCGTACCATGCGAAATAACTTTTTTCCAAGCATATTTTTGGTCATCAGAGGTTGGATTTTCGGATTCAGGGGGTCGAAATACACCTAGAAACTCACCCATCAAAGTCCGATCTTGATTCTGAAAAAAAATATTTTCGATCATCTCTTTTTCGTACCATGCGAAATAACTTTTTTCCAAGCATATTTTCGGTCATCAGAGGTTGGATTTTCGGATTCAGGGGGTCGAAATACACCTAGAAACTCACCCATTAAAGTCCGATTTTGATTCTGAAAAAAAATATTTCCGATCATCTCTTTTTCGTACCATGCGGAATAACTTCTTTCCAGGTTTATTTTCGTGTAACAAAGGTTGGATTTTGGCATTCAGCGGGTCAAAATACACCTATAAACCCACCCTCCAAAGTTCGATTTCGATTCTGGAGACAGATATTTTCGATCATTTCTTTTTCGTACTATGCGAAATAACTTTTTTCCAAGCATGTTTTTGGTCATCAAAGGTTGGATTTTCGGATTCAGCGGGTCGAAATACACCTAGAAACTCACCCATCAAAGTCCGATCTTGATTCTGAAAAAAAATATTTTCGATCATCTCTTTTTCGTACCATGCGAAATAACTTTTTTCCAAGCATATTTTTGGTCATCAGAGGTTGGATTTTCGGATTCAGGGGGTCGAAATACACCTAGAAACTCACCCATTAAAGTCCGATTTCGATTCTGAAAAAAAATATTTTCGATCATCTCTTTTTCGTACCATGCGAAATAACTTCTTTCCAGGTGTATTTTCGTGTAACAAAGGTTGGATTTTGGGATTCAGCGGGTCAAAATACACCTATAAACCCACCCTCCAAAGTTCGATTTCGATTCTGGAGACAGATATTTTCGATCATCTCTTTTTCGTACCATGCGAAATAACTTTTTTCCAAGCATATTTTTGGTCATCAAAGGTTGGATTTTCGCATCCAGCGGGTCGAAATACACCTAGAAACTCACCCATCAAAGTCCGATTTTGATTCTGAAAAAAAATATTTTCGATCATCTCTTTTTCGTACCATGCGAAATAACTTTTTTCCAAGCATATATTTGGTCATCAGAGGTTGGATTTTCGGATTCAGGGGGTCGAAATACACCTAGAAACTCACCCATTAAAGTCCGATTTCGATTCTGAAAAAAAATATTTTCGATCATCTCTTTTTCGTACCATGCGAAATAACTTCTTTCCAGGTCTATTTTCGTGTAACAAAGGTTGGATTTTGGGATTCAGCGGGTCAAAATACACCTATAAACCCACCCTCCAAAGTTCGATTTCGATTCTGGAGACAGATATTTTCGATCATCTCTTTTTCGTACCATGCGGAATAACTTTTTGCCAAGCATGTTTTTGGTCATCAAAGGTTGGATTTTCGGATTCAGCGGGTCAAAATACACCTAGAAACTCACCCATCAGAGTCCGATCTTGATTCTGAAAAAAAATATTTTCGATCATCTCTTTTTCGTACCATGCGAAATAACTTTTTTCCAAGCATATTTTTGGTCATCAGAGGTTGGATTTTCGGATTCAGGGGGTCAAAATACACCTAGAAACTCACCCATTAAAGTCCGATTTGGATTCTGAAAAAAAATATTTTCGATCATCTCTTTTTCGTACCATGCGAAATAACTTCTTTCTAGGTGTATTTTCGTGTAACAAAGGTTGGATTTTTGGATTCAGCGGGTCAAAATACACCTATAAACCCACCCTTCAAAGTTCGATTTCGATTCTGGAGACAGATATTTTCGATCATCTCTTTTTCGTATCATGCGAAATAACTTTTTTCCAAGCATATTTTTGGTCATCAAAGGTTGGATTTTCGCATTCAGCGGGTCGAAATACACCTAGAAACTCACCCATCAAAGTCCGATTTTGATTCTGAAAAAAAATATTTTCGATCATCTCTTTTTCGTACCATGCGAAATAACTTCTTTCCAAGCATATTTTTGGTCATAAGAGGTCGGATTTTTGGATTCAGCGGGTCGAAATACCCCTAGAAACTCACCCATTAAAGTCCGATCTCGATTCTGAAAAAAAATATTTTCGATCATCTCTTTTTCGTACCATGCGAAATAACTTCTTTCCAGGTGTATTTTCGCTCAACAAAGGTTGGATTTTTGGATTCAGCGGGTCAAAATACACCTATAAACCCACCCATCAAAGTTCGATTCCGATTCTGGAGACAGATATTTTCGATCATCTCTTTTTCGTACCATGCGAAATAACTTTTTTCCAAGCATATTTTTGCTCAAAAAAGTTTGCATTTTCGGATTCAGCGGGTCGAAGTACACCTAGAAACTCACCCATCAAAGTCCGATCTTGATTCTGAAAAAAAATATTTTCGATCATCTCTTTTTCGTACCATGCGAAATAACTTTTTTCCAAGCATATTTTTGGTCATCAGAGGTTGGATTTTCGGATTCAGGGGGTCGAAATACACCTAGAAACTCACCCATCAAAGTCCGATCTTGATTCTGAAAAAAAATATTTTCGATCATCTCTTTTTCGTACCATGCGAAATAACTTTTTTCCAAGCATATTTTTGCTCAACAAAGTTTGGATTTTCGGATTCAGCGGGTCGAAATACACCTAGAACCTCACCCATCAAAGTCCGATCTTGATTCTGAAAAAAAATATTTTCGATCATCTCTTTTTCGTACCATGCGAAATAACTTTTTTCCAAGCATATTTTTGGTCATCAGAGGTTGGATTTTCGGATTCAGGGGGTCGAAATACACCTAGAAACTCACCCATCAAAGTCCGATCTTGATTCTGAAGAAAAATATTTTCGATCATCTCTTTTTCGTACCATGCGAAATAACTTTTTTCCAAGCATATTTTCGGTCATCAGAGGTTGGATTTTCGGATTCAGGGGGTCGAAATACACCTAGAAACTCACCCATTAAAGTCCGATTTTGATTCTGAAAAAAAATATTTCCGATCATCTCTTTTTCGTACCATGCGGAATAACTTCTTTCCAGGTGTATTTTCGTGTAACAAAGGTTGGATTTTTGGATTCAGCGGGTCAAAATACACCTATAAACCCACCCTTCAAAGTTCGATTTCGATTCTGGAGACAGCCATTTTCGATCATCTCTTTTTCGTACCATGCGGAATAACTTTTTTCCAAGCATATTTTTGGTCATCAAAGGTTGGATTTTTGCATCCAGCAGGTCGAAATACACCTAGAAACTCACCCATCAAAGTCCGATTCTGATTCTGAATAAAAATATTTTCGATCATCTCTTTTTCGTACCATGCGAAATAATTTTTTTCCAAGCAGATTTCTGGTCATACGAGGTCGGATTTTAGGATTCAGCGGGTCGAAATACCCCTAGAGACTCACCCATTAAAGTCCGATCTCGATTCTGAAAAAAAATATTTTCGATCATCTCTTGTTCGTACCATGCGAAATAACTTCTTTCCAGGTGTATTTTTGCTCAACAAAGTTTGGATTTTCGGATTCAGCGGGTCGAAATACACCTAGAACCTCACCCATCAAAGTCCGATCTTGATTCTGAAAAAAAATATTTTCGATCATCTCTTTTTCGTACCATGCGAAATAACTTTTTTCCAAGCATATTTTTGGTCATCAGAGGTTGGATTTTCGGATTCAGGGGGTCGAAATACACCTAGAAACTCACCCATCAAAGTCCGATCTTGATTCTGAAAAAAAATATTTTCGATCATCTCTTTTTCGTACCATGCGAAATAACTTTTTTCCAAGCATATTTTCGGTCATCAGAGGTTGGATTTTCGGATTCAGGGGGTTGGAATACACCTAGAAACTCACCCATTAAAGTCCGATTTTGATTCTGAAAAAAAATATTTCCGATCATCTCTTTTTCGTACCATGCGAAATAACTTCTTTCCAGGTGTATTTTCGTGTAACAAAGGTTGGATTTTTGGATTCAGCGGGTCAAAATACACCTATAAACCCACCCTTCAAAGTTCGATTTCGATTCTGGAGACAGATAATTTCGATCATCTCTTTTTCGTACCATGCGAAATAGCTTTTTTCCAAGCATATTTTTGGTCATAAGAGGTCGGATTTTTGGATTCAGCGGGTCGAAATACCCCTAGAAACTCACCCATTAAAGTCCGATCTCGATTCTGAAAAAAAATATTTTCGATCATCTCTTTTTCGTACCATGCGGAATAACTTCTTTCCAGGTGTTTTTTCGTTCAACAAAGGTGTGATTTTTGGATTCAGCGGGTCAAAATACACCTATAAACCCACCCATCAAAGTCCGATTCCGATTCTGGAGACAGATATTTTCGATCATCTCTTTTTCGTACCATGCGAAATAACTACATTCCAGGTGTATTTTCGTGTAACAAAGGTTGTACTTTGGGATTCAGCGGGTCAAAATACACCTATAAACCCACCCTCCAAAGTTCGATTTCGATTCTGGAGACAGATATTTTCGATCATCTCTTTTTCGTACCATGCGAAATAACTTTTTTCCAAGCATGTTTTCGGTCATCAAAGGTTGGATTTTCGGATTCAGCGGGTCGAAATACACCTAGAAACTCACCCATCAAAGTCCGATCTTGATTCTGGAAAAAAATATTTTCGATCATCTCTTTTTCGTACCATGCGAAATAACTTTTTTCCAAGCATATTTTTGGTCATCAGAGGTTGGATTTTCGGATTCAGGGGGTCGAAATACACCTAGAAACTCACCCATCAAAGTCCGATTTCGATTCTGAAAAAAAATATTTTCGATCATCTCTTTTTCGTACCATGCGAAATAACTTCTTTCCAGGTGTATTTTCGTGTAACAAAGGTTGGATTTTGGGATTCAGCGGTTCAAAATACACCTATAAACCCACCCTCCAAAGTTCGATTTCGATTCTGGAGACAGATATTTTCGATCATGTCTTTTTCGTACCATGCGAAATAACTTTTTTCCAAGCATGTTTTTGGTCATCAAAGGTTGGATTTTCGGATTCAGCGGGTCGATACACCTAGAAACTCACCCATCAAAGTCCGATCTTGATTCTGAAAAAAAATATTTTCGATCATTTCTTTTTCGTACCATGCGAAATAACTTTTTTCCCAGCATATTTTTGGTCATCAGAGGTTGGATTTTCGGATTCAGGGGGTCGAAATACACCTAGAAACTCACCCATTAAAGTCCGATTTTGATTCTGAAAAAAAATATTTTCGATCATCTTTTTTTCGTACCATGCGAAATAACTTCTTTCCAGGTGTATTTTCGTGTAACAAAAGTTGGATTTTGGGATTCAGCGGGTCAAAATACACCTATAAACCCACCCTTCAAAGTTCGATTTCGATTCTGGAGACAGATATTTTCGATCATCTCTTTTTCGTACCATGCGAAATAACTTTTTTCCAAGCATATTTTTGGTCATCAAAGGTTGGATTTTCGCATCCAGCGGGTCGAAATACACCTAGAAACTCAGCCATCAAAGTCCGATCTTGATTCTGAAAAAAAATATTTTCGATCATCTCTTTTTCGTATCATGCGAAATAACTTTTTTCCAAGCATATTTTTGGTCATCAGAGGTTGGATTTTCGGATTCAGGGGGTCGAAATACACCTAGAAACTCACCCATTAAAGTCCGATTTTGATTCTGAAAAAAAATATTTTCGATCATCCCTTTTTCGTACCATGCGAAATAACTTCTTTCCATGTGTATTTTCGTGTAACAAAGGTTGGATTTTGAGATCCAGCGGGTCAAAATACACCTATAAACCCACCCTTCAAAGTTCGATTCCGATTCTGGAGACAGATATTTTCGATCATCTCTTTTTCGTACCATGCGAAATAACTTTTTTCCAAGTATGTTTTTGGTCATCAAAGGTTGGATTTTCGGATTCAGCGGGTCGAAATACACCTAGAAACTCACCCATCAAAGTCCGATCTTGATTCTGACAAAAAATATTTTCGATCATCTCTTTATCGTACCATGCGAAATAACTTCTTTCCAAGCATATTTTTGGTCGTCAGAGGTTGGATTTTCGGATTCAGGGGGTCGAAATACACCTAGAAACTCACCCATTAAAGTCCGATTTCGATTCTGAAAAAAAATATTTCCGATCATCTCTTTTTCGTACCATGCGAAATAACTTCTTTCCAGGTGTATTTTCGTGTAACAAAGGTTGGATTTTGGCATTCAGCGGGTCAAAATACACCTATAAACCCACCCTCCAAAGTTCGATTTCGATTCTGGAGACAGATATTTTCGATCATTTCTTTTTCGTACCATGCGAAATAACTTTTTTCCAAGCATGTTTTTGGTCATCAAAGGTTGGATTTTCGGATTCAGCGGGTCGAAATACACCTAGAAACTCACCCATCAAAGTCCGATCTTGATTCTGAAAAAAAATATTTTCGATCATCTCTTTTTCGTACCATGCGAAATAACTTTTTTCCAAGCATATTTTTGGTCATCAGAGGTTGGATTTTCGGATTCAGGGGGTCGAAATACACCTAGAAACTCACCCATTAAAGTCCGATTTCGATTCTGAAAAAAAATATTTTCGATCATCTCTTTTTCGTACCATGCGAAATAACTTCTTTCCAGGTGTATTTTCGTGTAACAAAGGTTGGATTTTGGGATTCAGCGGTTCAAAATACACCTATAAACCCACCCTCCAAAGTTCGATTTCGATTCTGGAGACAGATATTTTCGATCATCTCTTTTTCGTACCATGCGAAATAACTTTTTTCCAAGCATATTTTTGGTCATCAAAGGTTGGATTTTCACATCCAGCGGGTCGAAATACACCTAGAAACTCACCCATCAAAGTCCGATTTTGATTCTGAAAAAAAATATTTTCGATCATCTCTTTTTCGTACCATGCGAAATAACTTTTTTCCAAGCATATATTTGGTCATCAGAGGTTGGATTTTCGGATTCAGGGGGTCGAAATACACCTAGAAACTCACCCATTAAAGTCCGATTTCGATTCTGAAAAAAAATATTTTCGATCATCTCTTTTTCGTACCATGCGAAATAACTTCTTTCCAGGTGTATTTTCGTGTAACAGAGGTTGGATTTTGGGATTCAGCGGGTCAAAATACACCTATAAACCCACCCTCCAAAGTTCGATTTCGATTCTGGAGACAGATATTTTCGATCATCTCTTTTTCGTACCATGCGGAATAACTTTTTTCCAAGCATGTTTTTGGTCATCAAAGGTTGGATTTTCGGATTCAGCGGGTCGAAATACACCTAGAAACTCACCCATCAGAGTCCGATCTTGATTCTGAAAAAAAATATTTTCGATCATCTCTTTTTCGTACCATGCGAAATAACTTTTTTCCAAGCATATTTTTGGTCATCAGAGGTTGGATTTTCGGATTCAGGGGGTCAAAATACACCTAGAAACTCACCCATTAAAGTCCGATTTTGATTCTGAAAAAAAATATTTTCGATCATCTCTTTTTCGTACCATGCGAAATAACTTCTTTCTAGGTGTATTTTCGTGTAACAAAGGTTGGATTTTTGGATTCAGCGGGTCAAAATACACCTATAAACCCACCCTTCAAAGTTCGATTTCGATTCTGGAGACAGATATTTTCGATCATCTCTTTTTCGTATCATGCGAAATAACTTTTTTCCAAGCATATTTTTGGTCATCAAAGGTTGGATTTTCGCATTCAGCGGGTCGAAATACACCTAGAAACTCACCCATCAAAGTCCGATTTTGATTCTGAAAAAAAATATTTTCGATCATCTCTTTTTCGTACCATGCGAAATAACTTCTTTCCAAGCATATTTTTGGTCATCAAAGGTTGGATTTTCACATCCAGCGGGTCGAAATACACCTAGAAACTCACCCATCAAAGTCCGATTTTGATTCTGAAAAAAAATATTTTCGATCATCTCTTTTTCGTACCATGCGAAATAACTTCTTTCCAGGTGTATTTTCGTGTAACAAAGGTTGGATTTTGGGATTCAGCGGTTCAAAATACACCTATAAACCCACCCTCCAAAGTTCGATTTCGATTCTGGAGACAGATATTTTCGATCATCTCTTTTTCGTACCATGCGAAATAACTTTTTTCCAAGCATATTTTTGGTCATCAAAGGTTGGATTTTCACATCCAGCGGGTCGAAATACACCTAGAAACTCACCCATCAAAGTCCGATTTTGATTCTGAAAAAAAATATTTTCGATCATCTCTTTTTCGTACCATGCGAAATAACTTTTTTCCAAGCATATATTTGGTCATCAGAGGTTGGATTTTCGGATTCAGGGGGTCGAAATACACCTAGAAACTCACCCATTAAAGTCCGATTTCGATTCTGAAAAAAAATATTTTCGATCATCTCTTTTTCGTACCATGCGAAATAACTTCTTTCCAGGTGTATTTTCGTGTAACAGAGGTTGGATTTTGGGATTCAGCGGGTCAAAATACACCTATAAACCCACCCTCCAAAGTTCGATTTCGATTCTGGAGACAGATATTTTCGATCATCTCTTTTTCGTACCATGCGGAATAACTTTTTTCCAAGCATGTTTTTGGTCATCAAAGGTTGGATTTTCGGATTCAGCGGGTCGAAATACACCTAGAAACTCACCCATCAGAGTCCGATCTTGATTCTGAAAAAAAATATTTTCGATCATCTCTTTTTCGTACCATGCGAAATAACTTTTTTCCAAGCATATTTTTGGTCATCAGAGGTTGGATTTTCGGATTCAGGGGGTCAAAATACACCTAGAAACTCACCCATTAAAGTCCGATTTTGATTCTGAAAAAAAATATTTTCGATCATCTCTTTTTCGTACCATGCGAAATAACTTCTTTCTAGGTGTATTTTCGTGTAACAAAGGTTGGATTTTTGGATTCAGCGGGTCAAAATACACCTATAAACCCACCCTTCAAAGTTCGATTTCGATTCTGGAGACAGATATTTTCGATCATCTCTTTTTCGTATCATGCGAAATAACTTTTTTCCAAGCATATTTTTGGTCATCAAAGGTTGGATTTTCGCATTCAGCGGGTCGAAATACACCTAGAAACTCACCCATCAAAGTCCGATTTTGATTCTGAAAAAAAATATTTTCGATCATCTCTTTTTCGTACCATGCGAAATAACTTCTTTCCAAGCATATTTTTGGTCATAAGAGGTCGGATTTTTGGATTCAGCGGGTCGAAATACCCCTAGAAACTCACCCATTAAAGTCCGATCTCAATTCTGAAAAAAAATATTTTCGATCATCTCTTTTTCGTACCATGCGAAATAACTTCTTTCCAGGTGTATTTTCGCTCAACAAAGGTTGGATTTTTGGATTCAGCGGGTCAAAATACACCTATAAACCCACCCTCCAAAGTTCGATTTCGATTCTGGAGACAGATATTTTCGATCATCTCTTTTTCGTACCATGCGAAATAACTTTTTTCCAAGCATGTTTTCGGTCATCAAAGGTTGGATTTTCGGATTCAGCGGGTCGAAATACACCTAGAAACTCACCCATCAAAGTCCGATCTTGATTCTGGAAAAAAATATTTTCGATCATCTCTTTTTCGTACCATGCGAAATAACTTTTTTCCAAGCATATTTTTGGTCATCAGAGGTTGGATTTTCGGATTCAGGGGGTCGAAATACACCTAGAAACTCACCCATCAAAGTCCGATTTCGATTCTGAAAAAAAATATTTTCGATCATCTCTTTTTCGTACCATGCGAAATAACTTCTTTCCAGGTGTATTTTCGTGTAACAAAGGTTGGATTTTGGGATTCAGCGGTTCAAAATACACCTATAAACCCACCCTCCAAAGTTCGATTTCGATTCTGGAGACAGATATTTTCGATCATGTCTTTTTCGTACCATGCGAAATAACTTTTTTCCAAGCATGTTTTTGGTCATCAAAGGTTGGATTTTCGGATTCAGCGGGTCGATACACCTAGAAACTCACCCATCAAAGTCCGATCTTGATTCTGAAAAAAAATATTTTCGATCATTTCTTTTTCGTACCATGCGAAATAACTTTTTTCCAAGCATATTTTTGGTCATCAGAGGTTGGATTTTCGGATTCAGGGGGTCGAAATACACCTAGAAACTCACCCATTAAAGTCCGATTTTGATTCTGAAAAAAAATATTTTCGATCATCTTTTTTTCGTACCATGCGAAATAACTTCTTTCCAGGTGTATTTTCGTGTAACAAAAGTTGGATTTTGGGATTCAGCGGGTCAAAATACACCTATAAACCCACCCTTCAAAGTTCGATTTCGATTCTGGAGACAGATATTTTCGATCATCTCTTTTTCGTACCATGCGAAATAACTTTTTTCCAAGCATATTTTTGGTCATCAAAGGTTGGATTTTCGCATCCAGCGGGTCGAAATACACCTAGAAACTCAGCCATCAAAGTCCGATCTTGATTCTGAAAAAAAATATTTTCGATCATCTCTTTTTCGTATCATGCGAAATAACTTTTTTCCAAGCATATTTTTGGTCATCAGAGGTTGGATTTTCGGATTCAGGGGGTCGAAATACACCTAGAAACTCACCCATTAAAGTCCGATTTTGATTCTGAAAAAAAATATTTTCGATCATCCCTTTTTCGTACCATGCGAAATAACTTCTTTCCAGGTGTATTTTCGTGTAACAAAGGTTGGATTTTGAGATCCAGCGGGTCAAAATACACCTATAAACCCACCCTTCAAAGTTCGATTCCGATTCTGGAGACAGATATTTTCGATCATCTCTTTTTCGTACCATGCGAAATAACTTTTTTCCAAGTATGTTTTTGGTCATCAAAGGTTGGATTTTCGGATTCAGCGGGTCGAAATACACCTAGAAACTCACCCATCAAAGTCCGATCTTGATTCTGACAAAAAATATTTTCGATCATCTCTTTATCGTACCATGCGAAATAACTTCTTTCCAAGCATATTTTTGGTCATCAGAGGTTGGATTTTCGGATTCAGGGGGTCGAAATACACCTAGAAACTCACCCATTAAAGTCCGATTTCGATTCTGAAAAAAAATATTTCCGATCATCTCTTTTTCGTACCATGCGAAATAACTTCTTTCCAGGTGTATTTTCGTGTAACAAAGGTTGGATTTTGGCATTCAGCGGGTCAAAATACACCTATAAACCCACCCTCCAAAGTTCGATTTCGATTCTGGAGACAGATATTTTCGATCATTTCTTTTTCGTACCATGCGAAATAACTTTTTTCCAAGCATGTTTTAGGTCATCAAAGGTTGGATTTTCGGATTCAGCGGGTCGAAATACACCTAGAAACTCACCCATCAAAGTCCGATCTTGATTCTGAAAAAAAATATTTTCGATCATCTCTTTTTCGTACCATGCGAAATAACTTTTTTCCAAGCATATTTTTGGTCATCAGAGGTTGGATTTTCGGATTCAGGGGGTCGAAATACACCTAGAAACTCACCCATTAAAGTCCGATTTCGATTCTGAAAAAAAATATTTTCGATCATCTCTTTTTCGTACCATGCGAAATAACTTCTTTCCAGGTGTATTTTCGTGTAGCAAAGGTTGGATTTTGGGATTCAGCGGGTCAAAATACACCTATAAACCCACCCTCCAAAGTTCGATTTCGATTCTGGAGACAGATATTTTCGATCATCTCTTTTTCGTACCATGCGAAATAACTTTTTTCCAAGCATATTTTTGGTCATCAAAGGTTGAATTTTCGCATCCAGCGGGTCGAAATACACCTAGAAACTCACCCATCAAAGTCCGATTTTGATTCTGAAAAAAAATATTTTCGATCATCTCTTTTTCGTACCATGCGAAATAACTTTTTTCCAAGCATATATTTGGTCATCAGAGGTTGGATTTTCGGATTCAGGGGGTCGAAATACACCTAGAAACTCACCCATTAAAGTCCGATTTCGATTCTGAAAAAAAATATTTTCGATCATCTCTTTTTCGTACCATGCGAAATAACTTCTTTCCAGGTGTATTTTCGTGTAACAGAGGTTGGATTTTGGGATTCAGCGGGTCAAAATACACCTATAAACCCACCCTCCAAAGTTCGATTTCGATTCTGGAGACAGATATTTTCGATCATCTCTTTTTCGTACCATGCGGAATAACTTTTTTCCAAGCATGTTTTTGGTCATCAAAGGTTGGATTTTCGGATTCAGCGGGTCGAAATACACCTAGAAACTCACCCATCAGAGTCCGATCTTGATTCTGAAAAAAAGTATTTTCGATCATCTCTTTTTCGTACCATGCGAAATAACTTTTTTCCAAGCATATTTTTGGTCATCAGAGGTTGGATTTTCGGATTCAGGGGGTCAAAATACACCTAGAAACTCACCCATTCAAGTCCGATTTTGATTCTGAAAAAAAATATTTTCGATCATCTCTTTTTCGTACCATGCGAAATAACTTCTTTCTAGGTGTATTTTCGTGTAACAAAGGTTGGATTTTTGGATTCAGCGGGTCAAAATACACCTATAAACCCACCCTTCAAAGTTCGATTTCGATTCTGGAGACAGATATTTTCGATCATCTCTTTTTCGTATCATGCGAAATAACTTTTTTCCAAGCATATTTTTGGTCATCAAAGGTTGGATTTTCGCATTCAGCGGGTCGAAATACACCTAGAAACTCACCCATCAAAGTCCGATTTTGATTCTGAAAAAAAATATTTTCGATCATCTCTTTTTCGTACCATGCGAAATAACTTCTTTCCAAGCATATTTTTGGTCATAAGAGGTCGGATTTTTGGATTCAGCGGGTCGAAATACCCCTAGAAACTCACCCATTAAAGTCCGATCTCAATTCTGAAAAAAAATATTTTCGATCATCTCTTTTTCGTACCATGCGAAATAACTTCTTTCCAGGTGTATTTTCGCTCAACAAAGGTTGGATTTTTGGATTCAGCGGGTCAAAATACACCTATAAACCCACCCATCAAAGTTCGATTCCGATTCTGGAGACAGATATTTTCGATCATCTCTTTTTCGTACCATGCGAAATAACTTTTTTCCAAGCATATTTTTGCTCAAAAAAGTTTGCATTTTCGGATTCAGCGGGTCGAAATACACCTAGAAACTCACCCATCAAAGTCCGATCTTGATTCTGAAAAAAAATATTTTCGATCATCTCTTTTTCGTACCATGCGAAATAACTTTTTTCCAAGCATATTTTTGGTCATCAGAGGTTGGATTTTCGGATTCAGGGGGTCGAAATACACCTAGAAACTCACCCATCAAAGTCCGATCTTGATTCTGAAAAAAAATATTTTCGATCATCTCTTTTTCGTACCATGCGAAATAACTTTTTTCCAAGCATATTTTTGCTCAACAAAGTTTGGATTTTCGGATTCAGCGGGTCGAAATACACCTAGAACCTCACCCATCAAAGTCCGATCTTGATTCTGAAAAAAAATATTTTCGATCATCTCTTTTTCGTACCATGCGAAATAACTTTTTTCCAAGCATATTTTTGGTCATCAGAGGTTGGATTTTCGGATTCAGGGGGTCGAAATACACCTAGAAACTCACCCATCAAAGTCCGATCTTGATTCTGAAAAAAAATATTTTCGATCATCTCTTTTTCGTACCATGCGAAATAACTTTTTTCCAAGCATATTTTCGGTCATCAGAGGTTGGATTTTCGGATTCAGGGGGTCAAAATACACCTAGAAACTCACCCATTGAAGTCCGATTTTGATTCTGAAAAAAAATATTTTCGATCATCTCTTTTTCGTACCATGCGAAATAACTTCTTTCCAGGTGTATTTTCGCTCAACAACGGTTGGATTTTTGGATTCAGCGGGTCAAAATACACCTATAAACCCACCCATCAAAGTTCGATTCCGATTCTGGAGACAGATATTTTCGATCATCTCTTTTTCGTACCATGCGAAATAACTACATTCCAGGTGTATTTTCGTGTAACAAAGGTTGGATTTTTGGATTCAGCGGGTCAAAATACACCTATAAACCCACCCTTCAAAGTTCGATTTCGATTCTGGAGACAGATATTTTCGATCATCTCATTTTCGTACCATGCGAAATAACTTTTTTCCAAGCATATTTTTGGTCATAAGAGGTCGGATTTTTGGATTCAGCGGGTCGAAATACACCTAGAAACTCACCCATCAAAGTCCGATTTTGATTCTGAAAAAAAATATTTTCGATCATCTCTTTTTCGTACCATGCGAAATAACTTTTTTCCAAGCATATTTTTGTTCATCAGAGGTTGGATTTTCGTATTCAGGGGGTCGAAATACACCTAGAAACTCACCCATCAAAGTCCGATCTTGATTCTGAAAAAAAATATTTTCGATCATCTCTTTTTCGTACCATGCGAAATAACTTTTTTCCAAGCATATTTTCGGTCATCAGAGGTTGGATTTTCGGATTCAGGGGGTCGAAATACACCTAGAAACTCACCCATTAAAGTCCGATTTTGATTCTGAAAAAAAATATTTTCGATCATCTCTTTTTCGTACCATGCGAAATAACTTCTTTCCAGGTGTATTTTCGTGTAACAAAGGATGGATTTTTGGATTCAGCGGGTCAAAATACACCTATAAACCCACCCTTCAAAGTTCGATTTCGATTCTGGAGACAGATAATTTCGATCATCTCTTTTTCGTACCATGCGAAATAGCTTTTTTCCAAGCATATTTTTGGTCATAAGAGGTCGGATTTTTGGATTCAGCGGGTCGAAATACCCCTAGAAACTCACCCATTAAAGTCCGATCTCGATTCTGAAAAAAAATATTTTCGATCATCTCTTTTTCGTACCATGCGGAATAACTTCTTTCCAGGTGTTTTTTCGTTCAACAAAGGTGTGATTTTTGGATTCAGCGGGTCAAAATACACCTATAAACCCACCCATCAAAGTCCGATTCCGATTCTGGAGACAGATATTTTCGATCATCTCTTTTTCGTACCATGCGAAATAACTACATTCCAGGTGTATTTTCGTGTAACATAGGTTGGATTTTTGGATTCAGCGGGTCAAAATACACCTATAAACCCACCCTTCAAAGTTCGATTTCGATTCTGGAGACAGATATTTTCGATCATCTCTTTTTCGTACCATGCGAAATAACTTTTTTCCAAGCATATTTTTGGTCATCAAAGGTTGGATTTTCGCATCCAGCGGGTCGAAATACACCTAGAAACTCACCCATTAAAGTCCGATTTCAATTCTGAAAAAAAATATTTTCGATCATCTCTTTTTCGTACCATGCGAAATAACTTCTTTCCAGGTGTATTTTCGTGTAACAAAGGTTGTACTTTGGGATTCAGCGGGTCAAAATACACCTATAAACCCACCCTCCAAAGTTCGATTTCGATTCTGGAGACAGATATTTTCGATCATCTCTTTTTCGTACCATGCGAAATAACTTTTTTCCAAGCATGTTTTCGGTCATCAAAGGTTGGATTTTCGGATTCAGCGGGTCGAAATACACCTAGAAACTCACCCATCAAAGTCCGATCTTGATTCTGGAAAAAAATATTTTCGATCATCTCTTTTTCGTACCATGCGAAATAACTTTTTTCCAAGCATATTTTTGGTCATCAGAGGTTGGATTTTCGGATTCAGGGGGTCGAAATACACCTAGAAACTCACCCATCAAAGTCCGATTTCGATTCTGAAAAAAAATATTTTCGATCATCTCTTTTTCGTACCATGCGAAATAACTTCTTTCCAGGTGTATTTTCGTGTAACAAAGGTTGGATTTTGGGATTCAGCGGTTCAAAATACACCTATAAACCCACCCTCCAAAGTTCGATTTCGATTCTGGAGACAGATATTTTCGATCATGTCTTTTTCGTACCATGCGAAATAACTTTTTTCCAAGCATGTTTTTGGTCATCAAAGGTTGGATTTTCGGATTCAGCGGGTCGATACACCTAGAAACTCACCCATCAAAGTCCGATCTTGATTCTGAAAAAAAATATTTTCGATCATTTCTTTTTCGTACCATGCGAAATAACTTTTTTCCCAGCATATTTTTGGTCATCAGAGGTTGGATTTTCGGATTCAGGGGGTCGAAATACACCTAGAAACTCACCCATTAAAGTCCGATTTTGATTCTGAAAAAAAATATTTTCGATCATCTTTTTTTCGTACCATGCGAAATAACTTCTTTCCAGGTGTATTTTCGTGTAACAAAAGTTGGATTTTGGGATTCAGCGGGTCAAAATACACCTATAAACCCACCCTTCAAAGTTCGATTTCGATTCTGGAGACAGATATTTTCGATCATCTCTTTTTCGTACCATGCGAAATAACTTTTTTCCAAGCATATTTTTGGTCATCAAAGGTTGGATTTTCGCATCCAGCGGGTCGAAATACACCTAGAAACTCAGCCATCAAAGTCCGATCTTGATTCTGAAAAAAAATATTTTCGATCATCTCTTTTTCGTATCATGCGAAATAACTTTTTTCCAAGCATATTTTTGGTCATCAGAGGTTGGATTTTCGGATTCAGGGGGTCGAAATACACCTAGAAACTCACCCATTAAATTCCGATTTTGATTCTGAAAAAAAATATTTTCGATCATCCCTTTTTCGTACCATGCGAAATAACTTCTTTCCATGTGTATTTTCGTGTAACAAAGGTTGGATTTTGAGATCCAGCGGGTCAAAATACACCTATAAACCCACCCTTCAAAGTTCGATTCCGATTCTGGAGACAGATATTTTCGATCATCTCTTTTTCGTACCATGCGAAATAACTTTTTTCCAAGTATGTTTTTGGTCATCAAAGGTTGGATTTTCGGATTCAGCGGGTCGAAATACACCTAGAAACTCACCCATCAAAGTCCGATCTTGATTCTGACAAAAAATATTTTCGATCATCTCTTTATCGTACCATGCGAAATAACTTCTTTCCAAGCATATTTTTGGTCATCAGAGGTTGGATTTTCGGATTCAGGGGGTCGAAATACACCTAGAAACGCACCCATTAAAGTCCGATTTCGATTCTGAAAAAAAATATTTCCGATCATCTCTTTTTCGTACCATGCGAAATAACTTCTTTCCAGGTGTATTTTCGTGTAACAAAGGTTGGATTTTGGCATTCAGCGGGTCAAAATACACCTATAAACCCACCCTCCAAAGTTCGATTTCGATTCTGGAGACAGATATTTTCGATCATTTCTTTTTCGTACCATGCGAAATAACTTTTTTCCAAGCATGTTTTTGGTCATCAAAGGTTGGATTTTCGGATTCAGCGGGTCGAAATACACCTAGAAACTCACCCATCAAAGTCCGATCTTGATTCTGAAAAAAAATATTTTCGATCATCTCTTTTTCGTACCATGCGAAATAACTTTTTTCCAAGCATATTTTTGGTCATCAGAGGTTGGATTTTCGGATTCAGGGGGTCGAAATACACCTAGAAACTCACCCATTAAAGTCCGATTTCGATTCTGAAAAAAAATATTTTCGATCATCTCTTTTTCGTACCATGCGAAATAACTTCTTTCCAGGTGTATTTTCGTGTAACAAAGGTTGGATTTTGGGATTCAGCGGTTCAAAATACACCTATAAACCCACCCTCCAAAGTTCGATTTCGATTCTGGAGACAGATATTTTCGATCATCTCTTTTTCGTACCATGCGAAATAACTTTTTTCCAAGCATATTTTTGGTCATCAAAGGTTGGATTTTCGCATCCAGCGGGTCGAAATACACCTAGAAACTCACCCATCAAAGTCCGATTTTGATTCTGAAAAAAAATATTTTCGATCATCTCTTTTTCGTACCATGCGAAATAACTTTTTTCCAAGCATATATTTGGTCATCAGAGGTTGGATTTTCGGATTCAGGGGGTCGAAATACACCTAGAAACTCACCCATTAAAGTCCGATTTCGATTCTGAAAAAAAATATTTTCGATCATCTCTTTTTCGTACCATGCGAAATAACTTCTTTCCAGGTGTATTTTCGTGTAACAGAGGTTGGATTTTGGGATTCAGCGGGTCAAAATACACCTATAAACCCACCCTCCAAAGTTCGATTTCGATTCTGGAGACAGATATTTTCGATCATCTCTTTTTCGTACCATGCGGAATAACTTTTTTCCAAGCATGTTTTTGGTCATCAAAGGTTGGATTTTCGGATTCAGCGGGTCGAAATACACCTAGAAACTCACCCATCAGAGTCCGATCTTGATTCTGAAAAAAAATATTTTCGATCATCTCTTTTTCGTACCATGCGAAATAACTTTTTTCCAAGCATATTTTTGGTCATCAGAGGTTGGATTTTCGGATTCAGGGGGTCAAAATACACCTAGAAACTCACCCATTAAAGTCCGATTTTGATTCTGAAAAAAAATATTTTCGATCATCTCTTTTTCGTACCATGCGAAATAACTTCTTTCTAGGTGTATTTTCGTGTAACAAAGGTTGGATTTTTGGATTCAGCGGGTCAAAATACACCTATAAACCCACCCTTCAAAGTTCGATTTCGATTCTGGAGACAGATATTTTCGATCATCTCTTTTTCGTATCATGCGAAATAACTTTTTTCCAAGCATATTTTTGGTCATAAGAGGTCGGATTTTTGGATTCAGCGGGTCGAAATACCCCTAGAAACTCACCCATTAAAGTCCGATCTCAATTCTGAAAAAAAATATTTTCGATCATCTATTTTTCGTACCATGCGAAATAACTTCTTTCCAGGTGTATTTTCGCTCAACAAAGGTTGGATTTTTGGATTCAGCGGGTCAAAATACACCTATAAACCCACCCTCCAAAGTTCGATTTCGATTCTGGAGACAGATATTTTCGATCATCTCTTTTTCGTACCATGCGAAATAACTTTTTTCCAAGCATGTTTTCGGTCATCAAAGGTTGGATTTTCGGATTCAGCGGGTCGAAATACACCTAGAAACTCACCCATCAAAGTCCGATCTTGATTCTGGAAAAAAATATTTTCGATCATCTCTTTTTCGTACCATGCGAAATAACTTTTTTCCAAGCATATTTTTGGTCATCAGAGGTTGGATTTTCGGATTCAGGGGGTCGAAATACACCTAGAAACTCACCCATCAAAGTCCGATTTCGATTCTGAAAAAAAATATTTTCGATCATCTCTTTTTCGTACCATGCGAAATAACTTCTTTCCAGGTGTATTTTCGTGTAACAAAGGTTGGATTTTGGGATTCAGCGGTTCAAAATACACCTATAAACCCACCCTCCAAAGTTCGATTTCGATTCTGGAGACAGATATTTTCGATCATGTCTTTTTCGTACCATGCGAAATAACTTTTTTCCAAGCATGTTTTTGGTCATCAAAGGTTGGATTTTCGGATTCAGCGGGTCGATACACCTAGAAACTCACCCATCAAAGTCCGATCTTGATTCTGAAAAAAAATATTTTCGATCATTTCTTTTTCGTACCATGCGAAATAACTTTTTTCCAAGCATATTTTTGGTCATCAGAGGTTGGATTTTCGGATTCAGGGGGTCGAAATACACCTAGAAACTCACCCATTAAAGTCCGATTTTGATTCTGAAAAAAAATATTTTCGATCATCTTTTTTTCGTACCATGCGAAATAACTTCTTTCCAGGTGTATTTTCGTGTAACAAAAGTTGGATTTTGGGATTCAGCGGGTCAAAATACACCTATAAACCCACCCTTCAAAGTTCGATTTCGATTCTGGAGACAGATATTTTCGATCATCTCTTTTTCGTACCATGCGAAATAACTTTTTTCCAAGCATATTTTTGGTCATCAAAGGTTGGATTTTCGCATCCAGCGGGTCGAAATACACCTAGAAACTCAGCCATCAAAGTCCGATCTTGATTCTGAAAAAAAATATTTTCGATCATCTCTTTTTCGTATCATGCGAAATAACTTTTTTCCAAGCATATTTTTGGTCATCAGAGGTTGGATTTTCGGATTCAGGGGGTCGAAATACACCTAGAAACTCACCCATTAAAGTCCGATTTTGATTCTGAAAAAAAATATTTTCGATCATCCCTTTTTCGTACCATGCGAAATAACTTCTTTCCAGGTGTATTTTCGTGTAACAAAGGTTGGATTTTGAGATCCAGCGGGTCAAAATACACCTATAAACCCACCCTTCAAAGTTCGATTCCGATTCTGGAGACAGATATTTTCGATCATCTCTTTTTCGTACCATGCGAAATAACTTTTTTCCAAGTATGTTTTTGGTCATCAAAGGTTGGATTTTCGGATTCAGCGGGTCGAAATACACCTAGAAACTCACCCATCAAAGTCCGATCTTGATTCTGACAAAAAATATTTTCGATCATCTCTTTATCGTACCATGCGAAATAACTTCTTTCCAAGCATATTTTTGGTCATCAGAGGTTGGATTTTCGGATTCAGGGGGTCGAAATACACCTAGAAACTCACCCATTAAAGTCCGATTTCGATTCTGAAAAAAAATATTTCCGATCATCTCTTTTTCGTACCATGCGAAATAACTTCTTTCCAGGTGTATTTTCGTGTAACAAAGGTTGGATTTTGGCATTCAGCGGGTCAAAATACACCTATAAACCCACCCTCCAAAGTTCGATTTCGATTCTGGAGACAGATATTTTCGATCATTTCTTTTTCGTACCATGCGAAATAACTTTTTTCCAAGCATGTTTTTGGTCATCAAAGGTTGGATTTTCGGATTCAGCGGGTCGAAATACACCTAGAAACTCACCCATCAAAGTCCGATCTTGATTCTGAAAAAAAATATTTTCGATCATCTCTTTTTCGTACCATGCGAAATAACTTTTTTCCAAGCATATTTTTGGTCATCAGAGGTTGGATTTTCGGATTCAGGGGGTCGAAATACACCTAGAAACTCACCCATTAAAGTCCGATTTCGATTCTGAAAAAAAATATTTTCGATCATCTCTTTTTCGTACCATGCGAAATAACTTCTTTCCAGGTGTATTTTCGTGTAACAAAGGTTGGATTTTGGGATTCAGCGGGTCAAAATACACCTATAAACCCACCCTCCAAAGTTCGATTTCGATTCTGGAGACAGATATTTTCGATCATCTCTTTTTCGTACCATGCGAAATAACTTTTTTCCAAGCATATTTTTGGTCATCAAAGGTTGAATTTTCGCATCCAGCGGGTCGAAATACACCTAGAAACTCACCCATCAAAGTCCGATTTTGATTCTGAAAAAAAATATTTTCGATCATCTCTTTTTCGTACCATGCGAAATAACTTTTTTCCAAGCATATATTTGGTCATCAGAGGTTGGATTTTCGGATTCAGGGGGTCGAAATACACCTAGAAACTCACCCATTAAAGTCCGATTTCGATTCTGAAAAAAAATATTTTCGATCATCTCTTTTTCGTACCATGCGAAATAACTTCTTTCCAGGTGTATTTTCGTGTAACAGAGGTTGGATTTTGGGATTCAGCGGGTCAAAATACACCTATAAACCCACCCTCCAAAGTTCGATTTCGATTCTGGAGACAGATATTTTCGATCATCTCTTTTTCGTACCATGCGGAATAACTTTTTTCCAAGCATGTTTTTGGTCATCAAAGGTTGGATTTTCGGATTCAGCGGGTCGAAATACACCTAGAAACTCACCCATCAGAGTCCGATCTTGATTCTGAAAAAAAATATTTTCGATCATCTCTTTTTCGTACCATGCGAAATAACTTTTTTCCAAGCATATTTTTGGTCATCAGAGGTTGGATTTTCGGATTCAGGGGGTCAAAATACACCTAGAAACTCACCCATTAAAGTCCGATTTTGATTCTGAAAAAAAATATTTTCGATCATCTCTTTTTCGTACCATGCGAAATAACTTCTTTCTAGGTGTATTTTCGTGTAACAAAGGTTGGATTTTTGGATTCAGCGGGTCAAAATACACCTATAAACCCACCCTTCAAAGTTCGATTTCGATTCTGGAGACAGATATTTTCGATCATCTCTTTTTCGTATCATGCGAAATAACTTTTTTCCAAGCATATTTTTGGTCATCAAAGGTTGGATTTTCGCATTCAGCGGGTCGAAATACACCTAGAAACTCACCCATCAAAGTCCGATTTTGATTCTGAAAAAAAATATTTTCGATCATCTCTTTTTCGTACCATGCGAAATAACTTCTTTCCAAGCATATTTTTGGTCATAAGAGGTCGGATTTTTGGATTCAGCGGGTCGAAATACCCCTAGAAACTCACCCATTAAAGTCCGATCTCAATTCTGAAAAAAAATATTTTCGATCATCTCTTTTTCGTACCATGCGAAATAACTTCTTTCCAGGTGTATTTTCGCTCAACAAAGGTTGGATTTTTGGATTCAGCGGGTCAAAATACACCTATAAACCCACCCATCAAAGTTCGATTCCGATTCTGGAGACAGATATTTTCGATCATCTCTTTTTCGTACCATGCGAAATAACTTTTTTCCAAGCATATTTTTGCTCAAAAAAGTTTGCATTTTCGGATTCAGCGGGTCGAAATACACCTAGAAACTCACCCATCAAAGTCCGATCTTGATTCTGAAAAAAAATATTTTCGATCATCTCTTTTTCGTACCATGCGAAATAACTTTTTTCCAAGCATATTTTTGGTCATCAGAGGTTGGATTTTCGGATTCAGGGGGTCGAAATACACCTAGAACCTCACCCATCAAAGTCCGATCTTGATTCTGAAAAAAAATATTTTCGATCATCTCTTTTTCGTACCATGCGAAATAACTTTTTTCCAAGCATATTTTTGGTCATCAGAGGTTGGATTTTCGGATTCAGGGGGTCGAAATACACCTAGAAACTCACCCATCAAAGTCCGATCTTGATTCTGAAAAAAAATATTTTCGATCATCTCTTTTTCGTACCATGCGAAATAACTTTTTTCCAAGCATATTTTCGGTCATCAGAGGTTGGATTTTCGGATTCAGGGGGTCGAAATACACCTAGAAACTCACCCATTAAAGTCCGATTTTGATTCTGAAAAAAAATATTTCCAATCATCTCTTTTTCGTACCATGCGGAATAACTTCTTTCCAGGTGTATTTTCGTGTAACAAAGGTTGGATTTTGGCATTCAGCGGGTCAAAATACACCTATAAACCCACCCTCCAAAGTTCGATTTCGATTCTGGAGACAGATATTTTCGATCATTTCTTTTTCGTACCATGCGAAATAACTTTTTTCCAAGCATGTTTTTGGTCATCAAAGGTTGGATTTTCGGATTCAGCGGGTCGAAATACACCTAGAAACTCACCCATCAAAGTCCGATCTTGATTCTGAAAAAAAATATTTTCGATCATCTCTTTTTCGTACCATGCGAAATAACTTTTTTCCAAGCATATTTTTGGTCATCAGAGGTTGGATTTTCGGATTCAGGGGGTCGAAATACACCTAGAAACTCACCCATTAAAGTCCGATTTCGATTCTGAAAAAAAATATTTTCGATCATCTCTTTTTCGTACCATGCGAAATAACTTCTTTCCAGGTGTATTTTCGTGTAACAAAGGTTGGATTTTGGGATTCAGCGGGTCAAAATACACCTATAAACCCACCCTCCAAAGTTCGATTTCGATTCTGGAGACAGATATTTTCGATCATCTCTTTTTCGTACCATGCGAAATAACTTTTTTCCAAGCATATTTTTGGTCATCAAAGGTTGGATTTTCGCATCCAGCGGGTCGAAATACACCTAGAAACTCACCCATCAAAGTCCGATTTTGATTCTGAAAAAAAATATTTTCGATCATCTCTTTTTCGTACCATGCGAAATAACTTTTTTCCAAGCATATATTTGGTCATCAGAGGTTGGATTTTCGGATTCAGGGGGTCGAAATACACCTAGAAACTCACCCATTAAAGTCCGATTTCGATTCTGAAAAAAAATATTTTCGATCATCTCTTTTTCGTACCATGCGAAATAACTTCTTTCCAGGTCTATTTTCGTGTAACAAAGGTTGGATTTTGGGATTCAGCGGGTCAAAATACACCTATAAACCCACCCTCCAAAGTTCGATTTCGATTCTGGAGACAGATATTTTCGATCATCTCTTTTTCGTACCATGCGGAATAACTTTTTTCCAAGCATGTTTTTGGTCATCAAAGGTTGGATTTTCGGATTCAGCGGGTCGAAATACACCTAGAAACTCACCCATCAGAGTCCGATCTTGATTCTGAAAAAAAATATTTTCGATCATCTCTTTTTCGTACCATGCGAAATAACTTTTTTCCAAGCATATTTTTGGTCATCAGAGGTTGGATTTTCGGATTCAGGGGGTCAAAATACACCTAGAAACTCACCCATTAAAGTCCGATTTGGATTCTGAAAAAAAATATTTTCGATCATCTCTTTTTCGTACCATGCGAAATAACTTCTTTCTAGGTGTATTTTCGTGTAACAAAGGTTGGATTTTTGGATTCAGCGGGTCAAAATACACCTATAAACCCACCCTTCAAAGTTCGATTTCGATTCTGGAGACAGATATTTTCGATCATCTCTTTTTCGTATCATGCGAAATAACTTTTTTCCAAGCATATTTTTGGTCATCAAAGGTTGGATTTTCGCATTCAGCGGGTCGAAATACACCTAGAAACTCACCCATCAAAGTCCGATTTTGATTCTGAAAAAAAATATTTTCGATCATCTCTTTTTCGTACCATGCGAAATAACTTCTTTCCAAGCATATTTTTGGTCATAAGAGGTCGGATTTTTGGATTCAGCGGGTCGAAATACCCCTAGAAACTCACCCATTAAAGTCCGATCTCGATTCTGAAAAAAAATATTTTCGATCATCTCTTTTTCGTACCATGCGAAATAACTTCTTTCCAGGTGTATTTTCGCTCAACAAAGGTTGGATTTTTGGATTCAGCGGGTCAAAATACACCTATAAACCCACCCATCAAAGTTCGATTCCGATTCTGGAGACAGATATTTTCGATCATCTCTTTTTCGTACCATGCGAAATAACTTTTTTCCAAGCATATTTTTGCTCAAAAAAGTTTGCATTTTCGGATTCAGCGGGTCGAAGTACACCTAGAAACTCACCCATCAAAGTCCGATCTTGATTCTGAAAAAAAATATTTTCGATCATCTCTTTTTCGTACCATGCGAAATAACTTTTTTCCAAGCATATTTTTGGTCATCAGAGGTTGGATTTTCGGATTCAGGGGGTCGAAATACACCTAGAAACTCACCCATCAAAGTCCGATCTTGATTCTGAAAAAAAATATTTTCGATCATCTCTTTTTCGTACCATGCGAAATAACTTTTTTCCAAGCATATTTTTGCTCAACAAAGTTTGGATTTTCGGATTCAGCGGGTCGAAATACACCTAGAACCTCACCCATCAAAGTCCGATCTTGATTCTGAAAAAAAATATTTTCGATCATCTCTTTTTCGTACCATGCGAAATAACTTTTTTCCAAGCATATTTTTGGTCATCAGAGGTTGGATTTTCGGATTCAGGGGGTCGAAATACACCTAGAAACTCACCCATCAAAGTCCGATCTTGATTCTGAAAAAAAATATTTTCGATCATCTCTTTTTCGTACCATGCGAAATAACTTTTTTCCAAGCATATTTTCGGTCATCAGAGGTTGGATTTTCGGATTCAGGGGGTCGAAATACACCTAGAAACTCACCCATTAAAGTCCGATTTTGATTCTGAAAAAAAATATTTCCGATCATCTCTTTTTCGTACCATGCGGAATAACTTCTTTCCAGGTGTATTTTCGTGTAACAAAGGTTGGATTTTTGGATTCAGCGGGTCAAAATACACCTATAAACCCACCCTTCAAAGTTCGATTTCGATTCTGGAGACAGCCATTTTCGATCATCTCTTTTTCGTACCATGCGAAATAACTTTTTTCCAAGCATATTTTTGGTCATCAAAGGTTGGATTTTTGCATCCAGCAGGTCGAAATACACCTAGAAACTCACCCATCAAAGTCCGATTCTGATTCTGAATAAAAATATTTTCGATCATCTCTTTTTCGTACCATGCGAAATAATTTTTTTCCAAGCAGATTTCTGGTCATACGAGGTCGGATTTTAGGATTCAGCGGGTCGAAATACCCCTAGAGACTCACCCATTAAAGTCCGATCTCGATTCTGAAAAAAAATATTTTCGATCATCTCTTGTTCGTACCATGCGAAATAACTTCTTTCCAGGTGTATTTTTGCTCAACAAAGTTTGGATTTTCGGATTCAGCGGGTCGAAATACACCTAGAACCTCACCCATCAAAGTCCGATCTTGATTCTGAAAAAAAATATTTTCGATCATCTCTTTTTCGTACCATGCGAAATAACTTTTTTCCAAGCATATTTTTGGTCATCAGAGGTTGGATTTTCGGATTCAGGGGGTCGAAATACACCTAGAAACTCACCCATCAAAGTCCGATCTTGATTCTGAAAAAAAATATTTTCGATCATCTCTTTTTCGTACCATGCGAAATAACTTTTTTCCAAGCATATTTTCGGTCATCAGAGGTTGGATTTTCGGATTCAGGGGGTTGGAATACACCTAGAAACTCACCCATTAAAGTCCGATTTTGATTCTGAAAAAAAATATTTCCGATCATCTCTTTTTCGTACCATGCGAAATAACTTCTTTCCAGGTGTATTTTCGTGTAACAAAGGTTGGATTTTTGGATTCAGCGGGTCAAAATACACCTATAAACCCACCCTTCAAAGTTCGATTTCGATTCTGGAGACAGATAATTTCGATCATCTCTTTTTCGTACCATGCGAAATAGCTTTTTTCCAAGCATATTTTTGGTCATAAGAGGTCGGATTTTTGGATTCAGCGGGTCGAAATACCCCTAGAAACTCACCCATTAAAGTCCGATCTCGATTCTGAAAAAAAATATTTTCGATCATCTCTTTTTCGTACCATGCGGAATAACTTCTTTCCAGGTGTTTTTTCGTTCAACAAAGGTGTGATTTTTGGATTCAGCGGGTCAAAATACACCTATAAACCCACCCATCAAAGTCCGATTCCGATTCTGGAGACAGATATTTTCGATCATCTCTTTTTCGTACCATGCGAAATAACTACATTCCAGGTGTATTTTCGTGTAACAAAGGTTGTACTTTGGGATTCAGCGGGTCAAAATACACCTATAAACCCACCCTCCAAAGTTCGATTTCGATTCTGGAGACAGATATTTTCGATCATCTCTTTTTCGTACCATGCGAAATAACTTTTTTCCAAGCATGTTTTCGGTCATCAAAGGTTGGATTTTCGGATTCAGCGGGTCGAAATACACCTAGAAACTCACCCATCAAAGTCCGATCTTGATTCTGGAAAAAAATATTTTCGATCATCTCTTTTTCGTACCATGCGAAATAACTTTTTTCCAAGCATATTTTTGGTCATCAGAGGTTGGATTTTCGGATTCAGGGGGTCGAAATACACCTAGAAACTCACCCATCAAAGTCCGATTTCGATTCTGAAAAAAAATATTTTCGATCATCTCTTTTTCGTACCATGCGAAATAACTTCTTTCCAGGTGTATTTTCGTGTAACAAAGGTTGGATTTTGGGATTCAGCGGTTCAAAATACACCTATAAACCCACCCTCCAAAGTTCGATTTCGATTCTGGAGACAGATATTTTCGATCATGTCTTTTTCGTACCATGCGAAATAACTTTTTTCCAAGCATGTTTTTGGTCATCAAAGGTTGGATTTTCGGATTCAGCGGGTCGATACACCTAGAAACTCACCCATCAAAGTCCGATCTTGATTCTGAAAAAAAATATTTTCGATCATTTCTTTTTCGTACCATGCGAAATAACTTTTTTCCCAGCATATTTTTGGTCATCAGAGGTTGGATTTTCGGATTCAGGGGGTCGAAATACACCTAGAAACTCACCCATTAAAGTCCGATTTTGATTCTGAAAAAAAATATTTTCGATCATCTTTTTTTCGTACCATGCGAAATAACTTCTTTCCAGGTGTATTTTCGTGTAACAAAAGTTGGATTTTGGGATTCAGCGGGTCAAAATACACCTATAAACCCACCCTTCAAAGTTCGATTTCGATTCTGGAGACAGATATTTTCGATCATCTCTTTTTCGTACCATGCGAAATAACTTTTTTCCAAGCATATTTTTGGTCATCAAAGGTTGGATTTTCGCATCCAGCGGGTCGAAATACACCTAGAAACTCAGCCATCAAAGTCCGATCTTGATTCTGAAAAAAAATATTTTCGATCATCTCTTTTTCGTATCATGCGAAATAACTTTTTTCCAAGCATATTTTTGGTCATCAGAGGTTGGATTTTCGGATTCAGGGGGTCGAAATACACCTAGAAACTCACCCATTAAAGTCCGATTTTGATTCTGAAAAAAAATATTTTCGATCATCCCTTTTTCGTACCATGCGAAATAACTTCTTTCCATGTGTATTTTCGTGTAACAAAGGTTGGATTTTGAGATCCAGCGGGTCAAAATACACCTATAAACCCACCCTTCAAAGTTCGATTCCGATTCTGGAGACAGATATTTTCGATCATCTCTTTTTCGTACCATGCGAAATAACTTTTTTCCAAGTATGTTTTTGGTCATCAAAGGTTGGATTTTCGGATTCAGCGGGTCGAAATACACCTAGAAACTCACCCATCAAAGTCCGATCTTGATTCTGACATAAAATATTTTCGATCATCTCTTTATCGTACCATGCGAAATAACTTCTTTCCAAGCATATTTTTGGTCGTCAGAGGTTGGATTTTCGGATTCAGGGGGTCGAAATACACCTAGAAACTCACCCATTAAAGTCCGATTTCGATTCTGAAAAAAAATATTTCCGATCATCTCTTTTTCGTACCATGCGAAATAACTTCTTTCCAGGTGTATTTTCGTGTAACAAAGGTTGGATTTTGGCATTCAGCGGGTCAAAATACACCTATAAACCCACCCTCCAAAGTTCGATTTCGATTCTGGAGACAGATATTTTCGATCATTTCTTTTTCGTACCATGCGAAATAACTTTTTTCCAAGCATGTTTTTGGTCATCAAAGGTTGGATTTTCGGATTCAGCGGGTCGAAATACACCTAGAAACTCACCCATCAAAGTCCGATCTTGATTCTGAAAAAAAATATTTTCGATCATCTCTTTTTCGTACCATGCGAAATAACTTTTTTCCAAGCATATTTTTGGTCATCAGAGGTTGGATTTTCGGATTCAGGGGGTCGAAATACACCTAGAAACTCACCCATTAAAGTCCGATTTCGATTCTGAAAAAAAATATTTTCGATCATCTCTTTTTCGTACCATGCGAAATAACTTCTTTCCAGGTGTATTTTCGTGTAACAAAGGTTGGATTTTGGGATTCAGCGGTTCAAAATACACCTATAAACCCACCCTCCAAAGTTCGATTTCGATTCTGGAGACAGATATTTTCGATCATCTCTTTTTCGTACCATGCGAAATAACTTTTTTCCAAGCATATTTTTGGTCATCAAAGGTTGGATTTTCGCATCCAGCGGGTCGAAATACACCTAGAAACTCACCCATCAAAGTCCGATTTTGATTCTGAAAAAAAATATTTTCGATCATCTCTTTTTCGTACCATGCGAAATAACTTTTTTCCAAGCATATATTTGGTCATCAGAGGTTGGATTTTCGGATTCAGGGGGTCGAAATACACCTAGAAACTCACCCATTAAAGTCCGATTTCGATTCTGAAAAAAAATATTTTCGATCATCTCTTTTTCGTACCATGCGAAATAACTTCTTTCCAGGTGTATTTTCGTGTAACAGAGGTTGGATTTTGGGATTCAGCGGGTCAAAATACACCTATAAACCCACCCTCCAAAGTTCGATTTCGATTCTGGAGACAGATATTTTCGATCATCTCTTTTTCGTACCATGCGGAATAACTTTTTTCCAAGCATGTTTTTGGTCATCAAAGGTTGGATTTTCGGATTCAGCGGGTCGAAATACACCTAGAAACTCACCCATCAGAGTCCGATCTTGATTCTGAAAAAAAATATTTTCGATCATCTCTTTTTCGTACCATGCGAAATAACTTTTTTCCAAGCATATTTTTGGTCATCAGAGGTTGGATTTTCGGATTCAGGGGGTCAAAATACACCTAGAAACTCACCCATTAAAGTCCGATTTTGATTCTGAAAAAAAATATTTTCGATCATCTCTTTTTCGTACCATGCGAAATAACTTCTTTCTAGGTGTATTTTCGTGTAACAAAGGTTGGATTTTTGGATTCAGCGGGTCAAAATACACCTATAAACCCACCCTTCAAAGTTCGATTTCGATTCTGGAGACAGATATTTTCGATCATCTCTTTTTCGTATCATGCGAAATAACTTTTTTCCAAGCATATTTTTGGTCATCAAAGGTTGGATTTTCGCATTCAGCGGGTCGAAATACACCTAGAAACTCACCCATCAAAGTCCGATTTTGATTCTGAAAAAAAATATTTTCGATCATCTCTTTTTCGTACCATGCGAAATAACTTCTTTCCAAGCATATTTTTGGTCATAAGAGGTCGGATTTTTGGATTCAGCGGGTCGAAATACCCCTAGAAACTCACCCATTAAAGTCCGATCTCAATTCTGAAAAAAAATATTTTCGATCATCTCTTTTTCGTACCATGCGAAATAACTTCTTTCCAGGTGTATTTTCGCTCAACAAAGGTTGGATTTTTGGATTCAGCGGGTCAAAATACACCTATAAACCCACCCTCCAAAGTTCGATTTCGATTCTGGAGACAGATATTTTCGATCATCTCTTTTTCGTACCATGCGAAATAACTTTTTTCCAAGCATGTTTTCGGTCATCAAAGGTTGGATTTTCGGATTCAGCGGGTCGAAATACACCTAGAAACTCACCCATCAAAGTCCGATCTTGATTCTGGAAAAAAATATTTTCGATCATCTCTTTTTCGTACCATGCGAAATAACTTTTTTCCAAGCATATTTTTGGTCATCAGAGGTTGGATTTTCGGATTCAGGGGGTCGAAATACACCTAGAAACTCACCCATCAAAGTCCGATTTCGATTCTGAAAAAAAATATTTTCGATCATCTCTTTTTCGTACCATGCGAAATAACTTCTTTCCAGGTGTATTTTCGTGTAACAAAGGTTGGATTTTGGGATTCAGCGGTTCAAAATACACCTATAAACCCACCCTCCAAAGTTCGATTTCGATTCTGGAGACAGATATTTTCGATCATGTCTTTTTCGTACCATGCGAAATAACTTTTTTCCAAGCATGTTTTTGGTCATCAAAGGTTGGATTTTCGGATTCAGCGGGTCGATACACCTAGAAACTCACCCATCAAAGTCCGATCTTGATTCTGAAAAAAAATATTTTCGATCATTTCTTTTTCGTACCATGCGAAATAACTTTTTTCCAAGCATATTTTTGGTCATCAGAGGTTGGATTTTCGGATTCAGGGGGTCGAAATACACCTAGAAACTCACCCATTAAAGTCCGATTTTGATTCTGAAAAAAAATATTTTCGATCATCTTTTTTTCGTACCATGCGAAATAACTTCTTTCCAGGTGTATTTTCGTGTAACAAAAGTTGGATTTTGGGATTCAGCGGGTCAAAATACACCTATAAACCCACCCTTCAAAGTTCGATTTCGATTCTGGAGACAGATATTTTCGATCATCTCTTTTTCGTACCATGCGAAATAACTTTTTTCCAAGCATATTTTTGGTCATCAAAGGTTGGATTTTCGCATCCAGCGGGTCGAAATACACCTAGAAACTCAGCCATCAAAGTCCGATCTTGATTCTGAAAAAAAATATTTTCGATCATCTCTTTTTCGTATCATGCGAAATAACTTTTTTCCAAGCATATTTTTGGTCATCAGAGGTTGGATTTTCGGATTCAGGGGGTCGAAATACACCTAGAAACTCACCCATTAAAGTCCGATTTTGATTCTGAAAAAAAATATTTTCGATCATCCCTTTTTCGTACCATGCGAAATAACTTCTTTCCAGGTGTATTTTCGTGTAACAAAGGTTGGATTTTGAGATCCAGCGGGTCAAAATACACCTATAAACCCACCCTTCAAAGTTCGATTCCGATTCTGGAGACAGATATTTTCGATCATCTCTTTTTCGTACCATGCGAAATAACTTTTTTCCAAGTATGTTTTTGGTCATCAAAGGTTGGATTTTCGGATTCAGCGGGTCGAAATACACCTAGAAACTCACCCATCAAAGTCCGATCTTGATTCTGACAAAAAATATTTTCGATCATCTCTTTATCGTACCATGCGAAATAACTTCTTTCCAAGCATATTTTTGGTCATCAGAGGTTGGATTTTCGGATTCAGGGGGTCGAAATACACCTAGAAACTCACCCATTAAAGTCCGATTTCGATTCTGAAAAAAAATATTTCCGATCATCTCTTTTTCGTACCATGCGAAATAACTTCTTTCCAGGTGTATTTTCGTGTAACAAAGGTTGGATTTTGGCATTCAGCGGGTCAAAATACACCTATAAACCCACCCTCCAAAGTTCGATTTCGATTCTGGAGACAGATATTTTCGATCATTTCTTTTTCGTACCATGCGAAATAACTTTTTTCCAAGCATGTTTTAGGTCATCAAAGGTTGGATTTTCGGATTCAGCGGGTCGAAATACACCTAGAAACTCACCCATCAAAGTCCGATCTTGATTCTGAAAAAAAATATTTTCGATCATCTCTTTTTCGTACCATGCGAAATAACTTTTTTCCAAGCATATTTTTGGTCATCAGAGGTTGGATTTTCGGATTCAGGGGGTCGAAATACACCTAGAAACTCACCCATTAAAGTCCGATTTCGATTCTGAAAAAAAATATTTTCGATCATCTCTTTTTCGTACCATGCGAAATAACTTCTTTCCAGGTGTATTTTCGTGTAACAAAGGTTGGATTTTGGGATTCAGCGGGTCAAAATACACCTATAAACCCACCCTCCAAAGTTCGATTTCGATTCTGGAGACAGATATTTTCGATCATCTCTTTTTCGTACCATGCGAAATAACTTTTTTCCAAGCATATTTTTGGTCATCAAAGGTTGAATTTTCGCATCCAGCGGGTCGAAATACACCTAGAAACTCACCCATCAAAGTCCGATTTTGATTCTGAAAAAAAATATTTTCGATCATCTCTTTTTCGTACCATGCGAAATAACTTTTTTCCAAGCATATATTTGGTCATCAGAGGTTGGATTTTCGGATTCAGGGGGTCGAAATACACCTAGAAACTCACCCATTAAAGTCCGATTTCGATTCTGAAAAAAAATATTTTCGATCATCTCTTTTTCGTACCATGCGAAATAACTTCTTTCCAGGTGTATTTTCGTGTAACAGAGGTTGGATTTTGGGATTCAGCGGGTCAAAATACACCTATAAACCCACCCTCCAAAGTTCGATTTCGATTCTGGAGACAGATATTTTCGATCATCTCTTTTTCGTACCATGCGGAATAACTTTTTTCCAAGCATGTTTTTGGTCATCAAAGGTTGGATTTTCGGATTCAGCGGGTCGAAATACACCTAGAAACTCACCCATCAGAGTCCGATCTTGATTCTGAAAAAAAATATTTTCGATCATCTCTTTTTCGTACCATGCGAAATAACTTTTTTCCAAGCATATTTTTGGTCATCAGAGGTTGGATTTTCGGATTCAGGGGGTCAAAATACACCTAGAAACTCACCCATTAAAGTCCGATTTTGATTCTGAAAAAAAATATTTTCGATCATCTCTTTTTCGTACCATGCGAAATAACTTCTTTCTAGGTGTATTTTCGTGTAACAAAGGTTGGATTTTTGGATTCAGCGGGTCAAAATACACCTATAAACCCACCCTTCAAAGTTCGATTTCGATTCTGGAGACAGATATTTTCGATCATCTCTTTTTCGTATCATGCGAAATAACTTTTTTCCAAGCATATTTTTGGTCATCAAAGGTTGGATTTTCGCATTCAGCGGGTCGAAATACACCTAGAAACTCACCCATCAAAGTCCGATTTTGATTCTGAAAAAAAATATTTTCGATCATCTCTTTTTCGTACCATGCGAAATAACTTCTTTCCAAGCATATTTTTGGTCATAAGAGGTCGGATTTTTGGATTCAGCGGGTCGAAATACCCCTAGAAACTCACCCATTAAAGTCCGATCTCAATTCTGAAAAAAAATATTTTCGATCATCTCTTTTTCGTACCATGCGAAATAACTTCTTTCCAGGTGTATTTTCGCTCAACAAAGGTTGGATTTTTGGATTCAGCGGGTCAAAATACACCTATAAACCCACCCATCAAAGTTCGATTCCGATTCTGGAGACAGATATTTTCGATCATCTCTTTTTCGTACCATGCGAAATAACTTTTTTCCAAGCATATTTTTGGTCATCAGAGGTTGGATTTTCGGATTCAGGGGGTCGAAATACACCTAGAAACTCACCCATCAAAGTCCGATCTTGATTCTGAAAAAAAATATTTTCGATCATCTCTTTTTCGTACCATGCGAAATAACTTTTTTCCAAGCATATTTTCGGTCATCAGAGGTTGGATTTTCGGATTCAGGGGGTCGAAATACACCTAGAAACTCACCCATTAAAGTCCGATTTTGATTCTGAAAAAAAATATTTCCGATCATCTCTTTTTCGTACCATGCGGAATAACTTCTTTCCAGGTGTATTTTCGTGTAACAAAGGTTGGATTTTGGCATTCAGCGGGTCAAAATACACCTATAAACCCACCCTCCAAAGTTCGATTTCGATTCTGGAGACAGATATTTTCGATCATTTCTTTTTCGTACCATGCGAAATAACTTTTTTCCAAGCATGTTTTTGGTCATCAAAGGTTGGATTTTCGGATTCAGCGGGTCGAAATACACCTAGAAACTCACCCATCAAAGTCCGATCTTGATTCTGAAAAAAAATATTTTCGATCATCTCTTTTTCGTACCATGCGAAATAACTTTTTTCCAAGCATATTTTTGGTCATCAGAGGTTGGATTTTCGGATTCAGGGGGTCGAAATACACCTAGAAACTCACCCATTAAAGTCCGATTTCGATTCTGAAAAAAAATATTTTCGATCATCTCTTTTTCGTACCATGCGAAATAACTTCTTTCCAGGTGTATTTTCGTGTAACAAAGGTTGGATTTTGGGATTCAGCGGGTCAAAATACACCTATAAACCCACCCTCCAAAGTTCGATTTCGATTCTGGAGACAGATATTTTCGATCATCTCTTTTTCGTACCATGCGAAATAACTTTTTTCCAAGCATATTTTTGGTCATCAAAGGTTGGATTTTCGCATCCAGCGGGTCGAAATACACCTAGAAACTCACCCATCAAAGTCCGATTTTGATTCTGAAAAAAAATATTTTCGATCATCTCTTTTTCGTACCATGCGAAATAACTTTTTTCCAAGCATATATTTGGTCATCAGAGGTTGGATTTTCGGATTCAGGGGGTCGAAATACACCTAGAAACTCACCCATTAAAGTCCGATTTCGATTCTGAAAAAAAATATTTTCGATCATCTCTTTTTCGTACCATGCGAAATAACTTCTTTCCAGGTGTATTTTCGTGTAACAAAGGTTGGATTTTGGGATTCAGCGGGTCAAAATACACCTATAAACCCACCCTCCAAAGTTCGATTTCGATTCTGGAGACAGATATTTTCGATCATCTCTTTTTCGTACCATGCGGAATAACTTTTTTCCAAGCATGTTTTTGGTCATCAAAGGTTGGATTTTCGGATTCAGCGGGTCGAAATACACCTAGAAACTCACCCATCAAAGTCCGATTTTGATTCTGAAAAAAAATATTTTCGATCATCTCTTTTTCGTACCATGCGAAATAACTTCTTTCCAAGCATATTTTTGGTCATAAGAGGTCGGATTTTTGGATTCAGCGGGTCGAAATACCCCTAGAAACTCACCCATTAAAGTCCGATCTCAATTCTGAAAAAAAATATTTTCGATCATCTCTTTTTCGTACCATGCGAAATAACTTCTTTCCAGGTGTATTTTCGCTCAACAAAGGTTGGATTTTTGGATTCAGCGGGTCAAAATACACCTATAAACCCACCCATCAAAGTTCGATTCCGATTCTGGAGACAGATATTTTCGATCATCTCTTTTTCGTACCATGCGAAATAACTTTTTTCCAAGCATATTTTTGCTCAAAAAAGTTTGCATTTTCGGATTCAGCGGGTCGAAATACACCTAGAAACTCACCCATCAAAGTCCGATCTTGATTCTGAAAAAAAATATTTTCGATCATCTCTTTTTCGTATCATGCGAAATAACTTTTTTCCAAGCATATTTTTGGTCATCAGAGGTTGGATTTTCGGATTCAGGGGGTCGAAATACACCTAGAAACTCACCCATTAAAGTCCGATTTTGATTCTGAAAAAAAATATTTTCGATCATCCCTTTTTCGTACCATGCGAAATAACTTCTTTCCAGGTGTATTTTCGTGTAACAAAGGTTGGATTTTGAGATCCAGCGGGTCAAAATACACCTATAAACCCACCCTTCAAAGTTCGATTCCGATTCTGGAGACAGATATTTTCGATCATCTCTTTTTCGTACCATGCGAAATAACTTTTTTCCAAGTATGTTTTTGGTCATCAAAGGTTGGATTTTCGGATTCAGCGGGTCGAAATACACCTAGAAACTCACCCATCAAAGTCCGATCTTGATTCTGACAAAAAATATTTTCGATCATCTCTTTATCGTACCATGCGAAATAACTTCTTTCCAAGCATATTTTTGGTCATCAGAGGTTGGATTTTCGGATTCAGGGGGTCGAAATACACCTAGAAACTCACCCATTAAAGTCCGATTTCGATTCTGAAAAAAAATATTTCCGATCATCTCTTTTTCGTACCATGCGAAATAACTTCTTTCCAGGTGTATTTTCGTGTAACAAAGGTTGGATTTTGGCATTCAGCGGGTCAAAATACACCTATAAACCCACCCTCCAAAGTTCGATTTCGATTCTGGAGACAGATATTTTCGATCATTTCTTTTTCGTACCATGCGAAATAACTTTTTTCCAAGCATGTTTTAGGTCATCAAAGGTTGGATTTTCGGATTCAGCGGGTCGAAATACACCTAGAAACTCACCCATCAAAGTCCGATCTTGATTCTGAAAAAAAATATTTTCGATCATCTCTTTTTCGTACCATGCGAAATAACTTTTTTCCAAGCATATTTTTGGTCATCAGAGGTTGGATTTTCGGATTCAGGGGGTCGAAATACACCTAGAAACTCACCCATTAAAGTCCGATTTCGATTCTGAAAAAAAATATTTTCGATCATCTCTTTTTCGTACCATGCGAAATAACTTCTTTCCAGGTGTATTTTCGTGTAACAAAGGTTGGATTTTGGGATTCAGCGGGTCAAAATACACCTATAAACCCACCCTCCAAAGTTCGATTTCGATTCTGGAGACAGATATTTTCGATCATCTCTTTTTCGTACCATGCGAAATAACTTTTTTCCAAGCATATTTTTGGTCATCAAAGGTTGAATTTTCGCATCCAGCGGGTCGAAATACACCTAGAAACTCACCCATCAAAGTCCGATTTTGATTCTGAAAAAAAATATTTTCGATCATCTCTTTTTCGTACCATGCGAAATAACTTTTTTCCAAGCATATATTTGGTCATCAGAGGTTGGATTTTCGGATTCAGGGGGTCGAAATACACCTAGAAACTCACCCATTAAAGTCCGATTTCGATTCTGAAAAAAAATATTTTCGATCATCTCTTTTTCGTACCATGCGAAATAACTTCTTTCCAGGTGTATTTTCGTGTAACAGAGGTTGGATTTTGGGATTCAGCGGGTCAAAATACACCTATAAACCCACCCTCCAAAGTTCGATTTCGATTCTGGAGACAGATATTTTCGATCATCTCTTTTTCGTACCATGCGGAATAACTTTTTTCCAAGCATGTTTTTGGTCATCAAAGGTTGGATTTTCGGATTCAGCGGGTCGAAATACACCTAGAAACTCACCCATCAGAGTCCGATCTTGATTCTGAAAAAAAATATTTTCGATCATCTCTTTTTCGTACCATGCGAAATAACTTTTTTCCAAGCATATTTTTGGTCATCAGAGGTTGGATTTTCGGATTCAGGGGGTCAAAATACACCTAGAAACTCACCCATTAAAGTCCGATTTTGATTCTGAAAAAAAATATTTTCGATCATCTCTTTTTCGTACCATGCGAAATAACTTCTTTCTAGGTGTATTTTCGTGTAACAAAGGTTGGATTTTTGGATTCAGCGGGTCAAAATACACCTATAAACCCACCCTTCAAAGTTCGATTTCGATTCTGGAGACAGATATTTTCGATCATCTCTTTTTCGTATCATGCGAAATAACTTTTTTCCAAGCATATTTTTGGTCATCAAAGGTTGGATTTTCGCATTCAGCGGGTCGAAATACACCTAGAAACTCACCCATCAAAGTCCGATTTTGATTCTGAAAAAAAATATTTTCGATCATCTCTTTTTCGTACCATGCGAAATAACTTCTTTCCAAGCATATTTTTGGTCATAAGAGGTCGGATTTTTGGATTCAGCGGGTCGAAATACCCCTAGAAACTCACCCATTAAAGTCCGATCTCAATTCTGAAAAAAAATATTTTCGATCATCTCTTTTTCGTACCATGCGAAATAACTTCTTTCCAGGTGTATTTTCGCTCAACAAAGGTTGGATTTTTGGATTCAGCGGGTCAAAATACACCTATAAACCCACCCATCAAAGTTCGATTCCGATTCTGGAGACAGATATTTTCGATCATCTCTTTTTCGTACCATGCGAAATAACTTTTTTCCAAGCATATTTTTGGTCATCAGAGGTTGGATTTTCGGATTCAGGGGGTCGAAATACACCTAGAAACTCACCCATCAAAGTCCGATCTTGATTCTGAAAAAAAATATTTTCGATCATCTCTTTTTCGTACCATGCGAAATAACTTTTTTCCAAGCATATTTTCGGTCATCAGAGGTTGGATTTTCGGATTCAGGGGGTCGAAATACACCTAGAAACTCACCCATTAAAGTCCGATTTTGATTCTGAAAAAAAATATTTCCGATCATCTCTTTTTCGTACCATGCGGAATAACTTCTTTCCAGGTGTATTTTCGTGTAACAAAGGTTGGATTTTGGCATTCAGCGGGTCAAAATACACCTATAAACCCACCCTCCAAAGTTCGATTTCGATTCTGGAGACAGATATTTTCGATCATTTCTTTTTCGTACCATGCGAAATAACTTTTTTCCAAGCATGTTTTTGGTCATCAAAGGTTGGATTTTCGGATTCAGCGGGTCGAAATACACCTAGAAACTCACCCATCAAAGTCCGATCTTGATTCTGAAAAAAAATATTTTCGATCATCTCTTTTTCGTACCATGCGAAATAACTTTTTTCCAAGCATATTTTTGGTCATCAGAGGTTGGATTTTCGGATTCAGGGGGTCGAAATACACCTAGAAACTCACCCATTAAAGTCCGATTTCGATTCTGAAAAAAAATATTTTCGATCATCTCTTTTTCGTACCATGCGAAATAACTTCTTTCCAGGTGTATTTTCGTGTAACAAAGGTTGGATTTTGGGATTCAGCGGGTCAAAATACACCTATAAACCCACCCTCCAAAGTTCGATTTCGATTCTGGAGACAGATATTTTCGATCATCTCTTTTTCGTACCATGCGAAATAACTTTTTTCCAAGCATATTTTTGGTCATCAAAGGTTGGATTTTCGCATCCAGCGGGTCGAAATACACCTAGAAACTCACCCATCAAAGTCCGATTTTGATTCTGAAAAAAAATATTTTCGATCATCTCTTTTTCGTACCATGCGAAATAACTTTTTTCCAAGCATATATTTGGTCATCAGAGGTTGGATTTTCGGATTCAGGGGGTCGAAATACACCTAGAAACTCACCCATTAAAGTCCGATTTCGATTCTGAAAAAAAATATTTTCGATCATCTCTTTTTCGTACCATGCGAAATAACTTCTTTCCAGGTGTATTTTCGTGTAACAAAGGTTGGATTTTGGGATTCAGCGGGTCAAAATACACCTATAAACCCACCCTCCAAAGTTCGATTTCGATTCTGGAGACAGATATTTTCGATCATCTCTTTTTCGTACCATGCGGAATAACTTTTTTCCAAGCATGTTTTTGGTCATCAAAGGTTGGATTTTCGGATTCAGCGGGTCGAAATACACCTAGAAACTCACCCATCAAAGTCCGATTTTGATTCTGAAAAAAAATATTTTCGATCATCTCTTTTTCGTACCATGCGAAATAACTTCTTTCCAAGCATATTTTTGGTCATAAGAGGTCGGATTTTTGGATTCAGCGGGTCGAAATACCCCTAGAAACTCACCCATTAAAGTCCGATCTCAATTCTGAAAAAAAATATTTTCGATCATCTCTTTTTCGTACCATGCGAAATAACTTCTTTCCAGGTGTATTTTCGCTCAACAAAGGTTGGATTTTTGGATTCAGCGGGTCAAAATACACCTATAAACCCACCCATCAAAGTTCGATTCCGATTCTGGAGACAGATATTTTCGATCATCTCTTTTTCGTACCATGCGAAATAACTTTTTTCCAAGCATATTTTTGCTCAAAAAAGTTTGCATTTTCGGATTCAGCGGGTCGAAATACACCTAGAAACTCACCCATCAAAGTCCGATCTTGATTCTGAAAAAAAATATTTTCGATCATCTCTTTTTCGTACCATGCGAAATAACTTTTTTCCAAGCATATTTTTGGTCATCAGAGGTTGGATTTTCGGATTCAGGGGGTCGAAATACACCTAGAAACTCACCCATCAAAGTCCGATCTTGATTCTGAAAAAAAATATTTTCGATCATCTCTTTTTCGTACCATGCGAAATAACTTTTTTCCAAGCATATTTTTGCTCAACAAAGTTTGGATTTTCGGATTCAGCGGGTCGAAATACACCTAGAACCTCACCCATCAAAGTCCGATCTTGATTCTGAAAAAAAATATTTTCGATCATCTCTTTTTCGTACCATGCGAAATAACTTTTTTCCAAGCATATTTTTGGTCATCAGAGGTTGGATTTTCGGATTCAGGGGGTCGAAATACACCTAGAAACTCACCCATCAAAGTCCGATCTTGATTCTGAAAAAAAATATTTTCGATCATCTCTTTTTCGTACCATGCGGAATAACTTCTTTCCAGGTGTATTTTCGTGTAACAAAGGTTGGATTTTGGCATTCAGCGGGTCAAAATACACCTATAAACCCACCCTCCAAAGTTCGATTTCGATTCTGGAGACAGATATTTTCGATCATTTCTTTTTCGTACCATGCGAAATAACTTTTTTCCAAGCATGTTTTTGGTCATCAAAGGTTGGATTTTCGGATTCAGCGGGTCGAAATACACCTAGAAACTCACCCATCAAAGTCCGATCTTGATTCTGAAAAAAAATATTTTCGATCATCTCTTTTTCGTACCATGCGAAATAACTTTTTTCCAAGCATATTTTTGGTCATCAGAGGTTGGATTTTCGGATTCAGGGGGTCGAAATACACCTAGAAACTCACCCATTAAAGTCCGATTTCGATTCTGAAAAAAAATATTTTCGATCATCTCTTTTTCGTACCATGCGAAATAACTTCTTTCCAGGTGTATTTTCGTGTAACAAAGGTTGGATTTTGGGATTCAGCGGGTCAAAATACACCTATAAACCCACCCTCCAAAGTTCGATTTCGATTCTGGAGACAGATATTTTCGATCATCTCTTTTTCGTACCATGCGAAATAACTTTTTTCCAAGCATATTTTTGGTCATCAAAGGTTGGATTTTCGCATCCAGCGGGTCGAAATACACCTAGAAACTCACCCATCAAAGTCCGATTTTGATTCTGAAAAAAAATATTTTCGATCATCTCTTTTTCGTACCATGCGAAATAACTTTTTTCCAAGCATATATTTGGTCATCAGAGGTTGGATTTTCGGATTCAGGGGGTCGAAATACACCTAGAAACTCACCCATTAAAGTCCGATTTCGATTCTGAAAAAAAATATTTTCGATCATCTCTTTTTCGTACCATGCGAAATAACTTCTTTCCAGGTGTATTTTCGTGTAACAAAGGTTGGATTTTGGGATTCAGCGGGTCAAAATACACCTATAAACCCACCCTCCAAAGTTCGATTTCGATTCTGGAGACAGATATTTTCGATCATCTCTTTTTCGTACCATGCGGAATAACTTTTTTCCAAGCATGTTTTTGGTCATCAAAGGTTGGATTTTCGGATTCAGCGGGTCGAAATACACCTAGAAACTCACCCATCAGAGTCCGATCTTGATTCTGAAAAAAAATATTTTCGATCATCTCTTTTTCGTACCATGCGAAATAACTTTTTTCCAAGCATATTTTTGGTCATCAGAGGTTGGATTTTCGGATTCAGGGGGTCAAAATACACCTAGAAACTCACCCATTAAAGTCCGATTTTGATTCTGAAAAAAAATATTTTCGATCATCTCTTTTTCGTACCATGCGAAATAACTTCTTTCCAGGTGTATTTTCGCTCAACAAAGGTTGGATTTTTGGATTCAGCGGGTCAAAATACACCTATAAACCCACCCATCAAAGTTCGATTCCGATTCTGGAGACAGATATTTTCGATCATCTCTTTTTCGTACCATGCGAAATAACTTTTTTCCAAGCATATTTTTGCTCAAAAAAGTTTGCATTTTCGGATTCAGCGGGTCGAAGTACACCTAGAAACTCACCCATCAAAGTCCGATCTTGATTCTGAAAAAAAATATTTTCGATCATCTCTTTTTCGTACCATGCGAAATAACTTTTTTCCAAGCATATTTTTGGTCATCAGAGGTTGGATTTTCGGATTCAGGGGGTCGAAATACACCTAGAAACTCACCCATCAAAGTCCGATCTTGATTCTGAAAAAAAATATTTTCGATCATCTCTTTTTCGTACCATGCGAAATAACTTTTTTCCAAGCATATTTTTGCTCAACAAAGTTTGGATTTTCGGATTCAGCGGGTCGAAATACACCTAGAACCTCACCCATCAAAGTCCGATCTTGATTCTGAAAAAAAATATTTTCGATCATCTCTTTTTCGTACCATGCGAAATAACTTTTTTCCAAGCATATTTTTGGTCATCAGAGGTTGGATTTTCGGATTCAGGGGGTCGAAATACACCTAGAAACTCACCCATCAAAGTCCGATCTTGATTCTGAAAAAAAATATTTTCGATCATCTCTTTTTCGTACCATGCGAAATAACTTTTTTCCAAGCATATTTTCGGTCATCAGAGGTTGGATTTTCGGATTCAGGGGGTCGAAATACACCTAGAAACTCACCCATTAAAGTCCGATTTTGATTCTGAAAAAAAATATTTCCGATCATCTCTTTTTCGTACCATGCGGAATAACTTCTTTCCAGGTGTATTTTCGTGTAACAAAGGTTGGATTTTTGGATTCAGCGGGTCAAAATACACCTATAAACCCACCCTTCAAAGTTCGATTTCGATTCTGGAGACAGCCATTTTCGATCATCTCTTTTTCGTACCATGCGAAATAACTTTTTTCCAAGCATATTTTTGGTCATCAAAGGTTGGATTTTTGCATCCAGCAGGTCGAAATACACCTAGAAACTCACCCATCAAAGTCCGATTCTGATTCTGAATAAAAATATTTTCGATCATCTCTTTTTCGTACCATGCGAAATAATTTTTTTCCAAGCAGATTTCTGGTCATACGAGGTCGGATTTTAGGATTCAGCGGGTCGAAATACCCCTAGAGACTCACCCATTAAAGTCCGATCTCGATTCTGAAAAAAAATATTTTCGATCATCTCTTGTTCGTACCATGCGAAATAACTTCTTTCCAGGTGTATTTTTGCTCAACAAAGTTTGGATTTTCGGATTCAGCGGGTCGAAATACACCTAGAACCTCACCCATCAAAGTCCGATCTTGATTCTGAAAAAAAATATTTTCGATCATCTCTTTTTCGTACCATGCGAAATAACTTTTTTCCAAGCATATTTTTGGTCATCAGAGGTTGGATTTTCGGATTCAGGGGGTCGAAATACACCTAGAAACTCACCCATCAAAGTCCGATCTTGATTCTGAAAAAAAATATTTTCGATCATCTCTTTTTCGTACCATGCGAAATAACTTTTTTCCAAGCATATTTTCGGTCATCAGAGGTTGGATTTTCGGATTCAGGGGGTTGGAATACACCTAGAAACTCACCCATTAAAGTCCGATTTTGATTCTGAAAAAAAATATTTCCGATCATCTCTTTTTCGTACCATGCGAAATAACTTCTTTCCAGGTGTATTTTCGTGTAACAAAGGTTGGATTTTTGGATTCAGCGGGTCAAAATACACCTATAAACCCACCCTTCAAAGTTCGATTTCGATTCTGGAGACAGATAATTTCGATCATCTCTTTTTCGTACCATGCGAAATAGCTTTTTTCCAAGCATATTTTTGGTCATAAGAGGTCGGATTTTTGGATTCAGCGGGTCGAAATACCCCTAGAAACTCACCCATTAAAGTCCGATCTCGATTCTGAAAAAAAATATTTTCGATCATCTCTTTTTCGTACCATGCGGAATAACTTCTTTCCAGGTGTTTTTTCGTTCAACAAAGGTGTGATTTTTGGATTCAGCGGGTCAAAATACACCTATAAACCCACCCATCAAAGTCCGATTCCGATTCTGGAGACAGATATTTTCGATCATCTCTTTTTCGTACCATGCGAAATAACTACATTCCAGGTGTATTTTCGTGTAACAAAGGTTGGATTTTTGGATTCAGCGGGTCAAAATACACCTATAAACCCACCCTTCAAAGTTCGATTTCGATTCTGGAGACAGATATTTTCGATCATCTCTTTTTCGTACCATGCGAAATAACTTTTTTCCAAGCATATTTTTGGTCATCAAAGGTTGGATTTTCGCATCCAGCGGGTCGAAATACACCTAGAAACTCACCCATCAAAGTCCGATTTTGATTCTGAATAAAAATATTTTCGATCATCTCTTTTTCGTACCATGCGAAATAACTTTTTTCCAAGCATATTTTTGGTCATAAGAGGTCGGATTTTTGGATTCAGCGGGTCGAAATACCCCTAGAAACTCACCCATTAAAGTCCGATCTCGATTCTGAAAAAAAATATTTTCGATCATCTCTTTTTCGTACCATGCGGAATAACTTCTTTCCAGGTGTATTTTCGTTTAACAAAGGTGTGATTCTTGGATTCAGCGGGTCAAAATACACCTATAAACCCACCCATCAAAGTTCGATTCCGATTCTGGAGACAGATATTTTCGATCATCTCTTTTTCGTACCATGCGAAATAACTACATTCCAGGTGTATTTTCGTGTAACAAAGGTTGGATTTTTGGATTCAGCGGGTCAAAATACACCTATAAACCCACCCTTCAAAGTTCGATTTCGATTCTGGAGACAGATATTTTCGATCATCTCATTTTCGTACCATGCGAAATAACTTTTTTCCAAGCATATTTTTGGTCATAAGTGGTCGGATTTTTGGATTCAGCGGGTCGAAATACACCTAGAAACTCACCCATCAAAGTCCGATTTTGATTCTGAGAAAAAATATTTTCGATCATCTCTTTTTCGTACCATGCGAAATAACTTTTTTCCAAGCATATTTTTGGTCATCAGAGGTTGGATTTTCGTATTCAGGGGGTCGAAATACACCTAGAAACTCACCCATCAAAGTCCGATCTTGATTCTGAAAAAAAATATTTTCGATCATCTCTTTTTCGTACCATGCGAAATAACTTTTTTCCAAGCATATTTTCGGTCATCAGAGGTTGGATTTTCGGATTCAGGGGGTCGAAATACACCTAGAAACTCACCCATTAAAGTCCGATTTTGATTCTGAAAAAAAATATTTCCGATCATCTCTTTTTCGTACCATGCGAAATAACTTCTTTCCAGGTGTATTTTCGTGTAACAAAGGTTGGATTTTTATATTCAGCGGGTCAAAATACACCTGTAAACCCACCCTTCAAAGTTCGATTTCGATTCTGGAGACAGATATTTTCGATCATCTCTTTTTCATACCATGCGAAATAGCTTTTTTCCAAGCATATTTTTGGTCATAAGAGGTCGGATTTTTGGATTCAGCGGGTCGAAATACCCCTAGAAACTCACCCATTAAAGTCCGATCTCGATTCTGAAAAAAAATATTTTCGATCATCTCTTTTTCGTACCATGCGGAATAACTTCTTTCCAGGTGTTTTTTCGTTTAACAAAGGTGTGATTTTTGGATTCAGCGGGTCAAAATACACCTATAAACCCACCCATCAAAGTTCGATTCCGATTCTGGAGACAGATATTTTCGATCATCTCTTTTTCGTACCATGCGAAATAACTACATTCCAGGTGTATTTTCGTGTAACAAAGGTTGGATTTTCGGATTCAGCGGGTCAAAATACACCTATAAACCCACCCTTCAAAGTTCGATTTCGATTCTGGAGACAGATATTTTCGATCATCTCTTTTTCGTACCATGCGAAATAACTTTTTTCCAAGCATATTTTTGGTCATAAGAGGTCGGATTTTTGGATTCAGCGGGTCGAAATACACCTAGAAACTCACCCATCAAAGTCCGATCTTGATTCTGAAAGAAAATATTTTCGATCATCTCTTTTTCGTACCATGCGAAATAACTTTTTTCCAAGCATATTTTCGGTCATCAGAGGTTGGATTTTCGGATTCAGGGGGTTGAAATACACCTAGAAACTCACCCATTAAAGTCCGATTCTGATTCTGAAAAAAAATATTTCCGATCATCTCTTTTTCGTACCATGCGAAATAACTTCTTTCCAGGTGTATTTTCGTGTAACAAAGGTTGGATTTTTGGATTCAGCGGGTCAAAATACACCTATGAACCCACCCTTCAAAGTTCGATTTCGATTCTGGAGACAGCCATTTTCGATCATCTCTTTTTCGTACCATGCGAAATAACTTTTTTCCAAGCATATTTTTGGTCATCAAAGGTTGGATTTTCGCATCCAGCAGGTCGAAATACACCTAGAAACTCACCCATCAAAGTCCGATTCTGATTCTGAATAAAAATATTTTCGATCATCTCTTTTTCGTACCATGCGAAATAATTTTTTTCCAAGCATATTTCTGGTCATACGAGGTCGGATTTTAGGATTCAGCGGGTCGAAATACCCCTAGAGACTCACCCATTAAAGTCCGATCTCGATTCTGAAAAAAAATATTTTCGATCATCTCTTGTTCGTACCATGCGAAATAACTTCTTTCCAGGTGTATTTTCGCTCAACAAAGGTTGGATTTTTGGATTCAGCGGGTCAAAATACACCTATAAACCCACCCATCAAAGTTCGATTCCGATTCTGGAGACAGATATTTTCGATCATCTCTTTTTCGTACCATGCGAAATAACTTTTTTCCAAGCATATTTTTGGTCATCAGAGGTTGGATTTTCGGATTCAGGGGGTCGAAATACACCTAGAAACTCACCCATCAAAGTCCGATCTTGATTCTGAAGAAAAATATTTTCGATCATCTCTTTTTCGTACCATGCGAAATAACTTTTTTCCAAGCATATTTTTGCGCAACAAAGTTTGGATTTTCGGATTCAGCGGGTCGAAATACACCTAGAACCTCACCCATCAAAGTCCGATCTTGATTCTGAAAAAAAATATTTTCGATCATCTCTTTTTCGTACCATGCGAAATAACTTTTTTCCAAGCATATTTTTGGTCATCAGAGGTTGGATTTTCGGATTCAGGGGGTCGAAATACACCTAGAAACTCACCCATCAAAGTCCGATCTTGATTCTGAAAAAAAATATTTTCGATCATCTCTTTTTCGTACCATGCGAAATAACTTTTTTCCAAGCATATTTTCGGTCATCAGAGGTTGGATTTTCGGATTCAGGGGGTCGAAATACACCTAGAAACTCACCCATTAAAGTCCGATTTTGATTCTGAAAAAAAATATTTCCGATCATCTCTTTTTCGTACCATGCGGAATAACTTCTTTCCAGGTGTATTTTCGTGTAACAAAGGTTGGATTTTTGGATTCAGCGGGTCAAAATACACCTATAAACCCACCCTTCAAAGTTCGATTTCGATTCTGGAGACAGCCATTTTCGATCATCTCTTTTTCGTACCATGCGAAATAACTTTTTTCCAAGCATATTTTTGGTCATCAAAGGTTGGATTTTCGCATCCAGCAGGTCGAAATACACCTAGAAACTCACCCATCAAAGTCCGATTCTGATTCTGAATAAAAATATTTTCGATCATCTCTTTTTCGTACCATGCGAAATAATTTTTTTCCAAGCATATTTCTGGTCATACGAGGTCGGATTTTAGGATTCAGCGGGTCGAAATACCCCTAGAGACTCACCCATTAAAGTCCGATCTCGATTCTGAAAAAAAATATTTTCGATCATCTCTTGTTCGTACCATGCGAAATAACTTCTTTCCAGGTGTATTTTTGCGCAACAAAGTTTGGATTTTCGGATTCAGCGGGTCGGAATACACCTAGAACCTCACCCATCAAAGTCCGATCTTGATTCTGAAAAAAAATATTTTCGATCATCTCTTTTTCGTACCATGCGAAATAACTTTTTTCCAAGCATATTTTTGGTCATCAGAGGTTGGATTTTCGGATTCAGGGGGTCGAAATACACCTAGAAACTCACCCATCAAAGTCCGATCTTGATTCTGAAAAAAAATATTTTCGATCATCTCTTTTTCGTACCATGCGAAATAACTTTTTTCCAAGCATATTTTCGGTCATCAGAGGTTGGATTTTCGGATTCAGGGGGTTAAAATACACCTAGAAACTCACCCATTAAAGTCCGATTTTGATTCTGAAAAAAAATATTTCCGATCATCTCTTTTTCGTACCATGCGAAATAACTTCTTTCCAGGTGTATTTTCGTGTAACAAAGGTTGGATTTTTGGATTCAGCGGGTCAAAATACACCTATAAACCCACCCTTCAAAGTTCGATTTCGATTCTGGAGACAGCCATTTTCGATCATCTCTTTTTCGTACCATGCGAAATAACTTTTTTCCAAGCATATTTTTGGTCATCAAAGGTTGGATTTTCGCATCCAGCAGGTCGAAATACACCTAGAAACTCACCCATCAAAGTCCGATTCTGATTCTGAATAAAAATATTTTCGATCATCTCTTTTTCGTACCATGCGAAATAATTTTTTTCCAAGCATATTTCTGGTCATACGAGGTCGGATTTTAGGATTCAGCGGGTCGAAATACCCCTAGAGACTCACCCATTAAAGTCCGATCTCGATTCTGAAAAAAAATATTTTCGATCATCTCTTGTTCGTACCATGCGAAATAACTTCTTTCCAGGTGTATTTTCGCTCAACAAAGGTTGGATTTTTGGATTCAGCGGGTCAAAATACACCTATAAACCCACCCATCAAAGTTCGATTCCGATTCTGGAGACAGATATTTTCGATCATCTCTTTTTCGTACCATGCGAAATAACTTTTTTCCAAGCATATTTTTGCTCAACAAAGTTTGGATTTTCGGATTCAGCGGGTCGAAATACACCTAGAAACTCACCCATCAAAGTCCGATCTTGATTCTGAAAAAAAATATTTTCGATCATCTCTTTTTCGTACCATGCGAAATAACTTTTTTCCAAGCATATTTTTGGTCATCAGAGGTTGGATTTTCGGATTCAGGGGGTCGAAATACACCTAAAAACTCACCCATCAAAGTCCGATCTTGATTCTGAAAAAAAATATTTTCGATCATCTCTTTTTCGTACCATGCGAAATAACTTTTTTCCAAGCATATTTTTGCTCAACAAAGTTTGGATTTTCGGCTTCAGCGGGTCGAAATACACCTAGAACCTCACCCATCAAAGTCCGATCTTGATTCTGAAAAAAAATATTTTCGATCATCTCTTTTTCGTACCATGCGAAATAACTTTTTTCCAAGCATATTTTTGGTCATCAGAGGTTGGATTTTCGGATTCAGGGGGTCGAAATACACCTAGAAACTCACCCATCAAAGTCCGATCTTGATTCTGAAAAAAAATATTTTCGATCATCTCTTTTTCGTACCATGCGAAATAACTTTTTTCCAAGCATATTTTCGGTCATCAGAGGTTGGATTTTCGGATTCAGGGGGTCGAAATACACCTAGAAACTCACCCATTAAAGTCCGATTTTGATTCTGAAAAAAAATATTTCCGATCATCTCTTTTTCGTACCATGCGGAATAACTTCTTTCCAGGTGTATTTTCGTGTAACAAAGGTTGGATTTTTGGATTCAGCGGGTCAAAATACACCTATAAACCCACCCTTCAAAGTTCGATTTCGATTCTGGAGACAGCCATTTTCGATCATCTCTTTTTCGTACCATGCGAAATAACTTTTTTCCAAGCATATTTTTGGTCATCAAAGGTTGGATTTTCGCATCCAGCAGGTCGAAATACACCTAGAAACTCACCCATCAAAGTCCGATTCTGATTCTGAATAAAAATATTTTCGATCATCTCTTTTTCGTACCATGCGAAATAATTTTTTTCCAAGCATATTTCTGGTCATACGAGGTCGGATTTTAGGATTCAGCGGGTCGAAATACCCCTAGAGACTCACCCATTAAAGTCCGATCTCGATTCTGAAAAAAAATATTTTCGATCATCTCTTGTTCGTACCATGCGAAATAACTTCTTTCCAGGTGTATTTTTGCTCAACAAAGTTTGGATTTTCGGATTCAGCGGGTCGAAATACACCTAGAACCTCACCCATCAAAGTCCGATCTTGATTCTGAAAAAAAATATTTTCGATCATCTCTTTTTCGTACCATGCGAAATAACTTTTTTCCAAGCATATTTTTGGTCATCAGAGGTTGGATTTTCGGATTCAGGGGGTCGAAATACACCTAGAAACTCACCCATCAAAGTCCGATCTTGATTCTGAAAAAAAATATTTTCGATCATCTCTTTTTCGTACCATGCGAAATAACTTTTTTCCAAGCATATTTTCGGTCATCAGAGGTTGGATTTTCGGATTCAGGGGGTTGAAATACACCTAGAAACTCACCCATTAAAGTCCGATTTTGATTCTGAAAAAAAATATTTCCGATCATCTCTTTTTCGTACCATGCGAAATAACTTCTTTCCAGGTGTATTTTCGTGTAACAAAGGTTGGATTTTTGGATTCAGCGGGTCAAAATACACCTATAAACCCACCCTTCAAAGTTCGATTTCGATTCTGGAGACAGCCATTTTCGATCATCTCTTTTTCGTACCATGCGAAATAACTTTTTTCCAAGCATATTTTTGGTCATCAAAGGTTGGATTTTCGCATCCAGCAGGTCGAAATACACCTAGAAACTCACCCATCAAAGTCCGATTCTGATTCTGAATAAAAATATTTTCGATCATCTCTTTTTCGTACCATGCGAAATAATTTTTTTCCAAGCATATTTCTGGTCATACGAGGTCGGATTCTAGGATTCAGCGGGTCGAAATACCCCTAGAGACTCACCCATTAAAGTCCGATCTCGATTCTGAAAAAAAATATTTTCGATCATCTCTTGTTCGTACCATGCGAAATAACTTCTTTCCAGGTGTATTTTTGCTCAACAAAGTTTGGATTTTCGGATTCAGCGGGTCGAAATACACCTAGAACCTCACCCATCAAAGTCCGATCTTGATTCTGAAAAAAAATATTTTCGATCATCTCTTTTTCGTACCATGCGAAATAACTTTTTTCCAAGCATATTTTTGGTCATCAGAGGTTGGATTTTCGGATTCAGGGGGTCGAAATACACCTAGAAACTCACCCATCAAAGTCCGATCTTGATTCTGAAAAAAAATATTTTCGATCATCTCTTTTTCGTACCATGCGAAATAACTTTTTTCCAAGCATATTTTCGGTCATCAGAGGTTGGATTTTCGGATTCAGGGGGTTGAAATACACCTAGAAACTCACCCATTAAAGTCCGATTTTGATTCTGAAAAAAAATATTTCCGATCATCTCTTTTTCGTACCATGCGAAATAACTTCTTTCCAGGTGTATTTTCGTGTAACAAAGGTTGGATTTCTGGATTCAGCGGGTCAAAATACACCTATAAACCCACCCTTCAAAGTTCGATTTCGATTCTGGAGACAGCCATTTTCGATCATCTCTTTTTCGTACCATGCGAAATAACTTTTTTCCAAGCATATTTTTGGTCATCAAAGGTTGGATTTTCGCATCCAGCAGGTCGAAATACACCTAGAAACTCACCCATCAAAGTCCGATTCTGATTCTGAATAAAAATATTTTCGATCATCTCTTTTTCGTACCATGCGAAATAATTTTTTTCCAAGCATATTTCTGGTCATACGAGGTCGGATTTTAGGATTCAGCGGGTCGAAATACCCCTAGAGACTCACCCATTAAAGTCCGATCTCGATTCTGAAAAAAAATATTTTCGATCATCTCTTGTTCGTACCATGCGAAATAACTTCTTTCCAGGTGTATTTTCGCTCAACAAAGGTTGGATTTTTGGATTCAGCGGGTCAAAATACACCTATAAACCCACCCATCAAAGTTCGATTCCGATTCTGGAGACAGATATTTTCGATCATCTCTTTTTCGTACCATGCGAAATAACTTTTTTCCAAGCATATTTTTGCTCAAAAAAGTTTGGATTTTCGGATTCAGCGGGTCGAAATACACCTAGAAACTCACCCATCAAAGTCCGATCTTGATTCTGAAAAAAAATATTTTCGATCATCTCTTTTTCGTACCATGCGAAATAACTTTTTTCCAAGCATATTTTTGGTCATCAGAGGTTGGATTTTCGGATTCAGGGGGTCGAAATACACCTAGAAACTCACCCATCAAAGTCCGATCTTGATTCTGAAAAAAAATATTTTCGATCATCTCTTTTTCGTACCATGCGAAATAACTTTTTTCCAAGCATATTTTTGCTCAACAAAGTTTGGATTTTCGGATTCAGCGGGTCGAAATACACCTAGAACCTCACCCATCAAAGTCCGATCTTGATTCTGAAAAAAAATATTTTCGATCATCTCTTTTTCGTACCATGCGAAATAACTTTTTTCCAAGCATATTTTTGGTCATCAGAGGTTGGATTTTCGGATTCAGGGGGTCGAAATACACCTAGAAACTCACCCATCAAAGTCCGATCTTGATTCTGAAAAAAAATATTTTCGATCATCTCTTTTTCGTACCATGCGAAATAACTTTTTTCCAAGCATATTTTCGGTCATCAGAGGTTGGATTTTCGGATTCAGGGGGTCGAAATACACCTAGAAACTCACCCATTAAAGTCCGATTTTGATTCTGAAAAAAAATATTTCCGATCATCTCTTTTTCGTACCATGCGGAATAACTTCTTTCCAGGTGTATTTTCGTGTAACAAAGGTTGGATTTTTGGATTCAGCGGGTCAAAATACACCTATAAACCCACCCTTCAAAGTTCGATTTCGATTCTGGAGACAGCCATTTTCGATCATCTCTTTTTCGTAACATGCGAAATAACTTTTTTCCAAGCATATTTTTGGTCATCAAAGGTTGGATTTTCGCATCCAGCAGGTCGAAATACACCTAGAAACTCACCCATCAAAGTCCGATTCTGATTCTGAATAAAAATATTTTCGATCATCTCTTTTTCGTACCATGCGAAATAATTTTTTTCCAAGCATATTTCTGGTCATACGAGGTCGGATTTTAGGATTCAGCGGGTCGAAATACCCCTAGAGACTCACCCATTAAAGTCCGATCTCGATTCTGAAAAAAAATATTTTCGATCATCTCTTGTTCGTACCATGCGAAATAACTTCTTTCCAGGTGTATTTTCGCTCAACAAAGGTTGGATTTTTGGATTCAGCGGGTCAAAATACACCTATAAACCCACCCATCAAAGTTCGATTCCGATTCTGGAGACAGATATTTTCGATCATCTCTTTTTCGTACCATGCGAAATAACTTTTTTCCAAGCATATTTTTGCTCAACAAAGTTTGGATTTTCGGATTCAGCGGGTCGGAATACACCTAGAAACTCACCCATCAAAGTCCGATCTTGATTCTGAAAAAAAATATTTTCGATCATCTCTTTTTCGTACCATGCGAAATAACTTTTTGCCAAGCATATTTTTGGTCATCAGAGGTTGGATTTTCGGATTCAGGGGGTCGAAATACACCTAGAAACTCACCCATCAAAGTCCGATCGTGATTCTGAAAAAAAATATTTTCGATCATCTCTTTTTCGTACCATGCGAAATAACTTTTTTCCAAGCATATTTTTGCTCAACAAAGTTTGGATTTTCGGATTCAGCGGGTCGAAATACACCTAGAACCTCACCCATCAAAGTCCGATCTTGATTCTGAAAAAAAATATTTTCGATCATCTCTTTTTCGTACCATGCGAAATAACTTTTTTCCAAGCATATTTTTGGTCATCAGAGGTTGGATTTTCGAAATCAGGGGGTCGAAATACACCTAGAAACTCACCCATCAAAGTCCGATCTTGATTCTGAAAAAAAATATTTTCGATCATCTCTTTTTCGTACCATGCGAAATAACTTTTTTCCAAGCATATTTTCGGTCATCAGAGGTTGGATTTTCGGATTCAGGGGGTCGAAATACACCTAGAAACTCACCCATTAAAGTCCGATTTTGATTCTGAAAAAAAATATTTCCGATCATCTCTTTTTCGTACCATGCGAAATAACTTCTTTCCAGGTGTATTTTCGTGTAACAAAGGTTGGATTTTTGGATTCAGCGGGTCAAAATACACCTATAAACCCACCCTTCAAAGTTCGATTTCGATTCTGGAGACAGCCATTTTCGATCATCTCTTTTTCGTACCATGCGAAATAACTTTTTTCCAAGCATATTTTTGGTCATCAAAGGTTGGATTTTCGCATCCAGCAGGTCGAAATACACCTAGAAACTCACCCATCAAAGTCCGATTCTGATTCTGAATAAAAATATTTTCGATCATCTCTTTTTCGTACCATGCGAAATAATTTTTTTCCAAGCATATTTCTGGTCATACGAGGTCGGATTTTAGGATTCAGCGGGTCGAAATACCCCTAGAGACTCACCCATTAAAGTCCGATCTCGATTCTGAAAAAAAATATTTTCGATCATCTCTTGTTCGTACCATGCGAAATAACTTCTTTCCAGGTGTATTTTCGCTCAACAAAGGTTGGATTTTTGGATTCAGCGGGTCAAAATACACCTATAAACCCACCCATCAAAGTTCGATTCCGATTCTGGAGACAGATATTTTCGATCATCTCTTTTTCGTACCATGCGAAATAACTTTTTTCCAAGCATATTTTTGCTCAACAAAGTTTGGATTTTCGGATTCAGCGGGTCGGAATACACCTAGAAACTCACCCATCAAAGTCCGATCTTGATTCTGAAAAAAAATATTTTCGATCATCTCTTTTTCGTACCATGCGAAATAACTTTTTGCCAAGCATATTTTTGGTCATCAGAGGTTGGATTTTCGGATTCAGGGGGTCGAAATACACCTAGAAACTCACCCATCAAAGTCCGATCGTGATTCTGAAAAAAAATATTTTCGATCATCTCTTTTTCGTACCATGCGAAATAACTTTTTTCCAAGCATATTTTTGCTCAACAAAGTTTGGATTTTCGGATTCAGCGGGTCGAAATACACCTAGAACCTCACCCATCAAAGTCCGATCTTGATTCTGAAAAAAAATATTTTCGATCATCTCTTTTTCGTACCATGCGAAATAACTTTTTTCCAAGCATATTTTTGGTCATCAGAGGTTGGATTTTCGGATTCAGGGGGTCGAAATACACCTAGAAACTCACCCATCAAAGTCCGATCTTGATTCTGAAAAAAAATATTTTCGATCATCTCTTTTTCGTACCATGCGAAATAACTTTTTTCCAAGCATATTTTCGGTCATCAGAGGTTGGATTTTCGGATTCAGGGGGTCGAAATACACCTAGAAACTCACCCATTAAAGTCCGATTTTGATTCTGAAAAAAAATATTTCCGATCATCTCTTTTTCGTACCATGCGAAATAACTTCTTTCCAGGTGTATTTTCGTGTAACAAAGGTTGGATTTTTGGATTCAGCGGGTCAAAATACACCTATAAACCCACCCTTCAAAGTTCGATTTCGATTCTGGAGACAGCCATTTTCGATCATCTCTTTTTCGTACCATGCGAAATAACTTTTTTCCAAGCATATTTTTGGTCATCAAAGGTTGGATTTTCGCATCCAGCAGGTCGAAATACACCTAGAAACTCACCCATCAAAGTCCGATTCTGATTCTGAATAAAAATATTTTCGATCATCTCTTTTTCGTACCATGCGAAATAATTTTTTTCCAAGCATATTTCTGGTCATACGAGGTCGGATTTTAGGATTCAGCGGGTCGAAATACCCCTAGAGACTCACCCATTAAAGTCCGATCTCGATTCTGAAAAAAAATATTTTCGATCATCTCTTGTTCGTACCATGCGAAATAACTTCTTTCCAGGTGTATTTTCGCTCAACAAAGGTTGGATTTTTGGATTCAGCGGGTCAAAATACACCTATAAACCCACCCATCAAAGTTCGATTCCGATTCTGGAGACAGATATTTTCGATCATCTCTTTTTCGTACCATGCGAAATAACTTTTTTCCAAGCATATTTTTGCTCAACAAAGTTTGGATTTTCGGATTCAGCGGGTCGGAATACACCTAGAAACTCACCCATCAAAGTCCGATCTTGATTCTGAAAAAAAATATTTTCGATCATCTCTTTTTCGTACCATGCGAAATAACTTTTTGCCAAGCATATTTTTGGTCATCAGAGGTTGGATTTTCGGATTCAGGGGGTCGAAATACACCTAGAAACTCACCCATCAAAGTCCGATCGTGATTCTGAAAAAAAATATTTTCGATCATCTCTTTTTCGTACCATGCGAAATAACTTTTTTCCAAGCATATTTTTGCTCAACAAAGTTTGGATTTTCGGATTCAGCGGGTCGAAATACACCTAGAACCTCACCCATCAAAGTCCGATCTTGATTCTGATAAAAAATATTTTCGATCATCTCTTTTTCGTACCATGCGAAATAACTTTTTTCCAAGCATATTTTTGGTCATCAGAGGTTGGATTTTCGGATTCAGGGGGTCGAAATACACCTAGAAACTCACCCATCAAAGTCCGATCTTGATTCTGAAAAAAAATATTTTCGATCATCTCTTTTTCGTACCATGCGAAATAACTTTTTTCCAAGCATATTTTCGGTCATCAGAGGTTGGATTTTCGGATTCAGGGGGTCGAAATACACCTAGAAACTCACCCATTAAAGTCCGATTTTGATTCTGAAAAAAAATATTTCCGATCATCTCTTTTTCGTACCATGCGAAATAACTTCTTTCCAGGTGTATTTTCGTGTAACAAAGGTTGGATTTTTGGATTCAGCGGGTCAAAATACACCTATAAACCCACCCTTCAAAGTTCGATTTCGATTCTGGAGACAGCCATTTTCGATCATCTCTTTTTCGTACCATGCGAAATAACTTTTTTCCAAGCATATTTTTGGTCATCAAAGGTTGGATTTTCGCATCCAGCAGGTCGAAATACACCTAGAAACTCACCCATCAAAGTCCGATTCTGATTCTGAATAAAAATATTTTCGATCATCTCTTTTTCGTACCATGCGAAATAATTTTTTTCCAAGCATATTTCTGGTCATACGAGGTCGGATTTTAGGATTCAGCGGGTCGAAATACCCCTAGAGACTCACCCATTAAAGTCCGATCTCGATTCTGAAAAAAAATATTTTCGATCATCTCTTGTTCGTACCATGCGAAATAACTTCTTTCCAGGTGTATTTTCGTTGAACAAAGGTGTGATTTTTGGATTCAGCGGGTCAAAATACACCTATAAACCCACCCATCAAAGTTCGATTCCGATTCTGGAGACAGATATTTTCGATCATCTCTTTTTCGTACCATGCGAAATAACTACATTCCAGGTGTATTTTCGTGTAACAAAGGTTGGATTTTTGGATTCAGCGGGTCAAAATACACCTATAAACCCACCCTTCAAAGTTCGATTTCGATTCTGGAGACAGATATTTTCGATCATCTCATTTTCGTACCATGCGAAATAACTTTTTTCCAAGCATATTTTTGGTCATAAGAGGTCGGATTTTTGGATTCAGCGGGTCGAAATACACCTAGAAACTCACCCATCAAAAACTGATTTTGATTCTGAAAAAAAATATTTTCGATCATCTCTTTTTCGTACCATGCGAAATAACTTTTTTCCAAGCATATTTTTGGTCATCAGAGGTTGGATTTTCGTATTCAGGGGGTCGAAATACACCTAGAAACTCACCTATCAAAGTCCGATCTTGATTCTGAAAAAAAATATTTTCGATCATCTCTTTTTCGTACCATGCGAAATAACTTTTTTCCAAGCATATTTTCGGTCATCAGAGGTTGGATTTTCGGATTCAGGGGGTCGAAATACACCTAGAAACTCACCCATTAAAGTCCGATTTTGATTCTGAAAAAAAATATTTTCGATCATCTCTTTTTCGTACCATGCGAAATAACTTCTTTCCAGGTGTATTTTCGTGTAACAAAGGTTGGATTTTTGGATTCAGCGGGTCAAAATACACCTATAAACCCACCCTTCAAAGTTCGATTTCGATTCTGGAGACAGATATTTTCGATCATCTCTTTTTCGTACCATGCGAAATAGCTTTTTTCCAAGCATATTTTTGGTCATAAGAGGTCGGATTTTTGAATTCAGCGGGTCGAAATACCCCTAGAAACTCACCCATTAAAGTCCGATCTCGATTCTGAAAAAAAATATTTTCGATCATCTCTTTTTCGTACCATGCGGAATAACTTCTTTCCAGGTGTTTTTTCGTTTAACAAAGGTGTGATTTTTGGATTAAGCGGGTCAAAATACACCTATAATCCCACCCATCAAAGTTCGATTCCGATTCTGGAGACAGATATTTTCGATCATCTCTTTTTCGTACCATGCGAAATAACTACATTCCAGGTGTATTTTCGTGTAACAAAGGTTGGATTTTTGGATTCAGCGGGTCAAAATACACCTATAAACCCACCCTTCAAAGTTCGATTTCGATTCTGGAGACAGATATTTTCGATCATCTCTTTTTCGTACCATGCGAAATAACTTTTTTCCAAGCATATTTTTGGTCATCAAAGGTTGGATTTTCGCATCCAGCGGGTCGAAATACACCTAGAAACTCACCCATCAAAGTCCGATTTTGATTCTGAATAAAAATATTTTCGATCATCTCTTTTTCGTCCCATGCGAAATAACTTTTTTCCAAGCATATTTTTGGTCATAAGAGGTCGGATTTTTGGATTCAGCGGGTCGAAATACCCCTAGAAACTCACCCATTAAAGTCCAATCTCGATTCTGAAAAAAAATATTTTCGATCATCTCTTTTTCGTACCATGCGGAATAACTTCTTTCCAGGTGTATTTTCGTGTAACAAAGGTTGGATTTTTGGATTCAGCGGGTCAAAATACACCTATAATCCCACCCATCAAAGTTCGATTCCGATTCTGGAGACAGATATTTTCGATCATCTCTTTTTCGTACCATGCGAAATAACTACATTCCAGGTGTATTTTCGTGTAACAAAGGTTGGATTTTTGGATTCAGCGGGTCAAAATACACCTATAAACCCACCCTTCAAAGTTCGATTTCGATTCTGGAGACAGATATTTTCGATCATCTCATTTTCGTACCATGCGAAATAACTTTTTTCCAAGCATATTTTTGGTCATAAGAGGTCGGATTTTTGGATTCAGCGGGTCGAAATACACCTAGAAACTCACCCATCAAAGTCCGATTTTGATTCTGAAAAAAAATATTTTCGATCATCTCTTTTTCGTACCATGCGAAATAACTTTTTTCCAAGCATATTTTTGGTCATCAGAGGTTGGATTTTCGTATTCAGGGGGTCGAAATACACCTAGAAACTCACCCATCAAAGTCCGATCTTGATTCTGAAAAAAAATATTTTCGATCATCTCTTTTTCGTACCATGCGAAATAACTTTTTTCCAAGCATATTTTCGGTCATCAGAGGTTGGATTTTCGGATTCAGGGGGTCGAAATACACCTAGAAACTCACCCATTAAATTCCGATTTTGATTCTGAAAAAAAATATTTTCGATCATCTCTTTTTCGTACCATGCGAAATAACTTCTTTCCAGGTGTATTTTCGTGTAACAAAGGTTGGATTTTTGGATTCAGCGGGTCAAAATACACCTGTAAACCCACCCTTCAAAGTTCGATTCCGATTCTGGAGACAGATATTTTCGATCATCTCTTTTTCGTACCATGCGAAATAGCTTTTTTCCAAGCATATTTTTTATCATAAGAGGTCGGATTTTTGGATTCAGCGGGTCGAAATACCCCTAGAAACTCACCCATCAAAGTCCGATCTCGATTCTGAAAAAAAATATTTTCGATCATCTCTTTTTCGTACCATGCGGAATAACTTCTTTCCAGGTGTTTTTTCGTTCAACAAAGGTGTGATTTTTGGATTCAGCGGGTCAAAATACACCTATAAACCCACCCATCAAAGTTCGATTCCGATTCTGGAGACAGATATTTTCGATCATCTCTTTTTCGTACCATGCGAAATAACTACATTCCAGGTGTATTTTCGTGTAACAAAGGTTGGATTTTCGGATTCAGCGGGTCAAAATACACCCATAAACCCACCCTTCAAAGTTCGATTTCGATTCTGGAGACAGATATTTTCGATCATCTCTTTTTCGTACCATGCGAAATAACTTTTTTCCAAGCATATTTTTGGTCATAAGAGGTCGGATTTTTGGATTCAGCGGGTCGAAATACACCTAGAAACTCACCCATCAAAGTCCGATCTTGATTCTGAAAGAAAATATTTTCGATCATCTCTTTTTCGTACCATGCGAAATAATTTTTTTCCAAGCATATTTCTGGTCATACGAGGTCGGATTTTAGGATTCAGCGGGTCGAAATACCCCTAGAGACTCACCCATTAAAGTCCGATCTCGATTCTGAAAAAAAATATTTTCGATCATCTCTTGTTCGTACCATGCGAAATAACTTCTTTCCAGGTGTATTTTCGCTCAACAACGGTTGGATTTTTGGATTCAGCGGGTCAAAATACACCTATAAACCCACCCATCAAAGTTCGATTCCGATTCTGGAGACAGATATTTTCGATCATCTCTTTTTCGTACCATGCGAAATAACTACATTCCAGGTGTATTTTCGTGTAACAAAGGTTGGATTTTTGGATTCAGCTGGTCAAAATGCACCTATAAACCCACCCTTCAAAGTTCGATTTCGATTCTGGAGACAGATATTTTCGATCATCTCATTTTCGTACCATGCGAAATAACTTTTTTCCAAGCATATTTTTGGTCATAAGAGGTCGGATTTTTGGATTCAGCGGGTCGAAATACACCTAGAAACTCACCCATCAAAGTCCGATTTTGATTCTGAAAAAAAATATTTTCGATCATCTCTTTTTCGTACCATGCGAAATAACTTTTTTCCAAGCATATTTTTGGTCATCAGAGGTTGGATTTTCGTATTCAGGGGGTCGAAATACACCTAGAAACTCACCCATCAAAGTCCGATCTTGATTCTGAAAAAAAATATTTTCGATCATCTCTTTTTCGTACCATGCGAAATAACTTTTTTCCAAGCATATTTTCGGTCATCAGAGGTTGGATTTTCGGATTCAGGGGGTCGAAATACACCTAGAAACTCACCCATTAAAGTCCGATTTTGATTCTGAAAAAAAATATTTTCGATCATCTCTTTTTCGTACCATGCGAAATAACTTCTTTCCAGGTGTATTTTCGTGTAACAAAGGTTGGATTTTTGGATTCAGCGGGTCAAAATACACCTGTAAACCCACCCTTCAAAGTTCGATTTCGATTCTGGAGACAGATATTTTCGATCATCTCTTTTTCGTACCATGCGAAATAACTACATTCCAGGTGTATTTTCGTGTAACAAAGGTTGGATTTTCGCATCCAGCGGGTCGAAATACACCTAGAAACTCACCCATCAAAGTCCGATTTTGATTCTGAATAAAAGTATTTTCGATCATCTCTTTTTCGTACCATGCGAAATAACTTTTTTCCAAGCATATTTTTGGTCATAAGAGGTCAGATTTTTGGATTCAGCGGGTCGAAATACCCCTAGAAACTCACCCATTAAAGTCCGATCTCGATTCTGAAAAAAAATATTTTCGATCATCTCTTTTTCGTACCATGCGAAATAACTTCTTTCCAGGTGTATTTTCGTGTAACAAAGGTTGGATTTTTGGATTCATCGGGTCAAAATACACCTATAAACCCACCCTTCAAAGTTCGATTTCGATTCTGGAGACAGCCATTTTCGATCATCTCTTTTTCGTACCATGCGAAATAACTTTTTTCCAAGCATATTTTTGGTCATCAAAGGTTGGATTTTCGCATCCAGCAGGTCGAAATACACCTAGAAACTCACCCATCAAAGTCCGATTCTGATTCTGAATAAAAATATTTTCGATCATCTCTTTTTCGTACCATGCGAAATAATTTTTTTCCAAGCATATTTCTGGTCATACGAGGTCGGATTTTAGGATTCAGCGGGTCGAAATACCCCTAGAGACTCACCCATTAAAGTCCGATCTCGATTCTGAAAAAAAATATTTTCGATCATCTCTTGTTCGTACCATGCGAAATAACTTCTTTCCAGGTGTATTTTCGCTCAACAAAGGTTGGATTTTTGGATTCAGCGGGTCAAAATACACCTATAAACCCACCCATCAAAGTTCGATTCCGATTCTGGAGACAGATATTTTCGATCATCTCTTTTTCGTACCATGCGAAATAACTTTTTTCCAAGCATATTTTTGGTCATCAGAGGTTGGATTTTCGGATTCAGGGGGTCGAAATACACCTAGAAACTCACCCATCAAAGTCCGATCTTGATTCTGAAAAAAAATATTTTCGATCATCTCTTTTTCGTACCATGCGAAATAACTTTTTTCCAAGCATATTTTTGTTCAACAAAGTTTGGATTTTCGGATTCAGCGGGTCGAAATACACCTAGAACCTCACCCATCAAAGTCCGATCTTGATTCTGAAAAAAAATATTTTCGATCATCTCTTTTTCGTACCATGCGAAATAACTTTTTTCCAAGCATATTTTTGGTCATCAGAGGTTGGATTTTCGGATTCAGGGGGTCGAAATACACCTAGAAACTCACCCATCAAAGTCCGATCTTGATTCTGAAAAAAAATATTTTCGATCATCTCTTTTTCGTACCATGCGAAATAACTTTTTTCCAAGCATATTTTCGGTCATCAGAGGTTGGATTTTCGGATTCAGGGGGTCGAAATACACCTAGAAACTCACCCATTAAAGTCCGATTTTGATTCTGAAAAAAAATATTTCCGATCATCTCTTTTTCGTACCATGCGGAATAACTTCTTTCCAGGTGTATTTTCGTGTAACAAAGGTTGGATTTTTGGATTCAGCGGGTCAAAATACACCTATAAACCCACCCTTCAAAGTTCGATTTCGATTCTGGAGACAGCCATTTTCGATCATCTCTTTTTCGTACCATGCGAAATAACTTTTTTCCAAGCATATTTTTGGTCATCAAAGGTTGGATTTTCGCATCCAGCAGGTCGAAATACACCTAGAAACTCACCCATCAAAGTCCGATTCTGATTCTGAATAAAAATATTTTCGATCATCTCTTTTTCGTACCATGCGAAATAATTTTTTTCCAAGCATATTTCTGGTCATACGAGGTCGGATTTTAGGATTCAGCGGGTCGAAATACCCCTAGAGACTCACCCATTAAAGTCCGATCTCGATTCTGAAAAAAAATATTTTCGATCATCTCTTGTTCGTACCATGCGAAATAACTTCTTTCCAGGTGTATTTTCGCTCAACAAAGGTTGGATTTTTGGATTCAGCGGGTCAAAATACACCTATAAACCCACCCATCAAAGTTCGATTCCGATTCTGGAGACAGATATTTTCGATCATCTCTTTTTCGTACCATGCGAAATAACTTTTTTCCAAGCATATTTTTGCTCAACAAAGTTTGGATTTTCGGATTCAGCGGGTCGGAATACACCTAGAAACTCACCCATCAAAGTCCGATCTTGATTCTGAAAAAAAATATTTTCGATCATCTCTTTTTCGTACCATGCGAAATAACTTTTTGCCAAGCATATTTTTGGTCATCAGAGGTTGGATTTTCGGATTCAGGGGGTCGAAATACACCTAGAAACTCACCCATCAAAGTCCGATCGTGATTCTGAAAAAAAATATTTTCGATCATCTCTTTTTCGTACCATGCGAAATAACTTTTTTCCAAGCATATTTTTGCTCAACAAAGTTTGGATTTTCGGATTCAGCGGGTCGAAATACACCTAGAACCTCACCCATCAAAGTCCGATCTTGATTCTGAAAAAAAATATTTTCGATCATCTCTTTTTCGTACCATGCGAAATAACTTTTTTCCAAGCATATTTTCGGTCATCAGAGGTTGGATTTTCGGATTCAGGGGGTCGAAATACACCTAGAAACTCACCCATTAAAGTCCGATTTTGATTCTGAAAAAAAATATTTCCGATCATCTCTTTTTCGTACCATGCGAAATAACTTCTTTCCAGGTGTATTTTCGTGTAACAAAGGTTGGATTTTTGGATTCAGCGGGTCAAAATACACCTATAAACCCACCCTTCAAAGTTCGATTTCGATTCTGGAGACAGCCATTTTCGATCATCTCTTTTTCGTACCATGCGAAATAACTTTTTTCCAAGCATATTTTTGGTCATCAAAGGTTGGATTTTCGCATCCAGCAGGTCGAAATACACCTAGAAACTCACCCATCAAAGTCCGATTCTGATTCTGAATAAAAATATTTTCGATCATCTCTTTTTCGTACCATGCGAAATAATTTTTTTCCAAGCATATTTCTGGTCATACGAGGTCGGATTTTAGGATTCAGCGGGTCAGAATACACCTATGAACCTACCCATCAAAGTTCGATTTCGATTCTGGAGAAAGATATTTCCGATCATCTCTTTTTCGTACCATGCGAAATAACTTTTTTCCAAGCATATTTTTGCTCATCAAAGCTTGGATTCTCGGATTCAGCGGGTCAAAATACACTTATAAACCGACCCATCAAAGTTCAATTTCGATTCCGGGGACAGATATTCTCGATCATCTCTTTTTCGTACCATGCGGAATAACTTCTTTCCAGGTGTATTTTCGTGTAACAAAGGTTGGATTTTTGGATTCAGCGGGTCAAAATACGCCTATAAACCCACCCATCAATGTTCGATTTCAATTCTGGAGACCGATATTCTCGATCATCTCTTTTTCGTACCATGCGAAATAACTTTTTTCCAAGCATATTTTTGGTCATCAAAAAGTGGATTTTCGGATTCAGCGGGTCGAAATACACCTAGAAACTCACCCATCAAAGTCCGATTTCGATTCTGAAAAAAAATATTTTCGATCGTCTCTTTTTCGTACCATGCGGAGTAACTTCTTTTCAGGTGTATTTTCGTGTAACAAAGGTTGGATTTTTGGATTCAGCGGGTCAAAATACACCTATAAACCCACCCATCAAAGTTCGATTTCGATTCTGGAGACAGATATTCTCGATCATCTCTTTTTCGTACCATGCGAAATAACTTTTTTCCAAGCATATTTTTGGTCATCAAAGGTTGGATTTTCGGATTCAGCGGGTCAAAATACACCTAGATACTCACCCATTGAAGTCCGATTCCGATTCTGAAAAAAAATATTTTCGATCATCTCTTTTTCGTACCATGCGAAATAACTTCTTTCCAGGTGTATTTTCGTGTAACAAAGGTTGGATTTTTGGATTCAGCGGGTCAAAATACACCTATAAACCCAACCAACGAAGTTCGATTTCGATTCTGGAGACAGATATTTTCGATCATCTCTTTTTCGTACCATGCGAAATAACTTCTTTTGAGGTGTATTTTCGTGTAACAAAGGTTGGATTTTTGGATTCAGCGGGTCAGAATACACCTATGAACCTACCCAGCAAAGTTCGATTTCGATCCTGGAGAAAGATATTTCCGATCATCTCTTTTTCGTACCATGCGAAATAACTTTTTTCCAAGCATATTTTTGGTCATCAAAGCTTGGATTCTCGGATTCAGCGGGTCAAAATACACCTATAAACCGACCCATCAAAGTTTGATTTCGATTTCGGGGACAGATATTTCCGATCATCTCTTTTTCGTACCATGCGAAATAACTTTTTTCCAAAAATATTTTTGGCCATCAAAAAGTGGATTTTCGGATTCAGCGGGTCGAAATACACCTAGAAACTCACCCATCAAAGTCCGATTTTGATTCTGAAAAAAAATATTTTCGATCATCTCTTTTTCGTACCATGCGGAATAACTTCTTTCCAGGTGTATTTTCGTGTAACAAAGGTTGGATTTTTGGATTCAGCGGGTCAAAATACACCTATGAACCCACCCATCAAAGTTCGATTCCGATTCTGGAGACAGATATTTTCGATCATCTCTTTTTCGTACCATGCGAAATAACTTTTTTCCAAGCATATTTTTGCTCAACAAAGTTTGGATTTTCGGATTCAGCGGGTCGAAATACACCTAGAAACTCACCCATCAAAGTCCGATCTTGATTCTGAAAAAAAATATTTTCGATCATCTCTTTTTCGTACCATGCGAAATAACTTTTTTCCAAGCATATTTTTGGTCATCAGAGGTTGGATTTTCGGATTCAGGGGGTCAAAATACACCTAGAAACTCACCCATCAAAGTCCGATCTTGATTCTGAAAAAAAATATTTTCGATCATCTCTTTTTCGTACCATGCGAAATAACTACATTCCAGGTGTATTTTCGTGTAACAAAGGTTGGATTTTTGGATTCAGCGGGTCAAAATACACCTATAAACCCACCCATCAAAGTTCGATTCCGATTCTGGAGACAGATATTTTCGATCATCTCTTTTTCGTACCATGCGAAATAACTTTTTTCCAAGCATATTTTTGCTCAACAAAGTGTGGATTTTCGGATTCAGCGGGTCGAAATACACCTAAAAACTCACCCATCAAAGTCCGATCTTGATTCTGAAAAAAAATATTTTCGATCATCTCTTTTTCGTACCATGCGAAATAACTTTTTTCCAAGCATATTTTTGGTCATCAAAGGTTGGATTTTCGCATCCAGCAGGTCGAAATACACCTAGAAACTCACCCATCAAAGTCCGATTCTGATTCTGAATAAAAATATTTTCGATCATCTCTTTTTCGTACCATGCGAAATAATTTTTTTCCAAGCATATTTCTGGTCATACGAGGTCGGATTTTAGGATTCAGCGGGTCGAAATACCCCTAGAGACTCACCCATTAAAGTCCGATCTCGATTCTGAAAAAAAATATTTTCGATCATCTCTTGTTCGTACCATGCGAAATAACTTCTTTCCAGGTGTATTTTCGCTCAACAAAGGTTGGATTTTTGGATTCAGCGGGTCAAAATACACCTATAAACCCACCCATCAAAGTTCGATTCCGATTCTGGAGACAGATATTTTCGATCATCTCTTTTTCGTACCATGCGAAATAACTTTTTTCCAAGCATATTTTTGCTCAACAAAGTTTGGATTTTCGGATTCAGCGGGTCGAAATACACCTAGAAACTCACCCATCAAAGTCCGATCTTGATTCTGAAAAAAAATATTTTCGATCATCTCTTTTTCGTACCATGCGAAATAACTTTTTTCCAAGCATATTTTTGGTCATCAGAGGTTGGATTTTCGGATTCAGGGGGTCGAAATACACCTAGAAACTCACCCATCAAAGTCCGATCTTGATTCTGAAAAAAAATATTTTCGATCATCTCCTTTTCGTACCATGCGAAATAACTTTTTTCCAAGCATATTTTTGCTCAACAAAGTTTGGATTTTCGGATTCAGCGGGTCAAAATACACCTAGAACCTCACCCATCAAAGTCCGATCTTGATTCTGAAAAAAAATATTTTCGATCATCTCTTTTTCGTACCATGCGAAATAACTTTTTTCCAAGCATATTTTTGGTCATCAGAGGTTGGATTTTCGGATTCAGGGGGTCGAAATACACCTACAAACTCACCCATCAAAGTCCGATCTTGATTCTGAAAAAAAATATTTTCGATCATCTCTTTTTCGTACCATGCGAAATAACTTTTTTCCAAGCATATTTTCGGTCATCAGAGGTTGGATTTTCGGATTCAAAGGGTCGAAATACACCTAGAAACTCACCCATTAAAGTCCGATTTTGATTCTGAAAAAAAATATTTCCGATCATCTCTTTTTCGTACCATGCGAAATAACTTCTTTCCAGGTGTATTTTCGTGTAAAAAAGGTTGGATTTTTGGATTCAGCGGGTCAAAATACACCTATAAACCCACCCTTCAAAGTTCGATTTCGATTCTGGAGACAGCCATTTTCGATCATCTCTTTTTCGTACCATGCGAAATAACTTTTTTCCAAGCATATTTTTGGTCATCAAAGGTTGGATTTTCGCATCCAGCAGGTCGAAATACACCTAGAAACTCACCCATCAAAGTCCGATTCTGATTCTGAATAAAAATATTTTCGATCATCTCTTTTTCGTACCATGCGAAATAATTTTTTTCCAAGCATATTTCTGGTCATACGAGGTCGGATTTTAGGATTCAGCGGGTCGAAATACCCCTAGAGACTCACCCATTAAAGTCCGATCTCGATTCTGAAAAAAATATTTTCGATCATCTCTTGTTCGTACCATGCGAAATAACTTCTTTCCAGGTGTATTTTCGCTCAACAAAGGTTGGATTTTTGGATTCAGCGGGTCAAAATACACCTATAAACCCACCCATCAAAGTTCGATTCCGATTCTGGAGACAGATATTTTCGATCATCTCTTTTTCGTACCATGCGAAATAACTTTTTTCCAAGCATATTTTTGCTCAACAAAGTTTGGATTTTCGGATTCAGCGGGTCGAAATACACCTAGAAACTCACCCATCAAAGTCCGATCTTGATTCTGAAAAAAAATATTTTCGATCATCTCTTTTTCGTACCATGCGAAATAACTTTTTTCCAAGCATATTTTTGGTCATCAGAGGTTGGATTTTCGGATTCAGGGGGTCGAAATACACCTAGAAACTCACCCATCAAAGTCCGATCTTGATTCTGAAAAAAAATATTTTCGACCATCTCTTTTTCGTACCATGCGAAATAACTTTTTTCCAAGCATATTTTTGCTCAACAAAGTTTGGATTTTCGGATTCAGCGGGTCGAAATACACCTAGAACCTCACCCATCAAAGTCCGATCTTGATTCTGAAAAAAAATATTTTCGATCATCTCTTTTTCGTACCATGCGAAATAACTTTTTTCCAAGCATATTTTTGGTCATCAGAGGTTGGATTTTCGGATTCAGGGGGTCGAAATACACCTAGAAACTCACCCATCAAAGTCCGATCTTGATTCTGAAAAAAATATTTTCGATCATCTCTTTTTCGTACCATGCGAAATAACTTTTTTCCAAGCATATTTTCGGTCATCAGAGGTTGGATTTTCGGATTCAGGGGGTCGAAATACACCTAGAAACTCACCCATTAAAGTCCGATTTTGATTCTGAAAAAAAATATTTCCGATCATCTCTTTTTCGTACCATGCGAAATAACTTCTTTCCAGGTGTATTTTCGTGTAACAAAGGTTGGATTTTCGGATTCAGCGGGTCGAAATACACCTAAAAACTCACCCATCAAAGTCCGATCTTGATTCTGAAAAAAAATATTTTCGATCATCTCTTTTTCGTACCATGCGAAATAACTTTTTTCCAAGCATATTTTTGGTCATCAAAGGTTGGATTTTCGCATCCAGCAGGTCGAAATACACCTAGAAACTCACCCATCAAAGTCCGATTCTGATTCTGAATAAAAATATTTTCGATCATCTCTTTTTCGTACCATGCGAAATAATTTTTTTCCAAGCATATTTCTGGTCATACGAGGTCGGATTTTAGGATTCAGCGGGTCGAAATACCCCTAGAGACTCACCCATTAAAGTCCGATCTCGATTCTGAAAAAAAATATTTTCGATCATCTCTTGTTCGTACCATAACTTCTTTCCAGGTGTATTTTCGCTCAACAAAGGTTGGATTTTTGGATTCAGCGGGTCAAAATACACCTATAAACCCACCCATCAAAGTTCGATTCCGATTCTGGAGACAGATATTTTCGATCATCTCTTTTTCGTACCATGCGAAATAACTTTTTTCCAAGCATATTTTTGCTCAACAAAGTTTGGATTTTCGGATTCAGCGGGTCGAAATACACCTAGAAACTCACCCATCAAAGTCCGATCTTGATTCTGAAAAAAAATATTTTCGATCATCTCTTTTTCGTACCATGCGAAATAACTTTTTTCCAAGCATATTTTTGGTCATCAGAGGTTGGATTTTCGGATTCAGGGGGTCGAAATACACCTAGAAACTCACCCATCAAAGTCCGATCTTGATTCTGAAAAAAAATATTTTCGATCATCTCCTTTTCGTACCATGCGAAATAACTTTTTTCCAAGCATATTTTTGCTCAACAAAGTTTGGATTTTCGGATTCAGCGGGTCAAAATACACCTAGAACCTCACCCATCAAAGTCCGATCTTGATTCTGAAAAAAAATATTTTCGATCATCTCTTTTTCGTACCATGCGAAATAACTTTTTTCCAAGCATATTTTTGGTCATCAGAGGTTGGATTTTCGGATTCAGGGGGTCGAAATACACCTACAAACTCACCCATCAAAGTCCGATCTTGATTCTGAAAAAAAATATTTTCGATCATCTCTTTTTCGTACCATGCGAAATAACTTTTTTCCAAGCATATTTTCGGTCATCAGAGGTTGGATTTTCGGATTCAAAGGGTCGAAATACACCTAGAAACTCACCCATTAAAGTCCGATTTTGATTCTGAAAAAAAATATTTCCGATCATCTCTTTTTCGTACCATGCGAAATAACTTCTTTCCAGGTGTATTTTCGTGTAACAAAGGTTGGATTTTTGGATTCAGCGGGTCAAAATACACCTATAAACCCACCCTTCAAAGTTCGATTTCGATTCTGGAGACAGCCATTTTCGATCATCTCTTTTTCGTACCATGCGAAATAACTTTTTTCCAAGCATATTTTTGGTCATCAGAGGTTGGATTTTCGGATTCAGGGGGTCGAAATACACCTAGAAACTCACCCATCAAAGTCCGATCTTGATTCTGAAAAAAAATATTTTCGACCATCTCTTTTTCGTACCATGCGAAATAACTTTTTTCCAAGCATATTTTTGCTCAACAAAGTTTGGATTTTCGGATTCAGCGGGTCGAAATACACCTAGAACCTCACCCATCAAAGTCCGATCTTGATTCTGAAAAAAAATATTTTCGATCATCTCTTTTTCGTACCATGCGAAATAACTTTTTTCCAAGCATATTTTTGGTCATCAGAGGTTGGATTTTCGGATTCAGGGGGTCGAAATACACCTAGAAACTCACCCATCAAAGTCCGATCTTGATTCTGAAAAAAATATTTTCGATCATCTCTTTTTCGTACCATGCGAAATAACTTTTTTCCAAGCATATTTTCGGTCATCAGAGGTTGGATTTTCGGATTCAGGGGGTCGAAATACACCTAGAAACTCACCCATTAAAGTCCGATTTTGATTCTGAAAAAAAATATTTCCGATCATCTCTTTTTCGTACCATGCGAAATAACTTCTTTCCAGGTGTATTTTCGTGTAACAAAGGTTGGATTTTTGGATTCAGCGGGTCAAAATACACCTATAAACCCACCCTTCAAAGTTCGATTTCGATTCTGGAGACAGCCATTTTCGATCATCTCTTTTTCGTACCATGCGAAATAACTTCTTTCCAGGTGTATTTTCGTGTAACAAAGGTTGGATTTTTGGATTCAGCGGGTCAAAATACACCTATAAACCCACCCTTCAAAGTTCGATTTCGATTCTGGAGACAGCCATTTTCGATCATCTCTTTTTCGTACCATGCGAAATAACTTTTTTCCAAGCATATTTTCGGTCATCAGAGGTTGGATTTTCGGATTCAGGGGGTCGAAATACACCTAGAAACTCACCCATCAAAGTCCGATTCTGATTCTGAATAAAAATATTTTCGATCATCTCTTTTTCGTACCATGCGAAATAATTTTTTTCCAAGCATATTTCTGGTCATACAAGGTCGGATTTTAGGATTCAGCGGGTCGAAATACCCCTAGAGACTCACCCATTAAAGTCCGATCTCGATTCTGAAAAAAAATATTTTCGATCATCTCTTGTTCGTACCATGCGAAATAACTTCTTTCCAGGTGTATTTTCGCTCAACAAAGGTTGGATTTTTGGATTCAGCGGGTCAAAATACACCTATAAACCCACCCATCAAAGTTCGATTCCGATTCTGGAGACAGATATTTTCGATCATCTCTTTTTCGTACCATGCGAAATAACTTTTTTCCAAGCATATTTTTGCTCAACAAAGTTTGGATTTTCGGATTCAGCGGGTCGAAATACACCTAGAAACTCACCCATCAAAGTCCGATCTTGATTCTGAAAAAAAATATTTTCGATCATCTCTTTTTCGTACCATGCGAAATAACTTTTTTCCAAGCATATTTTTGGTCATCAGAGGTTGGATTTTCGGATTCAGGGGGTCGAAATACACCTAGAAACTCACCCATCAAAGTCCGATCTTGATTCTGAAAAAAAATATTTTCGATCATCTCTTTTTCGTACCATGCGAAATAACTTTTTTCCAAGCATATTTTCGGTCATCAGAGGTTGGATTTTCGGATTCAGGGGGTCAAAATACACCTAGAAACTCACCCATTAAAGTCCGATTTTGATTCTGAAAAAAAATATTTTCGAACATCTCTTTTTCGTACCATGCGAAATAACTTCTTTCCAGGTGTATTTTCGTGTAACAAAGGTTGGATTTTTGGATTCAGCGGGTCAAAATACACCTATAAACCCACCCTTCAAAGTTCGATTTCGATTCTGGAGACAGATATTTTCGATCATCTCTTTTTCGTACCATGCGAAATAACATTTTTCCAATCATATTTTTGGTCATCAAAGGTTGGATTTTCGCATCCAGCGGGTCGAAATACACCTAGAAACTCACCCATCAAAGTCCGATTTTGATTCTGAATAAAAATATTTTCGATCATCTCTTTTTCGTACCATGCGAAATAACTTTTTTCCAAGCATATTTTTGGTCATAAGAGGTCGGATTTTTGGATTCAGCGGGTCGAAATACCCCTAGAAACTCACCCATTAAAGTCCGATCTCGATTCTGAAAAAAAATATTTTCGATCATCTCTTTTTCGTACCATGCGGAATAACTTCTTTCCAGGTGTATTTTCGTTTAACAAAGGTGTGATTTTTGGATTCAGCGGGTCAAAATACACCTATAAACCCACCCATCAAAGTTCGATTCCGATTCTGGAGACAGATATTTTCGATCATCTCTTTTTCGTACCATGCGAAATAACTACATTCCAGGTGTATTTTCGTGTAACAACGGTTGGATTTTTGGATTCAGCGGGTCAGAATACACCTATAAACCCACCCTTCAAAGTTCGATTTCGATTCTGGAGACAGATATTTTCGATCATCTCTTTTTCGTACCATGCGAAATAGCTTTTTTCCAAGCATATTTTTGGTCATAAGAGGTCGGATTTTTGGATTCAGCGGGTCGAAATACCCCTAGAAACTCACCCATTAAAGTCCGATCTCGATTCTGAAAAAAAATATTTTCGATCATCTCTTTTTCGTACCATGCGGAATAACTTCTTTCCAGGTGTTTTTTCGTTTAACAAAGGTGTGATTTTTGGATTCAGCGGGTCAAAATACACCTATAAACCCACCCATCAAAGTTCGATTCCGATTCTGGAGACAGATATTTTCGATCATCTCTTTTTCGTACCATGCGAAATAACTACATTCCAGGTGTATTTTCGTGTAACAAAGGTTGGATTTTTGGAATCAGCGGGTCAAAATACACCTATAAACCCACCCTTCAAAGTTCGATTTCGATTCTGGAGACAGATATTTTCGATCATCTCTTTTTCGTACCATGCGAAATAACTTTTTTCCAAGCATATTTTTGGTCATCAAAGGTTGGATTTTCGCATCCAGCGGGTCGAAATACACCTAGAAACTCACCCATCAAAGTCCGATTTTGATTCTGAATAAAAATATTTTCGATCATCTCTTTTTCGTACCATGCGAAATAACTTTTTTCCAAGCATATTTTTGGTCATAAGAGGTCGGATTTTTGGATTCAGCGGGTCGAAATACCCCTAGAAACTCACCCATTAAAGTCCGATCTCGATTCTGAAAAAAAATATTTTCGATCATCTCTTTTTCGTACCATGCGGAATAACTTCTTTCCAGGTGTATTTTCGTTTAACAAAGGTGTGATTTTTGGATTCAGCGGGTCAAAATACACCTATAAACCCACCCATCAAAGTTCGATTTCGATTCTGGAGACAGATATTTTCGATCATCTCTTTTTCGTACCATGCGAAATAACTACATTCCAGGTGTATTTTCGTGTAACAACGGTTGGATTTTTGGATTCAGCGGGTCAAAATACACCTATAAACCCACCCTTCAAAGTTCGATTTCGATTCTGGAGACAGATATTTTCGATCATCTCATTTTCGTACCATGCGAAATAACTTTTTTCCAAGCATATTTTTGGTCATAAGAGGTCGGATTTTTGGATTCAGCGGGTCGAAATACACCTAGAAACTCACCCATCAAAGTCCGATTTTGATTCTGAAAAAAAATATTTTCGATCATCTCTTTTTCGTACCATGCGAAATAACTTCTTTCCAGGTGTATTTTCGTGTAACAAAGGTTGGATTTTTGGATTCAGCGGGTCAAAATACACCTGTAAACCCACCCTTCAAAGTTCGATTTCGATTCTGGAGACAGATATTTTCGATCATCTCTTTTTCGTACCATGCGAAATAGCTTTTTTCCAAGCATATTTTTGGTCATAAGAGGTCGGATTTTTGGATTCAGCGGGTCGAAATACCCCTAGAAACTCACCCATTAAAGTCCGATCTCGATTCTGAAAAAAAATATTTTCGATCATCTCTTTTTCGTACCATGCGGAATAACTTCTTTCCAGGTGTTTTTTCGTTCAACAAAGGTGTGATTTTTGGATTCAGCGGGTCAAAATACACCTATAAACCCACCCATCAAAGTTCGATTCCGATTCTGGAGACAGATATTTTCGATCATCTCTTTTTCGTACCATGCGAAATAACTACATTCCAGGTGTATTTTCGTGTAACAAAGGTTGGATTTTCGGATTCAGCGGGTCAAAATACACCTATAAACCCACCCTTCAAAGTTCGATTTCGATTCTGGAGACAGATATTTTCGATCATCTCTTTTTCGTACCATGCGAAATAACTTTTTTCCAAGCATATTTTTGGTCATAAGAGGTCGGATTTTTGGATTCAGCGGGTCGAAATACACCTAGAAACTCACCCATCAAAGTCCGATCTTGATTCTGAAAGAAAATATTTTCGATCATCTCTTTTTCGTACCATGCGAAATAATTTTTTTCCAAGCATATTTCTGGTCATACGAGGTCGGATTTTAGGATTCAGCGGGTCGAAATACCCCTAGAGACTCACCCATTAAAGTCCGATCTCGATTCTGAAAAAAAATATTTTCGATCATCTCTTGTTCGTACCATGCGAAATAACTTCTTTCCAGGTGTATTTTCGCTCAACAACGGTTGGATTTTTGGATTCAGCGGGTCAAAATACACCTATAAACCCACCCATCAAAGTTCGATTCCGATTCTGGAGACAGATATTTTCGATCATCTCTTTTTCGTACCATGCGAAATAACTACATTCCAGGTGTATTTTCGTGTAACAAAGGTTGGATTTTTGGATTCAGCGGGTCAAAATACACCTATAAACCCACCCTTCAAAGTTCGATTTCGATTCTGGAGACAGATATTTTCGATCATCTCATTTTCGTACCATGCGAAATAACTTTTTTCCAAGCATATTTTTGGTCATAAGAGGTCGGATTTTTGAATTCAGCGGGTCGAAATACACCTAGAAACTCACCCATCAAAGTCCGATTTTGATTCTGAAAAAAAATATTTTCGATCATCTCTTTTTCGTACCATGCGAAATAACTTTTTTCCAAGCATATTTTTGGTCATCAGAGGTTGGATTTTCGTATTCAGGGGGTCGAAATACACCTAGAAACTCACCCATCAAAGTCCGATCTTGATTCTGAAAAAAAATATTTTCGATCATCTCTTTTTCGTACCATGCGAAATAACTTTTTTCCAAGCATATTTTCGGTCATCAGAGGTTGGATTTTCGGATTCAGGGGGTCGAAATACACCTAGAAACTCACCCATTAAAGTCCGATTTTGATTCTGAAAAAAAATATTTTCGATCATCTCTTTTTCGTACCATGCGAAATAACTTCTTTCCAGGTGTATTTTCGTGTAACAAAGGTTGGATTTTTGGATTCAGCGGGTCAAAATACACCTATAAACCCACCCTTCAAAGTTCGATTTCGATTCTGGAGACAGATATTTTCGATCATCTCTTTTTCGTACCATGCGAAATAACTACATTCCAGGTGTATTTTCGTGTAACAAAGGTTGGATTTTCGGATTCAGCGGGTCAAAATACACCTATAAACCCACCCTTCAAAGTTCGATTTCGATTCTGGAGACAGATATTTTCGATCATCTCTTTTTCGTACCATGCGAAATAACTTTTTTCCAAGCATATTTTTGGTCATAAGAGGTCGGATTTTTGGATTCAGCGGGTCGAAATACACCTAGAAACTCACCCATCAAAGTCCGATCTTGATTCTGAAAGAAAATATTTTCGATCATCTCTTTTTCGTACCATGCGAAATAATTTTTTTCCAAGCATATTTCTGGTCATACGAGGTCGGATTTTAGGATTCAGCGGGTCGAAATACCCCTAGAGACTCACCCATTAAAGTCCGATCTCGATTCTGAAAAAAAATATTTTCGATCATCTCTTGTTCGTACCATGCGAAATAACTTCTTTCCAGGTGTATTTTCGCTCAACAACGGTTGGATTTTTGGATTCAGCGGGTCAAAATACACCTATAAACCCACCCATCAAAGTTCGATTCCGATTCTGGAGACAGATATTTTCGATCATCTCTTTTTCGTACCATGCGAAATAACTTTTTTCCAAGCATATTTTTGCTCAACAAAGTTTGGATTTTCGGATTCAGCGGGTCGAAATACACCTAGAACCTCACCCATCAAAGTCCGATCTTGATTCTGAAAAAAAATATTTTCGATCATCTCTTTTTCGTACCATGCGAAATAACTTTTTTCCAAGCATATTTTTGGTCATCAGAGGTTGGATTTTCGGATTCAGGGGGTCGAAATACACCTAGAAACTCACCCATCAAAGTCCGATCTTGATTCTGAAAAAAAATATTTTCGATCATCTCTTTTTCGTACCATGCGAAATAACTTTTTTCCAAGCATATTTTCGGTCATCAGAGGTTGGATTTTCGGATTCAGGGGGTCGAAATACACCTAGAAACTCACCCATTAAAGTCCGATTTTGATTCTGAAAAAAAATATTTTCGATCATCTCTTTTTCGTACCATGCGAAATAACTTCTTTCCAGGTGTATTTTCGTGTAACAAAGGTTGGATTTTTGGATTCAGCGGGTCAAAATACACCTATAAACCCACCCTTCAAAGTTCGATTTCGATTCTGGAGACAGATATTTTCGATCATCTCTTTTTCGTACCATGCGAAATAACTTTTTTCCAAGCATATTTTTGGTCATAAGAGGTCGGATTTTTGGATTCAGCGGGTCGAAATACACCTGGAAACTCACCCATCAAAGTCCGATCTTGATTCTGAAAGAAAATATTTTCGATCATCTCTTTTTCGTACCATGCGAAATAATTTTTTTCCAAGCATATTTCTGGTCATACGAGGTCGGATTTTAGGATTCAGCGGGTCGAAATACCCCTAGAGACTCACCCATTAAAGTCCGATCTCGATTCTGAAAAAAAATATTTTCGATCATCTCTTGTTCGTACCATGCGAAATAACTTCTTTCCAGGTGTATTTTCGCTCAACAAATGTTGGATTTTTGGATTCAGCGGGTCAAAATACACCTATAAACCCACCCATCGAAGTTCGATTCCGATTCTGGAGACAGATATTTTCGATCATCTCTTTTTCGTACCATGCGAAATAATTACATTCCAGGTGTATTTTCGTGTAACAAAGGTTGGATTTTTGGATTCAGCGGGTCAAAATACACCTCTAAACCCACCCTTCAAAGTTCGATTTCGATTCTGGAGACAGATATTTTCGATCATCTCTTTTTCGTACCATGCGAAATAACTTTTTTCCAAGCATATTTTCGGTCATCAAAGGTTGGATTTTCGCATCCAGCGGGTCGAAATACACCTAGAAACTCACCCATCAAAGTCCGATCCTGATTCTGAATAAAAATATTTTCGATCATCTCTTTTTCGTACCATGCGGAATAACTTTTTTCCAAGCATATTTTTGGTTATAAGAGGTCGGATTTTTGGATTCAGCGGGTCGAAATACCCCTAGAAACTCACCCATTAAAGTCCGATCTCGATTCTGAAAAAAAATATTTTCGATCATCTCTTTTTCGTACCATGCGGAATAACTTCTTTCCAGGTGTATTTTCGTTTAACAAAGGTTTGATTTTTGGATTCAGCGGGTCAAAATACACCTATAAACCCACCCATCAAAGTTCGATTCCGATTCTGGAGACAGATATTTTCGATCATCTCTTTTTCGTACCATGCGAAATAACTTCATTCCAGGTGTATTTTCGTGTAACAAAGGTTGGATTTTTGGATTCAGCGGGTCAAAATACACCTATAAACCCACCCTTCAAAGTTCGATTTCGATTCTGGAGACAGATATTTTCGATCATCTCTTTTTCGTACCATGCGAAATAATTTTTTTCCAAGCATATTTCTGGTCATACGAGGTCGGATTTTAGGATTCAGCGGGTCGAAATACCCCTAGAGACTCACCCATTAAAGTCCGATCTCGATTCTGAAAAAAAATATTTTCGATCATCTCTTGTTCGTACCATGCGAAATAACTTCTTTCCAGGTGTATTTTCGTGTAACAAAGGTTGGATTTTTGGATTCAGCGGGTCAAAATACACCTATAAACCCACCCATCAAAGTTCGATTCCGATTCTGGAGACAGATATTTTCGATCATCTCTTTTTCGTACCATGCGAAATAACTTTTTTCCAAGCATATTTTTGGTCATCAAAGGTTGGATTTTCGCATCCAGCGGTTCGAAATACACCTAGAAACTCACCCATCAAAGTCCGATTTTGATTCTGAATAAAAATATTTTCGATCATCTCTTTTTCGTACCATGCGAAATAACTTTTTTCCAAGCATATTTTTGGTCATCAGAGGTTGGATTTTCGGATTCAGGGGGTCGAAATAAACCCAGAAACTCGCCCATTAGAGTCCGATTTTGATTCTGAAAAAAAATATTTTCGATCATCTCTTTTTCGTTCCATGCGAAATAACTTCTTTCCAGGTGTATTTTCGTGTAACAAAGGTTGGATTTTCGGATTCAGGGGGTCAAAATACACCTAGAAACTCACCCATTAAAGTCCGATTTTGATTCTGAAAAAAAATATTTTCGATCATCTCTTTTTCGTACCATGCGAAATAACTTCTTTCCAGGTGTATTTTCGTGTAACAAAGGTTGGATTTTTGGATTCAGCGGGTCAAAATACACCTATAAACCCACCCTTCAAAGTTCGATTTCGATTCTGGAGACAGATATTTTCGATCATCTCTTTTTCGTACCATGCGAAATAACTTTTTTCCAAGCATATTTTTGGTCATAAGAGGTCGGATTTTTGGATTCAGCGGGTCGAAATACACCTAGAAACTCACCCATCAAAGTCCGATCTTGATTCTGAAAGAAAATATTTTCGATCATCTCTTTTTCGTACCATGCGAAATAATTTTTTTCCAAGCATACTTCTGGTCATACAAGGTCGGATTTTAGGATTCAGCGGGTCGAAATACCCCTAGAGACTCACCCATTAAAGTCCGATCTCGATTCTGAAAAAAAATATTTTCGATCATCTCTTGTTCGTACCATGCGAAATAACTTCTTTCCAGGTGTATTTTCCCGCAACAAAGGTTGGATTTTTGGATTCAGCGGGTCAAAATACACCTATAAACCCACCCATCAAAGTTCGATTCCGATTCTGGAGACAGATATTTTCGATCATCTCTTTTTCGTACCATGCGAAATAACTTTTTTCCAAGCATATTTTTGCTCAACAAAGTTTGGATTTTCGGATTCAGCGGGTCGAAATACACCTAGAACCTCACCCATCAAAGTCCGATCTTGATTCTGAAAAAAAATATTTTCGATCATCTCTTTTTCGTACCATGCGAAATAACTTTTTTCCAAGCATATTTTTGGCCATCAGAGGTTGGATTTTCGGATTCAGGGGGTCGAAATACACCCAGAAACTCGCCCATTAAAGTCCGATTTTGATTCTGAAAAAAATATTTTCGATCATCTCTTTTTCGTTCCATGCGAAATAACTTCTTTCCAGGTGTATTTTCGTGTAACAAAGGTTGGATTTTCGGATTCAGCGGGTCGGAATACACCTAGAAACTCACCCATCAAAGTCCGATCTTGATTCTGAAAAAAAATATTTTCGATCATCTCTTTTTCGTACCATGCGAAATAACTTCTTTCCAGGTGTATTTTCGTGTAACAAAGGTTGGATTTTTGGATTCAGCGGGTCAAAATACACCTATAAACCCACCCTTCAAAGTTCGATTTCGATTCTGGAGACAGATATTTTCGATCATCTCATTTTTGTACCATGCGAAATAACTTTTTTCCAAGCATATTTTTGGTCATAAGAGGTCGGATTTTCGGATTCAGCGGGTCGAAATACACCTAGAAACTCACCCATCAAAGTCCGATTTTGATTCTGAAAAAAAATATTTTCGATCATCTCTTTTTCGTACCATGCGAAATAACTTTTTTCCAAGCATATTTTTGGTCATCAGAGGTTGGATTTTCGGATTCAGGGGGTCGAAATACACCTAGAAACTCACCCATCAAAGTCCGATCTTGATTCTGAAAAAAAATATTTTCGATCATCTCTTTTTCGTACCATGCGAAATAACTTTTTTCCAAGCATATTTTTGGTCATCAGAGGTTGGATTTTCGGATTCAGGGGGTCGAAATACACCTAGAAACTCACCCATCAAAGTCCGATCTTGATTCTGAAAAAAAATATTTTCGATCATCTCTTTTTCGTACCATGCGAAATAACTTTTTTCCAAGCATATTTTCGGTCATCAGAAGTTGGATTTTCGGATTCAGGGGGTCAAAATACACCTAGAAACTCGCCCATTAAAGTCCGATTTTGATTCTGAAAAAAAATATTTTCGATCATCTCTTTTTCGTACCATGCGAAATAACTTCTTTCCAGGTGTATTTTCGTGTAACAAGGGTTGGATTTTTGGATTCAGCGGGTCAAAATACACCTATAAACCCACCCTTCAAAGTTCGATTTCGATTCTGGAGACAGATATTTTCGATCATCTCTTTTTCGTACCATGCGAAATAACTTTTTTCCAAGCATATTTTTGGTCATCAAAGGTTGGATTTTCGCATCCAGCGGGTCGAAATACACCTAGAAACTCACCCATCAAAGTCCGATTTTGATTCTGAATAAAAATATTTTCGATCATCTCTTTTTCGTACCATGCGAAATAACTTTTTTCCAAGCATATTTTTGGTCATCAGAGGTTGGATTTTCGGATTCAGGGGGTCGAAATAAACCCAGAAACTCGCCCATTAAAGTCCGAATTTGATTCTGAAAAAAAATATTTTCGATCATCTCTTTTTCGTTCCATGCGAAATAACTTCTTTCCAGGTGTATTTTCGTGTAACAAAGGTTGGATTTTCGGATTCAGCGGGTCGAAATACACCTAGAAACTCACCCATCAAAGTCCGATCTTGATTCTGAAAAAAAATATTTTCGATCATCTCTTTTTCGTACCATGCGAAATAACTTCTTTCCAGGTGTATTTTCGTGTAACAAAGGTTGGATTTTTGGATTCAGCGGGTCAAAATACACCTATAAACCCAGCCTTCAAAGTTCGATTTCGATTCTGGAGACAGATATTTTCGATCATCTCATTTTCGTACCATGCGAAATAACTTTTTTCCAAGCATATTTTTGGTCATAAGAGGTCGGACTTTTGGATTCAGCGGGTCGAAATACACCTAGAAACTCACCCATCAAAGTCCGATTTTGATTCTGAAAAAAAATATTTTCGATCATCTCTTTTCCGTACCATGCGAAATAATTTGTTTCCAAGCATATTTTTGGTCATCAGAGGTCGGATTTTCGGATTCAGGGGGTCGAAATACACCTAGAAACTCACCCATCAAAGTCCGATCTTGATTCTGAAAAAAAATATTTTCGATCATCTCTTTTTCGTACCATGCGAAATAACTTCTTTCCAGGTGTATTTTCGTGTAACAAATGTTGGATTTTTGGATTCAGCGGGTCAAAATACACCTATAAACCCACCCTTCAAAGTTCGATTTCGATTCTGGAGACAGATATTTTCGATCATCTCTTTTTCGTACCATGCGAAATAACTTTTTTCCAAGCATATTTTTGGTCATAAGAGGTCGGATTTTTGGATTCAGCGGGTCGAAATACACCTAGAAACTCACCCATCAAAGTCCGATCTTGATTCTGAAAGAAAATATTTTCGATCATCTCTTTTTCGTACCATGCGAAATAATTTTTTTCCAAGCATACTTCTGGTCATACAAGGTCGGATTTTAGGATTCAGCGGGTCGAAATACCCCTAGAGACTCACCCATTAAAGTCCGATCTCGATTCTGAAAAAAAATATTTTCGATCATCTCTTGTTCGTACCATGCGAAATAACTTCTTTCCAGGTGTATTTTCCCGCAACAAAGGTTGGATTTTTGGATTCAGCGGGTCAAAATACACCTATAAACCCACCCATCAAAGTTCGATTCCGATTCTGGAGACAGATATTTTCGATCATCTCTTTTTCGTACCATGCGAAATAACTTTTTTCCAAGCATATTTTTGCTCAACAAAGTTTGGATTTTCGGATTCAGCGGGTCGAAATACACCTAGAACCTCACCCATCAAAGTCCGATCTTGATTCTGAAAAAAAATATTTTCGATCATCTCTTTTTCGTACCATGCGAAATAACTTTTTTCCAAGCATATTTTTGGCCATCAGAGGTTGGATTTTCGGATTCAGGGGGTCGAAATACACCCAGAAACTCGCCCATTAAAGTCCGATTTTGATTCTGAAAAAAAATATTTTCGATCATCTCTTTTTCGTTCCATGCGAAATAACTTCTTTCCAGGTGTATTTTCGTGTAACAAAGGTTGGATTTTCGGATTCAGCGGGTCGGAATACACCTAGAAACTCACCCATCAAAGTCCGATCTTGATTCTGAAAAAAAATATTTTCGATCATCTCTTTTTCGTACCATGCGAAATAACTTCTTTCCAGGTGTATTTTCGTGTAACAAAGGTTGGATTTTTGGATTCAGCGGGTCAAAATACACCTATAAACCCACCCTTCAAAGTTCGATTTCGATTCTGGAGACAGATATTTTCGATCATCTCATTTTTGTACCATGCGAAATAACTTTTTTCCAAGCATATTTTTGGTCATAAGAGGTCGGATTTTCGGATTCAGCGGGTCGAAATACACCTAGAAACTCACCCATCAAAGTCCGATTTTGATTCTGAAAAAAAATATTTTCGATCATCTCTTTTTCGTACCATGCGAAATAACTTTTTTCCAAGCATATTTTTGGTCATCAGAGGTTGGATTTTCGGATTCAGGGGGTCGAAATACACCTAGAAACTCACCCATCAAAGTCCGATCTTGATTCTGAAAAAAAATATTTTCGATCATCTCTTTTTCGTACCATGCGAAATAACTTTTTTCCAAGCATATTTTTGGTCATCAGAGGTTGGATTTTCGGATTCAGGGGGTCGAAATACACCTAGAAACTCACCCATCAAAGTCCGATCTTGATTCTGAAAAAAAATATTTTCGATCATCTCTTTTTCGTACCATGCGAAATAACTTTTTTCCAAGCATATTTTCGGTCATCAGAAGTTGGATTTTCGGATTCAGGGGGTCAAAATACACCTAGAAACTCGCCCATTAAAGTCCGATTTTGATTCTGAAAAAAAATATTTTCGATCATCTCTTTTTCGTACCATGCGAAATAACTTCTTTCCAGGTGTATTTTCGTGTAACAAGGGTTGGATTTTTGGATTCAGCGGGTCAAAATACACCTATAAACCCACCCTTCAAAGTTCGATTTCGATTCTGGAGACAGATATTTTCGATCATCTCTTTTTCGTACCATGCGAAATAACTTTTTTCCAAGCATATTTTTGGTCATCAAAGGTTGGATTTTCGCATCCAGCGGGTCGAAATACACCTAGAAACTCACCCATCAAAGTCCGATTTTGATTCTGAATAAAAATATTTTCGATCATCTCTTTTTCGTACCATGCGAAATAACTTTTTTCCAAGCATATTTTTGGTCATCAGAGGTTGGATTTTCGGATTCAGGGGGTCGAAATAAACCCAGAAACTCGCCCATTAAAGTCCGAATTTGATTCTGAAAAAAAATATTTTCGATCATCTCTTTTTCGTTCCATGCGAAATAACTTCTTTCCAGGTGTATTTTCGTGTAACAAAGGTTGGATTTTCGGATTCAGCGGGTCGAAATACACCTAGAAACTCACCCATCAAAGTCCGATCTTGATTCTGAAAAAAAATATTTTCGATCATCTCTTTTTCGTACCATGCGAAATAACTTCTTTCCAGGTGTATTTTCGTGTAACAAAGGTTGGATTTTTGGATTCAGCGGGTCAAAATACACCTATAAACCCAGCCTTCAAAGTTCGATTTCGATTCTGGAGACAGATATTTTCGATCATCTCATTTTCGTACCATGCGAAATAACTTTTTTCCAAGCATATTTTTGGTCATAAGAGGTCGGACTTTTGGATTCAGCGGGTCGAAATACACCTAGAAACTCACCCATCAAAGTCCGATTTTGATTCTGAAAAAAAATATTTTCGATCATCTCTTTTCCGTACCATGCGAAATAATTTGTTTCCAAGCATATTTTTGGTCATCAGAGGTCGGATTTTCGGATTCAGGGGGTCGAAATACACCTAGAAACTCACCCATCAAAGTCCGATCTTGATTCTGAAAAAAAATATTTTCGATCATCTCTTTTTCGTACCATGCGAAATAACTTCTTTCCAGGTGTATTTTCGTGTAACAAATGTTGGATTTTTGGATTCAGCGGGTCAAAATACACCTATAAACCCACCCTTCAAAGTTCGATTTCGATTCTGGAGACAGATATTTTCGATCATCTCATTTTTGTACCATGCGAAATAACTTTTTTCCAAGCATATTTTTGGTCATAAGAGGTCGGATTTTTGGATTCAGCGGGTCGAAATACACCTAGAAACTCACCCATCAAAGTCCGATTTTGATTCTGAAAAAAAATATTTTCGATCATCTCTTTTTCGTACCATGCGAAATAACTTTTTTCCAAGCATATTTTTGGTCATCAGAGGTTGGATTTTCGGATTCAGGGGGTCGAAATACACCTAGAAACTCACCCATCAAAGTCCGATCTTGATTCTGAAAAAAAATATTTTCGATCATCTCTTTTTCGTACCATGCGAAATAACTTTTTTCCAAGCATATTTTTGGTCATCAGAGGTTGGATTTTCGGGTTCAGGGGGTCGAAATACACCTAGAAACTCACCCATCAAAGTCCGATCTTGATTCTGAAAAAAAATATTTTCGATCATCTCTTTTTCGTACCATGCGAAATAACTTTTTTCCAAGCATATTTTCGGTCATCAGAAGTTGGATTTTCGGATTCAGGGGGTCAAAATACACCTAGAAACTCACCCATTAAAGTCCGATTTTGATTCTGAAAAAAAATATTTTCGATCATCTCTTTTTCGTACCATGCGAAATAACTTCTTTCCAGGTGTATTTTCGTGTAACAAAGGTTGGATTTTTGGATTCAGCGGGTCAAAATACACCTATAAACCCACCCTTCAAAGTTCGATTTCGATTCTGGAGACAGATATTTTCGATCATCTCTTTTTCGTACCATGCGAAATAACTTTTTTCCAAGCATATTTGTGGTCATCAAAGGTTGGATTTTCGCATCCAGCGGGTCGAAATACACCTAGAAACTCACCCATCAAAGTCCGATTTTGATTCTGAATAAAAATATTTTCGATCATCTCTTTTTCGTACCATGCGAAATAACTTTTTTCCAAGCATATTTTTGGTCATCAGAGGTTGGATTTTCGGATTCAGGGGGTCGAAAAAAACCCAGAAACTCGCCCATTAAAGTCCGATTTTGATTCTGAAAAAAAATATTTTCGATCATCTCTTTTTCGTTCCATGCGAAATAACTTCTTTCCAGGTGTATTTTCGTGTAACAAAGGTTGGATTTTCGGATTCAGCGGGTCGAAATACACCTAGAAACTCACCCATCAAAGTCCGATCTTGATTCTGAAAAAAAATATTTTCGATCATCTCTTTTTCGTACCATGCGAAATAACTTCTTTCCAGGTGTATTTTCGTGTAACAAAGGTTGGATTTTTGGATTCAGCGGGTCAAAATACACCTATAAACCCAGCCTTCAAAGTTCGATTTCGATTCTGGAGACAGATATTTTCGATCATCTCATTTTCGTACCATGCGAAATAACTTTTTTCCAAGCATATTTTTGGTCATAAGAGGTCGGACTTTTGGATTCAGCGGGTCGAAATACACCTAGAAACTCACCCATCAAAGTCCGATTTTGATTCTGAAAAAAAATACTTTCGATCATCTCTTTTTCGTACCATGCGAAATAACTTTTTTCCAAGCATATTTTTGGTCATCAGAGGTTGGATTTTCGGATTCAGGGGGTCGAAATACACCTAGAAACTCACCCATCAAAGTCCGATCTTGATTCTGAAAAAAAATATTTTCGATCATCTCTTTTTCGTACCATGCGAAATAACTTTTTTCCAAGCATATTTTTGGTCATCAGAGGTTGGATTTTCGGATTCAGGGGGTCGAAATACACCTAGAAACTCACCCATCAAAGTCCGATCTTGATTCTGAAAAAAAATATTTTCGATCATCTCTTTTTCGTACCATGCGAAATAACTTTTTTCCAAGCATATTTTCGGTCATCAGAAGTTGGATTTTCGGATTCAGGGGGTCAAAATACACCTAGAAACTCACCCATTAAAGTCCGATTTTGATTCTGAAAAAAAATATTTTCGATCATCTCTTTTTCGTACCATGCGAAATAACTTCTTTCCAGGTGTATTTTCGTGTAACAAAGGTTGGATTTTTGGATTCAGCGGGTCAAAATACACCTATAAACCCACCCTTCAAAGTTCGATTTCGATTCTGGAGACAGATATTTTCGATCATCTCTTTTTCGTACCATGCGAAATAACTTTTTTCCAAGCATATTTTTGGTCATCAAAGGTTGGATTTCCGCATCCAGCGGGTCGAAATACACCTAGAAACTCACCCATCAAAGTCCGATTTTGATTCTGAATAAAAATATTTTCGATCATCTCTTTTTCGTACCATGCGAAATAACTTTTTTCCAAGCATATTTTTGGTCATCAGAGGTTGGATTTTCGGATTCAGGGGGTCGAAATAAACCCAGAAACTCGCCCATTAAAGTCCGATTTTGATTCTGAAAAAAAATATTTTCGATCATCTCTTTTTCGTTCCATGCGAAATAACTTCTTTCCAGGTGTATTTTCGTGTAACAAAGGTTGGATTTTCGGATTCAGCGGGTCGAAATACACCTAGAAACTCACCCATCAAAGTCCGATCTTGATTCTGAAAAAAAATATTTTCGATCATCTCTTTTTCGTACCATGCGAAATAACTTCTTTCCAGGTGTATTTTCGTGTAACAAAGGTTGGATTTTTGGATTCAGCGGGTCAAAATACACCTATAAACCCAGCCTTCAAAGTTCGATTTCGATTCTGGAGACAGATATTTTCGATCATCTCATTTTCGTACCATGCGAAATAACTTTTTTCCAAGCATATTTTTGGTCATAAGAGGTCGGACTTTTGGATTCAGCGGGTCGAAATACACCTAGAAACTCACCCATCAAAGTCCGATTTTGATTCTGAAAAAAAATATTTTCGATCATCTCTTTTTCGTACCATGCGAAATAATTTGTTTCCAAGCATATTTTTGGTCATCAGAGGTCGGATTTTTGGATTCAGGGGGTCGAAATACACCTAGAAACTCACCCATCAAAGTCCGATCTTGATTCTGAAAAAAAATATTTTCGATCATCTCTTTTTCGTACCATGCGAAATAACTTCTTTCCAGGTGTATTTTCGTGTAACAAATGTTGGATTTTTGGATTCAGCGGGTCAAAATACACCTATAAACCCACCCTTCAAAGTTCGATTTCGATTCTGGAGACAGATATTTTCGATCATCTCATTTTCGTACCATGCGAAATAACTTTTTTCCAAGCATATTTTTGGTCATAAGAGGTCGGACTTTTGGATTCAGCGGGTCGAAATACACCTAGAAACTCACCCATCAAAGTCCGATTTTGATTCTGAAAAAAAATATTTTCGATCATCTCTTTTTCGTACCATGCGAAATAATTTGTTTCCAAGCATATTTTTGGTCATCAGAGGTCGGATTTTCGGATTCAGGGGGTCGAAATACACCTAGAAACTCACCCATCAAAGTCCGATCTTGATTCTGAAAAAAAATATTTTCGATCATCTCTTTTTCGTACCATGCGAAATAACTTTTTTCCAAGCATATTTTCGGTCATCAGAAGTTGGATTTTCGGATTCAGGGGGTCAAAATACACCTAGAAACTCACCCATTAAAGTCCGATTTTGATTCTGAAAAAAAATATTTTCGATCATCTCTTTTTCGTACCATGCGAAATAACTTCTTTCCAGGTGTATTTTCGTGTAACAAAGGTTGGATTTTTGGATTCAGCGGGTCAAAATACACCTATAAACCCACCCTTCAAAGTTCGATTTCGATTCTGGAGACAAATATTTTCGATCATCTCTTTTTCGTACCATGCGAAATAACTTTTTTCCAAGCATATTTGTGGTCATCAAAGGTTGGATTTTCGCATCCAGCGGGTCGAAATACACCTAGAAACTCACCCATCAAAGTCCGATTTTGATTCTGAATAAAAATATTTTCGATCATCTCTTTTTCGTACCATGCGAAATAACTTTTTTCCAAGCATATTTTTGGTCATCAGAGGTTGGATTTTCGGATTCAGGGGGTCGAAATAAACCCAGAAACTCGCCCATTAAAGTCCGATTTTGATTCTGAAAAAAAATATTTTCGATCATCTCTTTTTCGTTCCATGCGAAATAACTTCTTTCCAGGTGTATTTTCGTGTAACAAAGGTTGGATTTTCGGATTCAGCGGGTCGAAATACACCTAGAAACTCACCCATCAAAGTCCGATCTTGATTCTGAAAAAAAATATTTTCGATCATCTCTTTTTCGTACCATGCGAAATAACTTCTTTCCAGGTGTATTTTCGTGTAACAAAGGTTGGATTTTTGGATTCAGCGGGTCAAAATACACCTATAAACCCAGCCTTCAAAGTTCGATTTCGATTCTGGAGACAGATATTTTCGATCATCTCATTTTCGTACCATGCGAAATAACTTTTTTCCAAGCATATTTTTGGTCATAAGAGGTCGGACTTTTGGATTCAGCGGGTCGAAATACACCTAGAAACTCACCCATCAAAGTCCGATTTTGATTCTGAAAAAAAATATTTTCGATCATCTCTTTTTCGTACCATGCGAAATAATTTGTTTCCAAGCATATTTTTGGTCATCAGAGGTCGGATTTTCGGATTCAGGGGGTCGAAATACACCTAGAAACTCACCCATCAAAGTCCGATCTTGATTCTGAAAAAAAATATTTTCGATCATCTCTTTTTCGTACCATGCGAAATAACTTTTTTCCAAGCATATTTTCGGTCATCAGAGGTTGGATCTTCGGATTCAGGGGGTCGAAATACACCTAGAAACTCACCCATTGGAGTCCGATTTTGATTCTGAAAAAAAATATTTTCGATCATCTCTTTTTCGTACCATGCGAAATAACTTCTTTCCAGGTGTATTTTCGTGTAACAAAGGTTGGATTTTTGGATTCAGCGGGTCAAAATACACCTATAAACCCACCCTTCAAAGTTCGATTTCGATTCTGGAGACAGATATTTTCGATCATCTCATTTTCGTACCATGCGAAATAACTTTTTTCCAAGCATATTTTTGGTCATAAGAGGTCGGATTTTTGGATTCAGCGGGTCGAAATACACCTAGAAACTCACCCATCAAAGTCCGATTTTGATTCTGAAAAAAAATATTTTCGATCATCTCTTTTTCGTACCATGCGAAATAATTTGTTTCCAAGCATATTTTTGGTCATCAGAGGTCGGATTTTCGGATTCAGGGGGTCGAAATACACCTAGAAACTCACCCATCAAAGTCCGATCTTGATTCTGAAAGAAAATATTTTCGATCATCTCTTTTTCGTACCATGCGAAATAACTTTTTTCCAAGCATATTTTCGGTCATCAGAGGTTGGATTTTCGGATTCAGGGGGTCGAAATACACCTAGAAACTCACCCATTGAAGTCCGATTTTGATTCTGAAAAAAAATATTTTCGATCATCTCTTTTTCGTACCATGCGAAATAACTTCTTTCCAGGTGTATTTTCGTGTAACAAAGGTTGGATTTTTGGATTCAGCGGGTCAAAATACACCTATAAACCCACCCTTCAAAGTTCGATTTCGATTCTGGAGACAGATATTTTCGATCATCTCTTTTTCGTACCATGCGAAATAACTTTTTTCCAAGCATATTTTTGGTCATCAAAGGTTGGATTTTCGCATCCAGCGGGTCGAAATACACCTAGAAACTCACCCATCAAAGTCCGATTCTGATTCTGAATAAAAATATTTTCGATCATCTCTTTTTCGTACCATGCGAAATAACTTTTTTCCAAGCATATTTTTGGTCATAAGAGGTCGGATTTTTGGATTCAGCGGGTCGAAATACCCCTAGAAACTCACCCATTGAAGTCCGATCTCGATTCTGAAAAAAAATATTTTCGATCATCTCTTTTTCGTACCATGCGGAATAACTTCTTTCCAGGTGTATTTTCGTTGAACAAAGGTTTGATTTTTGGATTCAGCGGGTCAAAATGCACCTATAAACCCACCCATCAAAGTTCGATTCCGATTCTGGAGACAGATATTTTCGATCATCTCCTTTTCGTACCATGCGAAATAACTTCATTCCAGGTGTATTTTCGTGTAACAAAGGTTGGATTTTTGGATTCAGCGGGTCAAAATACACCTATAAACCCAGCCTTCAAAGTTCGATTTCGATTCTGGAGACAGATATTTTCGATCATCTCATTTTTGTACCATGCGAAATAACTTTTTTCCAAGCATATTTTTGGTCATAAGAGGTCGGATTTTTGGATTCAGCGGGTCGAAATACACCTAGAAACTCACCCATCAAAGTCCGATTTTGATTCTGAAAAAAAATATTTTCGATCATCTCTTTTTCGTACCATGCGAAATAACTTTTTTCCAAGCATATTTTTGGTCATCAGAGGTTGGATTTTCGGATTCAGGGGGTCGAAATACACCTAGAAACTCACCCATCAAAGTCCGATCTTGATTCTGAAAAAAAATATTTTCGATCATCTCTTTTTCGTACCATGCGAAATAACTTTTTTCCAAGCATATTTTTGGTCATCAGAGGTTGGATTTTCGGATTCAGGGGGTCGAAATACACCTAGAAACTCACCCATCAAAGTCCGATCTTGATTCTGAAAAAAAATATTTTCGATCATCTCTTTTTCGTACCATGCGAAATAACTTTTTTCCAAGCATATTTTCGGTCATCAGAAGTTGGATTTTCGGATTCAGGGGGTCAAAATACACCTAGAAACTCACCCATTAAAGTCCGATTTTGATTCTGAAAAAAAATATTTTCGATCATCTCTTTTTCGTACCATGCGAAATAACTTCTTTCCAGGTGTATTTTCGTGTAACAAAGGTTGGATTTTTGGATTCAGCGGGTCAAAATACACCTATAAACCCACCCTTCAAAGTTCGATTTCGATTCTGGAGACAGATATTTTCGATCATCTCTTTTTCGTACCATGCGAAATAACTTTTTTCCAAGCATATTTTTGGTCATCAAAGGTTGGATTTTCGCATCCAGCGGGTCGAAATACACCTAGAAACTCACCCATCAAAGTCCGATTTTGATTCTGAATAAAAATATTTTCGATCATCTCTTTTTCGTACCATGCGAAATAACTTTTTTCCAAGCATATTTTTGGTCATCAGAGGTTGGATTTTTGGATTCAGGGGGTCGAAATAAACCCAGAAACTCGCCCATTAAAGTCCGATTTTGATTCTGAAACAAAATATTTTCGATCATCTCTTTTTCGTTCCATGCGAAATAACTTCTTTCCAGGTGTATTTTCGTGTAACAAAGGTTGGATTTTCGGATTCAGCGGGTCGAAATACACCTAGAAACTCACCCATCAAAGTCCGATCTTGATTCTGAAAAAAAAAATTTTCGATCATCTCTTTTTCGTACCATGTGAAATAACTTCTTTCCAGGTGTATTTTCGTGTAACAAAGGTTGGATTTTTAGATTCAGCGGATCAAAATACACCTATAAACCCAGCCTTCAAAGTTCGATTTCGATTCTGGAGACAGATATTTTCGATCATCTCATTTTCGTACCATGCGAAATAACTTTTTTCCAAGCATATTTTTGGTCATAAGAGGTCGGACTTTTGGATTCAGCGGGTCGAAATACACCTAGAAACTCACCCATCAAAGTCCGATTTTGATTCTGAAAAAAAATATTTTCGATCATCTCTTTTTCGTACCATGCGAAATAATTTGTTTCCAAGCATATTTTTGGTCATCAGAGGTCGGATTTTCGGATTCAGGGGGTCGAAATACACCTAGAAACTCACCCATCAAAGTCCGATCTTGATTCTGAAAAAAAATATTTTCGATCATCTCTTTTTCGTACCATGCGAAATAACTTTTTTCCAAGCATATTTTCGGTCATCAGAGGTTGGATCTTCGGATTCAGGGGGTCGAAATACACCTAGAAACTCACCCATTGGAGTCCGATTTTGATTCTGAAAAAAAATATTTTCGATCATCTCTTTTTCGTACAATGCGAAATAACTTCTTTCCAGGTGTATTTTCGTGTAACAAAGGTTGGATTTTTGGATTCAGCGGGTCAAAATACACCTATAAACCCACCCTTCAAAGTTCGATTTCGATTCTGGAGACAGATATTTTCGATCATCTCATTTTCGTACCATGCGAAATAACTTTTTTCCAAGCATATTTTTGGTCATAAGAGGTCGGATTTTTGGATTCAGCGGGTCGAAATACACCTAGAAACTCACCCATCAAAGTCCGATTTTGATTCTGAAAAAAAATATTTTCGATCATCTCTTTTTCGTACCATGCGAAATAATTTGTTTCCAAGCATATTTTTGGTCATCAGAGGTCGGATTTTCGGATTCAGGGGGTCGAAATACACCTAGAAACTCACCCATCAAAGTCCGATCTTGATTCTGAAAGAAAATATTTTCGATCATCTCTTTTTCGTACCATGCGAAATAACTTTTTTCCAAGCATATTTTCGGTCATCAGAGGTTGGATTTTCGGATTCAGGGGGTCGAAATACACCTAGAAACTCACCCATTGAAGTCCGATTTTGATTCTGAAAAAAAATATTTTCGATCATCTCTTTTTCGTACCATGCGAAATAACTTCTTTCCAGGTGTATTTTCGTGTAACAAAGGTTGGATTTTTGGATTCAGCGGGTCAAAATACACCTATAAACCCACCCTTCAAAGTTCGATTTCGATTCTGGAGACAGATATTTTCGATCATCTCTTTTTCGTACCATGCGAAATAACTTTTTTCCAAGCATATTTTTGGTCATCAAAGGTTGGATTTTCGCATCCAGCGGGTCGAAATACACCTAGAAACTCACCCATCAAAGTCCGATTCTGATTCTGAATAAAAATATTTTCGATCATCTCTTTTTCGTACCATGCGAAATAACTTTTTTCCAAGCATATTTTTGGTCATAAGAGGTCGGATTTTTGGATTCAGCGGGTCGAAATACCCCTAGAAACTCACCCATTAAAGTCCGATCTCGATTCTGAAAAAAAATATTTTCGATCATCTCTTTTTCGTACCATGCGGAATAACTTCTTTCCAGGTGTATTTTCGTTGAACAAAGGTTTGATTTTTGGATTCAGCGGGTCAAAATGCACCTATAAACCCACCCATCAAAGTTCGATTCCGATTCTGGAGACAGATATTTTCGATCATCTCCTTTTCGTACCATGCGAAATATCTTCATTCCAGGTGTATTTTCGTGTAACAAAGGTTGGATTTTTGGATTCAGCGGGTCAAAATACACCTATGAACCCACCCTTCAAAGTTCGATTTCGATTCTGGAGACAGATATTTTCGATCATCTCATTTTTGTACCATGCGAAATAACTTTTTTCCAAGCATATTTTTGGTCATAAGAGGTCGGATTTTTGGATTCAGCGGGTCGAAATACACCTAGAAACTCACCCATCAAAGTCCGATTTTGATTCTGAAAAAAAATATTTTCGATCATCTCTTTTTCGTACCATGCGAAATAACTTTTTTCCAAGCATATTTTTGGTCATCAGAGGTTGGATTTTCGGATTCAGGGGGTCGAAATACACCTAGAAACTCACCCATCAAAGTCCGATCTTGATTCTGAAAAAAAATATTTTCGATCATCTCTTTTTCGTACCATGCGAAATAACTTTTTTCCAAGCATATTTTTGGTCATCAGAGGTTGGATTTTCGGATTCAGGGGGTCGAAATACACCTAGAAACTCACCCATCAAAGTCCGATCTTGATTCTGAAAAAAAATATTTTCGATCATCTCTTTTTCGTACCATGCGAAATAACTTTTTTCCAAGCATATTTTCGGTCATCAGAAGTTGGATTTTCGGTTTCAGGGGGTCAAAATACACCTAGAAACTCACCCATTAAAGTCCGATTTTGATTCTGAAAAAAAATATTTTCGATCATCTCTTTTTCGTACCATGCGAAATAACTTCTTTCCAGGTGTATTTTCGTGTAACAAAGGTTGGATTTTTGGATTCAGCGGGTCAAAATACACCTATAAACCCACCCTTCAAAGTTCGATTTCGATTCTGGAGACAGATATTTTCGATCATCTCTTTTTCGTACCATGCGAAATAACTTTTTTCCAAGCATATTTTTGGTCATCAAAGGTTGGATTTTCGCATCCAGCGGGTCGAAATACACCTAGAAACTCACCCATCAAAGTCCGATTTTGATTCTGAATAAAAATATTTTCGATCATCTCTTTTTCGTACCATGCGAAATAACTTTTTTCCAAGCATATTTTTGGTCATCAGAGGTTGGATTTTCGGATTCAGGGGGTCGAAATAAACCCAGAAACTCGCCCATTAAAGTCCGATTTTGATTCTGAAAAAAAATATTTTCGATCATCTCTTTTTCGTTCCATGCGAAATAACTTCTTTCCAGGTGTATTTTCGTGTAACAAAGGTTGGATTTTCGGATTCAGCGGGTCGAAATACACCTAGAAACTCACCCATCAAAGTCCGATCTTGATTCTGAAAAAAAAAATTTTCGATCCTCTCTTTTTCGTACCATGTGAAATAACTTCTTTCCAGGTGTATTTTCGTGTAACAAAGGTTGGATTTTTAGATTCAGCGGATCAAAATACACCTATAAACCCAGCCTTCAAAGTTCGATTTCGATTCTGGAGACAGATATTTCCGATCATCTCATTTTCGTACCATGCGAAATAACTTTTTTCCAAGCATATTTTTGGTCATAAGAGGTCGGACTTTTGGATTCAGCGGGTCGAAATACACCTAGAAACTCACCCATCAAAGTCCGATTTTGATTCTGAAAAAAAATATTTTCGATCATCTCTTTTTCGTACCATGCGAAATAATTTGTTTCCAAGCATATTTTTGGTCATCAGAGGTCGGATTTTCGGATTCAGGGGGTCGAAATACACCTAGAAACTCACCCATCAAAGTCCGATCTTGATTCTGAAAAAAAATATTTTCGATCATCTCTTTTTCGTACCATGCGAAATAACTTTTTTCCAAGCATATTTTCGGTCATCAGAGGTTGGATCTTCGGATTCAGGGGGTCGAAATACACCTAGAAACTCACCCATTGGAGTCCGATTTTGATTCTGAAAAAAAATATTTTCGATCATCTCTTTTTCGTACAATGCGAAATAACTTCTTTCCAGGTGTATTTTCGTGTAACAAAGGTTGGATTTTTGGATTCAGCGGGTCAAAATACACCTATAAACCCACCCTTCAAAGTTCGATTTCGATTCTGGAGACAGATATTTTCGATCATCTCATTTTCGTACCATGCGAAATAACTTTTTTCCAAGCATATTTTTGGTCATAAGAGGTCGGATTTTTGGATTCAGCGGGTCGAAATACACCTAGAAACTCACCCATCAAAGTCCGATTTTGATTCTGAAAAAAAATATTTTCGATCATCTCTTTTTCGTACCATGCGAAATAATTTGTTTCCAAGCATATTTTTGGTCATCAGAGGTCGGATTTTCGGATTCAGGGGGTCGAAATACACCTAGAAACTCACCCATCAAAGTCCGATCTTGATTCTGAAAGAAAATATTTTCGATCATCTCTTTTTCGTACCATGCGAAATAACTTTTTTCCAAGCATATTTTCGGTCATCAGAGGTTGGATTTTCGGATTCAGGGGGTCGAAATACACCTAGAAACTCACCCATTGAAGTCCGATTTTGATTCTGAAAAAAAATATTTTCGATCATCTCTTTTTCGTACCATGCGAAATAACTTCTTTCCAGGTGTATTTTCGTGTAACAAAGGTTGGATTTTTGGATTCAGCGGGTCAAAATACACCTATAAACCCACCCTTCAAAGTTCGATTTCGATTCTGGAGACAGATATTTTCGATCATCTCTTTTTCGTACCATGCGAAATAACTTTTTTCCAAGCATATTTTTGGTCATCAAAGGTTGGATTTTCGCATCCAGCGGGTCGAAATACACCTAGAAACTCACCCATCAAAGTCCGATTCTGATTCTGAATAAAAATATTTTCGATCATCTCTTTTTCGTACCATGCGAAATAACTTTTTTCCAAGCATATTTTTGGTCATAAGAGGTCGGATTTTTGGATTCAGCGGGTCGAAATACCCCTAGAAACTCACCCATTAAAGTCCGATCTCGATTCTGAAAAAAAATATTTTCGATCATCTCTTTTTCGTACCATGCGGAATAACTTCTTTCCAGGTGTATTTTCGTTGAACAAAGGTTTGATTTTTGGATTCAGCGGGTCAAAATGCACCTATAAACCCACCCATCAAAGTTCGATTCCGATTCTGGAGACAGATATTTTCGATCATCTCCTTTTCGTACCATGCGAAATATCTTCATTCCAGGTGTATTTTCGTGTAACAAAGGTTGGATTTTTGGATTCAGCGGGTCAAAATACACCTATGAACCCACCCTTCAAAGTTCGATTTCGATTCTGGAGACAGATATTTTCGATCATCTCATTTTTGTACCATGCGAAATAACTTTTTTCCAAGCATATTTTTGGTCATAAGAGGTCGGATTTTTGGATTCAGCGGGTCGAAATACACCTAGAAACTCACCCATCAAAGTCCGATTTTGATTCTGAAAAAAAATATTTTCGATCATCTCTTTTTCGTACCATGCGAAATAACTTTTTTCCAAGCATATTTTTGGTCATCAGAGGTTGGATTTTCGGATTCAGGGGGTCGAAATACACCTAGAAACTCACCCATCAAAGTCCGATCTTGATTCTGAAAAAAAATATTTTCGATCATCTCTTTTTCGTACCATGCGAAATAACTTTTTTCCAAGCATATTTTTGGTCATCAGAGGTTGGATTTTCGGATTCAGGGGGTCGAAATACACCTAGAAACTCACCCATCAAAGTCCGATCTTGATTCTGAAAAAAAATATTTTCGATCATCTCTTTTTCGTACCATGCGAAATAACTTTTTTCCAAGCATATTTTCGGTCATCAGAACTTGGATTTTCGGATTCAGGGGGTCAAAATACACCTAGAAACTCACCCATTAAAGTCCGATTTTGATTCTGAAAAAAAATATTTTCGATCATCTCTTTTTCGTACCATGCGAAATAACTTCTTTCCAGGTGTATTTTCGTGTAACAAAGGTTGGATTTTTGGATTCAGCGGGTCAAAATACACCTATAAACCCACCCTTCAAAGTTCGATTTCGATTCTGGAGACAGATATTTTCGATCATCTCATTTTCGTACCATGCGAAATAACTTTTTTCCAAGCATATTTTTGGTCATGAGAGGTCGGATTTTTGGATTCAGCGGGTCGAAATACACCTAGAAACTCACCCATCAAAGTCCGATTTTGATTCTGAAAAAAAATATTTTCGATCATCTCTTTTTCGTACCATGCGAAATAATTTGTTTCCAAGCATATTTTTGGTCATCAGAGGTCGGATTTTTGGATTCAGGGGGTCGAAATACACCTAGAAACTCGCCCATCAAAGTCCGATCTTGATTCTGAAAGAAAATATTTTCGATCATCTCTTTTTCGTACCATGCGAAATAACTTTTTTCCAAGCATATTTTCGGTCATCAGAGGTTGGATTTTCGGATTCAGGGGGTCGAAATACACCTAGAAACTCACCCATTGAAGTCCGATTTTGATTCTGAAAAAAAATATTTTCGATCATCTCTTTTTCGTACCATGCGAAATAACTTCTTTCCAGGTGTATTTTCGTGTAACAAAGGTTGGATTTTTGGATTCAGCGGGTCAAAATACACCTATAAACCCACCCTTCAAAGTTCGATTTCGATTCTGGAGACAGATATTTTCGATCATCTCATTTTCGTACCATGCGAAATAACTTTTTTCCAAGCATATTTTTGGTCATAAGAGGTCGGACTTTTGGATTCAGCGGGTCGAAATACACCTAGAAACTCACCCATCAAAGTCCGATTTTGATTCTGAAAAAAAATATTTTCGATCATCTCTTTTTCGTACCATGCGGAATAACTTCTTTCCAGGTGTATTTTCGTTGAACAAAGGTTTGATTTTTGGATTCAGCGGGTCAAAATGCACCTATAAACCCACCCATCAAAGTTCGATTCCGATTCTGGAGACAGATATTTTCGATCATCTCCTTTTCGTACCATGCGAAATATCTTCATTCCAGGTGTATTTTCGTGTAACAAAGGTTGGATTTTTGGATTCAGCGGGTCAAAATACACCTATGAACCCACCCTTCAAAGTTCGATTTCGATTCTGGAGACAGATATTTTCGATCATCTCATTTTTGTACCATGCGAAATAACTTTTTTCCAAGCATATTTTTGGTCATAAGAGGTCGGATTTTTGGATTCAGCGGGTCGAAATACACCTAGAAACTCACCCATCAAAGTCCGATTTTGATTCTGAAAAAAAATATTTTCGATCATCTCTTTTTCGTACCATGCGAAATAACTTTTTTCCAAGCATATTTTTGGTCATCAGAGGTTGGATTTTCGGATTCAGGGGGTCGAAATACACCTAGAAACTCACCCATCAAAGTCCGATCTTGATTCTGAAAAAAAATATTTTCGATCATCTCTTTTTCGTACCATGCGAAATAACTTTTTTCCAAGCATATTTTTGGTCATCAGAGGTTGGATTTTCGGATTCAGGGGGTCGAAATACACCTAGAAACTCACCCATCAAAGTCCGATCTTGATTCTGAAAAAAAATATTTTCGATCATCTCTTTTTCGTACCATGCGAAATAACTTTTTTCCAAGCATATTTTCGGTCATCAGAACTTGGATTTTCGGATTCAGGGGGTCAAAATACACCTAGAAACTCACCCATTAAAGTCCGATTTTGATTCTGAAAAAAAATATTTTCGATCATCTCTTTTTCGTACCATGCGAAATAACTTCTTTCCAGGTGTATTTTCGTGTAACAAAGGTTGGATTTTTGGATTCAGCGGGTCAAAATACACCTATAAACCCACCCTTCAAAGTTCGATTTCGATTCTGGAGACAGATATTTTCGATCATCTCATTTTCGTACCATGCGAAATAACTTTTTTCCAAGCATATTTTTGGTCATGAGAGGTCGGATTTTTGGATTCAGCGGGTCGAAATACACCTAGAAACTCACCCATCAAAGTCCGATTTTGATTCTGAAAAAAAATATTTTCGATCATCTCTTTTTCGTACCATGCGAAATAATTTGTTTCCAAGCATATTTTTGGTCATCAGAGGTCGGATTTTCGGATTCAGGGGGTCGAAATACACCTAGAAACTCACCCATCAAAGTCCGATCTTGATTCTGAAAGAAAATATTTTCGATCATCTCTTTTTCGTACCATGCGAAATAACTTTTTTCCAAGCATATTTTCGGTCATCAGAGGTTGGATTTTCGGATTCAGGGGGTCGAAATACACCTAGAAACTCACCCATTGAAGTCCGATTTTGATTCTGAAAAAAAATATTTTCGATCATCTCTTTTTCGTACCATGCGAAATAATTTGTTTCCAAGCATATTTTTGGTCATCAGAGGTCGGATTTTCGGATTCAGGGGGTCGAAATACACCTAGAAACTCACCCATCAAAGTCCGATCTTGATTCTGAAAAAAAATATTTTCGATCATCTCTTTTTCGTACCATGCGAAATAACTTTTTTCCAAGCATATTTTCGGTCATCAGAGGTTGGATCTTCGGATTCAGGGGGTCGAAATACACCTAGAAACTCACCCATTGGAGTCCGATTTTGATTCTGAAAAAAAATATTTTCGATCATCTCTTTTTCGTACCATGCGAAATAACTTCTTTCCAGGTGTATTTTCGTGTAACAAAGGTTGGATTTTTGGATTCAGCGGGTCAAAATACACCTATAAACCCACCCTTCAAAGTTCGATTTCGATTCTGGAGACAGATATTTTCGATCATCTCATTTTTGTACCATGCGAAATAACTTTTTTCCAAGCATATTTGTGGTCATAAGAGGTCGGATTTTTGGATTCAGCGGGTCGAAATACACCTAGAAACTCACCCATCAAAGTCCGATTTTGATTCTGAAAAAAAATATTTTCGATCATCTCTTTTTCGTACCATGCGAAATAACTTTTTTCCAAGCATATTTTTGGTCATCAGAGGTTGGATTTTCGGATTCAGGGGGTCGAAATACACCTAGAAACTCACCCATCAAAGTCCGATCTTGATTCTGAAAAAAAATATTTTCGATCATCTCTTTTTCGTACCATGCGAAATAACTTTTTTCCAAGCATATTTTTGGTCATCAGAGGTTGGATTTTCGGATTCAGGGGGTCGAAATACACCTAGAAACTCGCCCATTAAAGTCCGATTTTGATTCTGAAAAAAAATATTTTCGATCATCTCTTTTTCGTTCCATGCGAAATAACTTCTTTCCAGGTGTATTTTCGTGTAACAAAGGTTGGATTTTCGGATTCAGCGGGTCGAAATACACCTAGAAACTCACCCATCAAAGTCCGATCTTGATTCTGAAAAAAAATATTTTCGATCATCTCTTTTTCGTACCATGCGAAATAACTTTTTTCCAAGCATATTTTCGGTCATCAGAGGTTGGATTTTCGGATTCAGGGGGTCAAAATACACCTAGAAACTCACCCATTAAAGTCCGATTTTGATTCTGAAAAAAAATATTTTCGATCATCTCTTTTTCGTACCATGCGAAATAACTTCTTTCCAGGTGTATTTTCGTGTAACAAAGGTTGGATTTTTGGATTCAGCGGGTCAAAATACACCTATAAACCCACCCTTCAAAGTTCGATTTCGATTCTGGAGACAGATATTTTCGATCATCTCTTTTTCGTACCATGCGAAATAACTTTTTTCCAAGCATATTTTTGGTCATCAAAGGTTGGATTTTCGCATCCAGCGGGTCGAAATACACCTAGAAACTCACCCATCAAAGTCCGATTTTGATTCTGAATAAAAATATTTTCGATCATCTCTTTTTTGTACCATGCGAAATAACTTTTTTCCGAGCATATTTTTGGTCATAAGAGGTCGGATTTTTGGATTCAGCGGGTCGAAATACCCCTAGAAACTCACCCATTAAAGTCCGATCTCGATTCTGAAAAAAAATATTTTCGATCATCTCTTTTTCGTACCATGCGGAATAACTTCTTTCCAGGTGTATTTTCGTTCACCAAAGGTGTGATTTTTGGATTCAGCGGGTCAAAATACACCTATAAACCCACCCATCAAAGTTCGAATCCGATTCTGGAGACAGATATTTTCGATCATCTCTTTTTCGTACCATGCGAAATAACTACATTCCAGGTGTATTTTCGTGTAACAAAGGTTGGATTTTTGGATTCAGCGGGTCAAAATACACCTATAAACCCACCCTTCAAAGTTCGATTTCGATTCTGGAGACAGATATTTTCGATCATCTCATTTTCGTAACATGCGAAATAACTTTTTTCCAAGCATATTTTTGGTCATAAGAGGTCGGATTTTTGGATTCAGCGGGTCGAAATACACCTAGAAACTCACCCATCAAAGTCCGATTTTGATTCTGAAAAAAAATATTTTCGATCATCTCTTTTTCGTACCATGCGAAATAACTTTTTTCCAAGCATATTTTTGGTCATCAGAGGTTGGATTTTCGTATTCAGTGGGTCGAAATACACCTAGAAACTCACCCATCAAAGTCCGATCTTGATTCTGAAAAAAAATATTTTCGATCATCTCTTTTTCGTACCATGCGAAATAACTTTTTTCCAAGCATATTTTCGGTCATCAGAGGTTGGATTTTCGGATTCAGGGGGTCGAAATACACCTAGAAACTCACCCATTAAAGTCCGATTTTGATTCAGAAAAAAAATATTTTCGATCATCTCTTTTTCGTACCATGCGAAATAACTTCTTTCCAGGTGTATTTTCGTGTAACAAAGGTTGGATTTTTGGATTCAGCGGGTCAAAATACACCTATAAACCCACCCTTCAAAGTTCGATTTCGATTCTGGAGACAGATATTTTCGATCATCTCTTTTTCGTACCATGCGAAATAACTTTTTTCCAAGCATATTTTTGGTCATCAAAGGTTGGATTTTCGCATCCAGCGGGTCGAAATACACCTAGAAACTCACCCATCAAAGTCCGATTTTGATTCTGAATAAAAATATTTTCGATCATCTCTTTTTCGTACCATGCGAAATAACTTTTTTCCAAGCATATTTTTGGTCATAAGAGGTCGGATTTTTGGATTCAGCGGGTCGAAATACCCCTAGAAACTCACCCATTAAAGTCCGATCTCGATTCTGAAAAAAAATATTTTCGATCATCTCTTTTTCGTTCCATGCGAAATAACTTCTTTCCAGGTGTATTTTCGTGTAACAAAGGTTGGATTTTCGGATTCAGCGGGTCGAAATACACCTAGAAACTCACCCATCAAAGTCCGATCTTGATTCTGAAAAAAAATATTTTCGATCATCTCTTTTTCGTACCATGCGAAATAACTTCTTTCCAGGTGTATTTTCGTGTAACAAAGGTTGGATTTTTGGATTCAGCGGGTCAAAATACACCTATAAACCCACCCTTCAAAGTTCGATTTCGATTCTGGAGACAGATATTTTCGATCATCTCATTTTTGTACCATGCGAAATAACTTTTTTCCAAGCATATTTTTGGTCATAAGAGGTCGGATTTTTGGATTCAGCGGGTCGAAATACACCTAGAAACTCACCCATCAAAGTCCGATTTTGATTCTGAAAAAAAATATTTTCGATCATCTCTTTTTCGTACCATGCGAAATAACTTTTTTCCAAGCATATTTTTGGTCATCAGAGGTTGGATTTTCGGATTCAGGGGGTCGAAATACACCTAGAAACTCACCCATCAAAGTCCGATCTTGATTCTGAAAAAAAATATTTTCGATCATCTCTTTTTCGTACCATGCGAAATAACTTTTTTCCAAGCATATTTTTGGTCATCAGAGGTTGGATTTTCGGATTCAGGGGGTCGAAATACACCTAGAAACTCACCCATCAAAGTCCGATCTTGATTCTGAAAAAAAATATTTTCGATCATCTCTTTTTCGTACCATGCGAAATAACTTTTTTCCAAGCATATTTTCGGTCATCAGAACTTGGATTTTCGGATTCAGGGGGTCAAAATACACCTAGAAACTCACCCATTAAAGTCCGATTTTGATTCTGAAAAAAAATATTTTCGATCATCTCTTTTTCGTACCATGCGAAATAACTTCTTTCCAGGTGTATTTTCGTGTAACAAAGGTTGGATTTTTGGATTCAGCGGGTCAAAATACACCTATAAACCCACCCTTCAAAGTTCGATTTCGATTCTGGAGACAGATATTTTCGATCATCTCTTTTTCGTACCATGCGAAATAACTTTTTTCCAAGCATATTTTTGGTCAGCAAAGGTTGGATTTTCGCATCCAGCGGGTCGAAATACACCTAGAAACTCACCCATCAAAGTCCGATTTTGATTCTGAATAAAAATATTTTCGATCATCTCTTTTTCGTACCATGCGAAATAACTTTTTTCCAAGCATATTTTTGGTCATCAGAGGTCGGATTTTTGGATTCAGCGGGTCGAAATACCCCTAGAAACTCACCCATTAAAGTCCGATCTCGATTCTGAAAAAAAATATTTTCGATCATCTCTTTTTCGTTCCATGCGAAATAACTTCTTTCCAGGTGTATTTTCGTGTAACAAAGGTTGGATTTTCGGATTCAGCGGGTCGAAATACACCTAGAAACTCACCCATCAAAGTCCGATCTTGATTCTGAAAAAAAATATTTTCGATCATCTCTTTTTCGTACCATGCGAAATAACTTCTTTCCAGGTGTATTTTCGTGTAACAAAGGTTGGATTTTTGGATTCAGCGGGTCAAAATACACCTATAAACCCACCCTTCAAAGTTCGATTTCGATTCTGGAGACAGATATTTTCGATCATCTCATTTTTGTACCATGCGAAATAACTTTTTTCCAAGCATATTTTTGGTCATAAGAGGTCGGATTTTTGGATTCAGCGGGTCGAAATACACCTAGAAACTCACCCATCAAAGTCCGATTTTGATTCTGAAAAAAAATATTTTCGATCATCTCTTTTTCGTACCATGCGAAATAACTTTTTTCCAAGCATATTTTTGGTCATCAGAGGTTGGATTTTCGGATTCAGGGGGTCGAAATACACCTAGAAACTCACCCATCAAAGTCCGATCTTGATTCTGAAAAAAAATATTTTCGATCATCTCTTTTTCGTACCATGCGAAATAACTTTTTTCCAAGCATATTTTTGGTCATCAGAGGTTGGATTTTCGGATTCAGGGGGTCGAAATACACCTAGAAACTCACCCATCAAAGTCCGATCTTGATTCTGAAAAAAAATATTTTCGATCATCTCTTTTTCGTACCATGCGAAATAACTTTTTTCCAAGCATATTTTCGGTCATCAGAACTTGGATTTTCGGATTCAGGGGGTCAAAATACACCTAGAAACTCACCCATTAAAGTCCGATTTTGATTCTGAAAAAAAATATTTTCGATCATCTCTTTTTCGTACCATGCGAAATAACTTCTTTCCAGGTGTATTTTCGTGTAACAAAGGTTGGATTTTTGGATTCAGCGGGTCAAAATACACCTATAAACCCACCCTTCAAAGTTCGATTTCGATTCTGGAGACAGATATTTTCGATCATCTCATTTTCGTACCATGCGAAATAACTTTTTTCCAAGCATATTTTTGGTCATGAGAGGTCGGATTTTTGGATTCAGCGGGTCAAAATACACCTAGAAACTCACCCATCAAAGTCCGATTTTGATTCTGAAAAAAAATATTTTCGATCATCTCTTTTTCGTACCATGCGAAATAATTTGTTTCCAAGCATATTTTTGGTCATCAGAGGTCGGATTTTCGGATTCAGGGGGTCGAAATACACCTAGAAACTCACCCATCAAAGTCCGATCTTGATTCTGAAAGAAAATATTTTCGATCATCTCTTTTTCGTACCATGCGAAATAACTTTTTTCCAAGCATATTTTCGGTCATCAGAGGTTGGATTTTCGGATTCAGGGGGTCGAAATACACCTAGAAACTCACCCATTGAAGTCCGATTTTGATTCTGAAAAAAAATATTTTCGATCATCTCTTTTTCGTACCATGCGAAATAACTTCTTTCCAGGTGTATTTTCGTGTAACAAAGGTTGGATTTTTGGATTCAGCGGGTCAAAATACACCTATAAACCCACCCTTCAAAGTTCGATTTCGATTCTGGAGACAGATATTTTCGATCATCTCATTTTCGTACCATGCGAAATAACTTTTTTCCAAGCATATTTTTGGTCATAAGAGGTCGGACTTTTGGATTCAGCGGGTCGAAATACACCTAGAAACTCACCCATCAAAGTCCGATTTTGATTCTGAAAAAAAATATTTTCGATCATCTCTTTTTCGTACCATGCGGAATAACTTCTTTCCAGGTGTATTTTCGTTGAACAAAGGTTTGATTTTTGGATTCAGCGGGTCAAAATGCACCTATAAACCCACCCATCAAAGTTCGATTCCGATTCTGGAGACAGATATTTTCGATCATCTCCTTTTCGTACCATGCGAAATATCTTCATTCCAGGTGTATTTTCGTGTAACAAAGGTTGGATTTTTGGATTCAGCGGGTCAAAATACACCTATGAACCCACCCTTCAAAGTTCGATTTCGATTCTGGAGACAGATATTTTCGATCATCTCATTTTTGTACCATGCGAAATAACTTTTTTCCAAGCATATTTTTGGTCATAAGAGGTCGGACTTTTGGATTCAGCGGGTCGAAATACACCTAGAAACTCACCCATCAAAGTCCGATTTTGATTCTGAAAAAAAATATTTTCGATCATCTCTTTTTCGTACCATGCGAAATAACTTTTTTCCAAGCATATTTTTGGTCATCAGAGGTTGGATTTTCGGATTCAGGGGGTCGAAATACACCTAGAAACTCACCCATCAAAGTCCGATCTTGATTCTGAAAAAAAATATTTTCGATCATCTCTTTTTCGTACCATGCGAAATAACTTTTTTCCAAGCATATTTTTGGTCATCAGAGGTTGGATTTTCGGATTCAGGGGGTCGAAATACACCTAGAAACTCACCCATCAAAGTCCGATCTTGATTCTGAAAAAAAATATTTTCGATCATCTCTTTTTCGTACCATGCGAAATAACTTTTTTCCAAGCATATTTTCGGTCATCAGAACTTGGATTTTCGGATTCAGGGGGTCAAAATACACCTAGAAACTCACCCATTAAAGTCCGATTTTGATTCTGAAAAAAAATATTTTCGATCATCTCTTTTTCGTACCATGCGAAATAACTTCTTTCCAGGTGTATTTTCGTGTAACAAAGGTTGGATTTTTGGATTCAGCGGGTCAAAATACACCTATAAACCCACCCTTCAAAGTTCGATTTCGATTCTGGAGACAGATATTTTCGATCATCTCATTTTCGTACCATGCGAAATAACTTTTTTCCAAGCATATTTTTGGTCATGAGAGGTCGGATTTTTGGATTCAGCGGGTCGAAATACACCTAGAAACTCACCCATCAAAGTCCGATTTTGATTCTGAAAAAAAATATTTTCGATCATCTCTTTTTCGTACCATGCGAAATAATTTGTTTCCAAGCATATTTTTGGTCATCAGAGGTCGGATTTTCGGATTCAGGGGGTCGAAATACACCTAGAAACTCACCCATCAAAGTCCGATCTTGATTCTGAAAGAAAATATTTTCGATCATCTCTTTTTCGTACCATGCGAAATAACTTTTTTCCAAGCATATTTTCGGTCATCAGAGGTTGGATTTTCGGATTCAGGGGGTCGAAATACACCTAGAAACTCACCCATTGAAGTCCGATTTTGATTCTGAAAAAAAATATTTTCGATCATCTCTTTTTCGTACCATGCGAAATAATTTGTTTCCAAGCATATTTTTGGTCATCAGAGGTCGGATTTTCGGATTCAGGGGGTCGAAATACACCTAGAAACTCACCCATCAAAGTCCGATCTTGATTCTGAAAAAAAATATTTTCGATCATCTCTTTTTCGTACCATGCGAAATAACTTTTTTCCAAGCATATTTTCGGTCATCAGAGGTTGGATCTTCGGATTCAGGGGGTCGAAATACACCTAGAAACTCACCCATTGGAGTCCGATTTTGATTCTGAAAAAAAATATTTTCGATCATCTCTTTTTCGTACCATGCGAAATAACTTCTTTCCAGGTGTATTTTCGTGTAACAAAGGTTGGATTTTTGGATTCAGCGGGTCAAAATACACCTATAAACCCACCCTTCAAAGTTCGATTTCGATTCTGGAGACAGATATTTTCGATCATCTCATTTTTGTACCATGCGAAATAACTTTTTTCCAAGCATATTTTTGGTCATAAGAGGTCGGATTTTTGGATTCAGCGGGTCGAAATACACCTAGAAACTCACCCATCAAAGTCCGATTTTGATTCTGAAAAAAAATATTTTCGATCATCTCTTTTTCGTACCATGCGAAATAACTTTTTTCCAAGCATATTTTTGGTCATCAGAGGTTGGATTTTCGGATTCAGGGGGTCGAAATACACCTAGAAACTCACCCATCAAAGTCCGATCTTGATTCTGAAAAAAAATATTTTCGATCATCTCTTTTTCGTACCATGCGAAATAACTTTTTTCCAAGCATATTTTTGGTCATCAGAGGTTGGATTTTCGGATTCAGGGGGTCGAAATACACCTAGAAACTCGCCCATTAAAGTCCGATTTTGATTCTGAAAAAAAATATTTTCGATCATCTCTTTTTCGTTCCATGCGAAATAACTTCTTTCCAGGTGTATTTTCGTGTAACAAAGGTTGGATTTTCGGATTCAGCGGGTCGAAATACACCTAGAAACTCACCCATCGAAGTCCGATCTTGATTCTGAAAAAAAATATTTTCGATCATCTCTTTTTCGTACCATGCGAAATAACTTTTTTCCAAGCATATTTTCGGTCATCAGAGGTTGGATTTTCGGATTCAGGGGGTCAAAATACACCTAGAAACTCACCCATTAAAGTCCGATTTTGATTCTGAAAAAAAATATTTTCGATCATCTCTTTTTCGTACCATGCGAAATAACTTCTTTCCAGGTGTATTTTCGTGTAACAAAGGTTGGATTTTTGGATTCAGCGGGTCAAAATACACCTATAAACCCACCCTTCAAAGTTCGATTTCGATTCTGGAGACAGATATTTTCGATCATCTCTTTTTCGTACCATGCGAAATAACTTTTTTCCAAGCATATTTTTGGTCATCAAAGGTTGGATTTTCGCATCCAGCGGGTCGAAATACACCTAGAAACTCACCCATCAAAGTCCGATTTTGATTCTGAATAAAAATATTTTCGATCATCTCTTTTTTGTACCATGCGAAATAACTTTTTTCCGAGCATATTTTTGGTCATAAGAGGTCGGATTTTTGGATTCAGCGGGTCGAAATACCCCTAGAAACTCACCCATTAAAGTCCGATCTCGATTCTGAAAAAAAATATTTTCGATCATCTCTTTTTCGTACCATGCGGAATAACTTCTTTCCAGGTGTATTTTCGTTCACCAAAGGTGTGATTTTTGGATTCAGCGGGTCAAAATACACCTATAAACCCACCCATCAAAGTTCGAATCCGATTCTGGAGACAGATATTTTCGATCATCTCTTTTTCGTACCATGCGAAATAACTACATTCCAGGTGTATTTTCGTGTAACAAAGGTTGGATTTTTGGATTCAGCGGGTCAAAATACACCTATAAACCCACCCTTCAAAGTTCGATTTCGATTCTGGAGACAGATATTTTCGATCATCTCATTTTCGTAACATGCGAAATAACTTTTTTCCAAGCATATTTTTGGTCATAAGAGGTCGGATTTTTGGATTCAGCGGGTCGAAATACACCTAGAAACTCACCCATCAAAGTCCGATTTTGATTCTGAAAAAAAATATTTTCGATCATCTCTTTTTCGTACCATGCGAAATAACTTTTTTCCAAGCATATTTTTGGTCATCAGAGGTTGGATTTTCGTATTCAGTGGGTCGAAATACACCTAGAAACTCACCCATCAAAGTCCGATCTTGATTCTGAAAAAAAATATTTTCGATCATCTCTTTTTCGTACCATGCGAAATAACTTTTTTCCAAGCATATTTTCGGTCATCAGAGGTTGGATTTTCGGATTCAGGGGGTCGAAATACACCTAGAAACTCACCCATTAAAGTCCGATTTTGATTCTGAAAAAAAATATTTTCGATCATCTCTTTTTCGTACCATGCGAAATAACTTCTTTCCAGGTGTATTTTCGTGTAACAAAGGTTGGATTTTTGGATTCAGCGGGTCAAAATACACCTATAAACCCACCCTTCAAAGTTCGATTTCGATTCTGGAGACAGATATTTTCGATCATCTCTTTTTCGTACCATGCGAAATAACTTTTTTCCAAGCATATTTTTGGTCATCAAAGGTTGGATTTTCGCATCCAGCGGGTCGAAATACACCTAGAAACTCACCCATCAAAGTCCGATCTCGATTCTGAAAAAAAATATTTTCGATCATCTCTTTTTCGTTCCATGCGAAATAACTTCTTTCCAGGTGTATTTTCGTGTAACAAAGGTTGGATTTTCGGATTCAGCGGGTCGAAATACACCTAGAAACTCACCCATCAAAGTCCGATCTTGATTCTGAAAAAAAATATTTTCGATCATCTCTTTTTCGTACCATGCGAAATAACTTTTTTCCAAGCATATTTTTGGTCATAAGAGGTCGGATTTTTGGATTCAGCGGGTCGAAATACCCCTAGAAACTCACCCATTAAAGTCCGATCTCGATTCTGAAAAAAAATATTTTCGATCATCTCTTTTTCGTTCCATGCGAAATAACTTCTTTCCAGGTGTATTTTCGTGTAACAAAGGTTGGATTTTCGGATTCAGCGGGTCGAAATACACCTAGAAACTCACCCATCAAAGTCCGATCTTGATTCTGAAAAAAAATATTTTCGATCATCTCTTTTTCGTACCATGCGAAATAACTTCTTTCCAGGTGTATTTTCGTGTAACAAAGGTTGGATTTTTGGATTCAGCGGGTCAAAATACACCTATAAACCCACCCTTCAAAGTTCGATTTCGATTCTGGAGACAGATATTTTCGATCATCTCATTTATGTACCATGCGAAATAACTTTTTTCCAAGCATATTTTTGGTCATAAGAGGTCGGATTTTTGGATTCAGCGGGTCGAAATACACCTAGAAACTCACCCATCAAAGTCCGATTTTGATTCTGAAAAAAAATATTTTCGATCATCTCTTTTTCGTACCATGCGAAATAACTTTTTTCCAAGCATATTTTTGGTCATCAGAGGTTGGATTTTCGTATTCAGGGGGTCGAAATACACCTAGAAACTCACCCATCAAAGTCCGATCTTGATTCTGAAAAAAAATATTTTCGATCATCTCTTTTTCGTACCATGCGAAATAACTTTTTTCCAAGCATATTTTCGGTCATCAGAGGTTGGATTTTCGGATTCATGGGGTCGAAATACACCTTGAAACTCACCCATCAAAGTCCGATTTTGATTCTGAAAAAAAATATTTTCGATCATCTCTTTTTCGTACCATGCGAAATAACTTTTTTCCAAGCATATTTTTCGTCATCAGAGGTTGGATTTTCGGATTCAGGGCGTCGAAATACACCTAGAAACTCACCCATCAAAGTCCGATCTTGATTCTGAAAAAAAATATTTTCGATCATCTCTTTTTCGTACCATGCGAAATAACTTTTTTCCAAGCATATTTTTGGTCATCAGAGGTTGGATTTTCGGATTCAGGGGGTCGAAATACACCTAGAAACTCACCCATCAAAGTCCGATCTTGATTCTGAAAAAAAATATTTTCGATCATCTCTTTTTCGTACCATGCGAAATAACTTTTTTCCAAGCATATTTTCGGTCATCAGAAGTTGGATTTTCGGATTCAGGGGGTCAAAATACACCTAGAAACTCACCCATTAAAGTCCGATTTTGATTCTGAAAAAAAATATTTTCGATCATCTCTTTTTCGTACCATGCGAAATAACTTCTTTCCAGGTGTATTTTCGTGTAACAAAGGTTGGATTTTTGGATTCAGCGGGTCAAAATACACCTATAAACCCACCCTTCAAAGTTCGATTTCGATTCTGGAGACAGATATTTTCGATCATCTCATTTTCGTACCATGCGAAATAACTTTTTTCCAAGCATATTTTTGGTCATAAGAGGTCGGATTTTTGGATTCAGCGGGTCGAAATACACCTAGAAACTCACCCATCAAAGTCCGATTTTGATTCTGAAAAAAAATATTTTCGATCATCTCTTTTTCGTACCATGCGAAATAATTTGTTTCCAAGCATATTTTTGGTCATCAGAGGTCGGATTTTCGGATTCAGGGGGTCGAAATACACCTAGAAACTCACCCATCAAAGTCCGATCTTGATTCTGAAAGAAAATATTTTCGATCATCTCTTTTTCGTACCATGCGAAATAACTTTTTTCCAAGCATATTTTCGGTCATCAGAGGTTGGATTTTCGGATTCAGGGGGTCGAAATACACCTAGAAACTCACCCATTGAAGTCCGATTTTGATTCTGAAAAAAAATATTTTCGATCATCTCTTTTTCGTACCATGCGAAATAACTTCTTTCCAGGTGTATTTTCGTGTAACAAAGGTTGGATTTTTGGATTCAGCGGGTCAAAATACACCTATAAACCCACCCTTCAAAGTTCGATTTCGATTCTGGAGACAGATATTTTCGATCATCTCATTTTCGTACCATGCGAAATAACTTTTTTCCAAGCATATTTTTGGTCATAAGAGGTCGGACTTTTGGATTCAGCGGGTCGAAATACACCTAGAAACTCACCCATCAAAGTCCGATTTTGATTCTGAAAAAAAATATTTTCGATCATCTCTTTTTCGTACCATGCGAAATAATTTGTTTCCAAGCATATTTTTGGTCATCAGAGGTCGGATTTTCGGATTCAGGGGGTCGAAATACACCTAGAAACTCACCCATCAAAGTCCGATCTTGATTCTGAAAAAAAATATTTTCGATCATCTCTTTTTCGTACCATGCGAAATAACTTTTTTCCAAGCATATTTTCGGTCATCAGAGGTTGGATCTTCGGATTCAGGGGGTCGAAATACACCTAGAAACTCACCCATTGGAGTCCGATTTTGATTCTGAAAAAAAATATTTTCGATCATCTCTTTTTCGTACCATGCGAAATAACTTCTTTCCAGGTGTATTTTCGTGTAACAAAGGTTGGATTTTTGGATTCAGCGGGTCAAAATACACCTATAAACCCACCCTTCAAAGTTCGATTTCGATTCTGGAGACAGATATTTTCGATCATCTCATTTTTGTACCATGCGAAATAACTTTTTTCCAAGCATATTTTTGGTCATAAGAGGTCGGATTTTTGGATTCAGCGGGTCGAAATACACCTAGAAACTCACCCATCAAAGTCCGATTTTGATTCTGAAAAAAAATATTTTCGATCATCTCTTTTTCGTACCATGCGAAATAACTTTTTTCCAAGCATATTTTTGGTCATCAGAGGTTGGATTTTCGGATTCAGGGGGTCGAAATACACCTAGAAACTCACCCATCAAAGTCCGATCTTGATTCTGAAAAAAAATATTTTCGATCATCTCTTTTTCGTACCATGCGAAATAACTTTTTTCCAAGCATATTTTTGGTCATCAGAGGTTGGATTTTCGGATTCAGGGGGTCGAAATACACCTAGAAACTCGCCCATTAAAGTCCGATTTTGATTCTGAAAAAAAATATTTTCGATCATCTCTTTTTCGTTCCATGCGAAATAACTTCTTTCCAGGTGTATTTTCGTGTAACAAAGGTTGGATTTTCGGATTCAGCGGGTCGAAATACACCTAGAAACTCACCCATCAAAGTCCGATCTTGATTCTGAAAAAAAATATTTTCGATCATCTCTTTTTCGTACCATGCGAAATAACTTTTTTCCAAGCATATTTTCGGTCATCAGAGGTTGGATTTTCGGATTCAGGGGGTCAAAATACACCTAGAAACTCACCCATTAAAGTCCGATTTTGATTCTGAAAAAAAATATTTTCGATCATCTCTTTTTCGTACCATGCGAAATAACTTTTTTCCGAGCATATTTTTGGTCATAAGAGGTCGGATTTTTGGATTCAGCGGGTCGAAATACCCCTAGAAACTCACCCATTAAAGTCCGATCTCGATTCTGAAAAAAAATATTTTCGATCATCTCTTTTTCGTACCATGCGGAATAACTTCTTTCCAGGTGTATTTTCGTTCAACAAAGGTGTGATTTTTGGATTCAGCGGGTCAAAATACACCTATAAACCCACCCATCAAAGTTCGAATCCGATTCTGGAGACAGATATTTTCGATCATCTCTTTTTCGTACCATGCGAAATAACTACATTCCAGGTGTATTTTCGTGTAACAAAGGTTGGATTTTTGGATTCAGCGGGTCAAAATACACCTATAAACCCACCCTTCAAAGTTCGATTTCGATTCTGGAGACAGATATTTTCGATCATCTCATTTTCGTAACATGCGAAATAACTTTTTTCCAAGCATATTTTTGGTCATAAGAGGTCGGATTTTTGGATTCAGCGGGTCGAAATACACCTAGAAACTCACCCATCAAAGTCCGATTTTGATTCTGAAAAAAAATATTTTCGATCATCTCTTTTTCGTACCATGCGAAATAACTTTTTTCCAAGCATATTTTTGGTCATCAGAGGTTGGATTTTCGTATTCAGTGGGTCGAAATACACCTAGAAACTCACCCATCAAAGTCCGATCTTGATTCTGAAAAAAAATATTTTCGATCATCTCTTTTTCGTACCATGCGAAATAACTTTTTTCCAAGCATATTTTCGGTCATCAGAGGTTGGATTTTCGGATTCAGGGGGTCGAAATACACCTAGAAACTCACCCATTAAAGTCCGATCTCGATTCTGAAAAAAAATATTTTCGATCATCTCTTTTTCGTTCCATGCGAAATAACTTCTTTCCAGGTGTATTTTCGTGTAACAAAGGTTGGATTTTCGGATTCAGCGGGTCGAAATACACCTAGAAACTCACCCATCAAAGTCCGATCTTGATTCTGAAAAAAAATATTTTCGATCATCTCTTTTTCGTACCATGCGAAATAACTTCTTTCCAGGTGTATTTTCGTGTAACAAAGGTTGGATTTTTGGATTCAGCGGGTCAAAATACACCTATAAACCCACCCTTCAAAGTTCGATTTCGATTCTGGAGACAGATATTTTCGATCATCTCATTTATGTACCATGCGAAATAACTTTTTTCCAAGCATATTTTTGGTCATAAGAGGTCGGATTTTTGGATTCAGCGGGTCGAAATACACCTAGAAACTCACCCATCAAAGTCCGATTTTGATTCTGAAAAAAAATATTTTCGATCATCTCTTTTTCGTACCATGCGAAATAACTTTTTTCCAAGCATATTTTTGGTCATCAGAGGTTGGATTTTCGGATTCAGGGGGTCGAAATACACCTAGAAACTCACCCATCAAAGTCCGATCTTGATTCTGAAAAAAAATATTTTCGATCATCTCTTTTTCGTACCATGCGAAATAACTTTTTTCCAAGCATATTTTTGGTCACCAGAGGTTGGATTTTCGGATTCAGGGGGTCGAAATACACCTAGAAACTCACCCATCAAAGTCCGATCTTGATTCTGAAAAAAAATATTTCCGATCATCTCTTTTTCGTACCATGCGAAATAACTTTTTTCCAAGCATATTTTCGGTCATCAGAAGTTGGATTTTCGGATTCAGGGGGTCAAAATACACCTAGAAACTCACCCATTAAAGTCCGATTTTGATTCTGAAAAAAAATATTTTCGATCATCTCTTTTTCGTACCATGCGAAATAACTTCTTTCCAGGTGTATTTTCGTGTAACAAAGGTTGGATTTTTGGATTCAGCGGGTCAAAATACACCTATAAACCCACCCTTCAAAGTTCGATTTCGATTCTGGAGACAGATATTTTCGATCATCTCTTTTTCGTAACATGCGAAATAACTTTTTTCCAAGCATATTTTTGGTCATAAGAGGTCGGATTTTTGGATTCAGCGGGTCGAAATACACCTAGAAACTCACCCATCAAAGTCCGATTTTGATTCTGAAAAAAAATATTTTCGATCATCTCTTTTTCGTACCATGCGAAATAACTTTTTTCCAAGCATATTTTTGGTCATCAGAGGTTGGATTTTCGTATTCAGGGGGTCGAAATACACCTAGAAACTCACCCATCAAAGTCCGATCTTGATTCTGAAAAAAAATATTTTCGATCATCTCTTTTTCGTACCATGCGAAATAACTTTTTTCCAAGCATATTTTCGGTCATCAGAGGTTGGATTTTCGGATTCATGGGGTCGAAATACACCTAGAAACTCACCCATCAAAGTCCGATTTTGATTCTGAAAAAAAATATTTTCGATCATCTCTTTTTCGTACCATGCGAAATAACTTTTTTCCAAGCATATTTTCGGTCATCAGAGGTTGGATTTTCGGATTCAGGGCGTCGAAATACACCTAGAAACTCACCCATCAAAGTCCGATCTTGATTCTGAAAAAAAATATTTTCGATCATCTCTTTTTCGTACCATGCGAAATAACTTTTTTCCAAGCATATTTTTGGTCATCAGAGGTTGGATTTTCGGATTCAGGGGGTCGAAATACACCTAGAAACTCACCCATCAAAGTCCGATCTTGATTCTGAAAAAAAATATTTTCGATCATCTCTTTTTCGTACCATGCGAAATAACTTTTTTCCAAGCATATTTTCGGTCATCAGAAGTTGGATTTTCGGATTCAGGGGGTCAAAATACACCTAGAAACTCACCCATTAAAGTCCGATTTTAATTCTGAAAAAAACTATTTTCGATCATCTCTTTTTCGTACCATGCGAAATAACTTCTTTCCAGGTGTATTTTCGTGTAACAAAGGTTGGATTTTTGGATTCAGCGGGTCAAAATACACCTATAAACCCACCCTTCAAAGTTCGATTTCGATTCTGGAGACAGATATTTTCGATCATCTCATTTTCGTACCATGCGAAATAACTTTTTTCCAAGCATATTTTTGGTCATAAGAGGTCGGATTTTTGGATTCAGCGGGTCGAAATACACCTAGAAACTCACCCATCAAAGTCCGATTTTGATTCTGAAAAAAAATATTTTCGATCATCTCTTTTTCGTACCATGCGAAATAATTTGTTTCCAAGCATATTTTTGGTCATCAGAGGTCGGATTTTCGGATTCAGGGGGTCGAAATACACCTAGAAACTCACCCATCAAAGTCCGATCTTGATTCTGAAAGAAAATATTTTCGATCATCTCTTTTTCGTACCATGCGAAATAACTTTTTTCCAAGCATATTTTCGGTCATCAGAGGTTGGATTTTCGGATTCAGGGGGTCGAAATACACCTAGAAACTCACCCATTGAAGTCCGATTTTGATTCTGAAAAAAAATATTTTCGATCATCTCTTTTTCGTACCATGCGAAATAACTTCTTTCCAGGTGTATTTTCGTGTGACAAAGGTTGGATTTTTGGATTCAGCGGGTCAAAATACACCTATAAACCCACCCTTCAAAGTTCGATTTCGATTCTGGAAACAGATATTTTCGATCATCTCATTTTCGTACCATGCGAAATAACTTTTTTCCAAGCATATTTTTGGTCATAAGAGGTCGGACTTTTGGATTCAGCGGGTCGAAATACACCTAGAAACTCACCCATCAAAGTCCGATTTTGATTCTGAAAAAAAATATTTTCGATCATCTCTTTTTCGTACCATGCGAAATAATTTGTTTCCAAGCATATTTTTGGTCATCAGAGGTCGGATTTTCGGATTCAGGGGGTCGAAATACACCTAGAAACTCACCCATCAAAGTCCGATCTTGATTCTGAAAAAAAATATTTTCGATCATCTCTTTTTCGTACCATGCGAAATAACTTTTTTCCAAGCATATTTTCGGTCATCAGAGGTTGGATCTTCGGATTCAGGGGGTCGAAATACACCTAGAAACTCACCCATTGGAGTCCGATTTTGATTCTGAAAAAAAATATTTTCGATCATCTCTTTTTCGTACCATGCGAAATAACTTCTTTCCAGGTGTATTTTCGTGTAACAAAGGTTGGATTTTTGGATTCAGCGGGTCAAAATACACCTATAAACCCACCCTTCAAAGTTCGATTTCGATTCTGGAGACAGATATTTTCGATCATCTCATTTTCGTACCATGCGAAATAACTTTTTTCCAAGCATATTTTTGGTCATAAGAGGTCGGACTTTTGGATTCAGCGGGTCGAAATACACCTAGAAACTCACCCATCAAAGTCCGATTTTGATTCTGAGAAAAAATATTTTCGATCATCTCTTTTTCGTACCATGCGAAATAATTTGTTTCCAAGCATATTTTTGGTCATCAGAGGTCGGATTTTCGGATTCAGGGGGTCGAAATACACCTAGAAACTCACCCATCAAAGTCCGATCTTGATTCTGAAAAAAAATATTTTCGATCATCTCTTTTTCGTACCATGCGAAATAACTTTTTTCCAAGCATATTTTCGGTCATCAGAGGTTGGATCTTCGGATTCAGGGGGTCGAAATACACCTAGAAACTCACCCATTGGAGTCCGATTTTGATTCTGAAAAAAAATATTTTCGATCATCTCTTTTTCGTACCATGCGAAATAACTTCTTTCCAGGTGTATTTTCGTGTAACAAAGGTTGGATTTTTGGATTCAGCGGGTCAAAATACACCTATAAACCCACCCTTCAAAGTTCGATTTCGATTCTGGAGACAGATATTTTCGATCATCTCATTTTTGTACCATGCGAAATAACTTTTTTCCAAGCATATTTTTGGTCATAAGAGGTCGGATTTTTGGATTCAGCGGGTCGAAATACACCTAGAAACTCACCCATCAAAGTCCGATTTTGATTCTGAAAAAAAATATTTTCGATCATCTCTTTTTCGTACCATGCGAAATAACTTTTTTCCAAGCATATTTTTGGTCATCAGAGGTTGGATTTTCGGATTCAGGGGGTCGAAATACACCTAGAAACTCACCCATCAAAGTCCGATCTTGATTCTGAAAAAAAATATTTTCGATCATCTCTTTTTCGTACCATGCGAAATAACTTTTTTCCAAGCATATTTTTGGTCATCAGAGGTTGGATTTTCGGATTCAGGGGGTCGAAATACACCTAGAAACTCGCCCATTAAAGTCCGATTTTGATTCTGAAAAAAAATATTTTCGATCATCTCTTTTTCGTTCCATGCGAAATAACTTCTTTCCAGGTGTATTTTCGTGTAACAAAGGTTGGATTTTCGGATTCAGCGGGTCGAAATACACCTAGAAACTCACCCATCAAAGTCCGATCTTGATTCTGAAAAAAAATATTTTCGATCATCTCTTTTTCGTACCATGCGAAATAACTTTTTTCCAAGCATATTTTCGGTCATCAGAGGCTGGATTTTCGGATTCAGGGGGTCAAAATACACCTAGAAACTCACCCATTAAAGTCCGATTTTGATTCTGAAAAAAAATATTTTCGATCATCTCTTTTTCGTACCATGCGAAATAACTTCTTTCCAGGTGTATTTTCGTGTAACAAAGGTTGGATTTTTGAATTCAGCGGGTCAAAATACACCTATAAACCCACCCTTCAAAGTTCGATTTCGATTCTGGAGACAGATATTTTCGATCATCTCTTTTTCGTACCATGCGAAATAACTTTTTTCCAAGCATATTTTTGGTCATCAAAGGTTGGATTTTCGCATCCAGCGGGTCGAAATACACCTAGAAACTCACCCATCAAAGTCCGATTTTGATTCTGAATAAAAATATTTTCGATCATCTCTTTTTTGTACAATGCGAAATAACTTTTTTCCGAGCATATTTTTGGTCATAAGAGGTCGGATTTTTGGATTCAGCGGGTCGAAATACCCCTAGAAACTCACCCATTAAAGTCCGATCTCGATTCTGAAAAAAAATATTTTCGATCATCTCTTTTTCGTACCATGCGGAATAACTTCTTTCCAGGTGTATTTTCGTTCAACAAAGGTGTGATTTTTGGATTCAGCGGGTCAAAATACACCTATAAACCCACCCATCAAAGTTCGAATCCGATTCTGGAGACAGATATTTTCGATCATCTCTTTTTCGTACCATGCGAAATAACTACATTCCAGGTGTATTTTCGTGTAACAAAGGTTGGATTTTTGGATTCAGCGGGTCAAAATACACCTATAAACCCACCCTTCAAAGTTCGATTTCGATTCTGGAGACAGATATTTTCGATCATCTCATTTTCGTAACATGCGAAATAACTTTTTTCCAAGCATATTTTTGGTCATAAGAGGTCGGATTTTTGGATTCAGCGGGTCGAAATACACCTAGAAACTCACCCATCAAAGTCCGATTTTGATTCTGAAAAAAAATATTTTCGATCATCTCTTTTTCGTACCATGCGAAATAACTTTTTTCCAAGCATATTTTTGGTCATCAGAGGTTGGATTTTCGTATTCAGTGGGTCGAAATACACCTAGAAACTCACCCATCAAAGTCCGATCTTGATTCTGAAAAAAAATATTTTCGATCATCTCTTTTTCGTACCATGCGAAATAACTTTTTTCCAAGCATATTTTCGGTCATCAGAGGTTGGATTTTCGGATTCAGGGGGTCGAAATACACCTAGAAACTCACCCATTAAAGTCCGATTTTGATTCTGAAAAAAAATATTTTCGATCATCTCTTTTTCGTACCATGCGAAATAACTTCTTTCCAGGTGTATTTTCGTGTAACAAAGGTTGGATTTTTGGATTCAGCGGGTCAAAATACACCTATAAACCCACCCTTCAAAGTTCGATTTCGATTCTGGAGACAGATATTTTCGATCATCTCTTTTTCGTACCATGCGAAATAACTTTTTTCCAAGCATATTTTTGGTCATAAGAGGTCGGATTTTTGGATTCAGCGGGTCGAAATACCCCTAGAAACTCACCCATTAAAGTCCGATCTCGATTCTGAAAAAAAATATTTTCGATCATCTCTTTTTCGTTCCATGCAAAATAACTTCTTTCCAGGTGTATTTTCGTGTAACAAAGGTTGGATTTTCGGATTCAGCGGGTCGAAATACACCTAGAAACTCACCCATCAAAGTCCGATCTTGATTCTGAAAAAAAATATTTTCGATCATCTCTTTTTCGTACCATGCGAAATAACTTCTTTCCAGGTGTATTTTCGTGTAACAAAGGTTGGATTTTTGGATTCAGCGGGTCAAAATACACCTATAAACCCACCCTTCAAAGTTCGATTTCGATTCTGGAGACAGATATTTTCGATCATCTCATTTATGTACCATGCGAAATAACTTTTTTCCAAGCATATTTTTGGTCATAAGAGGTCGGATTTTTGGATTCAGCGGGTCGAAATACACCTAGAAACTCACCCATCAAAGTCCGATTTTGATTCTGAAAAAAAATATTTTCGATCATCTCTTTTTCGTACCATGCGAAATAACTTTTTTCCAAGCATATTTTTGGTCATCAGAGGTTGGATTTTCGGATTCAGGGGGTCGAAATACACCTAGAAACTCACCCATCAAAGTCCGATCTTGATTCTGAAAAAAAATATTTTCGATCATCTCTTTTTCGTACCATGCGAAATAACTTTTTTCCAAGCATATTTTTGGTCACCAGAGGTTGGATTTTCGGATTCAGGGGGTCGAAATACACCTAGAAACTCACCCATCAAAGTCCGATCTTGATTCTGAAAAAAAATATTTCCGATCATCTCTTTTTCGTACCATGCGAAATAACTTTTTTCCAAGCATATTTTCGGTCATCAGAAGTTGGATTTTCGGATTCAGGGGGTCAAAATACACCTAGAAACTCACCCATTAAAGTCCGATTTTGATTCTGAAAAAAAATATTTTCGATCATCTCTTTTTCGTACCATGCGAAATAACTTCTTTCCAGGTGTATTTTCGTGTAACAAAGGTTGGATTTTTGGATTCAGCGGGTCAAAATACACCTATAAACCCACCCTTCAAAGTTCGATTTCGATTCTGGAGACAGATATTTTCGATCATCTCTTTTTCGTAACATGCGAAATAACTTTTTTCCAAGCATATTTTTGGTCATAAGAGGTCGGATTTTTGGATTCAGCGGGTCGAAATACACCTAGAAACTCACCCATCAAAGTCCGATTTTGATTCTGAAAAAAAATATTTTCGATCATCTCTTTTTCGTACCATGCGAAATAACTTTTTTCCAAGCATATTTTTGGTCATCAGAGGTTGGATTTTCGTATTCAGGGGGTCGAAATACACCTAGAAACTCACCCATCAAAGTCCGATCTTGATTCTGAAAAAAAATATTTTCGATCATCTCTTTTTCGTACCATGCGAAATAACTTTTTTCCAAGCATATTTTCGGTCATCAGAGGTTGGATTTTCGGATTCATGGGGTCGAAATACACCTAGAAACTCACCCATTAAAGTCCGATTTTGATTCTGAAAAAAATATTTTCGATCATCTCTTTTTCGTACCATGCGAAATAACTTCTTTCCAGGTGTATTTTCGTGTAACAAAGGTTGGATTTTTGGATTCAGCGGGTCAAAATACACCTATAAACCCACCCTTCAAAGTTCGATTTCGATTCTGGAGACAGATATTTTCGATCATCTCTTTTTCGTACCATGCGAAATAACTTTTTTCCAAGCATATTTTTGGTCATCAAAGGTTGGATTTTCGCATCCAGCGGGTCGAAATACACCTAGAAACTCACCCATCAAAGTCCGATTTTGATTCTGAATAAAAATATTTTCGATCATCTCTTTTTCGTACCATGCGAAATAACTTTTTTCCAAGCATATTTTTGGTCATAAGAGGTCGGACTTTTGGATTCAGCGGGTCGAAATACACCTAGAAACTCACCCATCAAAGTCCGATTTTGATTCTGAAAAAAAATATTTTCGATCATCTCTTTTTCGTACCATGCGAAATAATTTGTTTCCAAGCATATTTTTGGTCATCAGAGGTCGGATTTTCGGATTCAGGGGGTCGAAATACACCTAGAAACTCACCCATCAAAGTCCGATCTTGATTCTGAAAAAAAATATTTTCGATCATCTCTTTTTCGTACCATGCGAAATAACTTTTTTCCAAGCATATTTTCGGTCATCAGAGGTTGGATCTTCGGATTCAGGGGGTCGAAATACACCTAGAAACTCACCCATTGGAGTCCGATTTTGATTCTGAAAAAAAATATTTTCGATCATCTCTTTTTCGTACCATGCGAAATAACTTCTTTCCAGGTGTATTTTCGTGTAACAAAGGTTGGATTTTTGGATTCAGCGGGTCAAAATACACCTATAAACCCACCCTTCAAAGTTCGATTTCGATTCTGGAGACAGATATTTTCGATCATCTCATTTTCGTACCATGCGAAATAACTTTTTTCCAAGCATATTTTTGGTCATAAGAGGTCGGACTTTTGGATTCAGCGGGTCGAAATACACCTAGAAACTCACCCATCAAAGTCCGATTTTGATTCTGAGAAAAAATATTTTCGATCATCTCTTTTTCGTACCATGCGAAATAATTTGTTTCCAAGCATATTTTTGGTCATCAGAGGGTCGGATTTTCGGATTCAGGGGGTCGAAATACACCTAGAAACTCACCCATCAAAGTCCGATCTTGATTCTGAAAAAAAATATTTTCGATCATCTCTTTTTCGTACCATGCGAAATAACTTTTTTCCAAGCATATTTTCGGTCATCAGAGGTTGGATCTTCGGATTCAGGGGGTCGAAATACACCTAGAAACTCACCCATTGGAGTCCGATTTGATTCTGAAAAAAAATATTTTCGATCATCTCTTTTTCGTACCATGCGAAATAACTTCTTTCCAGGTGTATTTTCGTGTAACAAAGGTTGGATTTTTGGATTCAGCGGGTCAAAATACACCTATAAACCCACCCTTCAAAGTTCGATTTCGATTCTGGAGACAGATATTTTCGATCATCTCATTTTTGTACCATGCGAAATAACTTTTTTCCAAGCATATTTTTGGTCATAAGAGGTCGGATTTTTGGATTCAGCGGGTCGAAATACACCTAGAAACTCACCCATCAAAGTCCGATTTTGATTCTGAAAAAAAATATTTTCGATCATCTCTTTTTCGTACCATGCGAAATAACTTTTTTCCAAGCATATTTTTGGTCATCAGAGGTTGGATTTTCGGATTCAGGGGGTCGAAATACACCTAGAAACTCACCCATCAAAGTCCGATCTTGATTCTGAAAAAAAATATTTTCGATCATCTCTTTTTCGTACCATGCGAAATAACTTTTTTCCAAGCATATTTTTGGTCATCAGAGGTTGGATTTTCGGATTCAGGGGGTCGAAATACACCTAGAAACTCGCCCATTAAAGTCCGATTTTGATTCTGAAAAAAAATATTTTCGATCATCTCTTTTTCGTTCCATGCGAAATAACTTCTTTCCAGGTGTATTTTCGTGTAACAAAGGTTGGATTTTCGGATTCAGCGGGTCGAAATACACCTAGAAACTCACCCATCAAAGTCCGATCTTGATTCTGAAAAAAAATATTTTCGATCATCTCTTTTTCGTACCATGCGAAATAACTTTTTTCCAAGCATATTTTCGGTCATCAGAGGCTGGATTTCGGATTCAGGGGGTCAAAATACACCTAGAAACTCACCCATTAAAGTCCGATTTTGATTCTGAAAAAAAATATTTTCGATCATCTCTTTTTCGTACCATGCGAAATAACTTCTTTCCAGGTGTATTTTCGTGTAACAAAGGTTGGATTTTTGAATTCAGCGGGTCAAAATACACCTATAAACCCACCCTTCAAAGTTCGATTTCGATTCTGGAGACAGATATTTTCGATCATCTCTTTTTCGTACCATGCGAAATAACTTTTTTCCAAGCATATTTTTGGTCATCAAAGGTTGGATTTTCGCATCCAGCGGGTCGAAATACACCTAGAAACTCACCCATCAAAGTCCGATTTTGATTCTGAATAAAAATATTTTCGATCATCTCTTTTTTGTACAATGCGAAATAACTTTTTTCCGAGCATATTTTTGGTCATAAGAGGTCGGATTTTTGGATTCAGCGGGTCGAAATACCCCTAGAAACTCACCCATTAAAGTCCGATCTCGATTCTGAAAAAAATATTTTCGATCATCTCTTTTCGTACCATGCGGAATAACTTCTTTCCAGGTGTATTTTCGTTCAACAAAGGTGTGATTTTTGGATTCAGCGGGTCAAAATACACCTATAAACCCACCCATCAAAGTTCGAATCCGATTCTGGAGACAGATATTTTCGATCATCTCTTTTTCGTACCATGCGAAATAACTACATTCCAGGTGTATTTTCGTGTAACAAAGGTTGGATTTTTGGATTCAGCGGGTCAAAATACACCTATAAACCCACCCTTCAAAGTTCGATTTCGATTCTGGAGACAGATATTTTCGATCATCTCATTTTCGTAACATGCGAAATAACTTTTTTCCAAGCATATTTTTGGTCATAAGAGGTCGGATTTTTGGATTCAGCGGGTCGAAATACACCTAGAAACTCACCCATCAAAGTCCGATTTTGATTCTGAAAAAAAATATTTTCGATCATCTCTTTTTCGTACCATGCGAAATAACTTTTTTCCAAGCATATTTTTGGTCATCAGAGGTTGGATTTTCGTATTCAGTGGTCGAAATACACCTAGAAACTCACCCATCAAAGTCCGATCTTGATTCTGAAAAAAAATATTTTCGATCATCTCTTTTTCGTACCATGCGAAATAACTTTTTTCCAAGCATATTTTCGGTCATCAGAGGTTGGATTTTCGGATTCAGGGGGTCGAAATACACCTAGAAACTCACCCATTAAAGTCCGATTTTGATTCTGAAAAAAAATATTTTCGATCATCTCTTTTTCGTACCATGCGAAATAACTTCTTTCCAGGTGTATTTTCGTGTAACAAAGGTTGGATTTTTGGATTCAGCGGGTCAAAATACACCTATAAACCCACCCTTCAAAGTTCGATTTCGATTCTGGAGACAGATATTTTCGATCATCTCTTTTTCGTACCATGCGAAATAACTTTTTTCCAAGCATATTTTTGGTCATAAGAGGTCGGATTTTTGGATTCAGCGGGTCGAAATACCCCTAGAAACTCACCCATTAAAGTCCGATCTCGATTCTGAAAAAAAATATTTTCGATCATCTCTTTTTCGTTCCATGCAAAATAACTTCTTTCCAGGTGTATTTTCGTGTAACAAAGGTTGGATTTTCGGATTCAGCGGGTCGAAATACACCTAGAAACTCACCCATCAAAGTCCGATCTTGATTCTGAAAAAAAATATTTTCGATCATCTCTTTTTCGTACCATGCGAAATAACTTCTTTCCAGGTGTATTTTCGTGTAACAAAGGTTGGATTTTTGGATTCAGCGGGTCAAAATACACCTATAAACCCACCCTTCAAAGTTCGATTTCGATTCTGGAGACAGATATTTTCGATCATCTCATTTATGTACCATGCGAAATAACTTTTTTCCAAGCATATTTTTGGTCATAAGAGGTCGGATTTTTGGATTCAGCGGGTCGAAATACACCTAGAAACTCACCCATCAAAGTCCGATTTTGATTCTGAAAAAAAATATTTTCGATCATCTCTTTTTCGTACCATGCGAAATAACTTTTTTCCAAGCATATTTTTGGTCATCAGAGGTTGGATTTTCGGATTCAGGGGGTCGAAATACACCTAGAAACTCACCCATCAAAGTCCGATCTTGATTCTGAAAAAAAATATTTTCGATCATCTCTTTTTCGTACCATGCGAAATAACTTTTTTCCAAGCATATTTTTGGTCACCAGAGGTTGGATTTTCGGATTCAGGGGGTCGAAATACACCTAGAAACTCACCCATCAAAGTCCGATCTTGATTCTGAAAAAAAATATTTCCGATCATCTCTTTTTCGTACCATGCGAAATAACTTTTTTCCAAGCATATTTTCGGTCATCAGAAGTTGGATTTTCGGATTCAGGGGGTCAAAATACACCTAGAAACTCACCCATTAAAGTCCGATTTTGATTCTGAAAAAAAATATTTTCGATCATCTCTTTTTCGTACCATGCGAAATAACTTCTTTCCAGGTGTATTTTCGTGTAACAAAGGTTGGATTTTTGGATTCAGCGGGTCAAAATACACCTATAAACCCACCCTTCAAAGTTCGATTTCGATTCTGGAGACAGATATTTTCGATCATCTCTTTTTCGTAACATGCGAAATAACTTTTTTCCAAGCATATTTTTGGTCATAAGAGGTCGGATTTTTGGATTCAGCGGGTCGAAATACACCTAGAAACTCACCCATCAAAGTCCGATTTTGATTCTGAAAAAAAATATTTTCGATCATCTCTTTTTCGTACCATGCGAAATAACTTTTTTCCAAGCATATTTTTGGTCATCAGAGGTTGGATTTTCGTATTCAGGGGGTCGAAATACACCTAGAAACTCACCCATCAAAGTCCGATCTTGATTCTGAAAAAAAATATTTTCGATCATCTCTTTTTCGTACCATGCGAAATAACTTTTTTCCAAGCATATTTTCGGTCATCAGAGGTTGGATTTTCGGATTCATGGGGTCGAAATACACCTAGAAACTCACCCATTAAAGTCCGATTTTGATTCTGAAAAAAATATTTTCGATCATCTCTTTTTCGTACCATGCGAAATAACTTCTTTCCAGGTGTATTTTCGTGTAACAAAGGTTGGATTTTTGGATTCAGCGGGTCAAAATACACCTATAAACCCACCCTTCAAAGTTCGATTTCGATTCTGGAGACAGATATTTTCGATCATCTCTTTTTCGTACCATGCGAAATAACTTTTTTCCAAGCATATTTTTGGTCATCAAAGGTTGGATTTTCGCATCCAGCGGGTCGAAATACACCTAGAAACTCACCCATCAAAGTCCGATTTTGATTCTGAATAAAAATATTTTCGATCATCTCTTTTTCGTACCATGCGAAATAACTTTTTTCCAAGCATATTTTTGGTCATAAGAGGTCGGATTTTTGGATTCAGCGGGTCGAAATACCCCTAGAAACTCACCCATTAAAGTCCGATCTCGATTCTGAAAAAAAATATTTTCGATCATCTCTTTTTCGTTCCATGCGAAATAACTTCTTTCCAGGTGTATTTTTGTGTAACAAAGGTTGGATTTTCGGATTCAGCGGGTCGAAATACACCTAGAAACTCACCCATCAAAGTCCGATCTTGATTCTGAAAAAAAATATTTTCGATCATCTCTTTTTCGTACCATGCGAAATAACTTCTTTCCAGGTGTATTTTCGTGTAACAAAGGTTGGATTTTTGGATTCAGCGGGTCAAAATACACCTATAAACCCACCCTTCAAAGTTCGATTTCGATTCTGGAGACAGATATTTTCGATCATCTCATTTATGTACCATGCGAAATAACTTTTTTCCAAGCATATTTTTGGTCATAAGAGGTCGGATTTTTGGATTCAGCGGGTCGAAATACACCTAGAAACTCACCCATCAAAGTCCGATTTTGATTCTGAAAAAAAATATTTTCGATCATCTCTTTTTCGTACCATGCGAAATAACTTTTTTCCAAGCATATTTTTGGTCATCAGAGGTTGGATTTTCGGATTCAGGGGGTCGAAATACACCTAGAAACTCACCCATCAAAGTCCGATCTTGATTTTGAAAAAAAATATTTTCGAACATCTCTTTTTCGTACCATGCGAAATAACTTTTTTCCAAGCATATTTTTGGTCACCAGAGGTTGGATTTTCGGATTCAGGGGGTCGAAATACACCTAGAAACTCACCCATCAAAGTCCGATCTTGATTCTGAAAAAAAATATTTCCGATCATCTCTTTTTCGTACCATGCGAAATAACTTTTTTCCAAGCATATTTTCGGTCATCAGAAGTTGGATTTTCGGATTCAGGGGGTCAAAATACACCTTGAAACTCACCCATTAAAGTCCGATTTTGATTCTGAAAAAAAATATTTTCGATCATCTCTTTTTCGTACCATGCGAAATAACTTCTTTCCAGGTGTATTTTCGTGTAACAAAGGTTGGATTTTTGGATTCAGCGGGTCAAAATACACCTATAAACCCACCCTTCAAAGTTCGATTTCGATTCTGGAGACAGATATTTTCGATCATCTCTTTTTCGTACCATGCGAAATAACTTTTTTCCAAGCATATTTTTGGTCATCAAAGGTTGGATTTTCGCATCCAGCGGGTCGAAATACACCTAGAAACTCACCCATTAAAGTCCGATTTTGATTCTGAATAAAAATATTTTCGATCATCTCTTTTTCGTACCATGCGAAATAACTTTTTTCCAAGCATATTTTTGGTCATCAGAGGTTGGATTTTCGGATTCAGGGGGTCGAAATAAACCCAGAAACTCGCCCATTAAAGTCCGATTTTGATTCTGAAAAAAAATATTTTCGATCATCTCTTTTTCGTTCCATGCGAAATAACTTCTTTCCAGGTGTATTTTCGTGTAACAAAGGTTGGATTTTTGGATTCAGCGGGTCAAAATACACCTATAAACCCACCCTTCAAAGTTCGATTTCGATTCTGGAGACAGATATTTTCGATCATCTCATTTTCGTACCATGCGAAATAACTTTTTTCCAAGCATATTTTTGGTCATAAGAGGTCGGATTTTTGGATTCAGCGGGTCGAAATACACCTAGAAACTCACCCATCAAAGTCCGATTTTGATTCTGAAAAAAAATATTTTCGATCATCTCTTTTTCGTACCATGCGAAATAATTTTTTTCCAAGCATATTTTTGGTCATCAGAGGTCGGATTTTCGGATTCAGGGGGTCGAAATACACCTAGAAACTCACCCATCAAAGTCCGATCTTGATTCTGAAAAAAAATATTTTCGATCATCTCTTTTTCGTACCATGCGAAATAACTTTTTTCCAAGCACATTTTCGGTCATCAGAGGTTGGATTTTCGGATTCAGGGGGTCGAAATACACCTAGAAACTCACCCATTAAAGTCCGATTTTGATTCTGAAAAAAAATATTTTCGATCATCTCTTTTTCGTACCATGCGAAATAACTTCTTTCCAGGTGTATTTTCGTGTGACAAAGGTTGGATTTTTGGATTCAGCGGGTCAAAATACACCTATAAACCCACCCTTCAAAGTTCGATTTCGATTCTGGAGACAGATATTTTCGATCATCTCTTTTTCGTACCATGCGAAATAACTTTTTTCCAAGCATATTTTTGGTCATCAAAGGTTGGATTTTCGCATCCAGCGGGTCGAAATACACCTAGAAACTCACCCATCAAAGTCCGATTTTGATTCTGAATAAAAATATTTTCGATCATCTCTTTTTCGTACCATGCGAAATAACTTTTTTCCAAGCATATTTTTGGTCATCAGAGGTTGGATTTTCGGATTCAGGGGGTCGAAATAAACCCAGAAACTCGCCCATTAAAGTCCGATTTTGATTCTGAAAAAAAATATTTTCGATCATCTCTTTTTCGTTCCATGCGAAATAACTTCTTTCCAGGTGTATTTTCGTGTAACGAAGGTTGGATTTTTGGATTCAGCGGGTCAAAATACACCTATAAACCCACCCTTCAAAGTTCGATTTCGATTCTGGAGACAGATATTTTCGATCATCTCATTTTCGTACCATGCGAAATAACTTTTTTCCAAGCATATTTTTGGTCATAAGAGGTCGGATTTTTGGATTCAGCGGGTCGAAATACACCTAGAAACTCACCCATCAAAGTCCGATTTTGATTCTGAAAAAAAATATTTTCGATCATCTCTTTTTCGTACCATGCGAAATAACTTTTTTCCAAGCATATTTTTGGTCATCAGAGGTTGGATTTTCGGATTCAGGGGGTCGAAATACACCTAGAAACTCACCCATCAAAGTCCGATCTTGATTCTGAAAAAAAATATTTTCGATCATCTCTTTTTCGTACCATGCGAAATAACTTTTTTCCAAGCATATTTTTGGTCACCAGAGGTTGGATTTTCGGATTCAGGGGGTCGAAATACACCTAGAAACTCACCCATCAAAGTCCGATCTTGATTCTGAAAAAAAATATTTCCGATCATCTCTTTTTCGTACCATGCGAAATAACTTTTTTCCAAGCATATTTTCGGTCATCAGAAGTTGGATTTTCGGATTCAGGGGGTCAAAATACACCTAGAAACTCACCCATTAAAGTCCGATTTTGATTCTGAAAAAAAATATTTTCGATCATCTCTTTTTCGTACCATGCGAAATAACTTCTTTCCAGGTGTATTTTCGTGTAACGAAGGTTGGATTTTTGGATTCAGCGGGTCAAAATACACCTATAAACCCACCCGTCAAAGTTCGATTTCGATTCTGGAGACAGATATTTTCGATCATCTCTTTTTCGTACCATGCGAAATAACTTTTTTCCAAGCATATTTTTGGTCATCAAAGGTTGGATTTTCGCATCCAGCGGGTCGAAATACACCTAGAAACTCACCCATCAAAGTCCGATTTTGATTCTGAATAAAAATATTTTCGATCATCTCTTTTTCGTACCATGCGGAATAACTTTTTTCCAAGCATATTTTTGGTCATCAGAGGTTGGATTTTCGGATTCAGGGGGTCGAAATAAACCCAGAAACTCGCCCATTAAAGTCCGATTTTGATTCTGAAAAAAAATATTTTCGATCATCTCTTTTTCGTTCCATGCGAAATAACTTCTTTCCAGGTGTATTTTCGTGTAACAAAGGTTGGATTTTTGGATTCAGCGGGTCAAAATACACCTATAAACCCACCCTTCAAAGTTCGATTTCGATTCTGGAGACAGATATTTTCGATCATCTCATTTTCGTACCATGCGAAATAACTTTTTTCCAAGCATATTTTTGGTCATAAGAGGTCGGATTTTTGGATTCAGCGGGTCGAAATACACCTAGAAACTCACCCATCAAAGTCCGATTTTGATTCTGAAAACAAATATTTTCGATCATCTCTTTTTCGTACCATGCGAAATAATTTTTTTCCAAGCATATTTTTGGTCATCAGAGGTCGGATTTTCGGATTCAGGGGGTCGAAATACACCTAGAAACTCACCCATCAAAGTCCGATCTTGATTCTGAAAAAAAATATTTTCGATCATCTCTTTTTCGTACCATGCGAAATAACTTTTTTCCAAGCACATTTTCGGTCATCAGAGGTTGGATTTTCGGATTCAGGGGGTCGAAATACACCTAGAAACTCACCCATTAAAGTCCGATTTTGATTCTGAAAAAAAATATTTTCGATCATCTCTTTTTCGTACCATGCGAAATAACTTCTTTCCAGGTAAATTTTCGTGTAACAAAGGTTGGTTTTTTGGATTCAGCGGGTCAAAATACACCTATAAACCCACCCTTCAAAGTTCGATTTCGATTCTGGAGACAGATATTTTCGATCATCTCTTTTTCGTACCATGCGAAATAACTTTTTTCCAAGCATATTTTTGGTCATCAAAGGTTGGATTTTCGCATCCAGCAGGTCGAAATACACCTAGAAACTCACCCATCAAAGTCCGATTCTGATTCTGAATAAAAATATTTTCGATCATCTCTTTTTCGTACCATGCGAAATAATTTTTTTCCAAGCATATTTCTGGTCATACGAGGTCGGATTTTAGGATTCAGCGGGTCGAAATACCCCTAGAGACTCACCCATTAAAGTCCGATCTCAATTCTGAAAAAAAATATTTTCGATCATCTCTTGTTCGTACCATGCGAAATAACTTCTTTCCAGGTGTATTTTCGCTCAACAAAGGTTGGATTTTTGGATTCAGCGGGTCAAAATACACCTATAAACCCACCCATCAAAGTTCGATTCCGATTCTGGAGACAGATATTTTCGATCATCTCTTTTTCGTACCATGCGAAATAACTTTTTTCCAAGCATATTTTTGGTCATCAGAGGTTGGATTTTCGGATTCAGGGGGTCGAAATACACCTAGAAACTCACCCATCAAAGTCCGATCTTGATTCTGAAAAAAAATATTTTCGATCATCTCTTTTTCGTACCATGCGAAATAACTTTTTTCCAAGCATATTTTCGGTCATCAGAGGTTGGATTTTCGGATTCAGGGGGTCAAAATACACCTAGAAACTCACCCATTAAAGTCCGATTTTGATTCTGAAAAAAAATATTTTCGATCATCTCTTTTTCGTACCATGCGAAATAACTTCTTTCCAGGTGTATTTTCGTGTAACAAAGGTTGGATTTTTGGATTCAGCGGGTCAAAATACACCTATAAACCCACCCTTCAAAGTTCGATTTCGATTCTGGAGACAGATATTTTCGATCATCTCTTTTTCGTACCATGCGAAATAACTTTTTTCCAAGCATATTTTTGGTCATCAAAGGTCGGATTTTCGCATCCAGCGGGTCGAAATACACCTAGAAACTCACCCATCAAAGTCCGATTTTGATTCTGAATAAAAATATTTTCGATCATCTCTTTTTCGTACCATGCGAAATAACTTTTTTCCAAGCATATTTTTGGTCATAAGAGGTCGGATTTTTGGATTCAGCGGGTCGAAATACCCCTAGAAACTCACCCATTAAAGTCCGATCTCGATTCTGAAAAAAAATATTTTCGATCATCTCTTTTTCGTACCATGCGGAATAACTTCTTTCCAGGTGTATTTTCGTTTAACAAAGGTGTGATTTTTGGATTCAGCGGGTCAAAATACACCTATAAACCCACCCATCAAAGTTCGATTCCGATTCTGGAGACAGATATTTTCGATCATCTCTTTTTCGTACCATGCGAAATAACTACATTCCAGGTGTATTTTCGTGTAACAAAGGTTGGATTTTTGGATTCAGCGGGTCAAAATACACCTATAAACCCACCCTTCAAAGTTCGATTTCGATTCTGGAGACAGATATTTTCGATCATCTCATTTTCGTACCATGCGAAATAACTTTTTTCCAAGCATATTTTTGGTCATAAGAGGTCGGATTTTTGGATTCAGCGGGTCGAAATACACCTAGAAACTCACCCATCAAAGTCCGATTTTGATTCTGAAAAAAAATATTTTCGATCATCTCTTTTTCGTACCATGCGAAATAACTTTTTTCCAAGCATATTTTTGGTCATCAGAGGTTGGATTTTCGAATTCAGGGGGTCGAAATACACCTAGAAACTCACCCATCAAAGTCCGATCTTGATTCTGAAAAAAAATATTTTCGATCATCTCTTTTTCGTACCATGCGAAATAACTTTTTTCCAAGCATATTTTCGGTCATCAGAGGTTGGATTTTCGGATTCAGGGGGTCGAAATACACCTAGAAACTCACCCATTAAAGTCCGATTTTGATTCTGAAAAAAAATATTTTCGATCATCTCTTTTTCGTACCATGCGAAATAACTTCTTTCCAGGTGTATTTTCGTGTAACAAAGGTTGGATTTTTGGATTCAGCGGGTCAAAATACACCTATAAACCCACCCTTCAAAGTTCGATTTCGATTCTGGAGACAGATATTTTCGATCATCTCTTTTTCGTACCATGCGAAATAACTTTTTTCCAAGCATATTTTTGGTCATCAAAGGTTGAATTTTCGCATCCAGCGGGTCGAAATACACCTAGAAACTCACCCATCAAAGTCCGATTTTGATTCTGAATAAAAATATTTTCGATCATCTCTTTTTCGTACCATGCGAAATAACTTTTTTCCAAGCATATTTTTGGTCATAAGAGGTCGGATTTTTGGATTCAGCGGGTCGAAATACCCCTAGAAACTCACCCATTAAAGTCCGATCTCGATTCTGAAAAAAAATATTTTCGATCATCTCTTTTTCGTTCCATGCGAAATAACTTCTTTCCAGGTGTATTTTCGTGTAACAAAGGTTGGATTTTCGGATTCAGCGGGTCGAAATACACCTAGAAACTCACCCATCAAATTCCGATCTTGATTCTGAAAAAAAATATTTTCGATCATCTCTTTTTCGTACCATGCGAAATAACTTCTTTCCAGGTGTATTTTCGTGTAACAAAGGTTGGATTTTTGGATTCAGCGGGTCAAAATACACCTATAAACCCACCCTTCAAAGTTCGATTTCGATTCTGGAGACAGATATTTTCGATCATCTCATTTTTGTACCATGCGAAATAACTTTTTTCCAAGCATATTTTTGGTCATAAGAGGTCGGATTTTTGGATTCAGCGGGTCGAAATACACCTAGAAACTCACCCATCAAAGTCCGATTTTGATTCTGAAAAAAAATATTTTCGATCATCTCTTTTTCGTACCATGCGAAATAACTTTTTTCCAAGCATATTTTTGGTCATCAGAGGTTGGATTTTCGGATTCAGGGGGTCGAAATACACCTAGAAACTCACTCATCAAAGTCCGATCTTGATTCTGAAAAAAAATATTTTCGATCATCTCTTTTTCGTACCATGCGAAATAACTTTTTTCCAAGCATATTTTCGGTCATCAGAAGTTGGATTTTCGGATTCAGGGGGTCAAAATACACCTAGAAACTCACCCATTAAAGTCCGATTTTGATTCTGAAAAAAAATATTTTCGATCATCTCTTTTTCGTACCATGCGAAATAACTTCTTTCCAGGTGTATTTTCGTGTAACAAAGGTTGGATTCTTGGATTCAGCGGGTCAAAATACACCTATAAACCCACCCTTCAAAGTTCGATTTCGATTCTGGAGACAGATATTTTCGATCATCTCTTTTTCGTACCATGCGAAATAACTTTTTTCCAAGCATATTTTTGGTCATCAAAGGTTGGATTTTCGCATCCAGCGGGTCGAAATACACCTAGAAACTCACCCATCAAAGTCCGATTTTGATTCTGAATAAAAATATTTTCGATCATCTCTTTTTCGTACCATGCGAAATAACTTTTTTCCAAGCATATTTTTGGTCATCAGAGGTTGGATTTTCGGATTCAGGGGGTCGAAATAAACCCAGAAACTCGCCCATTAAAGTCCGATTTTGATTCTGAAAAAAAATATTTTCGATCATCTCTTTTTCGTTCCATGCGAAATAACTTCTTTCCAGGTGTATTTTCGTGTAACAAAGGTTGGATTTTTGGATTCAGCGGGTCAAAATACACCTATAAACCCACCCTTCAAAGTTCGATTTCGATTCTGGAGACAGATATTTTCGATCATCTCATTTTCGTACCATGCGAAATAACTTTTTTCCAAGCATATTTTTGGTCATAAGAGGTCGGATTTTTGGATTCAGCGGGTCGAAATACACCTAGAAACTCACCCATCAAAGTCCGATTTTGATTCTGAAAAAAAATATTTTCGATCATCTCTTTTTCGTACCATGCGAAATAATTTTTTTCCAAGCATATTTTTGGTCATCAGAGGTCGGATTTTCGGATTCAGGGGGTCGAAATACACCTAGAAACTCACCCATCAAAGTCCGATCTTGATTCTGAAAAAAAATATTTTCGATCATCTCTTTTTCGTACCATGCGAAATAACTTTTTTCCAAGCACATTTTCGGTCATCAGAGGTTGGATTTTCGGATTCAGGGGGTCGAAATACACCTAGAAACTCACCCATTAAAGTCCGATTTTGATTCTGAAAAAAAATATTTTCGATCATCTCTTTTTCGTACCATGCGAAATAACTTCTTTCCAGGTGTATTTTCGTGTAACAAAGGTTGGATTTTTGGATTCAGCGGGTCAAAATACACCTATAAACCCACCCTTCAAAGTTCGATTTCGATTCTGGAGACAGATATTTTCGATCATCTCTTTTTCGTACCATGCGAAATAACTTTTTTCCAAGCATATTTTTGGTCATCAAAGGTTGGATTTTCGCATCCAGCAGGTCGAAATACACCTAGAAACTCACCCATCAAAGTCCGATTCTGATTCTGAATAAAAATATTTTCGATCATCTCTTTTTCGTACCATGCGAAATAATTTTTTTCCAAGCATATTTCTGGTCATACGAGGTCGGATTTTAGGATTCAGCGGGTCGAAATACCCCTAGAGACTCACCCATTAAAGTCCGATCTCAATTCTGAAAAAAAATATTTTCGATCATCTCTTGTTCGTACCATGCGAAATAACTTCTTTCCAGGTGTATTTTCGCTCAACAAAGGTTGGATTTTTGGATTCAGCGGGTCAAAATACACCTATAAACCCACCCATCAAAGTTCGATTCCGATTCTGGAGACAGATATTTTCGATCATCTCTTTTTCGTACCATGCGAAATAACTTTTTTCCAAGCATATTTTTGCTCAACAAAGTTTGGATTTTCGGATTCAGCGGGTCGAAATACACCTAGAAACTCACCCATCAAAGTCCGATCTTGATTCTGAAAAAAAATATTTTCGATCATCTCTTTTTCGTACCATGCGAAATAACTTTTTTCCAAGCATATTTTCGGTCATCAGAGGTTGGATTTTCGGATTCAGGGGGTCGAAATACACCTAGAAACTCACCCATCAAAGTCCGATCTTGATTCTGAAAAAAAATATTTTCGATCATCTCTTTTTCGTACCATGCGAAATAACTTTTTTCCAAGCATATTTTCGGTCATCAGAGGTTGGATTTTCGGATTCAGGGGGTCAAAATACACCTAGAAACTCACCCATTAAAGTCCGATTTTGATTCTGAAAAAAAATATTTTCGATCATCTCTTTTTCGTACCATGCGAAATAACTTCTTTCCAGGTGTATTTTCGTGTAACAAAGGTTGGATTTTTGGATTCAGCGGGTCAAAATACACCTATAAACCCACCCTTCAAAGTTCGATTTCGATTCTGGAGACAGATATTTTCGATCATCTCTTTTTCGTACCATGCGAAATAACTTTTTTCCAAGCATATTTTTGGTCATCAAAGGTCGGATTTTCGCATCCAGCGGGTCGAAATACACCTAGAAACTCACCCATCAAAGTCCGATTTTGATTCTGAATAAAAATATTTTCGATCATCTCATTTTCGTACCATGCGAAATAACTTTTTTCCAAGCATATTTTTGGTCATAAGAGGTCGGATTTTTGGATTCAGCGGGTCGAAATACCCCTAGAAACTCACCCATTAAAGTCCGATCTCGATTCTGAAAAAAAATATTTTCGATCATCTCTTTTTCGTACCATGCGGAATAACTTCTTTCCAGGTGTATTTTCGTTTAACAAAGGTGTGATTTTTGGATTCAGCGGGTCAAAATACACCTATAAACCCACCCATCAAAGTTCGATTCCGATTCTGGAGACAGATATTTTCGATCATCTCTTTTTCGTACCATGCGAAATAACTACATTCCAGGTGTATTTTCGTGTAACAAAGGTTGGATTTTTGGATTCAGCGGGTCAAAATACACCTATAAACCCACCCTTCAAAGTTCGATTTCGATTCTGGAGACAGATATTTTCGATCATCTCATTTTCGTACCATGCGAAATAACTTTTTTCCAAGCATATTTTTGGTCATAAGAGGTCAGATTTTTGGATTCAGCGGGTCGAAATACACCTAGAAACTCACCCATCAAAGTCCGATTTTGATTCTGAAAAAAAATATTTTCGATCATCTCTTTTTCGTACCATGCGAAATAACTTTTTTCCAAGCATATTTTTGGTCATCAGAGGTTGGATTTTCGTATTCAGGGGGTCGAAATACACCTAGAAACTCACCCATCAAAGTCCGATCTTGATTCTGAAAAAAAATATTTTCGATCATCTCTTTTTCGTACCATGCGAAATAACTTTTTTCCAAGCATATTTTCGGTCATCAGAGGTTGGATTTTCGGATTCAGGGGGTCGAAATACACCTAGAAACTCACCCATTAAAGTCCGATTTTGATTCTGAAAAAAAATATTTTCGATCATCTCTTTTTCGTACCATGCGAAATAACTTCTTTCCAGGTGTATTTTCGTGTAACAAAGGTTGGATTTTTGGATTCAGCGGGTCAAAATACACCTATAAACCCACCCTTCAAAGTTCGATTTCGATTCTGGAGACAGATATTTTCGATCATCTCTTTTTCGTACCATGCGAAATAACTTTTTTCCAAGCATATTTTTGGTCATCAAAGGTTGGATTTTCGCATCCAGCGGGTCGAAATACACCTAGAAACTCACCCATCAAAGTCCGATTTTGATTCTGAATAAAAATATTTTCGATCATCTCTTTTTCGTACCATGCGAAATAACTTTTTTCCAAGCATATTTTTGGTCATAAGAGGTCGGATTTTTGGATTCAGCGGGTCGAAATACCCCTAGAAACTCACCCATTAAAGTCCGATCTCGATTCTGAAAAAAAATATTTTCGATCATCTCTTTTTCGTTCCATGCGAAATAACTTCTTTCCAGGTGTATTTTCGTGTAACAAAGGTTGGATTTTCGGATTCAGCGGGTCGAAATACACCTAGAAACTCACCCATCAAATTCCGATCTTGATTCTGAAAAAAAATATTTTCGATCATCTCTTTTTCGTACCATGCGAAATAACTTCTTTCCAGGTGTATTTTCGTGTAACAAAGGTTGGATTTTTGGATTCAGCGGGTCAAAATACACCTATAAACCCACCCTTCAAAGTTCGATTTCGATTCTGGAGACAGATATTTTCGATCATCTCATTTTTGTACCATGCGAAATAACTTTTTTCCAAGCATATTTTTGGTCATAAGAGGTCGGATTTTTGGATTCAGCGGGTCGAAATACACCTAGAAACTCACCCATCAAAGTCCGATTTTGATTCTGAAAAAAAATATTTTCGATCATCTCTTTTTCGTACCATGCGAAATAACTTTTTTCCAAGCATATTTTTGGTCATCAGAGGTTGGATTTTCGGATTCAGGGGGTCGAAATACACCTAGAAACTCACTCATCAAAGTCCGATCTTGATTCTGAAAAAAAATATTTTCGATCATCTCTTTTTCGTACCATGCGAAATAACTTTTTTCCAAGCATATTTTTGGTCACCAGAGGTTGGATTTTCGGATTCAGGGGGTCGAAATACACCTAGAAACTCACCCATCAAAGTCCGATCTTGATTCTGAAAAAAAATATTTCCGATCATCTCTTTTTCGTACCATGCGAAATAACTTTTTTCCAAGCATATTTTCGGTCATCAGAAGTTGGATTTTCGGATTCAGGGGGTCAAAATACACCTAGAAACTCACCCATTAAAGTCCGATTTTGATTCTGAAAAAAAATATTTTCGATCATCTCTTTTTCGTACCATGCGAAATAACTTCTTTCCAGGTGTATTTTCGTGTAACAAAGGTTGGATTCTTGGATTCAGCGGGTCAAAATACACCTATAAACCCACCCTTCAAAGTTCGATTTCGATTCTGGAGACAGATATTTTCGATCATCTCTTTTTCGTACCATGCGAAATAACTTTTTTCCAAGCATATTTTTGGTCATCAAAGGTTGGATTTTCGCATCCAGCGGGTCGAAATACACCTAGAAACTCACCCATCAAAGTCCGATTTTGATTCTGAATAAAAATATTTTCGATCATCTCTTTTTCGTACCATGCGAAATAACTTTTTTCCAAGCATATTTTTGGTCATCAGAGGTTGGATTTTCGGATTCAGGGGGTCGAAATAAACCCAGAAACTCGCCCATTAAAGTCCGATTTTGATTCTGAAAAAAAATATTTTCGATCATCTCTTTTTCGTTCCATGCGAAATAACTTCTTTCCAGGTGTATTTTCGTGTAACAAAGGTTGGATTTTTGGATTCAGCGGGTCAAAATACACCTATAAACCCACCCTTCAAAGTTCGATTTCGATTCTGGAGACAGATATTTTCGATCATCTCATTTTCGTACCATGCGAAATAACTTTTTTCCAAGCATATTTTTGGTCATAAGAGGTCGGATTTTTGGATTCAGCGGGTCGAAATACACCTAGAAACTCACCCATCAAAGTCCGATTTTGATTCTGAAAAAAAATATTTTCGATCATCTCTTTTTCGTACCATGCGAAATAATTTTTTTCCAAGCATATTTTTGGTCATCAGAGGTCGGATTTCCGGATTCAGGGGGTCGAAATACACCTAGAAACTCACCCATCAAAGTCCGATCTTGATTCTGAAAAAAAATATTTTCGATCATCTCTTTTTCGTACCATGCGAAATAACTTTTGTCCAAGCACATTTTCGGTCATCAGAGGTTGGATTTTCGGATTCAGGGGGTCGAAATACACCTAGAAACTCACCCATTAAAGTCCGATTTTGATTCTGAAAAAAAATATTTTCGATCATCTCTTTTTCGTACCATGCGAAATAACTTCTTTCCAGGTGTATTTTCGTGTAACAAAGGTTGGATTTTTGGATTCAGCGGGTCAAAATACACCTATAAACCCACCCTTCAAAGTTCGATTTCGATTCTGGAGACAGATATTTTCGATCATCTCTTTTTCGTACCATGCGAAATAACTTTTTTCCAAGCATATTTTTGGTCATCAAAGGTTGGATTTTCGCATCCAGCAGGTCGAAATACACCTAGAAACTCACCCATCAAAGTCCGATTCTGATTCTGAATAAAAATATTTTCGATCATCTCTTTTTCGTACCATGCGAAATAATTTTTTTCCAAGCATATTTCTGGTCATACGAGGTCGGATTTTAGGATTCAGCGGGTCGAAATACCCCTAGAGACTCACCCATTAAAGTCCGATCTCAATTCTGAAAAAAAATATTTTCGATCATCTCTTGTTCGTACCATGCGAAATAACTTCTTTCCAGGTGTATTTTCGCTCAACAAAGGTTGGATTTTTGGATTCAGCGGGTCAAAATACACCTATAAACCCACCCATCAAAGTTCGATTCCGATTCTGGAGACAGATATTTTCGATCATCTCTTTTTCGTACCATGCGAAATAACTTTTTTCCAAGCATATTTTTGCTCAACAAAGTTTGGATTTTCGGATTCAGCGGGTCGAAATACACCTAGAAACTCACCCATCAAAGTCCGATCTTGATTCTGAAAAAAAATATTTTCGATCATCTCTTTTTCGTACCATGCGAAATAACTTTTTTCCAAGCATATTTTCGGTCATCAGAGGTTGGATTTTCGGATTCAGGGGGTCGAAATACACCTAGAAACTCACCCATCAAAGTCCGATCTTGATTCTGAAAAAAAATATTTTCGATCATCTCTTTTTCGTACCATGCGAAATAACTTTTTTCCAAGCATATTTTCGGTCATCAGAGGTTGGATTTTCGGATTCAGGGGGTCAAAATACACCTAGAAACTCACCCATTAAAGTCCGATTTTGATTCTGAAAAAAAATATTTTCGATCATCTCTTTTTCGTACCATGCGAAATAACTTCTTTCCAGGTGTATTTTCGTGTAACAAAGGTTGGATTTTTGGATTCAGCGGGTCAAAATACACCTATAAACCCACCCTTCAAAGTTCGATTTCGATTCTGGAGACAGATATTTTCGATCATCTCTTTTTCGTACCATGCGAAATAACTTTTTTCCAAGCATATTTTTGGTCATCAAAGGTCGGATTTTCGCATCCAGCGGGTCGAAATACACCTAGAAACTCACCCATCAAAGTCCGATTTTGATTCTGAATAAAAATATTTTCGATCATCTCATTTTCGTACCATGCGAAATAACTTTTTTCCAAGCATATTTTTGGTCATAAGAGGTCGGATTTTTGGATTCAGCGGGTCGAAATACCCCTAGAAACTCACCCATTAAAGTCCGATCTCGATTCTGAAAAAAAATATTTTCGATCATCTCTTTTTCGTACCATGCGGAATAACTTCTTTCCAGGTGTATTTTCGTTTAACAAAGGTGTGATTTTTGGATTCAGCGGGTCAAAATACACCTATAAACCCACCCATCAAAGTTCGATTCCGATTCTGGAGACAGATATTTTCGATCATCTCTTTTTCGTACCATGCGAAATAACTACATTCCAGGTGTATTTTCGTGTAACAAAGGTTGGATTTTTGGATTCAGCGGGTCAAAATACACCTATAAACCCACCCTTCAAAGTTCGATTTCGATTCTGGAGACAGATATTTTCGATCATCTCATTTTCGTACCATGCGAAATAACTTTTTTCCAAGCATATTTTTGGTCATAAGAGGTCAGATTTTTGGATTCAGCGGGTCGAAATACACCTAGAAACTCACCCATCAAAGTCCGATTTTGATTCTGAAAAAAAATATTTTCGATCATCTCTTTTTCGTACCATGCGAAATAACTTTTTTCCAAGCATATTTTTGGTCATCAGAGGTTGGATTTTCGTATTCAGGGGGTCGAAATACACCTAGAAACTCACCCATCAAAGTCCGATCTTGATTCTGAAAAAAAATATTTTCGATCATCTCTTTTTCGTACCATGCGAAATAACTTTTTTCCAAGCATATTTTCGGTCATCAGAGGTTGGATTTTCGGATTCAGGGGGTCGAAATACACCTAGAAACTCACCCATTAAAGTCCGATTTTGATTCTGAAAAAAAATATTTTCGATCATCTCTTTTTCGTACCATGCGAAATAACTTCTTTCCAGGTGTATTTTCGTGTAACAAAGGTTGGATTTTTGGATTCAGCGGGTCAAAATACACCTATAAACCCACCCTTCAAAGTTCGATTTCGATTCTGGAGACAGATATTTTCGATCATCTCTTTTTCGTACCATGCGAAATAACTTTTTTCCAAGCATATTTTTGGTCATCAAAGGTTGGATTTTCGCATCCAGCGGGTCGAAATACACCTAGAAACTCACCCATCAAAGTCCGATTTTGATTCTGAATAAAAATATTTTCGATCATCTCTTTTTCGTTCCATGCGAAATAACTTCTTTCCAGGTGTATTTTCGTGTAACAAAGGTTGGATTTTCGGATTCAGCGGGTCGAAATACACCTAGAAACTCACCCATCAAATTCCGATCTTGATTCTGAAAAAAAATATTTTCGATCATCTCTTTTTCGTACCATGCGAAATAACTTCTTTCCAGGTGTATTTTCGTGTAACAAAGGTTGGATTTTTGGATTCAGCGGGTCAAAATACACCTATAAACCCACCCTTCAAAGTTCGATTTCGATTCTGGAGACAGATATTTTCGATCATCTCATTTTTGTACCATGCGAAATAACTTTTTTCCAAGCATATTTTTGGTCATAAGAGGTCGGATTTTTGGATTCAGCGGGTCGAAATACACCTAGAAACTCACCCATCAAAGTCCGATTTTGATTCTGAAAAAAAATATTTTCGATCATCTCTTTTTCGTACCATGCGAAATAACTTTTTTCCAAGCATATTTTTGGTCATCAGAGGTTGGATTTTCGGATTCAGGGGGTCGAAATACACCTAGAAACTCACTCATCAAAGTCCGATCTTGATTCTGAAAAAAAATATTTTCGATCATCTCTTTTTCGTACCATGCGAAATAACTTTTTTCCAAGCATATTTTTGGTCACCAGAGGTTGGATTTTCGGATTCAGGGGGTCGAAATACACCTAGAAACTCACCCATCAAAGTCCGATCTTGATTCTGAAAAAAAATATTTCCGATCATCTCTTTTTCGTACCATGCGAAATAACTTTTTTCCAAGCATATTTTCGGTCATCAGAAGTTGGATTTTCGGATTCAGGGGGTCAAAATACACCTAGAAACTCACCCATTAAAGTCCGATTTTGATTCTGAAAAAAAATATTTTCGATCATCTCTTTTTCGTACCATGCGAAATAACTTCTTTCCAGGTGTATTTTCGTGTAACAAAGGTTGGATTCTTGGATTCAGCGGGTCAAAATACACCTATAAACCCACCCTTCAAAGTTCGATTTCGATTCTGGAGACAGATATTTTCGATCATCTCTTTTTCGTACCATGCGAAATAACTTTTTTCCAAGCATATTTTTGGTCATCAAAGGTTGGATTTTCGCATCCAGCGGGTCGAAATACACCTAGAAACTCACCCATCAAAGTCCGATTTTGATTCTGAATAAAAATATTTTCGATCATCTCTTTTTCGTACCATGCGAAATAACTTTTTTCCAAGCATATTTTTGGTCATCAGAGGTTGGATTTTCGGATTCAGGGGGTCGAAATAAACCCAGAAACTCGCCCATTAAAGTCCGATTTTGATTCTGAAAAAAAATATTTTCGATCATCTCTTTTTCGTTCCATGCGAAATAACTTCTTTCCAGGTGTATTTTCGTGTAACAAAGGTTGGATTTTTGGATTCAGCGGGTCAAAATACACCTATAAACCCACCCTTCAAAGTTCGATTTCGATTCTGGAGACAGATATTTTCGATCATCTCATTTTCGTACCATGCGAAATAACTTTTTTCCAAGCATATTTTTGGTCATAAGAGGTCGGATTTTTGGATTCAGCGGGTCGAAATACACCTAGAAACTCACCCATCAAAGTCCGATTTTGATTCTGAAAAAAAATATTTTCGATCATCTCTTTTTCGTACCATGCGAAATAATTTTTTTCCAAGCATATTTTTGGTCATCAGAGGTCGGATTTCCGGATTCAGGGGGTCGAAATACACCTAGAAACTCACCCATCAAAGTCCGATCTTGATTCTGAAAAAAAATATTTTCGATCATCTCTTTTTCGTACCATGCGAAATAACTTTTGTCCAAGCACATTTTCGGTCATCAGAGGTTGGATTTTCGGATTCAGGGGGTCGAAATACACCTAGAAACTCACCCATTAAAGTCCGATTTTGATTCTGAAAAAAAATATTTTCGATCATCTCTTTTTCGTACCATGCGAAATAACTTCTTTCCAGGTGTATTTTCGTGTAACAAAGGTTGGATTTTTGGATTCAGCGGGTCAAAATACACCTATAAACCCACCCTTCAAAGTTCGATTTCGATTCTGGAGACAGATATTTTCGATCATCTCTTTTTCGTACCATGCGAAATAACTTTTTTCCAAGCATATTTTTGGTCATCAAAGGTTGGATTTTCGCATCCAGCAGGTCGAAATACACCTAGAAACTCACCCATCAAAGTCCGATTCTGATTCTGAATAAAAATATTTTCGATCATCTCTTTTTCGTACCATGCGAAATAATTTTTTTCCAAGCATATTTCTGGTCATACGAGGTCGGATTTTAGGATTCAGCGGGTCGAAATACCCCTAGAGACTCACCCATTAAAGTCCGATCTCAATTCTGAAAAAAAATATTTTCGATCATCTCTTGTTCGTACCATGCGAAATAACTTCTTTCCAGGTGTATTTTCGCTCAACAAAGGTTGGATTTTTGGATTCAGCGGGTCAAAATACACCTATAAACCCACCCATCAAAGTTCGATTCCGATTCTGGAGACAGATATTTTCGATCATCTCTTTTTCGTACCATGCGAAATAACTTTTTTCCAAGCATATTTTTGCTCAACAAAGTTTGGATTTTCGGATTCAGCGGGTCGAAATACACCTAGAAACTCACCCATCAAAGTCCGATCTTGATTCTGAAAAAAAATATTTTCGATCATCTCTTTTTCGTACCATGCGAAATAACTTTTTTCCAAGCATATTTTCGGTCATCAGAGGTTGGATTTTCGGATTCAGGGGGTCGAAATACACCTAGAAACTAACCCATCAAAGTCCGATCTTGATTCTGAAAAAAAATATTTTCGATCATCTCTTTTTCGTACCATGCGAAATAACTTTTTTCCAAGCATATTTTCGGTCATCAGAGGTTGGATTTTCGGATTCAGGGGGTCAAAATACACCTAGAAACTCACCCATTAAAGTCCGATTTTGATTCTGAAAAAAAATATTTTCGATCATCTCTTTTTCGTACCATGCGAAATAACTTCTTTCCAGGTGTATTTTCGTGTAACAAAGGTTGGATTTTTGGATTCAGCGGGTCAAAATACACCTATAAACCCACCCTTCAAAGTTCGATTTCGATTCTGGAGACAGATATTTTCGATCATCTCTTTTTCGTACCATGCGAAATAACTTTTTTCCAAGCATATTTTTGGTCATCAAAGGTCGGATTTTCGCATCCAGCGGGTCGAAATACACCTAGAAACTCACCCATCAAAGTCCGATTTTGATTCTGAATAAAAATATTTTCGATCATCTCATTTTCGTACCATGCGAAATAACTTTTTTCCAAGCATATTTTTGGTCATAAGAGGTCGGATTTTTGGATTCAGCGGGTCGAAATACCCCTAGAAACTCACCCATTAAAGTCCGATCTCGATTCTGAAAAAAAATATTTTCGATCATCTCTTTTTCGTACCATGCGGAATAACTTCTTTCCAGGTGTATTTTCGTTTAACAAAGGTGTGATTTTTGGATTCAGCGGGTCAAAATACACCTATAAACCCACCCATCAAAGTTCGATTCCGATTCTGGAGACAGATATTTTCGATCATCTCTTTTTCGTACCATGCGAAATAACTACATTCCAGGTGTATTTTCGTGTAACAAAGGTTGGATTTTTGGATTCAGCGGGTCAAAATACACCTATAAACCCACCCTTCAAAGTTCGATTTCGATTCTGGAGACAGATATTTTCGATCATCTCATTTTCGTACCATGCGAAATAACTTTTTTCCAAGCATATTTTTGGTCATAAGAGGTCAGATTTTTGGATTCAGCGGGTCGAAATACACCTAGAAACTCACCCATCAAAGTCCGATTTTGATTCTGAAAAAAAATATTTTCGATCATCTCTTTTTCGTACCATGCGAAATAACTTTTTTCCAAGCATATTTTTGGTCATCAGAGGTTGGATTTTCGTATTCAGGGGGTCGAAATACACCTAGAAACTCACCCATCAAAGTCCGATCTTGATTCTGAAAAAAAATATTTTCGATCATCTCTTTTTCGTACCATGCGAAATAACTTTTTTCCAAGCATATTTTCGGTCATCAGAGGTTGGATTTTCGGATTCAGGGGGTCGAAATACACCTAGAAACTCACCCATTAAAGTCCGATTTTGATTCTGAAAAAAAATATTTTCGATCATCTCTTTTTCGTACCATGCGAAATAACTTCTTTCCAGGTGTATTTTCGTGTAACAAAGGTTGGATTTTTGGATTCAGCGGGTCAAAATACACCTATAAACCCACCCTTCAAAGTTCGATTTCGATTCTGGAGACAGATATTTTCGATCATCTCTTTTTCGTACCATGCGAAATAACTTTTTTCCAAGCATATTTTCGGTCATCAGAAGTTGGATTTTCGGATTCAGGGGGTCAAAATACACCTAGAAACTCACCCATTAAAGTCCGATTTTGATTCTGAAAAAAAATATTTTCGATCATCTCTTTTTCGTACCATGCGAAATAACTTCTTTCCAGGTGTATTTTCGTGTAACAAAGGTTGGATTCTTGGATTCAGCGGGTCAAAATACACCTATAAACCCACCCTTCAAAGTTCGATTTCGATTCTGGAGACAGATATTTTCGATCATCTCTTTTTCGTACCATGCGAAATAACTTTTTCCAAGCATATTTTTGGTCATCAAAGGTTGGATTTTCGCATCCAGCGGGTCGAAATACACCTAGAAACTCACCCATCAAAGTCCGATTTTGATTCTGAATAAAAATATTTTCGATCATCTCTTTTTCGTACCATGCGAAATAACTTTTTTCCAAGCATATTTTTGGTCATCAGAGGTTGGATTTTCGGATTCAGGGGGTCGAAATAAACCCAGAAACTCGCCCATTAAAGTCCGATTTTGATTCTGAAAAAAATATTTTCGATCATCTCTTTTTCGTTCCATGCGAAATAACTTCTTTCCAGGTGTATTTTCGTGTAACAAAGGTTGGATTTTTGGATTCAGCGGGTCAAAATACACCTATAAACCCACCCTTCAAAGTTCGATTTCGATTCTGGAGACAGATATTTTCGATCATCTCATTTTCGTACCATGCGAAATAACTTTTTTCCAAGCATATTTTTGGTCATAAGAGGTCGGATTTTTGGATTCAGCGGGTCGAAATACACCTAGAAACTCACCCATCAAAGTTCGATTTCGATTCTGGAGACAGATATTTTCGATCATCTCTTTTTCGTACCATGCGAAATAATTTTTTTCCAAGCATATTTCTGGTCATACGAGGTCGGATTTTAGGATTCAGCGGGTCGAAATACCCCTAGAGACTCACCCATTAAAGTCCGATCTCAATTCTGAAAAAAAATATTTTCGATCATCTCTTGTTCGTACCATGCGAAATAACTTCTTTCCAGGTGTATTTTCGCTCAACAAAGGTTGGATTTTTGGATTCAGCGGGTCAAAATACACCTATAAACCCACCCATCAAAGTTCGATTCCGATTCTGGAGACAGATATTTTCGATCATCTCTTTTTCGTACCATGCGAAATAACTTTTTTCCAAGCATATTTTTGCTCAACAAAAATTGGATTTTCGGATTCAGCGGGTCGAAATACACCTAGAAACTCACCCATCAAAGTCCGATCTTGATTCTGAAAAAAAATATTTTCGATCATCTCTTTTTCGTACCATGCGAAATAACTTTTTTCCAAGCACATTTTTGGTCATCAGAGGTTGGATTTTCGGATTCAGGGGGTCGAAATACACCTAGAAACTCACCCATCAAAGTCCGATCTTGATTCTGAAAAAAAATATTTTCGATCATCTCTTTTTCGTACCATGCGAAATAACTTTTTTCCAAGCATATTTTCGGTCATCAGAGGTTGGATTTTCGGATTCAGGGGGTCAAAATACACCTAGAAACTCACCCATTAAAGTCCGATTTTGATTCTGAAAAAAAATATTTTCGATCATCTCTTTTTCGTACCATGCGAAATAACTTCTTTCCAGGTGTATTTTCGTGTAACAAAGGTTGGATTTTTGGATTCAGCGGGTCAAAATACACCTATAAACCCACCCTTCAAAGTTCGATTTCGATTCTGGAGACAGATATTTTCGATCATCTCTTTTTCGTACCATGCGAAATAACTTTTTTCCAAGCATATTTTTGGTCATCAAAGGTCGGATTTTCGCATCCAGCGGGTCGAAATACACCTAGAAACTCACCCATCAAAGTCCGATTTTGATTCTGAATAAAAATATTTTCGATCATCTCTTTTTCGTACCATGCGAAATAACTTTTTTCCAAGCATATTTTTGGTCATAAGAGGTCGGATTTTTGGATTCAGCGGGTCGAAATACCCCTAGAAACTCACCCATTAAAGTCCGATCTCGATTCTGAAAAAAAATATTTTCGATCATCTCTTTTTCGTACCATGCGGAATAACTTCTTTCCAGGTGTATTTTCGTTTAACAAAGGTGTGATTTTTGGATTCAGCGGGTCAAAATACACCTATAAACCCACCCATCAAAGTTCGATTCCGATTCTGGAGACAGATATTTTCGATCATCTCTTTTTCGTACCATGCGAAATAACTACATTCCAGGTGTATTTTCGTGTAACAAAGGTTGGATTTTTGGATTCAGCGGGTCAAAATACACCTATAAACCCACCCTTCAAGGTTCGATTTCGATTCTGGAGACAGATATTTTCGATCATCTCATTTTCGTACCATGCGAAATAACTTTTTTCCAAGCATATTTTTGGTCATAAGAGGTCGGATTTTTGGATTCAGCGGGTCGAAATACACCTAGAAACTCACCCATCAAAGTCCGATTTTGATTCTGAAAAAAAATATTTTCGATCATCTCTTTTTCGTACCATGCGAAATAACTTTTTTCCAAGCATATTTTCGGTCATCAGAGGTTGGATTTTCGGATTCAGGGGGTCGAAATACACCTATAAACCCACCCTTCAAAGTTCGATTTCGATTCTGGAGACAGATATTTTCGATCATCTCTTTTTCGTACCATGCGAAATAACTTTTTTCCAAGCATATTTTTGGTCATCAAAGGTTGGATTTTCGCATCCAGCGGGTCGAAATACACCTAGGAACTCACCCATCAAAGTCCGATTTTGATTCTGAATAAAAATATTTTCGATCATCTCTTTTTCGTACCATGCGAAATAACTTTTTTCCAAGCATATTTTTGGTCATAAGAGGTCGGATCTTTGGATTCAGCGGGTCGAAATACCCCTAGAAACTCACCCATTAAAGTCCGATCTCGATTCTGAAAAAAAATATTTTCGATCATCTCTTTTTCGTTCCATGCGAAATAACTTCTTTCCAGGTGTATTTTCGTGTAACAAAGGTTGGATTCTCGGATTCAGCGGGTCGAAATACACCTAGAAACTCACCCATCAAAGTCCGATCTTGATTCTGAAAAAAAATATTTTCGATCATCTCTTTTTCGTACCATGCGAAATAACTTCTTTCCAGGTGTATTTTCGTGTAACAAAGGTTGGATTTTTGGATTCAGCGGGTCAAAATACACCTATAAACCCACCCTTCAAAGTTCGATTTCGATTCTGGAGACAGATATTTTCGATCATCTCATTTTCGTACCATGCGAAATAACTTTTTTCCAAGCATATTTTTGGTCATAAGAGGTCGGATTTTTGGATTCAGCGGGTCGAAATACACCTAGAAACTCACCCATCAAAGTTCGATTTCGATTCTGGAGACAGATATTTTCGATCATCTCTTTTTCGTACCATGCGAAATAATTTTTTTCCAAGCATATTTCTGGTCATACGAGGTCGGATTTTAGGATTCAGCGGGTCGAAATACCCCTAGAGACTCACCCATTAAAGTCCGATCTCAATTCTGAAAAAAAATATTTTCGATCATCTCTTGTTCGTACCATGCGAAATAACTTCTTTCCAGGTGTATTTTCGCTCAACAAAGGTTGGATTTTTGGATTCAGCGGGTCAAAATACACCTATAAACCCACCCATCAAAGTTCGATTCCGATTCTGGAGACAGATATTTTCGATCATCTCTTTTTCGTACCATGCGAAATAACTTTTTTCCAAGCATATTTTTGCTCAACAAAAATTGGATTTTCGGATTCAGCGGGTCGAAATACACCTAGAAACTCACCCATCAAAGTCCGATCTTGATTCTGAAAAAAAATATTTTCGATCATCTCTTTTTCGTACCATGCGAAATAACTTTTTTCCAAGCACATTTTTGGTCATCAGAGGTTGGATTTTCGGATTCAGGGGGTCGAAATACACCTAGAAACTCACCCATCAAAGTCCGATCTTGATTCTGAAAAAAAATATTTTCGATCATCTCTTTTTCGTACCATGCGAAATAACTTTTTTCCAAGCATATTTTCGGTCATCAGAGGTTGGATTTTCGGATTCAGGGGGTCAAAATACACCTAGAAACTCACCCATTAAAGTCCGATTTTGATTCTGAAAAAAAATATTTTCGATCATCTCTTTTTCGTACCATGCGAAATAACTTCTTTCCAGGTGTATTTTCGTGTAACAAAGGTTGGATTTTTGGATTCAGCGGGTCAAAATACACCTATAAACCCACCCTTCAAAGTTCGATTTCGATTCTGGAGACAGATATTTTCGATCATCTCTTTTTCGTACCATGCGAAATAACTTTTTTCCAAGCATATTTTTGGTCATCAAAGGTCGGATTTTCGCATCCAGCGGGTCGAAATACACCTAGAAACTCACCCATCAAAGTCCGATTTTGATTCTGAATAAAAATATTTTCGATCATCTCTTTTTCGTACCATGCGAAATAACTTTTTTCCAAGCATATTTTTGGTCATAAGAGGTCGGATTTTTGGATTCAGCGGGTCGAAATACCCCTAGAAACTCACCCATTAAAGTCCGATCTCGATTCTGAAAAAAAATATTTTCGATCATCTCTTTTTCGTACCATGCGGAATAACTTCTTTCCAGGTGTATTTTCGTTTAACAAAGGTGTGATTTTTGGATTCAGCGGGTCAAAATACACCTATAAACCCACCCATCAAAGTTCGATTCCGATTCTGGAGACAGATATTTTCGATCATCTCTTTTTCGTACCATGCGAAATAACTACATTCCAGGTGTATTTTCGTGTAACAAAGGTTGGATTTTTGGATTCAGCGGGTCAAAATACACCTATAAACCCACCCTTCAAGGTTCGATTTCGATTCTGGAGACAGATATTTTCGATCATCTCATTTTCGTACCATGCGAAATAACTTTTTTCCAAGCATATTTTTGGTCATAAGAGGTCGGATTTTTGGATTCAGCGGGTCGAAATACACCTAGAAACTCACCCATCAAAGTCCGATTTTGATTCTGAAAAAAAATATTTTCGATCATCTCTTTTTCGTACCATGCGAAATAACTTTTTTCCAAGCATATTTTCGGTCATCAGAGGTTGGATTTTCGGATTCAGGGGGTCGAAATACACCTATAAACCCACCCTTCAAAGTTCGATTTCGATTCTGGAGACAGATATTTTCGATCATCTCTTTTTCGTACCATGCGAAATAACTTTTTTCCAAGCATATTTTTGGTCATCAAAGGTTGGATTTTCGCATCCAGCGGGTCGAAATACACCTAGGAACTCACCCATCAAAGTCCGATTTTGATTCTGAATAAAAATATTTTCGATCATCTCTTTTTCGTACCATGCGAAATAACTTTTTTCCAAGCATATTTTTGGTCATAAGAGGTCGGATCTTTGGATTCAGCGGGTCGAAATACCCCTAGAAACTCACCCATTAAAGTCCGATCTCGATTCTGAAAAAAAATATTTTCGATCATCTCTTTTTCGTTCCATGCGAAATAACTTCTTTCCAGGTGTATTTTCGTGTAACAAAGGTTGGATTCTCGGATTCAGCGGGTCGAAATACACCTAGAAACTCACCCATCAAAGTCCGATCTTGATTCTGAAAAAAAATATTTTCGATCATCTCTTTTTCGTACCATGCGAAATAACTTCTTTCCAGGTGTATTTTCGTGTAACAAAGGTTGGATTTTTGGATTCAGCGGGTCAAAATACACCTATAAACCCACCCTTCAAAGTTCGATTTCGATTCTGGAGACAGATATTTTCGATCATCTCATTTTTGTACCATGCGAAATAACTTTTTTCCAAGCATATTTTTGGTCATAAGAGGTCGGATTTTTGGATTCAGCGGGTCGAAATACACCTAGAAACTCACGCATCAAAGTCCGATTTTGATTCTGAAAATAAATATTTTCGATCATCTCTTTTTCGTACCATGCGAAATAACTTTTTTCCAAGCATATTTTTGGGCATCAGAGGTTGGATTTTCGGATTCAGGGGGTCGAAATACACCTAGAAACTCACCCATCAAAGTCCGATCTTGATTCTGAAAAAAAATATTTTCGATCATCTCTTTTTCGTACCATGCGAAATAACTTTTTTCCAAGCATATTTTTGGTCACCAGAGGTTGGATTTTCGGATTCAGGGGGTCGAAATACACCTAGAAACTCACCCATCAAAGTCCGATCTTGATTCTGAAAAAAAATATTTCCGATCATCTCTTTTTCGTACCATGCGAAATAACTTTTTTCCAAGCATATTTTCGGTCATCAGAAGTTGGATTTTCGGATTCAGGGGGTCAAAATACACCTAGAAACTCACCCATTAAAGTCCGATTTTGATTCTGAAAAAAAATATTTTCGATCATCTCTTTTTCGTACCATGCGAAATAACTTCTTTCCAGGTGTATTTTCGTGTAACAAAGGTTGGATTTTCGGATTCAGCGGGTCGAAATACACCTAGAAACTCACCCATCAAAGTCCGATCTTGATTCTGAAAAAAAATATTTTCGATCATCTCTTTTTCGTACCATGCGAAATAAATTCTTTCCAGGTGTATTTTCGTGTAACAAAGGTTGGATTTTTGGATTCAGCGGGTCAAAATACACCTATAAACCCACCCTTCAAAGTTCGATTTCGATTCTGGAGACAGATATTTTCGATCATCTCATTTTTGTACCATGCGAAATAACTTTTTTCCAAGCATATTTTTGGTCATCAAAGGTTGGATTTTCGCATCCAGCAGGTCGAAATACACCTAGAAACTCACCCATCAAAGTCCGATTCTGATTCTGAATAAAAATATTTTCGATCATCTCTTTTTCGTACCATGCGAAATAATTTTTTTCCAAGCATATTTCTGGTCATACGAGGTCGGATTTTAGGATTCAGCGGGTCGAAATACCCCTAGAGACTCACCCATTAAAGTCCGATCTCAATTCTGAAAAAAAATATTTTCGATCATCTCTTGTTCGTACCATGCGAAATAACTTCTTTCCAGGTGTATTTTCGCTCAACAAAGGTTGGATTTTTGGATTCAGCGGGTCAAAATACACCTATAAACCCACCCATCAAAGTTCGATTCCGATTCTGGAGACAGATATTTTCGATCATCTCTTTTTCGTACCATGCGAAATAACTTTTTTCCAAGCATATTTTTGCTCAACAAAGTTTGGATTTTCGGATTCAGCGGGTCGAAATACACCTAGAAACTCACCCATCAAAGTCCGATCTTGATTCTGAAAAAAAATATTTTCGATCATCTCTTTTTCGTACCATGCGAAATAACTTTTTTCCAAGCATATTTTCGGTCATCAGAGGTTGGATTTTCGGATTCAGGGGGTCGAAATACACCTAGAAACTAACCCATCAAAGTCCGATCTTGATTCTGAAAAAAAATATTTTCGATCATCTCTTTTTCGTACCATGCGAAATAACTTTTTTCCAAGCATATTTTCGGTCATCAGAGGTTGGATTTTCGGATTCAGGGGGTCAAAATACACCTAGAAACTCACCCATTAAAGTCCGATTTTGATTCTGAAAAAAAATATTTTCGATCATCTCTTTTTCGTACCATGCGAAATAACTTCTTTCCAGGTGTATTTTCGTGTAACAAAGGTTGGATTTTTGGATTCAGCGGGTCAAAATACACCTATAAACCCACCCTTCAAAGTTCGATTTCGATTCTGGAGACAGATATTTTCGATCATCTCTTTTTCGTACCATGCGAAATAACTTTTTTCCAAGCATATTTTTGGTCATCAAAGGTCGGATTTTCGCATCCAGCGGGTCGAAATACACCTAGAAACTCACCCATCAAAGTCCGATTTTGATTCTGAATAAAAATATTTTCGATCATCTCATTTTCGTACCATGCGAAATAACTTTTTTCCAAGCATATTTTTGGTCATAAGAGGTCGGATTTTTGGATTCAGCGGGTCGAAATACCCCTAGAAACTCACCCATTAAAGTCCGATCTCGATTCTGAAAAAAAATATTTTCGATCATCTCTTTTTCGTACCATGCGGAATAACTTCTTTCCAGGTGTATTTTCGTTTAACAAAGGTGTGATTTTTGGATTCAGCGGGTCAAAATACACCTATAAACCCACCCATCAAAGTTCGATTCCGATTCTGGAGACAGATATTTTCGATCATCTCTTTTTCGTACCATGCGAAATAACTACATTCCAGGTGTATTTTCGTGTAACAAAGGTTGGATTTTTGGATTCAGCGGGTCAAAATACACCTATAAACCCACCCTTCAAAGTTCGATTTCGATTCTGGAGACAGATATTTTCGATCATCTCATTTTCGTACCATGCGAAATAACTTTTTTCCAAGCATATTTTTGGTCATAAGAGGTCAGATTTTTGGATTCAGCGGGTCGAAATACACCTAGAAACTCACCCATCAAAGTCCGATTTTGATTCTGAAAAAAAATATTTTCGATCATCTCTTTTTCGTACCATGCGAAATAACTTTTTTCCAAGCATATTTTTGGTCATCAGAGGTTGGATTTTCGTATTCAGGGGGTCGAAATACACCTAGAAACTCACCCATCAAAGTCCGATCTTGATTCTGAAAAAAAATATTTTCGATCATCTCTTTTTCGTACCATGCGAAATAACTTTTTTCCAAGCATATTTTCGGTCATCAGAGGTTGGATTTTCGGATTCAGGGGGTCGAAATACACCTAGAAACTCACCCATTAAAGTCCGATTTTGATTCTGAAAAAAAATATTTTCGATCATCTCTTTTTCGTACCATGCGAAATAACTTCTTTCCAGGTGTATTTTCGTGTAACAAAGGTTGGATTTTTGGATTCAGCGGGTCAAAATACACCTATAAACCCACCCTTCAAAGTTCGATTTCGATTCTGGAGACAGATATTTTCGATCATCTCTTTTTCGTACCATGCGAAATAACTTTTTTCCAAGCATATTTTCGGTCATCAGAAGTTGGATTTTCGGATTCAGGGGGTCAAAATACACCTAGAAACTCACCCATTAAAGTCCGATTTTGATTCTGAAAAAAAATATTTTCGATCATCTCTTTTTCGTACCATGCGAAATAACTTCTTTCCAGGTGTATTTTCGTGTAACAAAGGTTGGATTCTTGGATTCAGCGGGTCAAAATACACCTATAAACCCACCCTTCAAAGTTCGATTTCGATTCTGGAGACAGATATTTTCGATCATCTCTTTTTCGTACCATGCGAAATAACTTTTTTCCAAGCATATTTTTGGTCATCAAAGGTTGGATTTTCGCATCCAGCGGGTCGAAATACACCTAGAAACTCACCCATCAAAGTCCGATTTTGATTCTGAATAAAAATATTTTCGATCATCTCTTTTTCGTACCATGCGAAATAACTTTTTTCCAAGCATATTTTTGGTCATCAGAGGTTGGATTTTCGGATTCAGGGGGTCGAAATAAACCCAGAAACTCGCCCATTAAAGTCCGATTTTGATTCTGAAAAAAAATATTTTCGATCATCTCTTTTTCGTTCCATGCGAAATAACTTCTTTCCAGGTGTATTTTCGTGTAACAAAGGTTGGATTTTTGGATTCAGCGGGTCAAAATACACCTATAAACCCACCCTTCAAAGTTCGATTTCGATTCTGGAGACAGATATTTTCGATCATCTCATTTTCGTACCATGCGAAATAACTTTTTTCCAAGCATATTTTTGGTCATAAGAGGTCGGATTTTTGGATTCAGCGGGTCGAAATACACCTAGAAACTCACCCATCAAAGTTCGATTTCGATTCTGGAGACAGATATTTTCGATCATCTCTTTTTCGTACCATGCGAAATAATTTTTTTCCAAGCATATTTCTGGTCATACGAGGTCGGATTTTAGGATTCAGCGGGTCGAAATACCCCTAGAGACTCACCCATTAAAGTCCGATCTCAATTCTGAAAAAAAATATTTTCGATCATCTCTTGTTCGTACCATGCGAAATAACTTCTTTCCAGGTGTATTTTCGCTCAACAAAGGTTGGATTTTTGGATTCAGCGGGTCAAAATACACCTATAAACCCACCCATCAAAGTTCGATTCCGATTCTGGAGACAGATATTTTCGATCATCTCTTTTTCGTACCATGCGAAATAACTTTTTTCCAAGCATATTTTTGCTCAACAAAAATTGGATTTTCGGATTCAGCGGGTCGAAATACACCTAGAAACTCACCCATCAAAGTCCGATCTTGATTCTGAAAAAAAATATTTTCGATCATCTCTTTTTCGTACCATGCGAAATAACTTTTTTCCAAGCACATTTTTGGTCATCAGAGGTTGGATTTTCGGATTCAGGGGGTCGAAATACACCTAGAAACTCACCCATCAAAGTCCGATCTTGATTCTGAAAAAAAAATATTTTCGATCATCTCTTTTTCGTACCATGCGAAATAACTTTTTTCCAAGCATATTTTCGGTCATCAGAGGTTGGATTTTCGGATTCAGGGGGTCAAAATACACCTAGAAACTCACCCATTAAAGTCCGATTTTGATTCTGAAAAAAAATATTTTCGATCATCTCTTTTTCGTACCATGCGAAATAACTTCTTTCCAGGTGTATTTTCGTGTAACAAAGGTTGGATTTTTGGATTCAGCGGGTCAAAATACACCTATAAACCCACCCTTCAAAGTTCGATTTCGATTCTGGAGACAGATATTTTCGATCATCTCTTTTTCGTACCATGCGAAATAACTTTTTTCCAAGCATATTTTTGGTCATCAAAGGTCGGATTTTCGCATCCAGCGGGTCGAAATACACCTAGAAACTCACCCATCAAAGTCCGATTTTGATTCTGAATAAAAATATTTTCGATCATCTCTTTTTCGTACCATGCGAAATAACTTTTTTCCAAGCATATTTTTGGTCATAAGAGGTCGGATTTTTGGATTCAGCGGGTCGAAATACCCCTAGAAACTCACCCATTAAAGTCCGATCTCGATTCTGAAAAAAAATATTTTCGATCATCTCTTTTTCGTACCATGCGGAATAACTTCTTTCCAGGTGTATTTTCGTTTAACAAAGGTGTGATTTTTGGATTCAGCGGTTCAAAATACACCTATAAACCCACCCATCAAAGTTCGATTCCGATTCTGGAGACAGATATTTTCGATCATCTCTTTTTCGTACCATGCGAAATAACTACATTCCAGGTGTATTTTCGTGTAACAAAGGTTGGATTTTTGGATTCAGCGGGTCAAAATACACCTATAAACCCACCCTTCAAAGTTCGATTTCGATTCTGGAGACAGATATTTTCGATCATCTCATTTTCGTACCATGCGAAATAACTTTTTTCCAAGCATATTTTTGGTCATAAGAGGTCGGATTTTTGGATTCAGCGGGTCGAAATACACCTAGAAACTCACCCATCAAAGTCCGATTTTGATTCTGAAAAAAAATATTTTCGATCATCTCTTTTTCGTACCATGCGAAATAATTTTTTTCCAAGCATATTTTTGGTCATCAGAGGTCGGATTTTCGGATTCAGGGGGTCGAAATACACCTAGAAACTCACCCATCAAAGTCCGATCTTGATTCTGAAAAAAAATATTTTCGATCATCTCTTTTTCGTACCATGCGAAATAACTTTTTTCCAAGCACATTTTCGGTCATCAGAGGTTGGATTTTCGGATTCAGGGGGTCGAAATACACCTAGAAACTCACCCATTAAAGTCCGATTTTGATTCTGAAAAAAAATATTTTCGATCATCTCTTTTTCGTACCATGCGAAATAACTTCTTTCCAGGTGTATTTTCGTGTAACAAAGGTTGGATTTTTGGATTCAGCGGGTCAAAATACACCTATAAACCCACCCTTCAAAGTTCGATTTCGATTCTGGAGACAGATATTTTCGATCATCTCTTTTTCGTACCATGCGAAATAACTTTTTTCCAAGCATATTTTTGGTCATCAAAGGTTGGATTTTCGCATCCAGCAGGTCGAAATACACCTAGAAACTCACCCATCAAAGTCCGATTCTGATTCTGAATAAAAATATTTTCGATCATCTCTTTTTCGTACCATGCGAAATAATTTTTTTCCAAGCATATTTCTGGTCATACGAGGTCGGATTTTAGGATTCAGCGGGTCGAAATACCCCTAGAGACTCACCCATTAAAGTCCGATCTCAATTCTGAAAAAAAAAATTTTCGATCATCTCTTGTTCGTACCATGCGAAATAACTTCTTTCCAGGTGTATTTTCGCTCAACAAAGGTTGGATTTTTGGATTCAGCGGGTCAAAATACACCTATAAACCCACCCATCAAAGTTCGATTCCGATTCTGGAGACAGATATTTTCGATCATCTCTTTTTCGTACCATGCGAAATAACTTTTTTCCAAGCATATTTTCGGTCATCAGAGGTTGGATTTTCGGATTCAGGGGGTCAAAATACACCTAGAAACTCACCCATTAAAGTCCGATTTTGATTCTGAAAAAAAATATTTTCGATCATCTCTTTTTCGTACCATGCGAAATAACTTCTTTCCAGGTGTATTTTCGTGTAACAAAGGTTGGATTTTTGGATTCAGCGGGTCAAAATACACCTATAAACCCACCCTTCAAAGTTCGATTTCGATTCTGGAGACAGATATTTTCGATCATCTCTTTTTCGTACCATGCGAAATAACTTTTTTCCAAGCATATTTTTGGTCATCAAAGGTTGGATTTTCGCATCCAGCGGGTCGAAATACACCTAGAAACTCACCCATCAAAGTCCGATTTTGATTCTGAATAAAAATATTTTCGATCATCTCTTTTTCGTACCATGCGAAATAACTTTTTTCCAAGCATATTTTTGGTCATAAGCGGTCGGATTTTTGGATTCAGCGGGTCGAAATACCCCTAGAAACTCACCCATTAAAGTCCGATCTCGATTCTGAAAAAAAATATTTTCGATCATCTCTTTTTCGTACCATGCGGAATAACTTCTTTCCAGGTGTATTTTCGTTTAACAAAGGTGTGATTTTTGGATTCAGCGGGTCAAAATACACCTATAAACCCACCCATCAAAGTTCGATTCCGATTCTGGAGACAGATATTTTCGATCATCTCTTTTTCGTACCATGCGAAATAACTACATTCCAGGTGTATTTTCGTGTAACAAAGGTTGGATTTTTGGATTCAGCGGGTCAAAATACACCTATAAACCCACCCTTCAAGGTTCGATTTCGATTCTGGAGACAGATATTTTCGATCATCTCATTTTCGTACCATGCGAAATAACTTTTTTCCAAGCATATTTTTGGTCATAAGAGGTCGGATTTTTGGATTCAGCGGGTCGAAATACACCTAGAAACTCACCCATCAAAGTCCGATTTTGATTCTGAAAAAAAATATTTTCGATCATCTCTTTTTCGTACCATGCGAAATAACTTTTTTCCAAGCATATTTTTGGTCATCAGAGGTTGGATTTTCGTATTCAGGGGGTCGAAATACACCTAGAAACTCACCCATCGAAGTCCGATCTTGATTCTGAAAAAAAATATTTTCGATCATCTCTTTTTCGTACCATGCGAAATAACTTTTTTCCAAGCATATTTTCGGTCATCAGAGGTTGGATTTTCGGATTCAGGGGGTCGAAATACACCTAGAAACTCACCCATTAAAGTCCGATTTTGATTCTGAAAAAAAATATTTTCGATCATCTCTTTTTCGTACCATGCGAAATAACTTCTTTCCAGGTGTATTTTCGTGTAACAAAGGTTGGATTTTTGGATTCAGCGGGTCAAAATACACCTATAAACCCACCCTTCAAAGTTCGATTTCGATTCTGGAGACAGATATTTTCGATCATCTCTTTTTCGTACCATGCGAAATAACTTTTTTCCAAGCATATTTTTGGTCATCAAAGGTTGGATTTTCGCATCCAGCGGGTCGAAATACACCTAGGAACTCACCCATCAAAGTCCGATTTTGATTCTGAATAAAAATATTTTCGATCATCTCTTTTTCGTACCATGCGAAATAACTTTTTTCCAAGCATATTTTTGGTCATAAGAGGTCGGATCTTTGGATTCAGCGGGTCGAAATACCCCTAGAAACTCACCCATTAAAGTCCGATCTCGATTCTGAAAAAAAATATTTTCGATCATCTCTTTTTCGTTCCATGCGAAATAACTTCTTTCCAGGTGTATTTTCGTGTAACAAAGGTTGGATTTTCGGATTCAGCGGGTCGAAATACACCTAGAAACTCACCCATCAAAGTCCGATCTTGATTCTGAAAAAATATATTTTCGATCATCTCTTTTTCGTACCATGCGAAATAACTTCTTTCCAGGTGTATTTTCGTGTAACAAAGGTTGGATTTTTGGATTCAGCGGGTCAAAATACACCTATAAACCCACCCTTCAAAGTTCGATTTCGATTCTGGAGACAGATATTTTCGATCATCTCATTTTTGTACCATGCGAAATAACTTTTTTCCAAGCATATTTTTGGTGATAAGAGGTCGGATTTTTGGATTCAGCGGGTCGAAATACACCTAGAAACTCACCCATCAAAGTCCGATTTTGATTCTGAAAATAAATATTTTCGATCATCTCTTTTTCGTACCATGCGAAATAACTTTTTTCCAAGCATATTTTTGGTCATCAGAGGTTGGATTTTCGGATTCAGGGGGTCGAAATACACCTAGAAACTCACCCATCAAAGTCCGATCTTGATTCTGAAAAAAAATATTTTCGATCATCTCTTTTTCGTACCATGCGAAATAACTTTTTTCCAAGCATATTTTTGGTCACCAGAGGTTGGATTTTCGGATTCAGGGGGTCGAAATACACCTAGAAACTCACCCATCAAAGTCCGATCTTGATTCTGAAAAAAAATATTTCCGATCATCTCTTTTTCGTACCATGCGAAATAACTTTTTTCCAAGCATATTTTCGGTCATCAGAAGTTGGATTTTCGGATTCAGGGGGTCAAAATACACCTAGAAACTCACCCATTAAAGTCCGATTTTGATTCTGAAAAAAAATATTTTCGATCATCTCTTTTTCGTACCATGCGAAATAACTTCTTTCCAGGTGTATTTTCGTGTAACAAAGGTTGGATTTTCGGATTCAGCGGGTCGAAATACACCTAGAAACTCACCCATCAAAGTCCGATCTTGATTCTGAAAAAAAATATTTTCGATCATCTCTTTTTCGTACCATGCGAAATAACTTCTTTCCAGGTGTATTTTCGTGTAACAAAGGTTGGATTTTTGGATTCAGCGGGTCAAAATACACCTATAAACCCACCCTTCAAAGTTCGATTTCGATTCTGGAGACAGATATTTTCGATCATCTCATTTTTGTACCATGCGAAATAACTTTTTTCCAAGCATATTTTTGGTCATAAGAGGTCGGATTTTTGGATTCAGCGGGTCGAAATACACCTAGAAACTCACCCATCAAAGTCCGATTTTGATTCTGAAAATAAATATTTTCGATCATCTCTTTTTCGTACCATGCGAAATAACTTTTTTCCAAGCATATTTTTGGTCATCAGAGGTTGGATTTTCGGATTCAGGGGGTCGAAATACACCTAGAAACTCACCCATCAAAGTCCGATCTTGATTCTGAAAAAAAATATTTTCGATCATCTCTTTTTCGTACCATGCGAAATAACTTTTTTCCAAGCATATTTTTGGTCACCAGAGGTTGGATTTTCGGATTCAGGGGGTCGAAATACACCTAGAAACTCACCCATCAAAGTCCGATCTTGATTCTGAAAAAAAATATTTCCGATCATCTCTTTTTCGTACCATGCGAAATAACTTTTTTCCAAGCATATTTTCGGTCATCAGAAGTTGGATTTTCGGATTCAGGGGGTCAAAATACACCTAGAAACTCACCCATTAAAGTCCGATTTTGATTCTGAAAAAAAATATTTTCGATCATCTCTTTTTCGTACCATGCGAAATAACTTCTTTCCAGGTGTATTTTCGTGTAACAAAGGTTGGATTTTTGGATTCAGCGGGTCAAAATACACCTATAAACCCACCCTTCAAAGTTTGATTTCGATTCTGGAGACAGATATTTTCGATCATCTCTTTTTCGTACCATGCGAAATAACTTTTTTCCAAGCATATTTTTGGTCATCAAAGGTTGGATTTTCGCATCCAGCGGGTCGAAATACACCTAGAAACTCACCCATCAAAGTCCGATTTTGATTCTGAATAAAAATATTTTCGATCATCTCTTTTTCGTACCATGCGAAATAACTTTTTTCCAAGCATATTTTTGGTCATCAGAGGTTGGATTTTCGGATTCAGGGGGTCGAAATAAACCCAGAAACTCGCCCATTAAAGTCCGATTTTGATTCTGAAAAAAAATATTTTCGATCATCTCTTTTTCGTTCCATGCGAAATAACTTCTTTCCAGGTGTATTTTCGTGTAACAAAGGTTGGATTTTTGGATTCAGCGGGTCAAAATACACCTATAAACCCACCCTTCAAAGTTCGATTTCGATTCTGGAGACAGATATTTTCGATCATCTCATTTTCGTACCATGCGAAATAACTTTTTTCCAAGCATATTTTTGGTCATAAGAGGTCGGATTTTTGGATTCAGCGGGTCGAAATACACCTAGAAACTCACCCATCAAAGTCCGATTTTGATTCTGAAAAAAAATATTTTCGATCATCTCTTTTTCGTACCATGCGAAATAATTTTTTTCCAAGCATATTTTTGGTCATTAGAGGTCGGATTTTCGGATTCAGGGGGTCGAAATACACCTAGAAACTCACCCATCAAAGTCCGATCTTGATTCTGAAAAAAAATATTTTCGATCATCTCTTTTTCGTACCATGCGAAATAACTTATTTCCAAGCATATTTTCGGTCATCAGAGGTTGGATTTTCGGATTCAGGGGGTCAAAATACACCTAGAAACTCACCCATTAAAGTCCGATTTTGATTCTGAAACAAAATATTTTCGATCATCTCTTTTTCGTACCATGCGAAATAACTTCTTTCCAGGTGTATTTTTGGTCATAAGAGGTCGGATTTTTGGATTCAGCGGGTCGAAATACCCCTAGAAACTCACCCATTAAAGTCCGATCTCGATTCTGAAAAAAAATATTTTCGATCATCTCTTTTTCGTTCCATGCGAAATAACTTCTTTCCAGGTGTATTTTCGTGTAACAAAGGTTGGATTTTCGGATTCAGCGGGTCGAAATACACCTAGAAACTCACCCATCAAAGTCCGATCTTGATTCTGAAAAAAAATATTTTCGATCATCTCTTTTTCGTACCATGCGAAATAACTTCTTTCCAGGTGTATTTTCGTGTAACAAAGGTTGGATTTTTGGATTCAGCGGGTCAAAATACACCTATAAACCCACCCTTCAAAGTTCGATTTCGATTCTGGAGACAGATATTTTCGATCATCTCATTTTTGTACCATGCGAAATAACTTTTTTCCAAGCATATTTTTGGTCATAAGAGGTCGGATTTTTGGATTCAGCGGGTCGAAATACACCTAGAAACTCACCCATCAAAGTCCGATTTTGATTCTGAGAAAAAATATTTTCGATCATCTCTTTTTCGTACCATGCGAAATAACTCTTTTCCAAGCATATTTTTGGTCATCAGAGGTTGGATTTTCGGATTCAGGGGGTCGAAATACACCTAGAAACTCACCCATCAAAGTCCGATCTTGATTCTGAAAAAAAATATTTTCGATCATCTCTTTTTCGTACCATGCGAAATAACTTTTTTCCAAGCATATTTTTGGTCACCAGAGGTTGGATTTTTGGATTCAGGGGGTCGAAATACACCTAGAAACTCACCCATCAAAGTCCGATCTTGATTCTGAAAAAAAATATTTCCGATCATCTCTTTTTCGTACCATGCGAAATAACTTTTTTCCAAGCATATTTTCGGTCATCAGAAGTTGGATTTTCGGATTCAGGGGGTCAAAATACACCTAGAAACTCACCCATTAAAGTCCGATTTTGATTCTGAAAAAAAATATTTTCGATCATCTCTTTTTCGTACCATGCGAAATAACTTCTTTCCAGGTGTATTTTCGTGTAACAAAGGTTGGATTTTTGGATTCAGCGGGTCAAAATACACCTATAAACCCACCCTTCAAAGTTCGATTTCGATTCTGGAGACAGATATTTTCGATCATCTCTTTTTCGTACCATGCGAAATAACTTTTTTCCAAGCATATTTTTGGTCATCAAAGGTTGGATTTTCGCATCCAGCGGGTCGAAATACACCTAGAAACTCACCCATCAAAGTCCGATTTTGATTCTGAATAAAAATATTTTCGATCATCTCTTTTTCGTACCATGCGAAATAACTTTTTTCCAAGCATATTTTTGGTCATCAGAGGTTGGATTTTCGGATTCAGGGGGTCGAAATAAACCCAGAAACTCGCCCATTAAAGTCCGATTTTGATTCTGAAAAAAAATATTTTCGATCATCTCTTTTTCGTTCCATGCGAAATAACTTCTCTCCAGGTGTATTTTCGTGTAACAAAGGTTGGATTTTTGGATTCAGCGGGTCAAAATACACCTATAAACCCACCCTTCAAAGTTCGATTTCGATTCTGGAGACAGATATTTTCGATCATCTCATTTTCGTACCATGCGAAATAACTTTTTTCCAAGCATATTTTTGGTCATAAGAGGTCGGATTTTTGGATTCAGCGGGTCGAAATACACCTAGAAACTCACCCATCAAAGTCCGATTTTGATTCTGAAAAAAAATATTTTCGATCATCTCTTTTTCGTACCATGCGAAATAATTTTTTTCCAAGCATATTTTTGGTCATCAAAGGTTGGATTTTCGCATCCAGCGGGTCGAAATACACCTAGGAACTCACCCATCAAAGTCCGATTTTGATTCTGAATAAAAATATTTTCGATCATCTCTTTTTCGTACCATGCGAAATAACTTTTTTCCAATCATATTTTTGGTCATAAGAGGTCGGATCTTTGGATTCAGCGGGTCGAAATACCCCTAGAAACTCACCCATTAAAGTCCGATCTCGATTCTGAAAAAAAATATTTTCGATCATCTCTTTTTCGTTCCATGCGAAATAACTTCTTTCCAGGTGTATTTTCGTGTAACAAAGGTTGGATTTTCGGATTCAGCGGGTCGAAATACACCTAGAAACTCACCCATCAAAGTCCGATCTTGATTCTGAAAAAAAATATTTTCGATCATCTCTTTTTCGTACCATGCGAAATAACTTCTTTCCAGGTGTATTTTTGGTCATAAGAGGTCGGATTTTTGGATTCAGCGGGTCGAAATACCCCTAGAAACTCACCCATTAAAGTCCGATCTCGATTCTGAAAAAAAATATTTTCGATCATCTCTTTTTCGTTCCATGCGAAATAACTTCTTTCCAGGTGTATTTTCGTGTAACAAAGGTTGGATTTTCGGATTCAGCGGGTCGAAATACACCTAGAAACTCACCCATCAAAGTCCGATCTTGATTCTGAAAAAAAATATTTTCGATCATCTCTTTTTCGTACCATGCGAAATAACTTCTTTCCAGGTGTATTTTCGTGTAACAAAGGTTGGATTTTTGGATTCAGCGGGTCAAAATACACCTATAAACCCACCCTTCAAAGTTCGATTTCGATTCTGGAGACAGATATTTTCGATCATCTCATTTTTGTACCATGCGAAATAACTTTTTTCCAAGCATATTTTTGGTCATAAGAGGTCGGATTTTTGGATTCAGCGGGTCGAAATACACCTAGAAACTCACCCATCAAAGTCCGATTTTGATTCTGAGAAAAAATATTTTCGATCATCTCTTTTTCGTACCATGCGAAATAACTCTTTTCCAAGCATATTTTTGGTCATCAGAGGTTGGATTTTCGGATTCAGGGGGTCGAAATACACCTAGAAACTCACCCATCAAAGTCCGATCTTGATTCTGAAAAAAAATATTTTCGATCATCTCTTTTTCGTACCATGCGAAATAACTTTTTTCCAAGCATATTTTTGGTCACCAGAGGTTGGATTTTTGGATTCAGGGGGTCGAAATACACCTAGAAACTCACCCATCAAAGTCCGATCTTGATTCTGAAAAAAAATATTTCCGATCATCTCTTTTTCGTACCATGCGAAATAACTTTTTTCCAAGCATATTTTCGGTCATCAGAAGTTGGATTTTCGGATTCAGGGGGTCAAAATACACCTAGAAACTCACCCATTAAAGTCCGATTTTGATTCTGAAAAAAAATATTTTCGATCATCTCTTTTTCGTACCATGCGAAATAACTTCTTTCCAGGTGTATTTTCGTGTAACAAAGGTTGGATTTTTGGATTCAGCGGGTCAAAATACACCTATAAACCCACCCTTCAAAGTTCGATTTCGATTCTGGAGACAGATATTTTCGATCATCTCTTTTTCGTACCATGCGAAATAACTTTTTTCCAAGCATATTTTTGGTCATCAAAGGTTGGATTTTCGCATCCAGCGGGTCGAAATACACCTAGAAACTCACCCATCAAAGTCCGATTTTGATTCTGAATAAAAATATTTTCGATCATCTCTTTTTCGTACCATGCGAAATAACTTTTTTCCAAGCATATTTTTGGTCATCAGAGGTTGGATTTTCGGATTCAGGGGGTCGAAATAAACCCAGAAACTCGCCCATTAAAGTCCGATTTTGATTCTGAAAAAAAATATTTTCGATCATCTCTTTTTCGTTCCATGCGAAATAACTTCTCTCCAGGTGTATTTTCGTGTAACAAAGGTTGGATTTTTGGATTCAGCGGGTCAAAATACACCTATAAACCCACCCTTCAAAGTTCGATTTCGATTCTGGAGACAGATATTTTCGATCATCTCATTTTCGTACCATGCGAAATAACTTTTTTCCAAGCATATTTTTGGTCATAAGAGGTCGGATTTTTGGATTCAGCGGGTCGAAATACACCTAGAAACTCACCCATCAAAGTCCGATTTTGATTCTGAAAAAAAATATTTTCGATCATCTCTTTTTCGTACCATGCGAAATAATTTTTTTCCAAGCATATTTTTGGTCATCAAAGGTTGGATTTTCGCATCCAGCGGGTCGAAATACACCTAGGAACTCACCCATCAAAGTCCGATTTTGATTCTGAATAAAAATATTTTCGATCATCTCTTTTTCGTACCATGCGAAATAACTTTTTTCCAATCATATTTTTGGTCATAAGAGGTCGGATCTTTGGATTCAGCGGGTCGAAATACCCCTAGAAACTCACCCATTAAAGTCCGATCTCGATTCTGAAAAAAAATATTTTCGATCATCTCTTTTTCGTTCCATGCGAAATAACTTCTTTCCAGGTGTATTTTCGTGTAACAAAGGTTGGATTTTCGGATTCAGCGGGTCGAAATACACCTAGAAACTCACCCATCAAAGTCCGATCTTGATTCTGAAAAAAAATATTTTCGATCATCTCTTTTTCGTACCATGCGAAATAACTTCTTTCCAGGTGTATTTTCGTGTAACAAAGGTTGGATTTTTGGATTCAGCGGGTCAAAATACACCTATAAACCCACCCTTCAAAGTTCGATTTCGATTCTGGAGACAGATATTTTCGATCATCTCATTTTTGTACCATGCGAAATAACTTTTTTCCAAGCATATTTTTGGTCATAAGAGGTCGGATTTTTGGATTCAGCGGGTCGAAATACACCTAGAAACTCACCCATCAAAGTCCGATTTTGATTCTGAAAATAAATATTTTCGATCATCTCTTTTTCGTACCATGCGAAATAACTTTTTTCCAAGCATATTTTTGGTCATCAGAGGTTGGATTTTCGGATTCAGGGGGTCGAAATACACCTAGAAACTCACCCATCAAAGTCCGATCTTGATTCTGAAAAAAAATATTTTCGATCATCTCTTTTTCGTACCATGCGAAATAACTTTTTTCCAAGCATATTTTTGGTCACCAGAGGTTGGATTTTCGGATTCAGGGGGTCGAAATACACCTAGAAACTCACCCATCAAAGTCCGATCTTGATTCTGAAAAAAAATATTTCCGATCATCTCTTTTTCGTACCATGCGAAATAACTTTTTTCCAAGCATATTTTCGGTCATCAGAAGTTGGATTTTCGGATTCAGGGGGTCAAAATACACCTAGAAACTCACCCATTAAAGTCCGATTTTGATTCTGAAAAAAAATATTTTCGATCATCTCTTTTTCGTACCATGCGAAATAACTTCTTTCCAGGTGTATTTTCGTGTAACAAAGGTTGGATTTTCGGATTCAGCGGGTCGAAATACACCTAGAAACTCACCCATCAAAGTCCGATCTTGATTCTGAAAAAAAATATTTTCGATCATCTCTTTTTCGTACCATGCGAAATAACTTCTTTCCAGGTGTATTTTCGTGTAACAAAGGTTGGATTTTTGGATTCAGCGGGTCAAAATACACCTATAAACCCACCCTTCAAAGTTCGATTTCGATTCTGGAGACAGATATTTTCGATCATCTCATTTTTGTACCATGCGAAATAACTTTTTTCCAAGCATATTTTTGGTCATAAGAGGTCGGATTTTTGGATTCAGCGGGTCGAAATACACCTAGAAACTCACCCATCAAAGTCCGATTTTGATTCTGAAAATAAATATTTTCGATCATCTCTTTTTCGTACCATGCGAAATAACTTTTTTCCAAGCATATTTTTGGTCATCAGAGGTTGGATTTTCGGATTCAGGGGGTCGAAATACACCTAGAAACTCACCCATCAAAGTCCGATCTTGATTCTGAAAAAAAATATTTTCGATCATCTCTTTTTCGTACCATGCGAAATAACTTTTTTCCAAGCATATTTTTGGTCACCAGAGGTTGGATTTTCGGATTCAGGGGGTCGAAATACACCTAGAAACTCACCCATCAAAGTCCGATCTTGATTCTGAAAAAAAATATTTCCGATCATCTCTTTTTCGTACCATGCGAAATAACTTTTTTCCAAGCATATTTTCGGTCATCAGAAGTTGGATTTTCGGATTCAGGGGGTCAAAATACACCTAGAAACTCACCCATTAAAGTCCGATTTTGATTCTGAAAAAAAATATTTTCGATCATCTCTTTTTCGTACCATGCGAAATAACTTCTTTCCAGGTGTATTTTCGTGTAACAAAGGTTGGATTTTTGGATTCAGCGGGTCAAAATACGCCTATAAACCCACCCTTCAAAGTTTGATTTCGATTCTGGAGACAGATATTTTCGATCATCTCTTTTTCGTACCATGCGAAATAACTTTTTTCCAAGCATATTTTTGGTCATCAAAGGTTGGATTTTCGCATCCAGCGGGTCGAAATAGACCTAGAAACTCACCCATCAAAGTCCGATTTTGATTCTGAATAAAAATATTTTCGATCATCTCTTTTTCGTACCATGCGAAATAACTTTTTTCCAAGCATATTTTTGGTCATCAGAGGTTGGATTTTCGGATTCAGGGGGTCGAAATAAACCCAGAAACTCGCCCATTAAAGTCCGATTTTGATTCTGAAAAAAAATATTTTCGATCATCTCTTTTTCGTTCCATGCGAAATAACTTCTTTCCAGGTGTATTTTCGTGTAACAAAGGTTGGATTTTTGGATTCAGCGGGTCAAAATACACCTATAAACCCACCCTTCAAAGTTCGATTTCGATTCTGGAGACAGATATTTTCGATCATCTCATTTTCGTACCATGCGAAATAACTTTTTTCCAAGCATATTTTTGGTCATAAGAGGTCGGATTTTTGGATTCAGCGGGTCGAAATACACCTAGAAACTCACCCATCAAAGTCCGATTTTGATTCTGAAAAAAAATATTTTCGATCATCTCTTTTTCGTACCATGCGAAATAATTTTTTTCCAAGCATATTTTTGGTCATCAGAGGTCGGATTTTCGGATTCAGGGGGTCGAAATACACCTAGAAACTCACCCATCAAAGTCCGATCTTGATTCTGAAAAAAAATATTTTCGATCATCTCTTTTTCGTACCATGCGAAATAACTTATTTCCAAGCATATTTTCGGTCATCAGAGGTTGGATTTTCGGATTCAGGGGGTCAAAATACACCTAGAAACTCACCCATTAAAGTCCGATTTTGATTCTGAAAAAAAATATTTTCGATCATCTCTTTTTCGTACCATGCGAAATAACTTCTTTCCAGGTGTATTTTTGGTCATAAGAGGTCGGATTTTCGGATTCAGCGGGTCGAAATACCCCTAGAAACTCACCCATTAAAGTCCGATCTCGATTCTGAAAAAAAATATTTTCGATCATCTCTTTTTCGTTCCATGCGAAATAACTTCTTTCCAGGTGTATTTTCGTGTAACAAAGGTTGGATTTTCGGATTCAGCGGGTCGAAATACACCTAGAAACTCACCCATCAAAGTCCGATCTTGATTCTGAAAAAAAATATTTTCGATCATCTCTTTTTCGTACCATGCGAAATAACTTCTTTCCAGGTGTATTTTCGTGTAACAAAGGTTGGATTTTTGGATTCAGCGGGTCAAAATACACCTATAAACCCACCCTTCAAAGTTCGATTTCGATTCTGGAGACAGATATTTTCGATCATCTCATTTTTGTACCATGCGAAATAACTTTTTTCCAAGCATATTTTTGGTCATAAGAGGTCGGATTTTTGGATTCAGCGGGTCGAAATACACCTAGAAACTCACCCATCAAAGTCCGATTTTGATTCTGAGAAAAAATATTTTCGATCATCTCTTTTTCGTACCATGCGAAATAACTTTTTTCCAAGCATATTTTTGGTCATCAGAGGTTGGATTTTCGGATTCAGGGGGTCGAAATACACCTAGAAACTCACCCATCAAAGTCCGATCTTGATTCTGAAAAAAAATATTTTCGATCATCTTTTTTTCGTACCATGCGAAATAACTTTTTTCCAAGCATATTTTTGGTCACCAGAGGTTGGATTTTTGGATTCAGGGGGTCGAAATACACCTAGAAACTCACCCATCAAAGTCCGATCTTGATTCTGAAAAAAAATATTTCCGATCATCTCTTTTTCGTACCATGCGAAATAACTTTTTTCCAAGCATATTTTCGGTCATCAGAAGTTGGATTTTCGGATTCAGGGGGTCAAAATACACCTAGAAACTCACCCATTAAAGTCCGATTTTGATTCTGAAAAAAAATATTTTCGATCATCTCTTTTTCGTACCATGCGAAATAACTTCTTTCCAGGTGTATTTTCGTGTAACAAAGGTTGGATTTTTGGATTCAGCGGGTCAAAATACACCTATAAACCCACCCTTCAAAGTTCGATTTCGATTCTGGAGACAGATATTTTCGATCATCTCTTTTTCGTACCATGCGAAATAAATTTTTTCCAAGCATATTTTTGGTCATCAAAGGTTGGATTTTCGCATCCAGCGGGTCGAAATACACCTAGAAACTCACCCATCAAAGTCCGATTTTGATTCTGAATAAAAATATTTTCGATCATCTCTTTTTCGTACCATGCGAAATAACTTTTTTCCAAGCATATTTTTGGTCATCAGAGGTTGGATTTTCGGATTCAGGGGGTCGAAATAAACCCAGAAACTCGCCCATTAAAGTCCGATTTTGATTCTGAAAAAAAATATTTTCGATCATCTCTTTTTCGTTCCATGCGGAATAACTTCTTTCCAGGTGTATTTTCGTGTAACAAAGGTTGGATTTTTGGATTCAGCGGGTCAAAATACACCTATAAACCCACCCTTCAAAGTTCGATTTCGATTCTGGAGACAGATATTTTCGATCATCTCATTTTCGTACCATGCGAAATAACTCTTTTCCAAGCATATTTTTGGTCATAAGAGGTCGGATTTTTGGATTCAGCGGGTCGAAATACACCTAGAAACTCACCCATCAAAGTCCGATTTTGATTCTGAAAAAAAATATTTTCGATCATCTCTTTTTCGTACCATGCGAAATAATTTTTTTCCAAGCATATTTTTGGTCATCAGAGGTCGGATTTTCGGATTCAGGGGGTCGAAATACACCTAGAAACTCACCCATCAAAGTCCGATCTTGATTCTGAAAAAAAATATTTTCGATCATCTCTTTTTCGTACCATGCGAAATAACTTTTTTCCAAGCACATTTTCGGTCATCAGAGGTTGGATTTTCGGATTCAGGGGGTCGAAATACACCTAGAAACTCACCCATTAAAGTCCGATTTTGATTCTGAAAAAAAATATTTTCGATCATCTCTTTTTCGTACCATGCGAAATAACTTCTTTCCAGGTGTATTTTCGTGTAACAAAGGTTGGATTTTTGGATTCAGCGGGTCAAAATACACCTATAAACCCACCCTTCAAAGTTCGATTTCGATTCTGGAGACAGATATTTTCGATCATCTCTTTTTCGTACCATGCGAAATAACTTTTTTCCAAGCATATTTTTGGTCATCAAAGGTTGGATTTTCGCATCCAGCGGGTCGAAATACACCTAGAAACTCACCCATCAAAGTCCGATTTTGATTCTGAATAAAAATATTTTCGATCATCTCTTTTTCGTACCATGCGAAATAACTTTTTTCCAAGCATATTTTTGGTCATAAGAGGTCGGATTTTTGGATTCAGCGGGTCGAAATACCCCTAGAAACTCACCCATTAAAGTCCGATCTCGATTCTGAAAAAAAATATTTTCGATCATCTCTTTTTCGTACCATGCGGAATAACTTCTTTCCAGGTGTATTTTCGTTTAACAAAGGTGTGATTTTTGGATTCAGCGGGTCAAAATACACCTATAAACCCACCCATCAAAGTTCGATTCCGATTCTGGAGACAGATATTTTCGATCATCTCTTTTTCGTACCATGCGAAATAACTACATTCCAGGTGTATTTTCGTGTAACAAAGGTTGGATTTTTGGATTCAGCGGGTCAAAATACACCTATAAACCCACCCTTCAAAGTTCGATTTCGATTCTGGAGACAGATATTTTCGATCATCTCATTTTCGTACCATGCGAAATAACTTTTTTCCAAGCATATTTTTGGTCATAAGAGGTCGGATTTTTGGATTCAGCGGGTCGAAATACACCTAGAAACTCACCCATCAAAGTCCGATTTTGATTCTGAAAAAAAATATTTTCGATCATCTCTTTTTCGTACCATGCGAAATAACTTTTTTCCAAGCATATTTTTGGTCATCAGAGGTTGGATTTTCGTATTCAGGGGGTCGAAATACACCTAGAAACTCACCCATGAAAGTCCGATCTTGATTCTGAAAAAAAATATTTTCGATCATCTCTTTTTCGTACCATGCGAAATAACTTTTTTCCAAGCATATTTTCGGTCATCAGAGGTTGGATTTTCGGATTCAGGGGGTCGAAATACACCTAGAAACTCACCCATTAAAGTCCGATTTTGATTCTGAAAAAAAATATTTTCGATCATCTCTTTTTCGTACCATGCGAAATAACTTCTTTCCAGGTGTATTTTCGTGTAACAAAGGTTGGATTTTTGGATTCAGCGGGTCAAAATACACCTATAAACCCACCCTTCAAAGTTCGATTTCGATTCTGGAGACAGATATTTTCGATCATCTCTTTTTCGTACCATGCGAAATAGCTTTTTTCCAAGCATATTTTTGGTCATAAGAGGTCGGATTTTTGGATTCAGCGGGTCGAAATACCCCTAGAAACTCACCCATTAAAGTCCGATCTCGATTCTGAAAAAAAATATTTTCGATCATCTCTTTTTCGTACCATGCGGAATAACTTCTTTCCAGGTGTTTTAACAAAGGTGTGATTTTTGGATTCAGCGGGTCAAAATACACCTATAAACCCACCCATCAAAGTTCGATTCCGATTCTGGAGACAGATATTTTCGATCATCTCTTTTTCGTACCATGCGAAATAGCTACATTCCAGGTGTATTTTCGTGTAACAAAGGTTGGATTTTCGGATTCAGCGGGTCAAAATACACCTATAAACCCACCCTTCAAAGTTCGATTTCGATTCTGGAGACAGATATTTTCGATCATCTCTTTTTCGTACCATGCGAAATAACTACATTCCAGGTGTATTTTCGTGTAACAAAGGTTGGATTTTCGGATTCAGCGGGTCAAAATACACCTATAAACTCACCCATCAAAGTCCGATCTTGATTCTGAAAGAAAATATTTTCGATCATCTCTTTTTCGTACCATGCGAAATAACTTTTTTCCAAGCATATTTCTGGTCATACGAGGTCGGATTTTAGGATTCAGCGGGTCGAAATACCCCTAGAGACTCACCCATTAAAGTCCGATCTCGATTCTGAAAAAAAATATTTTCGATCATCTCTTGTTCGTACCATGCGAAATAACTTCTTTCCAGGTGTATTTTCGCTCAACAACGGTTGGATTTTTGGATTCAGCGGGTCAAAATACACCTATAAACCCACGCATCAAAGTTCGATTCCGATTCTGGAGACAGATATTTTCGATCATCTCTTTTTCGTACCATGCGAAATAACTTTTTTCCAAGCATATTTTTGCACAACAAAGTTTGGATTTTCGGATTCAGCGGGTCGAAATACACCTAGAACCTCACCCATCAAAGTCCGATCTTGATTCTGAAAAAAAATATTTTCGATCATCTCTTTTTCGTACCATGCGAAATAACTTTTTTCCAAGCATATTTTTGGTCATCAGAGGTTGGATTTTCGGATTCAGGGGGTCGAAATACACCTAGAAACTCACCCATCAAAGTCCGATCTTGATTCTGAAAAAAAATATTTTCGATCATCTCTTTTTCGTACCATGCGAAATAACTTTTTTCCAAGCATATTTTCGGTCATCAGAGGTTGGATTTTCGGATTCAGGGGGTCGAAATACACCTAGAAACTCACCCATTAAAGTCCGATTTTGATTCTGAAAAAAAATATTTTCGATCATCTCTTTTTCGTACCATGCGAAATAACTTCTTTCCAGGTGTATTTTCGTGTAACAAAGGTCGGATTTTTGGATTCAGCGGGTCAAAATACACCTATAAACCCACCCTTCAAAGTTCGATTTCGATTCTGGAGACAGATATTTTCGATCATCTCTTTTTCGTACCATGCGAAATAACTTTTTTCCAAGCATATTTTTGGTCATAAGAGGTCGGATTTTTGGATTCAGCGGGTCGAAATACACCTGGAAACTCACCCATCAAAGTCCGATCTTGATTCTGAAAGAAAATATTTTCGATCATCTCTTTTTCGTACCATGCGAAATAATTTTTTTCCAAGCATATTTCTGGTCATACGAGGTCGGATTTTAGGATTCAGCGGGTCGAAATACCCCTAGAGACTCACCCATTAAAGTCCGATCTCGATTCTGAAAAAAAATATTTTCGATCATCTCTTGTTCGTACCATGCGAAATAACTTCTTTCCAGGTGTATTTTCGCTCAACAAATGTTGGATTTTTGGATTCAGCGGGTCAAAATACACCTATAAACCCACCCATCGAAGTTCGATTCCGATTCTGGAGACAGATATTTTCGATCATCTCTTTTTCGTACCATGCGAAATAACTACATTCCAGGTGTATTTTCGTGTAACAAAGGTTGGATTTTTGGATTCAGCGGGTCAAAATACACCTATAAACCCACCCTTTAAAGTTCGATTTCGATTCTGGAGACAGATATTTTCGATCATCTCTTTTTCGTACCATGCGAAATAACTTTTTTCCAAGCATATTTTTGGTCATCAAAGGTTGGATTTTCGCATCCAGCGGGTCGAAATACACCTAGAAACTCACCCATCAAAGTCCGATCCTGATTCTGAATAAAAATATTTTCGATCATCTCTTTTTCGTACCATGCGAAATAACTTTTTTCCAAGCATATTTTTGGTCATAAGAGGTCGGATTTTTGGATTCAGCGGGTCGAAATACCCCTAGAAACTCACCCATTAAAGTCCGATCTCGATTCTGAAAAAAAATATTTTCGATCATCTCTTTTTCGTACCATGCGGAATAACTTCTTTCCAAGCATATTTTCGGTCATCAGAGGTTGGATTTTCGGATTCAGGGGGTCGAAATACACCTAGAAACTCACCCATTAAAGTCCGATTTTGATTCTGAAAAAAAATATTTTCGATCATCTCTTTTTCGTACCATGCGAAATAACTTCTTTCCAGGTGTATTTTCGTGTGACAAAGGTTGGATTTTTGGATTCAGCGGGTCAAAATACACCTATAAACCCACCCTTCAAAGTTCGATTTCGATTCTGGAGACAGATATTTTCGATCATCTCTTTTTCGTACCATGCGAAATAGCTTTTTTCCAAGCATATTTTTGGTCATAAGAGGTCGGATTTTTGGATTCAGCGGGTCGAAATACCCCTAGAAACTCACCCATTAAAGTCCGATCTCGATTCTGAAAAAAAATATTTTCGATCATCTCTTTTTCGTACCATGCGGAATAACTTCTTTCCAGGTGTTTTAACAAAGGTGTGATTTTTGGATTCAGCGGGTCAAAATACACCTATAAACCCACCCATCAAAGTTCGATTCCGATTCTGGAGACAGATATTTTCGATCATCTCTTTTTCGTACCATGCGAAATAGCTACATTCCAGGTGTATTTTCGTGTAACAAAGGTTGGATTTTCGGATTCAGCGGGTCAAAATACACCTATAAACCCACCCTTCAAAGTTCGATTTCGATTCTGGAGACAGATATTTTCGATCATCTCTTTTTCGTACCATGCGAAATAACTACATTCCAGGTGTATTTTCGTGTAACAAAGGTTGGATTTTCGGATTCAGCGGGTCAAAATACACCTATAAACTCACCCATCAAAGTCCGATCTTGATTCTGAAAGAAAATATTTTCGATCATCTCTTTTTCGTACCATGCGAAATAACTTTTTTCCAAGCATATTTCTGGTCATACGAGGTCGGATTTTAGGATTCAGCGGGTCGAAATACCCCTAGAGACTCACCCATTAAAGTCCGATCTCGATTCTGAAAAAAAATATTTTCGATCATCTCTTGTTCGTACCATGCGAAATAACTTCTTTCCAGGTGTATTTTCGCTCAACAACGGTTGGATTTTTGGATTCAGCGGGTCAAAATACACCTATAAACCCACCCATCAAAGTTCGATTCCGATTCTGGAGACAGATATTTTCGATCATCTCTTTTTCGTACCATGCGAAATAACTTTTTTCCAAGCATATTTTTGCACAACAAAGTTTGGATTTTCGGATTCAGCGGGTCGAAATACACCTAGAACCTCACCCATCAAAGTCCGATCTTGATTCTGAAAAAAAATATTTTCGATCATCTCTTTTTCGTACCATGCGAAATAACTTTTTTCCAAGCATATTTTTGGTCATCAGAGGTTGGATTTTCGGATTCAGGGGGTCGAAATACACCTAGAAACTCACCCATCAAAGTCCGATCTTGATTCTGAAAAAAAATATTTTCGATCATCTCTTTTTCGTACCATGCGAAATAACTTTTTTCCAAGCATATTTTCGGTCATCAGAGGTTGGATTTTCGGATTCAGGGGGTCGAAATACACCTAGAAACTCACCCATTGAAGTCCGATTTTGATTCTGAAAAAAAATATTTTCGATCATCTCTTTTTCGTACCATGCGAAATAACTTCTTTCCAGGTGTATTTTCGTGTAACAAAGGTTGGATTTTTGGATTCAGCGGGTCAAAATACACCTATAAACCCACCCTTCAAAGTTCGATTTCGATTCTGGAGACAGATATTTTCGATCATCTCTTTTTCGTACCATGCGAAATAACTTTTTTCCAAGCATATTTTTGGTCATAAGAGGTCGGATTTTTGGATTCAGCGGGTCGAAATACACCTGGAAACTCACCCATCAAAGTCCGATCTTGATTCTGAAAGAAAATATTTTCGATCATCTCTTTTTCGTACCATGCGAAATAATTTTTTTCCAAGCATATTTCTGGTCATACGAGGTCGGATTTTAGGATTCAGCGGGTCGAAATACCCCTAGAGACTCACCCATTAAAGTCCGATCTCGATTCTGAAAAAAAATATTTTCGATCATCTCTTGTTCGTACCATGCGAAATAACTTCTTTCCAGGTGTATTTTCGCTCAACAAATGTTGGATTTTTGGATTCAGCGGGTCAAAATACACCTATAAACCCACCCATCGAAGTTCGATTCCGATTCTGGAGACAGATATTTTCGATCATCTCTTTTTCGTACCATGCGAAATAACTACATTCCAGGTGTATTTTCGTGTAACAAAGGTTGGATTTTTGGATTCAGCGGGTCAAAATACACCTATAAACCCACCCTTTAAAGTTCGATTTCGATTCTGGAGACAGATATTTTCGACCATCTCTTTTTCGTACCATGCGAAATAACTTTTTTCCAAGCATATTTTTGGTCATCAAAGGTTGGATTTTCGCATCCAGCGGGTCGAAATACACCTAGAAACTCACCCATCAAAGTCCGATCCTGATTCTGAATAAAAATATTTTCGATCATCTCTTTTTCGTACCATGCGAAATAACTTTTTTCCAAGCATATTTTTGGTCATAAGAGGTCGGATTTTTGGATTCAGCGGGTCGAAATACCCCTAGAAACTCACCCATTAAAGTCCGATCTCGATTCTGAAAAAAAATATTTTCGATCATCTCTTTTTCGTACCATGCGGAATAACTTCTTTCCAGGTGTATTTTCGTTTAACAAAGGTTTGATTTTTGGATTCAGCGGGTCAAAATACACCTATAAACCCACCCATCAAAGTTCGATTCCGATTCTGGAGACAGATATTTTCGATCATCTCTTTTTCGTACCATGCGAAATAACTTCATTCCAGGTGTATTTTCGTGTAACAAAGGTTGGATTTTTGGATTCAGCGGGTCAAAATACACCTATAAACCCACCCTTCAAAGTTCGATTTCGATTCTGGAGACAGATATTTTCGATCATCTCTTTTTCGTACCATGCGAAATAATTTTTTTCCAAGCATATTTCTGGTCATACGAGGTCGGATTTTAGGATTCAGCGGGTCGAAATACCCCTAGAGACTCACCCATTAAAGTCCGATCTCGATTCTGAAAAAAAATATTTTCGATCATCTCTTGTTCGTACCATGCGAAATAACTTCTTTCCAGGTGTATTTTCGTGTAACAAAGGTTGGATTTTTGGATTCAGCGGATCAAAATACACCTATAAACCCACCCATCAAAGTTCGATTCCGATTCTGGAGACAGATATTTTCGATCATCTCTTTTTCGTACCATGCGAAATAACTTTTTTCCAAGCATATTTTTGGTCATCAAAGGTTGGATTTTCGCATCCAGCGGGTCGAAATACACCTAGAAACTCACCCATCAAAGTCCGATTTTGATTCTGAATAAAAATATTTTCGATCATCTCTTTTTCGTACCATGCGAAATAACTTTTTTCCAAGCATATTTTTGGTCATCAGAGGTTGGATTTTCGGATTCAGGGGGTCGAAATAAACCCAGAAACTCGCCCATTAGAGTCCGATTTTGATTCTGAAAAAAAATATTTTCGATCATCTCTTCTTCGTTCCATGCGAAATAACTTCTTTCCAGGTGTATTTTCGTGTAACAAAGGTTGGATTTTTGGATTCAGCGGGTCGAAATACACCTAGAAACTCACCCATCACAGTCCGATCTTGATTCTGAAAAAAAATATTTTCGATCATCTCTTTTTCGTCCCATGCGAAATAACTTCTTTCCAGGTGTATTTTCGTGTAACAAAGGTTGGATTTTTGGATTCAGCGGGTCAAAATACACCTATAAACCCACCCTTCAAAGTTCGATTTCGATTCTGGAGACAGATATTTTCGATCATCTCATTTTCGTACCATGCGAAATAACTTTTTTCCAAGCATATTTTTGGTCATAAGAGGTCGGATTTTTGGATTCAGCGGGTCGAAATACACCTAGAAACTCACCCATCAAAGTCCGATTTTGATTCTGAAAAAAAATATTTTCGATCATCTCTTTTTCGTACCATGCGAAATAATTTTTTTCCAAGCATATTTTTGGTCATCAGAGGTCGGATTTTCGGATTCAGGGGGTCGGAATACACCTAGAAACTCACCCATCAAAGTCCGATCTTGATTCTGAAGAAAAATATTTTCGATCATCTCTTTTTCGTACCATGCGAAATAACTTTTTTCCAAGCATATTTTCGGTCATCAGAGGTTGGATTTTCGGATTCGGGGGTCGAAATACACCTAGAAACTCACCCATTAAAGTCCGATTTTGATTCTGAAAAAAAATATTTTCGATCATCTCTTTTTCGTACCATGCGAAATAACTTCTTTCCAGGTGTATTTTCGTGTAACAAAGGTTGGATTTTTAGATTCAGCGGGTCAAAATACACCTATAAACCCACCCTTCAAAGTTCGATTTCGATTCTGGAGACAGATATTTTCGATCATCTCTTTTTCCTACCATGCGAAATAACTTTTTTCCAAGCATATTTTTGGTCATCAAAGGTTGGATTTTCGCATCCAGCGGGTCGAAATACACCTAGAAACTCACCCATCAAAGTCCGATTCTGATTCTGAATAAAAATATTTTCGATCATCTCTTTTTCGTACCATGCGAAATAACTTTTTTCCAAGCATATTTTTGGTCATAAGAGGTCGGATTTTTGGATTCAGCGGGTCGAAATACCCCTAGAAACTCACCCATTAAAGTCCGATCTCGATTCTGAAAAAAAATATTTTCGATCATCTCTTTTTCGTACCATGCGGAATAACTTCTTTCCAGGTGTATTTTCGTTGAACAAAGGTTTGATTTTTGGATTCAGCGGGTCAAAATACACCTATAAACCCACCCATCAAAGTTCGATTCCGATTCTGGAGACAGATATTTTCGATCATCTCCTTTTCGTACCATGCGAAATAACTTCATTCCAGGTGTATTTTCGTGTAACAAAGGTTGGATTTTTGGATTCAGCGGGTCAAAATACACCTATAAACCCACCCTTCAAAGTTCGATTTCGATTCTGGAGACAGATATTTTCGATCATCTCTTTTTCGTACCATGCGAAATAACTTTTTTCCAAGCATATTTTTGGTCATCAAAGGTTGGATTTTCGCATCCAGCGGGTCGAAATACACCTAGAAACTCACCCTTCAAAGTCCGATTTTGATTCTGAATAAAAATATTTTCGATCATCTCTTTTTCGTACCATGCGAAATAACTTTTTTCCAAGCATATTTTTGGTCATCAGAGGTTGGATTTTCGGATTCAGGGGGTCGAAATAAACCCAGAAACTCGCCCATTAGAGTCCGATTTTGATTCTGAAAAAAAATATTTTCGATCATCTCTTCTTCGTTCCATGCGAAATAACTTCTTTCCAGGTGTATTTTCGTGTAACAAAGGTTGGATTTTCGGATTCAGCGGGTCGAAATACACCTAGAAACTCACCCATCAAAGTCCGATCTTGATTCTGAAAAAAAATATTTTCGATCATCTCTTTTTCGTCCCATGCGAAATAACTTCTTTCCAGGTGTATTTTCGTGTAACAAAGGTTGGATTTTTGGATTCAGCGGGTCAAAATACACCTATAAACCCACCCTTCAAAGTTCGATTTCGATTCTGGAGACAGATATTTTCGATCATCTCATTTTCGTACCATGCGAAATAACTTTTTTCCAAGCATATTTTTGGTCATAAGAGGTCGGATTTTTGGATTCAGCGGGTCGAAATACACCTAGAAACTCACCCATCAAAGTCCGATTTTGATTCTGAAAAAAAATATTTTCGATCATCTCTTTTTCGTACCATGCGAAATAATTTTTTTCCAAGCATATTTTTGGTCATCAGAGGTCGGATTTTCGGATTCAGGGGGTCGAAATACACCTAGAAACTCACCCATCAAAGTCCGATCTTGATTCTGAAGAAAAATATTTTCGATCATCTCTTTTTCGTACCATGCGAAATAACTTTTTTCCAAGCATATTTTCGGTCATCAGAGGTTGGATTTTCGGATTCAGGGGGTCGAAATACACCTAGAAACTCACCCATTAAAGTCCGATTTTGATTCTGAAACAAAATATTTTCGATCATCTCTTTTTCGTACCATGCGAAATAACTTCTTTCCAGGTGTATTTTCGTGTAACAAAGGTTGGATTTTTAGATTCAGCGGGTCAAAATACACCTATAAACCCACCCTTCAAAGTTCGATTTCGATTCTGGAGACAGATATTTTCGATCATCTCTTTTTCCTACCATGCGAAATAACTTTTTTCCAAGCATATTTTTGGTCATCAAAGGTTGGATTTTCGCATCCAGCGGGTCGAAATACACCTAGAAACTCACCCATCAAAGTCCGATTCTGATTCTGAATAAAAATATTTTCGATCATCTCTTTTTCGTACCATGCGAAATAACTTTTTTCCAAGCATATTTTTGGTCATAAGAGGTCGGATTTTTGGATCCAGCGGGTCGAAATACCCCTAGAAACTCACCCATTAAAGTCCGATCTCGATTCTGAAAAAAAATATTTTCGATCATCTCTTTTTCGTACCATGCGGAATAACTTCTTTCCAGGTGTATTTTCGTTGAACAAAGGTTTGATTTTTGGATTCAGCGGGTCAAAATACACCTATAAACCCACCCATCAAAGTTCGATTCCGATTCTGGAGACAGATATTTTCGATCATCTCCTTTTCGTACCATGCGAAATAACTTCATTCCAGGTGTATTTTCGTGTAACAAAGGTTGGATTTTTGGATTCAGCGGGTCAAAATACACCTATAAACCCACCCTTCAAAGTTCGATTTCGATTCTGGAGACAGATATTTTCGATCATCTCTTTTTCGTACCATGCGAAATAACTTTTTTCCAAGCATATTTTTGGTCATAAGAGGTCGGATTTTTGGATTCAGCGGGTCGAAATACACCTAGAAACTCACCCATCAAAGTCCGATCTTGATTCTGAAAAAAAATATCTTCGATCATCTCTTTTTCGTACCATGCGAAATAACTTTTTTCCAAGCATATTTTTGGTCATCAGAGGTTGGATTTTCGTATTCAGGGGGTCGAAATACACCTAGAAACTCACCCATCAAAGTCCGATCTTGATTCTGAAAAAAAATATTTTCGATCATCTCTTTTTCGTACCATGCGAAATAACTTTTTTCCAAGCATATTTTCGGTCATCAGAGGTTGGATTTTCGGATTCAGGGGGTCGAAATACACCTAGAAACTCACCCATTAAAGTCCGATTTTGATTCTGAAAAAAAATATTTTCGATCATCTCTTTTTCGTACCATGCGAAATAACTTCTTTCCAGGTGTATTTTCGTGTAACAAAGGTTGGATTTTTGGATTCAGCGGGTCAAAATACACCTATAAACCCACCCTTCAAAGTTCGATTTCGATTCTGGAGACAGATATTTTCGATCATCTCTTTTTCGTACCATGCGAAATAGCTTTTTTCAAAGCATATTTTTGGTCATAAGAGGTCGGATTTTTGGATTCAGCGGGTCGAAATACCCCTAGAAACTCACCCATTAAAGTCCGATCTCGATTCTGAAAAAAAATATTTTCGATCATCTCTTTTTCGTACCATGCGGAATAACTTCTTTCCAGGTGTTTTTTCGTTTAACAAAGGTGTGATTTTTGGATTCAGCGGGTCAAAATACACCTATAAACCCACCCATCAAAGTTCGATTCCGATTCTGGAGACAGATATTTTCGATCATCTCTTTTTCGTACCATGCGAAATAACTACATCCCAGGTGTATTTTCGTGTAACAAAGGTTGGATTTTCGGATTCAGCGGGTCAAAATACACCTATAAACCCACCCTTCAAAGTTCGATTTCGATTCTGGAGACAGATATTTTCGATCATCTCTTTTTCGTACCATGCGAAATAACTTTTTTCCAAGCATATTTTTGGTCATAAGAGGTCGGATTTTTGGATTCAGCGGGTCGAAATACACCTAGAAACTCACCCATCAAAGTCCGATCTTGATTCTGAAAGAAAATATTTTCGATCATCTCTTTTTCGTACCATGCGAAATAATTTTTTTCCAAGCATATTTCTGGTCATACGAGGTCGGATTTTAGGATTCAGCGGGTCGAAATACCCCTAGAGACTCACCCATTAAAGTCCGATCTCGATTCTGAAAAAAAATATTTTCGATCATCTCTTGTTCGTACCATGCGAAATAACTTCTTTCCAGGTGTATTTTCGCTCAACAACGGTTGGATTTTTGGATTCAGCGGGTCAAAATACACCTATAAACCCACCCATCAAAGTTCGATTCCGATTCTGGAGACAGATATTTTCGATCATCTCTTTTTCGTACCATGCGAAATAACTTTTTTCCAAGCATATTTTTGCTCAACAAAGTTTGGATTTTCGGATTCAGCGGGTCGAAATACACCTAGAAACTCACCCATCAAAGTCCGATCTTGATTCTGAAAAAAAATATTTTCGATCATCTCTTTTTCGTACCATGCGAAATAACTTTTTTCCAAGCATATTTTTGGTCATCAGAGGTTGGATTTTCGGATTCAGGGGGTCGAAATACACCTAGAAACTCACCCATCAAAGTCCGATCTTGATTCTGAAAAAAAATATTTTCGATCATCTCTTTTTCGTACCATGCGAAATAACTTTTTTCCAAGCATATTTTCGGTCATCAGAGGTTGGATTTTCGGATTCAGGGGGTCGAAATACACCTAGAAACTCACCCATTAAAGTCCGATTTTGATTCTGAAAAAAAATATTTTCGATCATCTCTTTTTCGTACCATGCGAAATAACTTCTTTCCAGGTGTATTTTCGTGTAACAAAGGTTGGATTTTTGGATTCAGCGGGTCAAAATACACCTGGAAACTCACCCATCAAAGTACGATCTTGATTCTGAAAGAAAATATTTTCGATCATCTCTTTTTCGTACCATGCGAAATAATTTTTTTCCAAGCATATTTCTGGTCATACGAGGTCGGATTTTAGGATTCAGCGGGTCAAAATACCCCTAGAGACTCACCCATTAAAGTCCGATCTCGATTCTGAAAAAAAATATTTTCGATCATCTCTTGTTCGTACCATGCGAAATAACTTCTTTCCAGGTGTATTTTCGCTCAACAAATGTTGGATTTTTGGATTCAGCGGGTCAAAATACACCTATAAACCCACCCATCGAAGTTCGATTCCGATTCTGGAGACAGATATTTTCGATCATCTCTTTTTCGTACCATGCGAAATAACTACATTCCAGGTGTATTTTCGTGTAACAAAGGTTGGATTTTTGGATTCAGCGGGTCAAAATACACCTATAAACCCACCCTTCAAAGTTCGATTTCGATTCTGGAGACAGATATTTTCGATCATCTCTTTTTCGTACCATGCGAAATAACTTTTTTCCAAGCATATTTTTGGTCATCAAAGGTTGGATTTTCGCATCCAGCGGGTCGAAATACACCTAGAAACTCACCCATCAAAGTCCGATCCTGATTCTGAATAAAAATATTTTCGATCATCTCTTTTTCGTACCATGCGAAATAACTTTTGTCCAAGCATATTTTTGGTCATAAGAGGTCGGATTTTTGGATTCAGCGGGTCAAAATACCCTTAGAAACTCACCCATTAAAGTCCGATCTCGATTCTGAAAAAAAATATTTTCGATCATCTCTTTTTCGTACCATGCGGAATAACTTCTTTCCAGGTGTATTTTCGTTTAACAAAGGTTTGATTTTTGGATTCAGCGGGTCAAAATACACCTATAAACCCACCCATCAAAGTTCGATTCCGATTCTGGAGACAGATATTTTCGATCATCTCTTTTTCGTACCATGCGAAATAACTTCATTCCAGGTGTATTTTCGTGTAACAAAGGTTGGATTTTTGGATTCAGCGGGTCAAAATACACCTATAAACCCACCCTTCAAAGTTCGATTTCGATTCTGGAGACAGATATTTTCGATCATCTCTTTTTCGTACCATGCGAAATAATTTTTTTCCAAGCATATTTCTGGTCATACGATGTCGGATTTTAGGATTCAGCGGGTCGAAATACCCCTAGAGACTCACCCATTAAAGTCCGATCTCGATTCTGAAAAAAAATATTTTCGATCATCTCTTTTTCGTACCATGCGAAATAACTTCATTCCAGGTGTATTTTCGTGTAACAAAGGTTGGATTTTTGGATTCAGCGGGTCAAAATACACCTATAAACCCACCCATCAAAGTTCGATTCCGATTCTGGAGACAGATATTTTCGATCATCTCTTTTTCGTACCATGCGAAATAACTTTTTTCCAAGCATATTTTTGGTCATCAAAGGTTGGATTTTCGCATCCAGCGGGTCGAAATACACCTAGAAACTCACCCATCAAAGTCCGATTTTGATTCTGAATAAAAATATTTTCGATCATCTCTTTTTCGTACCATGCGAAATAACTTTTTTCCAAGCATATTTTTGGTCATCAGAGGTTGGATTTTCGGATTCAGGGGGTCGAAATAAACCCAGAAACTCGCCCATTAGAGTCCGATTTTGATTCTGAAAAAAAATATTTTCGATCATCTCTTTTTCGTTCCATGCGAAATAACTTCTTTCCAGGTGTATTTTCGTGTAACAAAGGTTGGATTTTCGGATTCAGCGGGTCGAAATACACCTAGAAACTCACCCATCAAAGTCCGATCTTGATTCTGAAAAAAAATATTTTCGATCATCTCTTTTTCGTACCATGCGAAATAACTTCTTTCCAGGTGTATTTTCGTGTAACAAAGGTTGGATTTTTGGATTCAGCGGGTCAAAATACACCTATAAACCCACCCTTCAAAGTTCGATTTCGATTCTGGAGACAGATATTTTCGATCATCTCATTTTCGTACCATGCGAAATAACTTTTTTCCAAGCATATTTTTGGTCATAAGAGGTCGGATTTTTGGATTCAGCGGGTCGAAATACACCTAGAAACTCACCCATCAAAGTCCGATTTTGATTCTGAAAAAAAATATTTTCGATCATCTCTTTTTCGTACCATGCGAAATAATTTTTTTCCAAGCATATTTTTGGTCATCAGAGGTCGGATTTTCGGATTCAGGGGGTCGAAATACACCTAGAAACTCACCCATCAAAGTCCGATCTTGATTCTGAAGAAAAATATTCTCGATCATCTCTTTTTCGTACCATGCGAAATAACTTTTTTCCAAGCATATTTTCGGTCATCAGAGGTTGGATTTTCGGATTCAGGGGGTCGAAATACACCTAGAAACTCACCCATTAAAGTCCGATTTTGATTCTGAAAAAAAATATTTTCGATCATCTCTTTTTCGTACCATGCGAAATAACTTCTTTCCAGGTGTATTTTCGTGTAACAAAGGTTGGATTTTTAGATTCAGCGGGTCAAAATACACCTATAAACCCACCCTTCAAAGTTCGATTTCGATTCTGGAGACAGATATTTTCGATCATCTCTTTTTCCTACCATGCGAAATAACTTTTTTCCAAGCATATTTTTGGTCATCAAAGGTTGGATTTTCGCATCCAGCGGGTCGAAATACACCTAGAAACTCACCCATCAAAGTCCGATTCTGATTCTGAATAAAAATATTTTCGATCATCTCTTTTTCGTACCATGCGAAATAACTTTTTTCCAAGCATATTTTTGGTCATAAGAGGTCGGATTTTTGGATTCAGCGGGTCGAAATACCCCTAGAAACTCACCCATTAAAGTCCGATCTCGATTCTGAAAAAAAATATTTTCGATCATCTCTTTTTCGTACCATGCGGAATAACTTCTTTCCAGGTGTATTTTCGTTGAACAAAGGTTTGATTTTTGGATTCAGCGGGTCAAAATACACCTATAAACCCACCCATCAAAGTTCGATTCCGATTCTGGAGACAGATATTTTCGATCATCTCCTTTTCGTACCATGCGAATAACTTCATTCCAGGTGTATTTTCGTGTAACAAAGGTTGGATTTTTGGATTCAGCGGGTCAAAATACACCTATAAACCCACCCTTCAAAGTTCGATTTCGATTCTGGAGACAGATATTTTCGATCATCTCTTTTTCGTACCATGCGAAATAACTTTTTTCCAAGCATATTTTTGGTCATAAGAGGTCGGATTTTTGGATTCAGCGGGTCGAAATACACCTAGAAACTCACCCATCAAAGTCCGATCTTGATTCTGAAAGAAAATATTTTCGATCATCTCTTTTTCGTACCATGCGAAATAATTTTTTTCCAAGCATATTTCTGGTCATACGAGGTCGGATTTTAGGATTCAGCGGGTCGAAATACCCCTAGAGTCTCACCCATTAAAGTCCGATCTCGATTCTGAAAAAAAATATTTTCGATCATCTCTTGTTCGTACCATGCGAAATAACTTCTTTCCAGGTGTATTTTCGTGTAACAAAGGTTGGATTTTTGGATTCAGCGGGTCAAAATACACCTATAAACCCACCCATCAAAGTTCGATTCCGATTCTGGAGACAGATATTTTCGATCATCTCTTTTTCGTACCATGCGAAATAACTTTTTTCCAAGCATATTTTTGCTCAACAAAGTTTGGATTTTCGGATTCAGCGGGTCGAAATACACCTAGAAACTCACCCATCAAAGTCCGATCTTGATTCTGAAAAAAAATATTTTCGATCATCTCTTTTTCGTACCATGCGAAATAACTTTTTTCCAAGCATATTTTTGGTCATCAGAGGTTGGATTTTCGGATTCAGGGGGTCGAAATACACCTAGAAACTCACCCATCAAAGTCCGATCTTGATTCTGAAAAAAAATATTTTCGATCATCTCTTGTTCGTACCATGCGAAATAACTTCTTTCCAGGTGTATTTTCGTGTAACAAAGGTTGGATTTTTGGATTCAGCGGGTCAAAATACACCTATAAACCCACCCATCAAAGTTCGATTCCGATTCTGGAGACAGATATTTTCGATCATCTCTTTTTCGTACCATGCGAAATAACTTTTTTCCAAGCATATTTTCGGTCATCAGAGGTTGGATTTTCGGATTCAGGGGGTCAAAATACACCTAGAAACTCACCCATTAAAGTCCGATTTCGATTCTGAAAAAAAATATTTTCGATCATCTCTTTTTCGTACCATGCGAAATAACTTCTTTCCAGGTGTATTTTCGTGTAACAAAGGTTGGATTTTTGGATTCAGCGGGTCAAAATACACCTATAAACCCACCCTTTAAAGTTCGATTTCGATTCTGGAGACAGATATTTTCGATCATCTCTTTTTCGTACCATGCGAAATAACTTTTTTCCAAGCATATTTTTGGTCATGAGAGGTCGGATTTTTGGATTCAGCGGGTCGAAATACACCTAGAAACTCACCCATCAAAGTCCGATCTTGATTCTGAAAGAAAATATTTTCGATCATCTCTTTTTCGTACCATGCGAAATAACTTCTTTCCAGGTGTATTCTCGTGTAACAAAGGTTGGATTTTTGGATTCAGCGGGTCAAAATACACCTATAAACCCACCCTTCAAAGTTCGATTTCGATTCTGGAGACAGATATTTTCGATCATCTCATTTTTGTACCATGCGAAATAACTTTTTTCCAAGCATATTTTTGGTCATAAGAGGTCGGATTTTTGGATTCAGCGGGTCGAAATACACCTAGAAACTCACCCATCAAAGTCCGATTTTGATTCTGAAAAAAAATATTTTCGATCATCTCTTTTTCGTACCATGCGAAATAACTTTTTTCCAAGCATATTTTTGGTCATCAGAGGTTGGATTTTCGGATTCAGGGGGTCGAAATACACCTAGAAACTCACCCATCAAAGTCCGATCTTGATTCTGAAAAAAAATATTTTCGATCATCTCTTTTTCGTACCATGCGAAATAACTTTTTTCCAAGCATATTTTTGGTCATCAGAGGTTGGATTTTCGGATTCAGGGGGTCGAAATACACCTAGAAACTCACCCATCAAAGTCCGATCTTGATTCTGAAAAAAAATATTTTCGATCATCTCTTTTTCGTACCATGCGAAATAACTTTTTTCCAAGCATATTTTCGGTCATCAGAAGTTGGATTTTCGGATTCAGGGGGTCAAAATACACCTAGAAACTCACCCATTAAAGTCCGATTTTGATTCTGAAAAAAAATATTTTCGATCATCTCTTTTTCGTACCATGCAAAATAACTTCTTTCCAGGTGTATTTTCGTGTAACAAAGGTTGGATTTTTGGATTCAGCGGGTCAAAATACACCTATAAACCCACCCTTCAAAGTTCGATTTCGATTCTGGAGACAGATATTTTCGATCATCTCTTTTTCGTACCATGCGAAATAACTTTTTTCCAAGCATATTTTTGGTCATCAAAGGTTGGATTTTCGCATCCAGCGGGTCGAAATACACCTAGAAACTCACCCATCAAAGTCCGATTTTGATTCTGAATAAAAATATTTTTGATCATCTCTTTTTCGTACCATGCGAAATAACTTTTTTCCAAGCATATTTTTGGTCATCAGAGGTTGGATTTTCGGATTCAGGGGGTCGAAATACACCTAGAAACTCACCCATCAAAGTCCGATCTTGATTCTGAAAAAAAATATTTTCGATCATCTCTTTTTCGTACCATGCGAAATAACTTTTTTCCAAGCATATTTTCGGTCATCAGAAGTTGGATTTTCGGATTCAGGGGGTCAAAATACACCTAGAAACTCACCCATTAAAGTCCGATTTTGATTCTGAAAAAAAATATTTTCGATCATCTCTTTTTCGTACCATGCAAAATAACTTCTTTCCAGGTGTATTTTCGTGTAACAAAGGTTGGATTTTTGGATTCAGCGGGTCAAAATACACCTATAAACCCACCCTTCAAAGTTCGATTTCGATTCTGGAGACAGATATTTTCGATCATCTCATTTTCGTACCATGCGAAATAACTTTTTTCCAAGCATATTTTTGGTCATAAGAGGTCGGATTTTTGGATTCAGCGGGTCGAAATACACCTAGAAACTCACCCATCAAAGTCCGATTTTGATTCTGAAAAAAAATATTTTCGATCATCTCTTTTTCGTACCATGCGAAATAATTTTTTTCCAAGCATATTTTTGGTCATCAGAGGTCGGATTTTCGGATTCAGGGGGTCGAAATACACCTAGAAACTCACCCATCAAAGTCCGATCTTGATTCTGAAGAAAAATATTCTCGATCATCTCTTTTTCGTACCATGCGAAATAACTTTTTTCCAAGCATATTTTCGGTCATCAGAGGTTGGATTTTCGGATTCAGGGGGTCGAAATACACCTAGAAACTCACCCATTAAAGTCCGATTTTGATTCTGAAAAAAAATATTTTCGATCATCTCTTTTTCGTACCATGCGAAATAACTTCTTTCCAGGTGTATTTTCGTGTAACAAAGGTTGGATTTTTAGATTCAGCGGGTCAAAATACACCTATAAACCCACCCTTCAAAGTTCGATTTCGATTCTGGAGACAGATATTTTCGATCATCTCTTTTTCCTACCATGCGAAATAACTTTTTTCCAAGCATATTTTTGGTCATCAAAGGTTGGATTTTCGCATCCAGCGGGTCGAAATACACCTAGAAACTCACCCATCAAAGTCCGATTCTGATTCTGAATAAAAATATTTTCGATCATCTCTTTTTCGTACCATGCGAAATAACTTTTTTCCAAGCATATTTTTGGTCATAAGAGGTCGGATTTTTGGATTCAGCGGGTCGAAATACCCCTAGAAACTCACCCATTAAAGTCCGATCTCGATTCTGAAAAAAAATATTTTCGATCATCTCTTTTTCGTACCATGCGGAATAACTTCTTTCCAGGTGTATTTTCGTTGAACAAAGGTTTGATTTTTGGATTCAGCGGGTCAAAATACACCTATAAACCCACCCATCAAAGTTCGATTCCGATTCTGGAGACAGATATTTTCGATCATCTCCTTTTCGTACCATGCGAAATAACTTCATTCCAGGTGTATTTTCGTGTAACAAAGGTTGGATTTTTGGATTCAGCGGGTCAAAATACACCTATAAACCCACCCTTCAAAGTTCGATTTCGATTCTGGAGACAGATATTTTCGATCATCTCTTTTTCGTACCATGCGAAATAACTTTTTTCCAAGCATATTTTTGGTCATAAGAGGTCGGATTTGTGGATTCAGCGGGTCGAAATACACCTAGAAACTCACCCATCAAAGTCCGATCTTGATTCTGAAAAAAAATATTTTCGATCATCTCTTTTTCGTACCATGCGAACTAACTTTTTTCCAAGCATATTTTTGGTCATCAGAGGTTGGATTTTCGGATTCAGGGGGTCGAAATACACCTAGAAACTCACCCATCAAAGTCCGATCTTGATTCTGAAAAAAAATATTTTCGATCATCTCTTGTTCGTACCATGCGAAATAACTTCTTTCCAGGTGTATTTTCGTGTAACAAAGGTTGGATTTTTGGATTCAGCGGGTCAAAATACACCTATAAACCCACCCATCAAAGTTCGATTCCGATTCTGGAGACAGATATTTTCGATCATCTCTTTTTCGTACCATGCGAAATAACTTTTTTCCAAGCATATTTTCGGTCATCAGAGGTTGGATTTTCGGATTCAGGGGGTCAAAATACACCTAGAAACTCACCCATTAAAGTCCGATTTCGATTCTGAAAAAAAATATTTTCGATCATCTCTTTTTCGTACCATGCGAAATAACTTCTTTCCAGGTGTATTTTCGTGTAACAAATGTTGGATTTTTGGATTCAGCGGGTCAAAATACACCTATAAACCCACCCTTTAAAGTTCGATTTCGATTCTGGAGACAGATATTTTCGATCATCTCTTTTTCGTACCATGCGAAATAACTTTTTTCCAAGCATATTTTTGGTCATGAGAGGTCGGATTTTTGGATTCAGCGGGTCGAAATACACCTAGAAACTCACCCATCAAAGTCCGATCTTGATTCTGAAAGAAAATATTTTCGATCATCTCTTTTTCGTACCATGCGAAATAACTTCTTTCCAGGTGTATTTTCGTGTAACAAAGGTTGGATTTTTGGATTCAGCGGGTCAAAATACACCTATAAACCCACCCTTCAAAGTTCGATTTCGATTCTGGAGACAGATATTTTCGATCATCTCATTTTTGTACCATGCGAAATAACTTTTTTCCAAGCATATTTTTGGTCATAAGAGGTCGGATTTTTGGATTCAGCGGGTCGAAATACACCTAGAAACTCACCCATCAAAGTCCGATTTTGATTCTGAAAAAAAATATTTTCGATCATCTCTTTTTCGTACCATGCGAAATAACTTTTTTCCAAGCATATTTTTGGTCATCAGAGGTTGGATTTTCGGATTCAGGGGGTCGAAATACACCTAGAAACTCACCCATCAAAGTCCGATCTTGATTCTGAAAAAAAATATTTTCGATCATCTCTTTTTCGTACCATGCGAAATAACTTTTTTCCAAGCATATTTTTGGTCATCAGAGGTTGGATTTTCGGATTCAGGGGGTCGAAATACACCTAGAAACTCACCCATCAAAGTCCGATCTTGATTCTGAAAAAAAATATTTTCGATCATCTCTTTTTCGTACCATGCGAAATAACTTTTTTCCAAGCATATTTTCGGTCATCAGAAGTTGGATTTTCGGATTCAGGGGGTCAAAATACACCTAGAAACTCACCCATTAAAGTCCGATTTTGATTCTGAAAAAAAATATTTTCGATCATCTCTTTTTCGTACCATGCAAAATAACTTCTTTCCAGGTGTATTTTCGTGTAACAAAGGTTGGATTTTTGGATTCAGCGGGTCAAAATACACCTATAAACCCACCCTTCAAAGTTCGATTTCGATTCTGGAGACAGATATTTTCGATCATCTCTTTTTCGTACCATGCGAAATAACTTTTTTCCAAGCATATTTTTGGTCATCAAAGGTTGGATTTTCGCATCCAGCGGGTCGAAATACACCTAGAAACTCACCCATCAAAGTCCGATTTTGATTCTGAATAAAAATATTTTTGATCATCTCTTTTTCGTACCATGCGAAATAACTTTTTTCCAAGCATATTTTTGGTCATCAGAGGTTGGATTTTCGGATTCAGGGGGTCGAAATACACCTAGAAACTCACCCATCAAAGTCCGATCTTGATTCTGAAAAAAAATATTTTCGATCATCTCTTTTTCGTACCATGCGAAATAACTTTTTTCCAAGCATATTTTCGGTCATCAGAAGTTGGATTTTCGGATTCAGGGGGTCAAAATACACCTAGAAACTCACCCATTAAAGTCCGATTTTGATTCTGAAAAAAAATATTTTCGATCATCTCTTTTTCGTACCATGCAAAATAACTTCTTTCCAGGTGTATTTTCGTGTAACAAAGGTTGGATTTTTGGATTCAGCGGGTCAAAATACACCTATAAACCCACCCTTCAAAGTTCGATTTCGATTCTGGAGACAGATATTTTCGATCATCTCATTTTCGTACCATGCGAAATAACTTTTTTCCAAGCATATTTTTGGTCATAAGAGGTCGGATTTTTGGATTCAGCGGGTCGAAATACACCTAGAAACTCACCCATCAAAGTCCGATTTTGATTCTGAAAAAAAATATTTTCGATCATCTCTTTTTCGTACCATGCGAAATAATTTTTTTCCAAGCATATTTTTGGTCATCAGAGGTCGGATTTTCGGATTCAGGGGGTCGAAATACACCTAGAAACTCACCCATCAAAGTCCGATCTTGATTCTGAAGAAAAATATTCTCGATCATCTCTTTTTCGTACCATGCGAAATAACTTTTTTCCAAGCATATTTTCGGTCATCAGAGGTTGGATTTTCGGATTCAGGGGGTCGAAATACACCTAGAAACTCACCCATTAAAGTCCGATTTTGATTCTGAAAAAAAATATTTTCGATCATCTCTTTTTCGTACCATGCGAAATAACTTCTTTCCAGGTCCTTTTTCGTGTAACAAAGGTTGGATTTTTAGATTCAGCGGGTCAAAATACACCTATAAACCCACCCTTCAAAGTTCGATTTCGATTCTGGAGACAGATATTTTCGATCATCTCTTTTTCCTACCATGCGAAATAACTTTTTTCCAAGCATATTTTTGGTCATCAAAGGTTGGATTTTCGCATCCAGCGGGTCGAAATACACCTAGAAACTCACCCATCAAAGTCCGATTCTGATTCTGAATAAAAATATTTTCGATCATCTCTTTTTCGTACCATGCGAAATAACTTTTTTCCAAGCATATTTTTGGTCATAAGAGGTCGGATTTTTGGATTCAGCGGGTCGAAATACCCCTAGAAACTCACCCATTAAAGTCCGATCTCGATTCTGAAAAAAAATATTTTCGATCATCTCTTTTTCGTACCATGCGGAATAACTTCTTTCCAGGTGTATTTTCGTTGAACAAAGGTTTGATTTTTGGATTCAGCGGGTCAAAATACACCTATAAACCCACCCATCAAAGTTCGATTCCGATTCTGGAGACAGATATTTTCGATCATCTCCTTTTCGTACCATGCGAAATAACTTCATTCCAGGTGTATTTTCGTGTAACAAAGGTTGGATTTTTGGATTCAGCGGGTCAAAATACACCTATAAACCCACCCTTCAAAGTTCGATTTCGATTCTGGAGACAGATATTTTCGATCATCTCTTTTTCGTACCATGCGAAATAACTTTTTTCCAAGCATATTTTTGGTCATAAGAGGTCGGATTTTTGGATTCAGCGGGTCGAAATACACCTAGAAACTCACCCATCAAAGTCCGATCTTGATTCTGAAAGAAAATATTTTCGATCATCTCTTTTTCGTACCATGCGAAATAATTTTTTTCCAAGCATATTTCTGGTCATACGAGGTCGGATTTTAGGATTCAGCGGGTCGAAATACCCCTAGAGACTCACCCATTAAAGTCCGATCTCGATTCTGAAAAAAAATATTTTCGATCATCTCTTGTTCGTACCATGCGAAATAACTTCTTTCCAGGTGTATTTTCGTGTAACAAAGGTTGGATTTTTGGATTCAGCGGGTCAAAATACACCTATAAACCCACCCATCAAAGTTCGATTCCGATTCTGGAGACAGATATTTTCGATCATCTCTTTTTCGTACCATGCGAAATAACTTTTTTCCAAGCATATTTTTGCTCAACAAAGTTTGGATTTTCGGATTCAGCGGGTCGAAATACACCTAGAAACTCACCCATCAAAGTCCGATCTTGATTCTGAAAAAAAATATTTTCGATCATCTCTTTTTCGTACCATGCGAAATAACTTTTTTCCAAGCATATTTTTGGTCATCAGAGGTTGGATTTTCGGATTCAGGGGGTCGAAATACACCTAGAAACTCACCCATCAAAGTCCGATCTTGATTCTGAAAAAAAATATTTTCGATCATCTCTTGTTCGTACCATGCGAAATAACTTCTTTCCAGGTGTATTTTCGTGTAACAAAGGTTGGATTTTTGGATTCAGCGGGTCAAAATACACCTATAAACCCACCCATCAAAGTTCGATTCCGATTCTGCAGACAGATATTTTCGATCATCTCTTTTTCGTACCATGCGAAATAACTTTTTTCCAAGCATATTTTCGGTCATCAGAGGTTGGATTTTCGGATTCAGGGGGTCAAAATACACCTAGAAACTCACCCATTAAAGTCCGATTTCGATTCTGAAAAAAAATATTTTCGATCATCTCTTTTTCGTACCATGCGAAATAACTTCTTTCCAGGTGTATTTTCGTGTAACAAAGGTTGGATTTTTGGATTCAGCGGGTCAAAATACACCTATAAACCCACCCTTTAAAGTTCGATTTCGATTCTGGAGACAGATATTTTCGATCATCTCTTTTTCGTACCATGCGAAATAACTTTTTTCCAAGCATATTTTTGGTCATGAGAGGTCGGATTTTTGGATTCAGCGGGTCGAAATACACCTAGAAACTCACCCATCAAAGTCCGATCTTGATTCTGAAAGAAAATATTTTCGATCATCTCTTTTTCGTACCATGCGAAATAACTTCTTTCCAGGTGTATTTTCGTGCAACAAAGGTTGGATTTTTGGATTCAGCGGGTCAAAATACACCTATAAACCCACCCTTCAAAGTTCGATTTCGATTCTGGAGACAGATATTTTCGATCATCTCATTTTTGTACCATGCGAAATAACTTTTTTCCAAGCATATTTTTGGTCATAAGAGGTCGGATTTTTGGATTCAGCGGGTCGAAATACACCTAGAAACTCACCCATCAAAGTCCGATTTTGATTCTGAAAAAAAATATTTTCGATCATCTCTTTTTCGTACCATGCGAAATAACTTTTTTCCAAGCATATTTTTGGTCATCAGAGGTTGGATTTTCGGATTCAGGGGGTCGAAATACACCTAGAAACTCACCCATCAAAGTCCGATCTTGATTCTGAAAAAAAATATTTTCGATCATCTCTTTTTCGTACCATGCGAAATAACTTTTTTCCAAGCATATTTTTGGTCATCAGAGGTTGGATTTTCGGATTCAGGGGGTCGAAATACACCTAGAAACTCACCCATCAAAGTCCGATCTTGATTCTGAAAAAAAATATTTTCGATCATCTCTTTTTCGTACCATGCGAAATAACTTTTTTCCAAGCATATTTTCGGTCATCAGAAGTTGGATTTTCGGATTCAGGGGGTCAAAATACACCTAGAAACTCACCCATTAAAGTCCGATTTTGATTCTGAAAAAAAATATTTTCGATCATCTCTTTTTCGTACCATGCAAAATAACTTCTTTCCAGGTGTATTTTCGTGTAACAAAGGTTGGATTTTTGGATTCAGCGGGTCAAAATACACCTATAAACCCACCCTTCAAAGTTCGATTTCGATTCTGGAGACAGATATTTTCGATCATCTCTTTTTCGTACCATGCGAAATAACTTTTTTCCAAGCATATTTTTGGTCATCAAAGGTTGGATTTTCGCATCCAGCGGGTCGAAATACACCTAGAAACTCACCCATCAAAGTCCGATTTTGATTCTGAATAAAAATATTTTTGATCATCTCTTTTTCGTACCATGCGAAATAACTTTTTTCCAAGCATATTTTTGGTCATCAGAGGTTGGATTTTCGGATTCAGGGGGTCGAAATAAACCCAGAAACTCGCCCATTAAAGTCCGATTTTGATTCTGAAAAAAAATATTTTCGATCATCTCTTTTTCGTTCCATGCGAAATAACTTCTTTCCAGGTGTATTTTCGTGTAACAAAGGTTGGATTTTCGGATTCAGCGGGTCGAAATACACCTAGAAACTCACCCATCAAAGTCCGATCTCGATTCTGAAAAAAAATATTTTCGATCATCTCTTTTTCGTACCATGCGTTAAATAATTTGTTTCCAAGCATATTTTTGGTCATCAGAGGTCGGATTTTCGGATTCAGGGGGTCGAAATACACCTAGAAACTCACCCATCAAAGTCCGATCTTGATTCTGAAAAAAAATATTTTCGATCATCTCTTTTTCGTACCATGCGAAATAACTTTTTTCCAAGCATATTTTCGGTCATCAGAGGTTGGATTTTCGGATTCAGGGGGTCGAAATACACCTAGAAACTCACCCATTGAAGTCCGATTTTGATTCGGAAAAAAAATATTTTCGATCATCTCTTTTTCGTACCATGCGCAATAACTTCTTTCCAGGTGTATTTTCGGGTAACAAAGGTTGGATTTTTGGATTCAGCGGGTCAAAATACACCTATAAACCCACCCTTCAAAGTTCGATTTCGATTCTGGAGACAGATATTTTCGATCATCTCTTTTTCGTACCATGCGAAATAACTTTTTTCCAAGCATATTTTTGGTCATCAAAGGTTGGATTTTCGCATCCAGCGGGTCGAAATACACCTAGGAACTCACCCATCAAAGTCCGATTCTGATTCTGAAAAAAAATATTTTCGATCATCTCTTTTTCGTTCCATGCGAAATAACTTCTTTCCAGGTGTATTTTCGTGTAACAAAGGTTGGATTTTCGGATTCAGCGGGTCGAAATACACCTAGAAACTCACCCATCAAAGTCCGATCTTGATTCTGAAAAAAAATATTTTCGATCATCTCTTTTTCGTACCATGCGAAATAACTTCTTTCCAGGTGTATTTTCGTGTAACAAAGGTTGGATTTTCGGATTCAGCGGGTCAAAATACACCTATAAACCCACCCTTCAAAGTTCGATTTCGATTCTGGAGACAGATATTTTCGATCATCTCATTTTCGTACCATGCGAAATAACTTTTTTCCAAGCATATTTTTGGTCATAAGAGGTCGGATTTTTGGATTCAGCGGGTCGAAATACACCTAGAAACTCACCCATCAAAGTCCGATTTTGATTCTGAAACAAAATATTTTCGATCATCTCTTTTTCGTACCATGCGAAATAATTTGTTTCCAAGCATATTTTTGGTCATCAGAGGTCGGATTTTCGGATTCAGGGGGTCGAAATACACGTAGAAACTCACCCATCAAAGTCCGATCTTGATTCTGAAAAAAAATATTTTCGATCATCTCTTTTTCGTACCATGCGAAATAACTTTTTTCCAAGCATATTTTCGGTCATCAGAGGTTGGATTTTCGGATTCAGGGGGTCAAAATACACCTAGAAACTCACCCATTGAAGTCCGATTTTGATTCTGAAAAAAAATATTTTCGATCATCTCTTTTTCGTACCATGCGAAATAACTTCTTTCCAGGTGTATTTTCGTGTAACAAAGGTTGGATTTTTGGATTCAGCGGGTCAAAATACACCTATAAACCCACCCTTCAAAGTTCGATTTCGATTCTGGAGACAGATATTTTCGATCATCTCTTTTTCGTACCATGCGAAATAACTTTTTTCCAAGCATGTTTTTGGTCATCAAAGGTTGGATTTTCGCATCCAGCGGGTCGAAATACACCTAGAAACTCACCCATCAAAGTCCGATTCTGATTCTGAATAAAAATATTTTCGATCATCTCTTTTTCGTACCATGCGAAATAACTTTTTTCCAAGCATATTTTTGGTCATAAGAGGTCGGATTTTTGGATTCAGCGGGTCGAAATACCCCTAGAAACTCACCCATTAAAGTCCGATCTCGATTCTGAAAAAAAATATTTTCGATCATCTCTTTTTCGTACCATGCGGAATAACTCCTTTCCAGGTGTATTTTCGTTGAACAAAGGTTTGATTTTTGGATTCAGCGGGTCAAAATACACCTATAAACCCACCCATCAAAGTTCGATTCCGATTCTGGAGACAGATATTTTCGATCATCTCCTTTTCGTACCATGCGAAATAACTTCATTCCAGGTGTATTTTCGTGTAACAAAGGTTGGATTTTTGGATTCAGCGGGTCAAAATACACCTATAAACCCACCCTTCAAAGTTCGATTTCGATTCTGGAGACAGATATTTTCGATCATCTCTTTTTCGTACCATGCGAAATAACTTTTTTCCAAGCATATTTTTGGTCATAAGAGGTCGGATTTTTGGATTCAGCGGGTCTAAATACACCTAGAAACTCACCCATCAAAGTCCGATCTTGATTCTGAAAGAAAATATTTTCGATCATCTGTTTTTCGTACCATGCGAAATAATTTGTTTCCAAGCATATTTTTGGTCATCAGAGGTCGGATTTTCGGATTCAGGGGGTCGAAATACACCTAGAAACTCACCCATCAAAGTCCGATCTTGATTCTGAAAAAAAATATTTTCGATCATCTCTTTTTCGTACCATGCGAAATAACTTTTTTCCAAGCATATTTTCGGTCATCAGAGGTTGGATTTTCGGATTCAGGGGGTCGAAATACACCTAGAAACTCACCCATTGAAGTCCGATTTTGATTCTGTAAAAAAATATTTCCGATCATCTCTTTTTCGTACCATGCGAAATAACTTCTTTCCAGGTGTATTTTCGTGTAACAAAGGTTGGATTTTTGGATTCAGCGGGTCAAAATACACCTATAAACCCACCCTTCAAAGTTCGATTACGATTCTGGAGACAGATATTTTCGATCATCTCTTTTTCGTACCATGCGAAATAACTTTTTTCCAAGCATATTTTCGGTCATCAGAAGTTGGATTTTCGGATTCAGGGGGTCAAAATACACCTAGAATCTCACCCATTAAAGTCCGATTTTGATTCTGAAAAAAAATATTTTCGATCATCTCTTTTTCGTACCATGCGAAATAACTTCTTTCCAGGTGTATTTTCGTGTAACAAAGGTTGGATTTTTGGATTCAGCGGGTCAAAATACACCCATAAACCCACCCTTCAAAGTTCGATTTCGATTCTGGAGACAGATATTTTCGATCATCTCTTTTTCGTACCATGCGAAATAACTTTTTTTCAAGCATATTTTTGGTCATCAAAGGTTGGATTTTCGCATCCAGCGGGTCGAAATACACCTAGAAACTCACCCATCAAAGTCCGATTTTGATTCTGAATAAAAATATTTTCGATCATCTCTTTTTCGTTCCATGCGAAATAACTTCTTTCCAGGTGTATTTTCGTGTAACAAAGGTTGGATTTTCGGATTCAGCGGGTCGAAATACACCTAGAAACTCACCCATCAAAGTCCGATCTTGATTCTGAAAAAAAATATTTTCGATCATCTCTTTTTCGTACCATGCGAAATAACTTCTTTCCAGGTGTATTTTCGTTTAACAAAGGTTGGATTTTTGGATTCAGCGGGTCAAAATACACCTATAAACCCACCCTTCAAAGTTCGATTTCGATTCTGGAGACAGATATTTTCGATCATCTCATTTTCGTACCATGCGAAATAACTTTTTTCCAAGCATATTTTTGGTCATAAGAGGTCGGATTTTTGGATTCAGCGGGTCGAAATACACCTAGAAACTCACCCATCAAAGTCCGATTTCGATTCTGAAAAAAAATATTTTCGATCATCTCTTTTTCGTACCATGCGAAATAATTTGTTTCCAAGCATATTTTTGGTCATCAGAGGTCGGATTTTCGGATTCAGGGGGTCGAAATACACCTAGAAACTCACCCATCAAAGTCCGATCTTGATTCTGAAAAAAAATATTTTCGATCATCTCTTTTTCGTACCATGCGAAATAACTTTTTTCCAAGCATATTTTCGGTCATCAGAGGTTGGATTTTCGGATTCAGGGGGTCGAAATACACCTAGAAATTCACCCATTGAAGTCCGATTTTGATTCTGAAAAAAAATATTTTCGATCATCTCTTTTTCGTACCATGCGAAATAACTTCTTTCCAGGTGTATTTTCGTGTAACAAAGGTTGGATTTTTGGATTCAGCGGGTCAAAATACACCTATAAACCCACCCTTCAAAGTTCGATTTCGATTCTGGAGACAGATATTTTCGATCATCTCTTTTTCGTACCATGCGAAATAACTTTTTTCCAAGCATATTTTTGGTCATAAGAGGTCGGATTTTTGGATTCAGCGGGTCGAAATACCCCTAGAAACTCGCCCATTAAAGTCCGATCTCGATTCTGAAAAAAAATATTTTCGATCATTTCTTTTTCGTACCATGCGAAATAACTTTTTTCCAAGCATATTTTTGGTCATAAGAGGTCGGATTTTTGGATTCAGCGGGTCGAAATACCCCTAGAAACTCACCCATTAAAGTCCGATCTCGATTCTGAAAAAAAATATTTTCGATCATCTCTTTTTCGTACCATGCGGAATAACTCCTTTCCAGGTGTATTTTCGTTGAACAAAGGTTTGATTTTTGGATTCAGCGGGTCAAAATACACCTATAAACCCACCCATCAAAGTTCGATTCCGATTCTGGAGACAGATATTTTCGATCATCTCCTTTTCGTACCATGCGAAATAACTTCATTCCAGGTGTATTTTCGTGTAACAAAGGTTGGATTTTTGGATTCAGCGGGTCAAAATACACCTATAAACCCACCCTTCAAAGTTCGATTTCGATTCTGGAGACAGATATTTTCGATCATCTCTTTTTCGTACCATGCGAAATAACTTTTTTCCAAGCATATTTTTGGTCATAAGAGGTCGGATTTTTGGATTCAGCGGGTCTAAATACACCTAGAAACTCACCCATCAAAGTCCGATCTTGATTCTGAAAGAAAATATTTTCGATCATCTGTTTTTCGTACCATGCGAAATAATTTGTTTCCAAGCATATTTTTGGTCATCAGAGGTCGGATTTTCGGATTCAGGGGGTCGAAATACACCTAGAAACTCACCCATCAAAGTCCGATCTTGATTCTGAAAAAAAATATTTTCGATCATCTCTTTTTCGTACCATGCGAAATAACTTTTTTCCAAGCATATTTTCGGTCATCAGAGGTTGGATTTTCGGATTCAGGGGGTCGAAATACACCTAGAAACTCACCCATTGAAGTCCGATTTTGATTCTGTAAAAAAATATTTCCGATCATCTCTTTTTCGTACCATGCGAAATAACTTCTTTCCAGGTGTATTTTCGTGTAACAAAGGTTGGATTTTTGGATTCAGCGGGTCAAAATACACCTATAAACCCACCCTTCAAAGTTCGATTTCGATTCTGGAGACAGATATTTTCGATCATCTCTTTTTCGTACCATGCGAAATAACTTTTTTCCAAGCATATTTTCGGTCATCAGAAGTTGGATTTTCGGATTCAGGGGGTCAAAATACACCTAGAATCTCACCCATTAAAGTCCGATTTTGATTCTGAAAAAAAATATTTTCGATCATCTCTTTTTCGTACCATGCGAAATAACTTCTTTCCAGGTGTATTTTCGTGTAACAAAGGTTGGATTTTTTGATTCAGCGGGTCAAAATACACCCATAAACCCACCCTTCAAAGTTCGATTTCGATTCTGGAGACAGATATTTTCGATCATCTCTTTTTCGTACCATGCGAAATAACTTTTTTTCAAGCATATTTTTGGTCATCAAAGGTTGGATTTTCGCATCCAGCGGGTCGAAATACACCTAGAAACTCACCCATCAAAGTCCGATTTTGATTCTGAATAAAAATATTTTCGATCATCTCTTTTTCGTTCCATGCGAAATAACTTCTTTCCAGGTGTATTTTCGTGTAACAAAGGTTGGATTTTCGGATTCAGCGGGTCGAAATACACCTAGAAACTCACCCATCAAAGTCCGATCTTGATTCTGAAAAAAAATATTTTCGATCATCTCTTTTTCGTACCATGCGAAATAACTTCTTTCCAGGTGTATTTTCGTTTAACAAAGGTTGGATTTTTGGATTCAGCGGGTCAAAATACACCTATAAACCCACCCTTCAAAGTTCGATTTCGATTCTGGAGACAGATATTTTCGATCATCTCATTTTCGTACCATGCGAAATAACTTTTTTCCAAGCATATTTTTGGTCATAAGAGGTCGGATTTTTGGATTCAGCGGGTCGAAATACACCTAGAAACTCACCCATCAAAGTCCGATTTCGATTCTGAAAAAAAATATTTTCGATCATCTCTTTTTCGTACCATGCGAAATAATTTGTTTCCAAGCATATTTTTGGTCATCAGAGGTCGGATTTTCGGATTCAGGGGGTCGAAATACACCTAGAAACTCACCCATCAAAGTCCGATCTTGATTCTGAAAAAAAATATTTTCGATCATCTCTTTTTCGTACCATGCGAAATAACTTTTTTCCAAGCATATTTTCGGTCATCAGAGGTTGGATTTTCGGATTCAGGGGGTCGAAATACACCTAGAAATTCACCCATTGAAGTCCGATTTTGATTCTGAAAAAAAATATTTTCGATCATCTCTTTTTCGTACCATGCGAAATAACTTCTTTCCAGGTGTATTTTCGTGTAACAAAGGTTGGATTTTTGGATTCAGCGGGTCAAAATACACCTATAAACCCACCCTTCAAAGTTCGATTTCGATTCTGGAGACAGATATTTTCGATCATCTCTTTTTCGTACCATGCGAAATAACTTTTTTCCAAGCATATTTTTGGTCATCAAAGGTTGGATTTTCGCATCCAGCGGGTCGAAATACACCTAGAAACTCACTCATCAAAGTCCGATTCTGATTCTGAATAAAAATATTTTCGATCATTTCTTTTTCGTACCATGCGAAATAACTTTTTTCCAAGCATATTTTTGGTCATAAGAGGTCGGATTTTTGGATTCAGCGGGTCGAAATACCCCTAGAAACTCACCCATTAAAGTCCGATCTCGATTCCGAAAAAAAATATTTTCGATCATCTCTTTTTCGTACCATGCGGAATAACTCCATTCCAGGTGTATTTTCGTTGAACAAAGGTTTGATTTTTGGATTCAGCGGGTCAAAATACACCTATAAACCCACCCATCAAAGTTCGATTCCGATTCTGGAGACAGATATTTTCGATCATCTCCTTTTCGTACCATGCGAAATAACTTCATTCCAGGTGTATTTTCGTGTAACAAAGGTTGGATTTTTGGATTCAGCGGGTCAAAATACACCTATAAACCCACCCTTCAAAGTTCGATTTCGATTCTGGAGACAGATATTTTCGATCATCTCTTTTTCGTACCATGCGAAATAACTTTTTTCCAAGCATATTTTTGGTCATAAGAGGTCGGATTTTTGGATTCAGCGGGTCGAAATACACCTAGAAACTCACCCATCAAAGTCCGATCTTGATTCTGAAAGAAAATATTTTCGATCATCTGTTTTTCGTACCATGCGAAATAATTTGTTTCCAAGCATATTTTTGGTCATCAGAGGTCGGATTTTCGGATTCAGGGGGTCGAAATACACCTAGAAACTCACCCATCAAAGTCCGATCTTGATTCTGAAAAAAAATATTTTCGATCATCTCTTTTTCGTACCATGCGAAATAACTTTTTTCCAAGCATATTTTCGGTCATCAGAGGTTGGATTTTCGGATTCAGGGGGTCGAAATACACCTAGAAACTCACCCATTGAAGTCCGATTTTGATTCTGTAAAAAAATATTTTCGATCATCTCTTTTTCGTACCATGCGAAATAACTTCTTTCCAGGTGTATTTTCGTGTAACAAAGGTTGGATTTTTGGATTCAGCGGGTCAAAATACACCTATAAACCCACCCTTCAAAGTTCGATTTCGATTCTGGAGACAGATATTTTCGATCATCTCTTTTTCGTACCATGCGAAATAACTTTTTTCCAAGCATATTTTCGGTCATCAGAAGTTGGATTTTCGGATTCAGGGGGTCAAAATACACCTAGAAACTCACCCATTAAAGTCCGATTTTGATTCTGAAAAAAAATATTTTCGATCATCTCTTTTTCGTACCATGCGAAATAACTTCTTTCCAGGTGTATTTTCGTGTAACAAAGGTTGGATTTTTGGATTCAGCGGGTCAAAATACACCCATAAACCCACCCTTCAAAGTTCGATTTCGATTCTGGAGACAGATATTTTCGATCATCTCTTTTTCGTACCATGCGAAATAACTTTTTTCCAAGCATATTTTTGGTCATCAAAGGTTGGATTTTCGCATCCAGCGGGTCGAAATACACCTAGAAACTCACCCATCAAAGTCCGATTTTGATTCTGAATAAAAATATTTTCGATCATCTCTTTTTCGTTCCATGCGAAATAACTTCTTTCCAGGTGTATTTTCGTGTAACAAAGGTTGGATTTTCGGATTCAGCGGGTCGAAATACACCTAGAAACTCACCCATCAAAGTCCGATCTTGATTCTGAAAAAAAATATTTTCGATCATCTCTTTTTCGTACCATTCGAAATAACTTCTTTCCAGGTGTATTTTCGTGTAACAAAGGTTGGATTTTTGGATTCAGCGGGTCAAAATACACCTATAAACCCACCCTTCAAAGTTCGATTTCGATTCTGGAGACAGATATTTTCGATCATCTCATTTTCGTACCATGCGAAATAACTTTTTTCCAAGCATATTTTTGGTCATAAGAGGTCGGATTTTTGGATTCAGCGGGTCGAAATACACCTAGAAACTCACCCATCAAAGTCCGATTTTGATTCTGAAAAAAAATATTTTCGATCATCTCTTTTTCGTACCATGCGAAATAATTTGTTTCCAAGCATATTTTTGGTCATCAGAGGTCGGATTTTCGGATTCAGGGGGTCGAAATACACCTAGAAACTCACCCATCAAAGTCCGATCTTGATTCTGAAAAAAAATATTTTCGATCATCTCTTTTTCGTACCATGCGAAATAACTTTTTTCCAAGCATATTTTCGGTCATCAGAGGTTGGATTTTCGGATTCAGGGGGTCGAAATACACCTAGAAATTCACCCATTGAAGTCCGATTTTGATTCTGAAAAAAAATATTTTCGATCATCTCTTTTTCGTACCATGCGAAATAACTTCTTTCCAGGTGTATTTTCGTGTAACAAAGGTTGGATTTTTGGATTCAGCGGGTCAAAATACACCTATAAACCCACCCTTCAAAGTTCGATTTCGATTCTGGAGACAGATATTTTCGATCATCTCTTTTTCGTACCATGCGAAATAACTTTTTTCCAAGCATATTTTTGGTCATCAAAGGTTGGATTTTCGCATCCAGCGGGTCGAAATACACCTAGAAACTCACTCATCAAAGTCCGATTCTGATTCTGAATAAAAATATTTTCGATCATTTCTTTTTCGTACCATGCGAAATAACTTTTTTCCAAGCATATTTTTGGTCATAAGAGGTCGGATTTTTGGATTCAGCGGGTCGAAATACCCCTAGAAACTCACCCATTAAAGTCCGATCTCGATTCTGAAAAAAAATATTTTCGATCATCTCTTTTTCGTACCATGCGGAATAACTTCTTTCCAGGTGTATTTTCGTTGAACAAAGGTTTGATTTTTGGATTCAGCGGGTCAAAATACACCTATAAACCCACCCATCAAAGTTCGATTCCGATTCTGGAGACAGATATTTTCGATCATCTCCTTTTCGTACCATGCGAAATAACTTCATTCCAGGTGTATTTTCGTGTAACAAAGGTTGGATTTTTGGATTCAGCGGGTCAAAATACACCTATAAACCCACCCTTCAAAGTTCGATTTCGATTCTGGAGACAGATATTTTCGATCATCTCTTTTTCGTACCATGCGAAATAACTTTTTTCCAAGCATATTTTTGGTCATAAGAGGTCGGATTTTTGGATTCAGCGGGTCGAAATACACCTAGAAACTCACCCATCAAAGTCCGATCTTGATTCTGAAAGAAAATATTTTCGATCATCTCTTTTTCGTACCATGCGAAATAATTTGTTTCCAAGCATATTTTTGGTCATCAGAGGTCGGATTTTCGGATTCAGGGGGTCGAAATACACCTAGAAACTCACCCATCAAAGTCCGATCTTGATTCTGAAAAAAACTATTTTCGATCATCTCTTTTTCGTACCATGCTAAATAACTTTTTTCCAAGCATATTTTCGGTCATCAGAGGTTGGATTTTCGGATTCAGGGGGTCGAAATACACCTAGAAACTCACCCATTGAAGTCCGATTTTGATTCTGAAAAAAAATATTTTCGATCATCTCTTTTTCGTACCATGCGAAATAACTTCTTTCCAGGTGTATTTTCGTGTAACAAAGGTTGGATTTTTGGATTCAGCGGGTCAAAATACACCTATAAACCCACCCTTCAAAGTTCGATTTCGATTCTGGAGACAGATATTTTCGAACATCTCTTTTTCGTACCATGCGAAATAACTTTTTTCCAAGCATATTTTTGGTCATCAAAGGTTGGATTTTCGCATCCAGCGGGTCGAAATACACCTAGAAACTCACCCATCAAAGTCCGATTCTGATTCTGAAAAAAAATATTTTCGATCATCTCTTTTTCGTTCCATGCGAAATAACTTCTTTCCAGGTGTATTTTCGTGTAACAAAGGTTGGATTTTCGGATTCAGCGGGTCGAAATACACCTAGAAACTCACCCATCAAAGTCCGATCTTGATTCTGAAAAAAAATATTTTCGATCATCTCTTTTTCGTACCATGCGAAATAACTTCTTTCCAGGTGTATTTTCGTGTAACAAAGGTTGGATTTTTGGATTCAGCGGGTCAAAATACACCTATAAACCCACCCTTCAAAGTTTGATTTCGATTCTGGAGACAGATATTTTCGATAATCTCATTTTCGTACCATGCGAAATAACTTTTTTCCAAGCATATTTTTGGTCATAAGAGGTCGGATTTTTGGATTCAGCGGGTCGAAATACACCTAGAAACTCACCCATCAAAGTCCGATTCTGATTCTGAATAAAAATATTTTCGATCATTTCTTTTTCGTACCATGCGAAATAACTTTTTTCCAAGCATATTTTTGGTCATAAGAGGTCGGATTTTTGGATTCAGCGGGTCAAAATACCCCTAGAAACTCACCCATTAAAGTCCGATCTCGATTCTGAAAAAAAATATTTTCGATCATCTCTTTTTCGTACCATGCGGAATAACTTCTTTCCAGGTGTATTTTCGTTGAACAAAGGTTTGATTTTTGGATTCAGCGGGTCAAAATACACCTATAAACCCACCCATCAAAGTTCGATTCCGATTCTGGAGACAGATATTTTCGATCATCTCCTTTTCGTACCATGCGAAATAACTTCATTCCAGGTGTATTTTCGTGTGACAAAGGTTGGATTTTTGGATTCAGCGGGTCAAAATACACCTATAAACCCACCCTTCAAAGTTCGATTTCGATTCTGGAGACAGATATTTTCGATCATCTCTTTTTCGTACCATGCGAAATAACTTTTTTCCAAGCATATTTTTGGTCATAAGAGGTCGGATTTTTGGATTCAGCGGGTCGAAATACACCTAGAAACTCACCCATCAAAGTCCGATCTTGATTCTGAAAGAAAATATTTTCGATCATCTCTTTTTCGTACCATGCGAAATAACTTTTTTCCAAGCATATTTTTGGTCATCAAAGGTTGGATTTTCGCATCCAGCGGGTCGAAATACACCTAGAAACTCACTCATCAAAGTCCGATTCTGATTCTGAATAAAAATATTTTCGATCATTTCTTTTTCGTACCATGCGAAATAACTTTTTTCCAAGCATATTTTTGGTCATAAGAGGTCGGATTTTTGGATTCAGCGGGTCGAAATACCCCTAGAAACTCACCCATTAAAGTCCGATCTCGATTCTGAAAAAAAATATTTTCGATCATCTCTTTTTCGTACCATGCGGAATAACTTCTTTCCAGGTGTATTTTCGTTGAACAAAGGTTTGATTTTTGGATTCAGCGGGTCAAAATACACCTATAAACCCACCCATCAAAGTTCGATTCCGATTCTGGAGACAGATATTTTCGATCATCTCCTTTTCGTACCATGCGAAATAACTTCATTCCAGGTGTATTTTCGTGTAACAAAGGTTGGATTTTTGGATTCAGCGGGTCAAAATACACCTATAAACCCACCCTTCAAAGTTCGATTTCGATTCTGGAGACAGATATTTTTGATCATCTCTTTTTCGTACCATGCGAAATAACTTTTTTCCAAGCATATTTTTGGTCATAAGAGGTCGGATTTTTGGATTCAGCGGGTCGAAATACACCTAGAAACTCACCCATCAAAGTCCGATCTTGATTCTGAAAGAAAATATTTTCGATCATCTCTTTTTCGTACCATGCGAAATAATTTGTTTCCAAGCATATTTTTGGTCATCAGAGGTCGGATTTTCGGATTCAGGGGGTCGAAATACACCTAGAAACTCACTCATCGAAGTCCGATCTTGATTCTGAAAAAAAATATTTTCGATCATCTCTTTTTCGTACCATGCGAAATAACTTTTTTCCAAGCATATTTTCGGTCATCAGAGGTTGGATTTTCGGATTCAGGGGGTCGAAATACACCTAGAAACTCACCCATTGAAGTCCGATTTTGATTCTGAAAAAAAATATTTTCGATCATCTCTTTTTCGTACCATGCGAAATAACTTCTTTCCAGGTGTATTTTCGTGTAACAAAGGTTGGATTTTTGGATTCAGCGGGTCAAAATACACCTATAAACCCACCCTTCAAAGTTCGATTTCGATTCTGGAGACAGATATTTTCGATCATCTCTTTTTCGTACCATGCGAAATAACTTTTTTCCACGCATATTTTTGGTCATAAGAGGTCGGATTTTTGGATTCAGCGGGTCGAAATACACCTAGAAACTCACCCATCAAAGTCCGATCTTGATTCTGAAAGAAAATATTTTCGATCATCTCTTTTTCGTACCATGCGAAATAATTTGTTTCCAAGCATATTTTTGGTCATCAGAGGTCGGATTTTCGGATTCAGGGGGTCGAAATACACCTAGAAACTCACCCATCAAAGTCCGATCTTGATTCTGAAAAAAAATATTTTCGATCATCTCTTTTTCGTACCATGCGAAATAACTTTTTTCCAAGCATATTTTCGGTCATCAGAGGTTGGATTTTCGGATTCAGGGGGTCGAAATACACCTAGAAATTCACCCATTGAAGTCCGATTTTGATTCTGAAAAAAAATATTTTCGATCATCTCTTTTTCGTACCATGCGAAATAACTTCTTTCCAGGTGTATTTTCGTGTAACAAAGGTTGGATTTTTGGATTCAGCGGGTCAAAATACACCTATAAACCCACCCTTCAAAGTTCGATTTCGATTCTGGAGACAGATATTTTCGATCATCTCTTTTTCGTACCATGCGAAATAACTTTTTTCCAAGCATATTTTTGGTCATCAAAGGTTGGATTTTCGCATCCAGCGGGTCGAAATACACCTAGAAACTCACTCATCAAAGTCCGATTCTGATTCTGAATAAAAATATTTTCGATCATTTCTTTTTCGTACCATGCGAAATAACTTTTTTCCAAGCATATTTTTGGTCATAAGAGGTCGGATTTTTGGATTCAGCGGGTCGAAATACCCCTAGAAACTCACCCATTAAAGTCCGATCTCGATTCTGAAAAAAAATATTTTCGATCATCTCTTTTTCGTACCATGCGAAATAATTTGTTTCCAAGCATATTTTTGGTCATCAGAGGTCGGATTTTCGGATTCAGGGGGTCGAAATACACCTAGAAACTCACCCATCAAAGTCCGATCTTGATTCTGAAAAAAAATATTTTCGATCATCTCTTTTTCGTACCATGCTAAATAACTTTTTTCCAAGCATATTTTCGGTCATCAGAGGTTGGATTTTCGAAATCAGGGGGTCGAAATACACCTAGAAACTCACCCATTGAAGTCCGATTTTGATTCTGAAAAAAAATATTTTCGATCATCTCTTTTTCGTACCATGCGAAATAACTTCTTTCCAGGTGTATTTTCGTGTAACAAAGGTTGGATTTTTGGATTCAGCGGGTCAAAATACACCTATAAACCCACCCTTCAAAGTTCGATTTCGATTCTGGAGACAGATATTTTCGAACATCTCTTTTTCGTACCATGCGAAATAACTTTTTTCCAAGCATATTTTTGGTCATCAAAGGTTGGATTTTCGCATCCAGCGGGTCGAAATACACCTAGAAACTCACCCATCAAAGTCCGATTCTGATTCTGAAAAAAAATATTTTCGATCATCTCTTTTTCGTTCCATGCGAAATAACTTCTTTCCAGGTGTATTTTCGTGTAACAAAGGTTGGATTTTCGGATTCAGCGGGTCGAAATACACCTAGAAACTCACCCATCAAAGTCCGATCTTGATTCTGAAAAAAAATATTTTCGATCATCTCTTTTTCGTACCATGCGAAATAACTTCTTTCCAGGTGTATTTTCGTGTAACAAAGGTTGGATTTTTGGATTCAGCGGGTCAAAATACACCTATAAACCCACCCTTCAAAGTTTGATTTCGATTCTGGAGACAGATATTTTCGATAATCTCATTTTCGTACCATGCGAAATAACTTTTTTCCAAGCATATTTTTGGTCATAAGAGGTCGGATTTTTGGATTCAGCGGGTCGAAATACACCTAGAAACTCACCCATCAAAGTCCGATTCTGATTCTGAATAAAAATATTTTCGATCATTTCTTTTTCGTACCATGCGAAATAACTTTTTTCCAAGCATATTTTTGGTCATAAGAGGTCGGATTTTTGGATTCAGCGGGTCGAAATACCCCTAGAAACTCACCCATTAAAGTCCGATCTCGATTCTGAAAAAAAATATTTTCGATCATCTCTTTTTCGTACCATGCGGAATAACTTCTTTCCAGGTGTATTTTCGTTGAACAAAGGTTTGATTTTTGGATTCAGCGGGTCAAAATACACCTATAAACCCACCCATCAAAGTTCGATTCCGATTCTGGAGACAGATATTTTCGATCATCTCCTTTTCGTACCATGCGAAATAACTTCATTCCAGGTGTATTTTCGTGTGACAAAGGTTGGATTTTTGGATTCAGCGGGTCAAAATACACCTATAAACCCACCCTTCAAAGTTCGATTTCGATTCTGGAGACAGATATTTTCGATCATCTCTTTTTCGTACCATGCGAAATAACTTTTTTCCAAGCATATTTTTGGTCATAAGAGGTCGGATTTTTGGATTCAGCGGGTCGAAATACACCTAGAAACTCACCCATCAAAGTCCGATCTTGATTCTGAAAGAAAATATTTTCGATCATCTCTTTTTCGTACCATGCGAAATAACTTTTTTCCAAGCATATTTTTGGTCATCAAAGGTTGGATTTTCGCATCCAGCGGGTCGAAATACACCTAGAAACTCACTCATCAAAGTCCGATTCTGATTCTGAATAAAAATATTTTCGATCATTTGTTTTTCGTACCATGCGAATTAACTTTTTTCCAAGCATATTTTTGGTCATAAGAGGTCGGATTTTTGGATTCAGCGGGTCGAAATACCCCTAGAAGCTCACCCATTAAAGTCCGATCTCGATTCTGAAAAAAAATATTTTCGATCATCTCTTTTTCGTACCATGCGGAATAACTTCTTTCCAGGTGTATTTTCGTTGAACAAAGGTTTGATTTTTGGATTCAGCGGGTCAAAATACACCTATAAACCCACCCATCAAAGTTCGATTCCGATTCTGGAGACAGATATTTTCGATCATCTCCTTTTCGTACCATGCGAAATAACTTCATTCCAGGTGTATTTTCGTGTAACAAAGGTTGGATTTTTGGATTCAGCGGGTCAAAACCCACCTATAAACCCACCCTTCAAAGTTCGATTTCGATTCTGGAGACAGATATTTTTGATCATCTCTTTTTCGTACCATGCGAAATAACTTTTTTCCAAGCATATTTTTGGTCATAAGAGGTCGGATTTTTGGATTCAGCGGGTCGAAATACACCTAGAAACTCACCCATCAAAGTCCGATCTTGATTCTGAAAGAAAATATTTTCGATCATCTCTTTTTCGTACCATGCGAAATAATTTGTTTCCAAGCATATTTTTGGTCATCAGAGGTCGGATTTTCGGATTCAGGGGGTCGAAATACACCTAGAAACTCACTCATCGAAGTCCGATCTTGATTCTGAAAAAAAATATTTTCGATCATCTCCTTTTTCGTACCATGCGAAATAACTTTTTTCCAAGCATATTTTCGGTCATCAGAGGTTGGATTTTCGGATTCAGGGGGTCGAAATACACCTAGAAACTCACCCATTGAAGTCCGATTTTGATTCTGAAAAAAAATATTTTCGATCATCTCTTTTTCGTACCATGCGAAATAACTTCTTTCCAGGTGTATTTTCGTGTAACAAAGGTTGGATTTTTGGATTCAGCGGGTCAAAATACACCTATAAACCCACCCTTCAAAGTTCGATTTCGATTCTGGAGACAGATATTTTCGATCATCTCTTTTTCGTACCATGCGAAATAACTTTTTTCCACGCATATTTTTGGTCATAAGAGGTCGAATTTTTGGATTCAGCGGGTCGAAATACACCTAGAAACTCACCCATCAAAGTCCGATCTTGATTCTGAAAGAAAATATTTTCGATCATCTCTTTTTCGTACCATGCGAAATAATTTTTTTCCAAGCATACTTCTGGTCATACAAGGTCGGATTTTAGGATTCAGCGGGTCGAAATACCCCTAGAGACTCACCCATTAAAGTCCGATCTCGATTCTGAAAAAAAATATTTTCGATCATCTCTTGTTCGTACCATGCGAAATAACTTCTTTCCAGGTGTATTTTCGCTGAACAAAGGTTGGATTTTTGGATTCAGCGGGTCAAAATACACCTATAAACCCACCCATCAAAGTTCGATTCCGATTCTGGAGACAGATATTTTCGATCATCTCTTTTTCGTACCATGCGAAATAACTTTTTTCCAAGCATATTTTTGCTCAACAAAGTTTGGATTTTCGGATTCAGCGGGACGGAATACACCTAGAAACTCACCCATCAAAGTCCGATCTTGATTCTGAAAAAAAATATTTTCGATCATCTCTTTTTCGTACCATGCGAAATAACTTCTTTCCAGGTGTATTTTCGTGTAACAAAGGTTGGATTTTTGGATTCAGCGGGTCAAAATACACCTATAAACCCACCCTTCAAAGTTCGATTTCGATTCTGGAGACAGATATTTTCGATCATCTCATTTTTGTACCATGCGAAATAACTTTTTTCCAAGCATATTTTTGGTCATAAGAGGTCGGATTTTTGGATTCAGCGGGTCGAAATACACCTAGAAACTCACCCATCAAAGTCCGATTTTGATTCTGAAAAAAAATATTTTCGATCATCTCTTTTTCGTACCATGCGAAATAACTTTTTTCCAAGCATATTTTTGGTCATCAGAGGTTGGATTTTCGGATTCAGGGGGTCGAAATACACCTAGAAACTCACCCATCAAAGTCCGATCTTGATTCTGAAAAAAAATATTTTCGATCATCTCTTTTTCGTACCATGCGAAATAACTTTTTTCCAAGCATATTTTTGGTCATCAGAGGTTGGATTTTCGGATTCAGGGGGTCGAAATACACCTAGAAACTCACCCATCAAAGTCCGATCTTGATTCTGAAAAAAAATATTTTCGATCATCTCTTTTTCGTACCATGCGAAATAACTTTTTTCCAAGCATATTTTCGGTCATCAGAAGTTGGATTTTCGGATTCAGGGGGTCAAAATACACCTAGAAACTCACCCATTAAAGTCCGATTTTGATTCTGAAAAAAAATATTTTCGATCATCTCTTTTTCGTACCATGCGAAATAACTTCTTTCCAGGTGTATTTTCGTGTAACAAAGGTTGGATTTTTGGATTCAGCGGGTCAAAATACACCTATAAACCCACCCTTCAAAGTTCGATTTCGATTCTGGAGACAGATATTTTCGATCATCTCTTTTTCGTACCATGCGAAATAACTTTTTTCCAAGCATATTTTTGGTCATCAAAGGTTGGATTTTCGCATCCAGCGGGTCGAAATACACCTAGAAACTCACCCATCAAAGTCCGATTTTGATTCTGAATAAAAATATTTTTGATCATCTCTTTTTCGTACCATGCGAAATAACTTTTTTCCAATCATATTTTTGGTCATCAGAGGTTGGATTTTCGGATTCAGGGGGTCGAAATAAACCCAGAAACTCGCCCATTAAAGTCCGATTTTGATTCTGAAAAAAAATATTTTCGATCATCTCTTTTTCGTTCCATGCGAAATAACTTCTTTCCAGGTGTATTTTCGTGTAACAAAGGTTGGATTTTCGGATTCAGCGGGTCGAAATACACCTAGAAACTCACCCATCAAAGTCCGATCTCGATTCTGAAAAAAAATATTTTCGATCATCTCTTTTTCGTACCATGCGTTAAATAATTTGTTTCCAAGCATATTTTTGGTCATCAGAGGTCGGATTTTCGGATTCAGGGGGTCGAAATACACCTAGAAACTCACCCATCAAAGTCCGATCTTGATTCTGAAAAAAAATATTTTCGATCATCTCTTTTTCGTACCATGCGAAATAACTTTTTTCCAAGCATATTTTCGGTCATCAGAGGTTGGATTTTCGGATTCAGGGGGTCGAAATACACCTAGAAACTCACCCATTGAAGTCCGATTTTGATTCTGAAAAAAAATATTTTCGATCATCTCTTTTTCGTACCATGCGAAATAACTTCTTTCCAGGTGTATTTTCGCTGAACAAAGGTTGGATTTTTGGATTCAGCGGGTCAAAATACACCTATAAACCCACCCATCAAAGTTCGATTCCGATTCTGGAGACAGATATTTTCGATCATCTCTTTTTCGTACCATGCGAAATAACTTTTTTCCAAGCATATTTTTGCTCAACAAAGTTTGGATTTTCGGATTCAGCGGGACGGAATACACCTAGAAACTCACCCATCAAAGTCCGATCTTGATTCTGAAAAAAAATATTTTCGATCATCTCTTTTTCGTACCATGCGAAATAACTTCTTTCCAGGTGTATTTTCGTGTAACAAAGGTTGGATTTTTGGATTCAGCGGGTCAAAATACACCTATAAACCCACCCTTCAAAGTTCGATTTCGATTCTGGAGACAGATATTTTCGATCATCTCATTTTTGTACCATGCGAAATAACTTTTTTCCAAGCATATTTTTGGTCATAAGAGGTCGGATTTTTGGATTCAGCGGGTCGAAATACACCTAGAAACTCACCCATCAAAGTCCGATTTTGATTCTGAAAAAAAATATTTTCGATCATCTCTTTTTCGTACCATGCGAAATAACTTTTTTCCAAGCATATTTTTGGTCATCAGAGGTTGGATTTTCGGATTCAGGGGGTCGAAATACACCTAGAAACTCACCCATCAAAGTCCGATCTTGATTCTGAAAAAAAATATTTTCGATCATCTCTTTTTCGTACCATGCGAAATAACTTTTTTCCAAGCATATTTTTGGTCATCAGAGGTTGGATTTTCGGATTCAGGGGGTCGAAATACACCTAGAAACTCACCCATCAAAGTCCGATCTTGATTCTGAAAAAAAATATTTTCGATCATCTCTTTTTCGTACCATGCGAAATAACTTTTTTCCAAGCATATTTTCGGTCATCAGAAGTTGGATTTTCGGATTCAGGGGGTCAAAATACACCTAGAAACTCACCCATTAAAGTCCGATTTTGATTCTGAAAAAAAATATTTTCGATCATCTCTTTTTCGTACCATGCGAAATAACTTCTTTCCAGGTGTATTTTCGTGTAACAAAGGTTGGATTTTTGGATTCAGCGGGTCAAAATACACCTATAAACCCACCCTTCAAAGTTCGATTTCGATTCTGGAGACAGATATTTTCGATCATCTCTTTTTCGTACCATGCGAAATAACTTTTTTCCAAGCATATTTTTGGTCATCAAAGGTTGGATTTTCGCATCCAGCGGGTCGAAATACACCTAGAAACTCACCCATCAAAGTCCGATTTTGATTCTGAATAAAAATATTTTTGATCATCTCTTTTTCGTACCATGCGAAATAACTTTTTTCCAAGCATATTTTTGGTCATCAGAGGTTGGATTTTCGGATTCAGGGGGTCGAAATAAACCCAGAAACTCGCCCATTAAAGTCCGATTTTGATTCTGAAAAAAAATATTTTCGATCATCTCTTTTTCGTTCCATGCGAAATAACTTCTTTCCAGGTGTATTTTCGTGTAACAAAGGTTGGATTTTCGGATTCAGCGGGTCGAAATACACCTAGAAACTCACCCATCAAAGTCCGATCTCGATTCTGAAAAAAAATATTTTCGATCATCTCTTTTTCGTACCATGCGTTAAATAATTTGTTTCCAAGCATATTTTTGGTCATCAGAGGTCGGATTTTCGGATTCAGGGGGTCGAAATACACCTAGAAACTCACCCATCAAAGTCCGATCTTGATTCTGAAAAAAAATATTTTCGATCATCTCTTTTTCGTACCATGCGAAATAACTTTTTTCCAAGCATATTTTCGGTCATCAGAGGTTGGATTTTCGGATTCAGGGGGTCGAAATACACCTAGAAACTCACCCATTGAAGTCCGATTTTGATTCTGAAAAAAAATATTTTCGATCATCTCTTTTTCGTACCATGCGAAATAACTTCTTTCCAGGTGTATTTTCGGGTAACAAAGGTTGGATTTTTGGATTCAGCGGGTCAAAATACACCTATAAACCCACCCTTCAAAGTTCGATTTCGATTCTGGAGACAGATATTTTCGATCATCTCTTTTTCGTACCATGCGAAATAACTTTTTTCCAAGCATATTTTTGGTCATCAAAGGTTGGATTTTCGCATCCAGCGGGTCGAAATACACCTAGGAACTCACCCATCAAAGTCCGATTCTGATTCTGAAAAAAAATATTTTCGATCATCTCTTTTTCGTTCCATGCGAAATAACTTCTTTCCAGGTGTATTTTCGTGTAACAAAGGTTGGATTTTCGGATTCAGCGGGTCGAAATACACCTAGAAACTCACCCATCAAAGTCCGATCTTGATTCTGAAAAAAAATATTTTCGATCATCTCTTTTTCGTACCATGCGAAATAACTTCTTTCCAGGTGTATTTTCGTGTAACAAAGGTTGGATTTTCGGATTCAGCGGGTCAAAATACACCTATAAACCCACCCTTCAAAGTTCGATTTCGATTCTGGAGACAGATATTTTCGATCATCTCATTTTCGTACCATGCGAAATAACTTTTTTCCAAGCATATTTTTGGTCATAAGAGGTCGGATTTTTGGATTCAGCGGGTCGAAATACACCTAGAAACTCACCCATCAAAGTCCGATTTTGATTCTGAAACAAAATATTTTCGATCATCTCTTTTTCGTACCATGCGAAATAATTTGTTTCCAAGCATATTTTTGGTCATCAGAGGTCGGATTTTCGGATTCAGGGGGTCGAAATACACGTAGAAACTCACCCATCAAAGTCCGATCTTGATTCTGAAAAAAAATATTTTCGATCATCTCTTTTTCGTACCATGCGAAATAACTTTTTTCCAAGCATATTTTCGGTCATCAGAGGTTGGATTTTCAGATTCAGGGGGTCAAAATACACCTAGAAACTCACCCATTGAAGTCCGATTTTGATTCTGAAAAAAAATATTTTCGATCATCTCTTTTTCGTACCATGCGAAATAACTTCTTTCCAGGTGTATTTTCGTGTAACAAAGGTTGGATTTTTGGATTCAGCGGGTCAAAATACACCTATAAACCCACCCTTCAAAGTTCGATTTCGATTCTGGAGACAGATATTTTCGATCATCTCTTTTTCGTACCATGCGAAATAACTTTTTTCCAAGCATATTTTTGGTCATCAAAGGTTGGATTTTCGCATCCAGCGGGTCGAAATACACCTAGAAACTCACCCATCAAAGTCCGATTCTGATTCTGAATAAAAATATTTTCGATCATCTCTTTTTCGTACCATGCGAAATAACTTTTTTCCAAGCATATTTTTGGTCATAAGAGGTCGGATTTTTGGATTCAGCGGGTCGAAATACCCCTAGAAACTCACCCATTAAAGTCCGATCTCGATTCTGAAAAAAAATATTTTCGATCATCTCTTTTTCGTACCATGCGGAATAACTCCTTTCCAGGTGTATTTTCGTTGAACAAAGGTTTGATTTTTGGATTCAGCGGGTCAAAATACACCTATAAACCCACCCATCAAAGTTCGATTCCGATTCTGGAGACAGATATTTTCGATCATCTCCTTTTCGTACCATGCGAAATAACTTCATTCCAGGTGTATTTTCGTGTAACAAAGGTTGGATTTTTGGATTCAGCGGGTCAAAATACACCTATAAACCCACCCTTCAAAGTTCGATTTCGATTCTGGAGACAGATATTTTCGATCATCTCTCTTTCGTACCATGCGAAATAACTTTTTTCCAAGCATATTTTTGGTCATAAGAGGTCGGATTTTTGGATTCAGCGGGTCTAAATACACCTAGAAACTCACCCATCAAAGTCCGATCTTGATTCTGAAAGAAAATATTTTCGATCATCTGTTTTTCGTACCATGCGAAATAATTTGTTTCCAAGCATATTTTTGGTCATCAGAGGTCGGATTTTCGGATTCAGGGGGTCGAAATACACCTGGAAACTCACCCATCAAAGTCCGATCTTGATTCTGAAAAAAAATATTTTCGATCATCTCTTTTTCGTACCATGCGAAATAACTTTTTTCCAAGCATATTTTCGGTCATCAGAGGTTGGATTTTCGGATTCAGGGGGTCGAAATACACCTAGAAACTCACCCATTGAAGTCCGATTTTGATTCTGTAAAAAAATATTTTCGATCATCTCTTTTTCGTACCATGCGAAATAACTTCTTTCCAGGTGTATTTTCGTGTAACAAAGGTTGGATTTTTGGATTCAGCGGGTCAAAATACACCTATAAACCCACCCTTCAAAGTTCGATTTCGATTCTGGAGACAGATATTTTCGATCATCTCTTTTTCGTACCATGCGAAATAACTTTTTTCCAAGCATATTTTCGGTCATCAGAAGTTGGATTTTCGGATTCAGGGGGTCAAAATACACCTAGAATCTCACCCATTAAAGTCCGATTTTGATTCTGAAAGAAAATATTTTCGATCATCTCTTTTTCGTACCATGCGAAATAACTTCTTTCCAGGTGTATTTTCGTGTAACAAAGGTTGGATTTTTGGATTCAGCGGGTCAAAATACACCCATAAACCCACCCTTCAAAGTTCGATTTCGATTCTGGAGACAGATATTTTCGATCATCTCTTTTTCGTACCATGCGAAATAACTTTTTTTCAAGCATATTTTTGGTCATCAAAGGTTGGATTTTCGCATCCAGCGGGTCGAAATACACCTAGAAACTCACCCATCAAAGTCCGATTTTGATTCTGAATAAAAATATTTTCGATCATCTCTTTTTCGTTCCATGCGAAATAACTTCTTTCCAGGTGTATTTTCGTGTAACAAAGGTTGGATTTTCGGATTCAGCGGGTCGAAATACACCTAGAAACTCACCCATCAAAGTCCGATCTTGATTCTGAAAAAAAATATTTTCGATCATCTCTTTTTCGTACCATGCGAAATAACTTTTTTCCAAGCATATTTTCGGTCATCAGAGGTTGGATTTTCGGATTCAGGGGGTCGAAATACACCTAGAAACTCACCCATTGAAGTCCGATTTTGATTCTGAAAAAAAATATTTTCGATCATCTCTCTTTCGTACCATGCGAAATAACTTCTTTCCAGGTGTATTTTCGGGTAACAAAGGTTGGATTTTTGGATTCAGCGGGTCAAAATACACCTATAAACCCACCCTTCAAAGTTCGATTTCGATTCTGGAGACAGATATTTTCGATCATCTCTTTTTCGTACCATGCGAAATAACTTTTTTCCAAGCATATTTTTGGTCATCAAAGGTTGGATTTTCGCATCCAGCGGGTCGAAATACACCTAGGAACTCACCCATCAAAGTCCGATTCTGATTCTGAAAAAAAATATTTTCGATCATCTCTTTTTCGTTCCATGCGAAATAACTTCTTTCCAGGTGTATTTTCGTGTAACAAAGGTTGGATTTTCGGATTCAGCGGGTCGAAATACACCTAGAAACTCACCCATCAAAGTCCGATCTTGATTCTGAAAAAAAATATTTTCGATCATCTCTTTTTCGTACCATGCGAAATAACTTCTTTCCAGGTGTATTTTCGTGTAACAAAGGTTGGATTTTCGGATTCAGCGGGTCAAAATACACCTATAAACCCACCCTTCAAAGTTCGATTTCGATTCTGGAGACAGATATTTTCGATCATCTCATTTTCGTACCATGCGAAATAACTTTTTTCCAAGCATATTTTTGGTCATAAGAGGTCGGATTTTTGGATTCAGCGGGTCGAAATACACCTAGAAACTCACCCATCAAAGTCCGATTTTGATTCTGAAACAAAATATTTTCGATCATCTCTTTTTCGTACCATGCGAAATAATTTGTTTCCAAGCATATTTTTGGTCATCAGAGGTCGGATTTTCGGATTCAGGGGGTCGAAATACACGTAGAAACTCACCCATCAAAGTCCGATCTTGATTCTGAAAAAAAATATTTTCGATCATCTCTTTTTCGTACCATGCGAAATAACTTTTTTCCAAGCATATTTTCGGTCATCAGAGATTGGATTTTCGGATTCAGGGGGTCAAAATACACCTAGAAACTCACCCATTGAAGTCCGATTTTGATTCTGAAAAAAAATATTTTCGATCATCTCTTTTTCGTACCATGCGAAATAACTTCTTTCCAGGTGTATTTTCGTGTAACAAAGGTTGGATTTTTGGATTCAGCGGGTCAAAATACACCTATAAACCCACCCTTCAAAGTTCGATTTCGATTCTGGAGACAGATATTTTCGATCATCTCTTTTTCGTACCATGCGAAATAACTTTTTTCCAAGCATATTTTTGGTCATCAAAGGTTGGATTTTCGCATCCAGCGGGTCGAAATACACCTAGAAACTCACCCATCAAAGTCCGATTCTGATTCTGAATAAAAATATTTTCGATCATCTCTTTTTCGTACCATGCGAAATAACTTTTTTCCAAGCATATTTTTGGTCATAAGAGGTCGGATTTTTGGATTCAGCGGGTCGAAATACCCCTAGAAACTCACCCATTAAAGTCCGATCTCGATTCTGAAAAAAAATATTTTCGATCATCTCTTTTTCGTACCATGCGGAATAACTCCTTTCCAGGTGTATTTTCGTTGAACAAAGGTTTGATTTTTGGATTCAGCGGGTCAAAATACACCTATAAACCCACCCATCAAAGTTCGATTCCGATTCTGGAGACAGATATTTTCGATCATCTCCTTTTCGTACCATGCGAAATAACTTCATTCCAGGTGTATTTTCGTGTAACAAAGGTTGGATTTTTGGATTCAGCGGGTCAAAATACACCTATAAACCCACCCTTCAAAGTTCGATTTCGATTCTGGAGACAGATATTTTCGATCATCTCTTTTTCGTACCATGCGAAATAACTTTTTTCCAAGCATATTTTTGGTCATAAGAGGTCGGATTTTTGGATTCAGCGGGTCTAAATACACCTAGAAACTCACCCATCAAAGTCCGATCTTGATTCTGAAAGAAAATATTTTCGATCATCTGTTTTTCGTACCATGCGAAATAATTTGTTTCCAAGCATATTTTTGGTCATCAGAGGTCGGATTTTCGGATTCAAGGGGTCGAAATACACCTGGAAACTCACCCATCAAAGTCCGATCTTGATTCTGAAAAAAAATATTTTCGATCATCTCTTTTTCGTACCATGCGAAATAACTTTTTTCCAAGCATATTTTCGGTCATCAGAGGTTGGATTTTCGGATTCAGGGGGTCGGAATACACCTAGAAACTCACCCATTGAAGTCCGATTTTGATTCTGTAAAAAAATATTTTCGATCATCTCTTTTTCGTACCATGCGAAATAACTTCTTTCCAGGTGTATTTTCGTGTAACAAAGGTTGGATTTTTGGATTCAGCGGGTCAAAATACACCTATAAACCCACCCTTCAAAGTTCGATTTCGATTCTGGAGACAGATATTTTCGATCATCTCTTTTTCGTACCATGCGAAATAACTTTTTTCCAAGCATATTTTCGGTCATCAGAAGTTGGATTTTCGGATTCAGGGGGTCAAAATACACCTAGAATCTCACCCATTAAAGTCCGATTTTGATTCTGAAAAAAAATATTTTCGATCATCTCTTTTTCGTACCATGCGAAATAACTTCTTTCCAGGTGTATTTTCGTGTAACAAAGGTTGGATTTTTGGATTCAGCGGGTCAAAATACACCCATAAACCCACCCTTCAAAGTTCGATTTCGATTCTGGAGACAGATATTTTCGATCATCTCTTTTTCGTACCATGCGAAATAACTTTTTTTCAAGCATATTTTTGGTCATCAAAGGTTGGATTTTCGCATCCAGCGGGTCGAAATACACCTAGAAACTCACCCATCAAAGTCCGATTTTGATTCTGAATAAAAATATTTTCGATCATCTCTTTTTCGTTCCATGCGAAATAACTTCTTTCCAGGTGTATTTTCGTGTAACAAAGGTTGGATTTTCGGATTCAGCGGGTCGAAATACACCTAGAAACTCACCCATCAAAGTCCGATCTTGATTCTGAAAAAAAATATTTTCGATCATCTCTTTTTCGTACCATGCGAAATAACTTCTTTCCAGGTGTATTTTCGTTTAACACAGGTTGGATTTTTGGATTCAGCGGGTCAAAATACACCTATAAACCCACCCTTCAAAGTTCGATTTCGATTCTGGAGACAGATATTTTCGATCATCTCATTTTCGTACCATGCGAAATAACTTTTTTCCAAGCATATTTTTGGTCATAAGAGGTCGGATTTTTGGATTCAGCGGGTCGAAATACACCTAGAAACTCACCCATCAAAGTCCGATTTCGATTCTGAAAAAAAATATTTTCGATCATCTCTTTTTCGTACCATGCGAAATAATTTGTTTCCAAGCATATTTTTGGTCATCAGAGGTCGGATTTTCGGATTCAGGGGGTCGAAATACACCTAGAAACTCACCCATCAAAGTCCGATCTTGATTATGAAAAAAAATATTTTCGATCATCTCTTTTTCGTACCATGCGAAATAACTTTTTTCCAAGCATATTTTCGGTCATCAGAGGTTGGATTTTCGGATTCAGGGGGTCGAAATACACCTAGAAATTCACCCATTGAAGTCCGATTTTGATTCTGAAAAAAAATATTTTCGATCATCTCTTTTTCGTACCATGCGAAATAACTTCTTTCCAGGTGTATTTTCGTGTAACAAAGGTTGGATTTTTGGATTCAGCGGGTCAAAATACACCTATAAACCCACCCTTCAAAGTTCGATTTCGATTCTGGAGACAGATATTTTCGATCATCTCTTTTTCGTACCATGCGAAATAACTTTTTTCCAAGCATATTTTTGGTCATCAAAGGTTGGATTTTCGCATCCAGCGGGTCGAAATACACCTAGAAACTCACTCATCAAAGTCCGATTCTGATTCTGAATAAAAATATTTTCGATCATTTCTTTTTCGTACCATGCGAAATAACTTTTTTCCAAGCATATTTTTGGTCATAAGAGGTCGGATTTTTGGATTCAGCGGGTCGAAATACCCCTAGAAACTCACCCATTAAAGTCCGATCTCGATTCTGAAAAAAAATATTTTCGATCATCTCTTTTTCGTACCATGCGGAATAACTCCTTTCCAGGTGTATTTTCGTTGAACAAAGGTTTGATTTTTGGATTCAGCGGGTCAAAATACACCTATAAACCCACCCATCAAAGTTCGATTCCGATTCTGGAGACAGATATTTTCGATCATCTCCTTTTCGTACCATGCGAAATAACTTCATTCCAGGTGTATTTTCGTGTAACAAAGGTTGGATTTTTGGATTCAGCGGGTCAAAATACACCTATAAACCCACCCTTCAAAGTTCGATTTCGATTCTGGAGACAGATATTTTCGATCATCTCTTTTTCGTACCATGCGAAATAACTTTTTTCCAAGCATATTTTTGGTCATAAGAGGTCGGATTTTTGGATTCAGCGGGTCGAAATACACCTAGAAACTCACCCATCAAAGTCCGATCTTGATTCTGAAAAAAAATATTTTCGATCATCTCTTTTTCGTACCATGCGAAATAACTTTTTTCCAAGCATATTTTTGGTCATCAGAGGTTGGATTTTCGTATTCAGGGGGTCGAAATACACCTAGAAACTCACCTATCAAAGTCCGATCTTGATTCTGAAAAAAAATATTTTCGATCATCTCTTTTTCGTACCATGCGAAATAACTTTTTTCCAAGCATATTTTCGGTCATCAGAGGTTGGATTTTCGGATTCAGGGGGTCGAAATACACCTAGAAACTCACCCATTAAAGTCCGATTTTGATTCTGAAAAAAAATATTTTCGATCATCTCTTTTTCGTACCATGCGAAATAACTTCTTTCCAGGTGTATTTTCGTGTAACAAAGGTTGGATTTTTGGATTCAGCGGGTCAAAATACACCTATAAACCCACCCTTCAAAGTTCGATTTCGATTCTGGAGACAGATATTTTCGATCATCTCTTTTTCGTACCATGCGAAATAACTTTTTTCCAAGCATATTTTCGGTCATCAGAAGTTGGATTTTTGGATTCAGGGGGTCAAAATACACCTAGAAACTCACCCATTAAAGTCCGATTTTGATTCTGAAAAAAAATATTTTCGATCATCTCTTTTTCGTACCATGCGAAATAACTTCTTTCCAGGTGTATTTTCGTGTAACAAAGGTTGGATTTTTGGATTCAGCGGGTCAAAATACACCCATAAACCCACCCTTCAAAGTTCGATTTCGATTCTGGAGACAGATATTTTCGATCATCTCTTTTTCGTACCATGCGAAATAACTTTTTTCCAAGCATATTTTTGGTCATCAAAGGTTGGATTTTCGCATCCAGCGGGTCGAAATACACCTAGAAACTCACCCATCAAAGTCCGATTTTGATTCTGAATAAAAATATTTTCGATCATCTCTTTTTCGTTCCATGCGAAATAACTTCTTTCCAGGTGTATTTTCGTGTAACAAAGGTTGGATTTTCGGATTCAGCGGGTCGAAATACACCTAGAAACTCACCCATCAAAGTCCGATCTTGATTCTGAAAAAAAATATTTTCGATCATCTCTTTTTCGTACCATGCGAAATAACTTCTTTCCAGGTGTATTTTCGTGTAACAAAGGTTGGATTTTTGGATTCAGCGGGTCAAAATACACCTATAAACCCACCCTTCAAAGTTCGATTTCGATTCTGGAGACAGATATTTTCGATCATCTCATTTTCGTACCATGCGAAATAACTTTTTTCCAAGCATATTTTTGGTCATAAGAGGTCGGATTTTTGGATTCAGCGGGTCGAAATACACCTAGAAACTCACCCATCAAAGTCCGATTTTGATTCTGAAAAAAAATATTTTCGATCATCTCTTTTTCGTACCATGCGAAATAATTTGTTTCCAAGCATATTTTTGGTCATCAGAGGTCGGATTTTCGGATTCAGGGGGTCGAAATACACCTAGAAACTCACCCATCAAAGTCCGATCTTGATTCTGAAAAAAAATATTTTCGATCATCTCTTTTTCGTACCATGCGAAATAACTTTTTTCCAAGCATATTTTCGGTCATCAGAGGTTGGATTTTCGGATTCAGGGGGTCGAAATACACCTAGAAATTCACCCATTGAAGTCCGATTTTGATTCTGAAAAAAAATATTTTCGATCATCTCTTTTTCGTACCATGCGAAATAACTTCTTTCCAGGTGTATTTTCGTGTAACAAAGGTTGGATTTTTGGATTCAGCGGGTCAAAATACACCTATAAACCCACCCTTCAAAGTTCGATTTCGATTCTGGAGACAGATATTTTCGATCATCTCTTTTTCGTACCATGCGAAATAACTTTTTTCCAAGCATATTTTTGGTCATCAAAGGTTGGATTTTCGCATCCAGCGGGTCGAAATACACCTAGAAACTCACTCATCAAAGTCCGATTCTGATTCTGAATAAAAATATTTTCGATCATTTCTTTTTCGTACCATGCGAAATAACTTTTTTCCAAGCATATTTTTGGTCATAAGAGGTCGGATTTTTGGATTCAGCGGGTCGAAATACCCCTAGAAACTCACCCATTAAAGTCCGATCTCGATTCTGAAAAAAAATATTTTCGATCATCTCTTTTTCGTACCATGCGGAATAACTTCTTTCCAGGTGTATTTTCGTTGAACAAAGGTTTGATTTTTGGATTCAGCGGGTCAAAATACACCAATAAACCCACCCATCAAAGTTCGATTCCGATTCTGGAGACAGATATTTTCGATCATCTCCTTTTCGTACCATGCGAAATAACTTCATTCCAGGTGTATTTTCGTGTAACAAAGGTTGGATTTTTGGATTCAGCGGGTCAAAATACACCTATAAACCCACCCTTCAAAGTTCGATTTCGATTCTGGAGACACATATTTTTGATCATCTCTTTTTCGTACCATGCGAAATAACTTTTTTCCAAGCATATTTTTGGTCATAAGAGGTCGGATTTTTGGATTCAGCGGGTCGAAATACACCTAGAAACTCACCCATCAAAGTCCGATCTTGATTCTGAAAGAAAATATTTTCGATCATCTCTTTTTCGTACCATGCGAAATAATTTGTTTCCAAGCATATTTTTGGTCATCAGAGGTCGGATTTTCGGATTCAGGGGGTCGAAATACACCTAGAAACTCACTCATCTAAGTCCGATCTTGATTCTGAAAAAAAATATTTTCGATCATCTCTTTTTCGTACCATGCGAAATAACTTTTTTCCAAGCATATTTTCGGTCATCAGAGGTTGGATTTTCGGATTCAGGGGGTCGAAATACACCTAGAAACTCACCCATTGAAGTCCGATTTTGATTCTGAAAAAAAATATTTTCGATCATCTCTTTTTCGTACCATGCGAAATAACTTCTTTCCAGGTGTATTTTCGTGTAACAAAGGTTGGATTTTTGGATTCAGCGGGTCAAAATACACCTATAAACCCACCCTTCAAAGTTCGATTTCGATTCTGGAGACAGATATTTTCGATCATCTCTTTTTCGTACCATGCGAAATAACTTTTTTCCAAGCATATTTTTGGTCATCAAAGGTTGGATTTTCGCATCCAGCGGGTCGAAATACACCTAGAAACTCACCCATCAAAGTTCGATTCTGATTCTGAAAAAAAATATTTTCGATCATCTCTTTTTCGTTCCATGCGAAATAACTTCTTTCCAGGTGTATTTTCGTGTAACAAAGGTTGGATTTTCGGATTCAGCGGGTCGAAATACACCTAGAAACTCACCCATCAAAGTCCGATCTTGATTCTGAAAAAAAATATTTTCGATCATCTCTTTTTCGTACCATGCGAAATAACTTCTTTCCAGGTGTATTTTCGTGTAACAAAGGTTGGATTTTTGGATTCAGCGGGTCAAAATACACCTATAAACCCACCCTTCAAAGTTTGATTTCGATTCTGGAGACAGATATTTTCGATCATCTCATTTTCGTACCATGCGAAATAACTTTTTTCCAAGCATATTTTTGGTCATAAGAGGTCGGATTTTTGGATTCAGCGGGTCGAAATACACCTAGAAACTCACCCATCAAAGTCCGATTTTGATTCTGAAAAAAAATATTTTCGATCATCTCTTTTTCGTACCATGCGAAATAATTTGTTTCCAAGCATATTTTTGGTCATCAGAGGTCGGATTTTCGGATTCAGGGGGTCGAAATACACCTAGAAACTCACCCATCAAAGTCCGATCTTGATTCTGAAAAAAAATATTTTCGATCATCTCTTTTTCGTACCATGCGAAATAACTTTTTTCCAAGCATATTTTCGGTCATCAGAGGTTGGATTTTCGGATTCAGGGGGTCGAAATACACCTAGAAATTCACCCATTGAAGTCCGATTTTGATTCTGAAAAAAAATATTTTCGATCATCTCTTTTTCGTACCATGCGAAATAACTTCTTTCCAGGTGTATTTTCGTGTAACAAAGGTTGGATTTTTGGATTCAGCGGGTCAAAATACACCTATAAACCCACCCTTCAAAGTTCGATTTCGATTCTGGAGACAGATATTTTCGATCATCTCTTTTTCGTACCATGCGAAATAACTTTTTTCCAAGCATATTTTTGGTCATCGAAGGTTGGATTTTCGCATCCAGCGGGTCGAAATACACCTAGAAACTCACTCATCAAAGTCCGATTCTGATTCTGAATAAAAATATTTTCGATCATCTCTTTTTCGTACCATGCGGAATAACTTCTTTCCAGGTGTATTTTCGTTGAACAAAGGTTTGATTTTTGGATTCAGCGGGTCGAAATACACCTATAAACCCACCCATCAAAGTTCGATTCCGATTCTGGAGACAGATATTTTCGATCATCTCCTTTTCGTACCATGCGAAATAACTTCATTCCAGGTGTATTTTCGTGTAACAAAGGTTGGATTTTTGGATTCAGCGGGTCAAAATACACCTATAAACCCACCCTTCAAAGTTCGATTTCGATTCTGGAGACAGATATTTTCGATCATCTCTTTTTCGTACCATGCGAAATAACTTTTTTCCAAGCATATTTTTGGTCATAAGAGGTCGGATTTTTGGATTCAGCGGGTCGAAATACACCTAGAAACTCACCCATCAAAGTCCGATCTTGATTCTGAAAGAAAATATTTTCGATCATCTCTTTTTCGTACCATGCGAAATAACTTTTTTCCAAGCATATTTTTGGTCATCAAAGGTTGGATTTTCGCATCCAGCGGGTCGAAATACACCTAGAAACTCACTCATCAAAGTCCGATTCTGATTCTGAATAAAAATATTTTCGATCATTTCTTTTTCGTACCATGCGAAATAACTTTTTTCCAAGCATATTTTTGGTCATAAGAGGTCGGATTTTTGGATTCAGCGGGTCGAAATACCCCTAGAAACTCACCCATTAAAGTCCGATCTCGATTCTGAAAAAAAATATTTTCGATCATCTCTTTTTCGTACCATGCGGAATAACTTCTTTCCAGGTGTATTTTCGTTGAACAAAGGTTTGATTTTTGGATTCAGCGGGTCAAAATACACCAATAAACCCACCCATCAAAGTTCGATTCCGATTCTGGAGACAGATATTTTCGATCATCTCCTTTTCGTACCATGCGAAATAACTTCATTCCAGGTGTATTTTCGTGTAACAAAGGTTGGATTTTTGGATTCAGCGGGTCAAAATACACCTATAAACCCACCCTTCAAAGTTCGATTTCGATTCTGGAGACACATATTTTTGATCATCTCTTTTTCGTACCATGCGAAATAACTTTTTTCCAAGCATATTTTTGGTCATAAGAGGTCGGATTTTTGGATTCAGCGGGTCGAAATACACCTAGAAACTCACCCATCAAAGTCCGATCTTGATTCTGAAAGAAAATATTTTCGATCATCTCTTTTTCGTACCATGCGAAATAATTTGTTTCCAAGCATATTTTTGGTCATCAGAGGTCGGATTTTCGGATTCAGGGGGTCGAAATACACCTAGAAACTCACTCATCGAAGTCCGATCTTGATTCTGAAAAAATATATTTTCGATCATCTCTTTTTCGTACCATGCGAAATAACTTTTTTCCAAGCATATTTTCGGTCATCAGAGGTTGGATTTTCGGATTCAGGGGGTCGAAATACACCTAGAAACTCACCCATTGAAGTCCGATTTTGATTCTGAAAAAAAATATTTTCGATCATCTCTTTTTCGTACCATGCGAAATAACTTCTTTCCAGGTGTATTTTCGTGTAACAAAGGTTGGATTTTTGGATTCAGCGGGTCAAAATACACCTATAAACCCACCCTTCAAAGTTCGATTTCGATTCTGGAGACAGATATTTTCGATCATCTCTTTTTCGTACCATGCGAAATAACTTTTTTCCAAGCATATTTTTGGTCATCAAAGGTTGGATTTTCGCATCCAGCGGGTCGAAATACACCTAGAAACTCACCCATCAAAGTCCGATTCTGATTCTGAAAAAAAATATTTTCGATCATCTCTTTTTCGTTCCATGCGAAATAACTTCTTTCCAGGTGTATTTTCGTGTAACAAAGGTTGGATTTTCGGATTCAGCGGGTCGAAATACACCTAGAAACTCACCCATCAAAGTCCGATCTTGATTCTGAAAAAAAATATTTTCGATCATCTCTTTTTCGTACCATGCGAAATAACTTCTTTCCAGGTGTATTTTCGTGTAACAAAGGTTGGATTTTTGGATTCAGCGGGTCAAAATACACCTATAAACCCACCCTTCAAAGTTTGATTTCGATTCTGGAGACAGATATTTTCGATCATCTCATTTTCGTACCATGCGAAATAACTTTTTTCCAAGCATATTTTTGGTCATAAGAGGTCGGATTTTTGGATTCAGCGGGTCGAAATACACCTAGAAACTCACCCATCAAAGTCCGATTTTGATTCTGAAAAAAAATATTTTCGATCATCTCTTTTTCGTACCATGCGAAATAATTTGTTTCCAAGCATATTTTTGGTCATCAGAGGTCGGATTTTCGGATTCAGGGGGTCGAAATACACCTAGAAACTCACCCATCAAAGTCCGATCTTGATTCTGAAAAAAAATATTTTCGATCATCTCTTTTTCGTACCATGCGAAATAACTTTTTTCCAAGCATATTTTCGGTCATCAGAGGTTGGATTTTCGGATTCAGGGGGTCGAAATACACCTAGAAATTCACCCATTGAAGTCCGATTTTGATTCTGAAAAAAAATATTTTCGATCATCTCTTTTTCGTACCATGCGAAATAACTTCTTTCCAGGTGTATTTTCGTGTAACAAAGGTTGGATTTTTGGATTCAGCGGGTCAAAATACACCTATAAACCCACCCTTCAAAGTTCGATTTCGATTCTGGAGACAGATATTTTCGATCATCTCTTTTTCGTACCATGCGAAATAACTTTTTTCCAAGCATATTTTTGGTCATCAAAGGTTGGATTTTCGCATCCAGCGGGTCGAAATACACCTAGAAACTCACTCATCAAAGTCCGATTCTGATTCTGAATAAAAATATTTTCGATCATCTCTTTTTCGTACCATGCGGAATAACTTCTTTCCAGGTGTATTTTCGTTGAACAAAGGTTTGATTTTTGGATTCAGCGGGTCGAAATACACCTATAAACCCACCCATCAAAGTTCGATTCCGATTCTGGAGACAGATATTTTCGATCATCTCCTTTTCGTACCATGCGAAATAACTTCATTCCAGGTGTATTTTCGTGTAACAAAGGTTGGATTTTTGGATTCAGCGGGTCAAAATACACCTATAAACCCACCCTTCAAAGTTCGATTTCGATTCTGGAGACAGATATTTTCGATCATCTCTTTTTCGTACCATGCGAAATAACTTTTTTCCAAGCATATTTTTGGTCATAAGAGGTCGGATTTTTGGATTCAGCGGGTCGAAATACACCTAGAAACTCACCCATCAAAGTCCGATCTTGATTCTGAAAGAAAATATTTTCGATCATCTCTTTTTCGTACCATGCGAAATAATTTGTTTCCAAGCATATTTTTGGTCATCAGAGGTCGGATTTTCGGATTCAGGGGGTCGAAATACACCTAGAAACTCACCCATCAAAGTCCGATCTTGATTCTGAAAAAAAATATTTTCGATCATCTCTTTTTCGTACCATGCGAAATAACTTTTTTCCAAGCATATTTTCGGTCATCAGAGGTTGGATTTTCGGATTCAGGGGGTCGAAATACACCTAGAAACTCACCCATTGAAGTCCGATTTTGATTCTGAAAAAAAATATTTTCGATCATCTCTTTTTCGTACCATGCGAAATAACTTCTTTCCAGGTGTATTTTCGTGTAACAAAGGTTGGATTTTTGGATTCAGCGGGTCAAAATACACCTATAAACCCACCCTTCAAAGTTCGATTTCGATTCTGGAGACAGATATTTTCGATCATCTCTTTTTCGTACCATGCGAAATAACTTTTTTCCAAGCATATTTTTGGTCATCAAAGGTTGGATTTTCGCATCCAGCGGGTCGAAATACACCTAGAAACTCACCCATCAAAGTCCGATTCTGATTCTGAATAAAAATATTTTCGATCATCTCTTTTTCGTACCATGCGAAATAACTTTTTTCCAAGCATATTTTTGGTCATAAGAGGTCGGATTTTTGGATTCAGCGGGTCGAAATACCCCTAGAAACTCACCCATTAAAGTCCGATCTCGATTCTGAAACAAAATATTTTCGATCATCCCTTTTTCGTACCATGCGGAATAACTTCTTTCCAGGTGTATTTTCGTTGAACAAAGGTTTGATTTTTGGATTCAGCGGGTCAAAATACACCTATAAACCCACCCATCAAAGTTCGATTCCGATTCTGGAGACAGATATTTTCGATCATCTCCTTTTCGTACCATGCGAAATAACTTCATTCCAGGTGTATTTTCGTGTGACAAAGGTTGGATTTTTGGATTCAGCGGGTCAAAATACACCTATAAACCCACCCTTCAAAGTTCGATTTCGATTCTGGAGACAGATATTTTCGATCATCTCTTTTTCGTACCATGCGAAATAACTTTTTTCCAAGCATATTTTTGGTCATAAGAGGTCGGATTTTTGGATTCAGCGGGTCGAAATACACCTAGAAACTCACCCATCAAAGTCCGATCTTGATTCTGAAAGAAAATATTTTCGATCATCTCTTTTTCGTACCATGCGAAATAACTTTTTTCCAAGCATATTTTTGGTCATCAAAGGTTGGATTTTCGCATCCAGCGGGTCGAAATACACCTAGAAACTCACTCATCAAAGTCCGATTCTGATTCTGAATAAAAATATTTTCGATCATTTCTTTTTCGTACCATGCGAAATAACTTTTTTCCAAGCATATTTTTGGTCATAAGAGGTCGGATTTTTGGATTCAGCGGGTCGAAATACCCCTAGAAACTCACCCATTAAAGTCCGATCTCGATTCTGAAAAAAAATATTTTCGATCATCTCTTTTTCGTACCATGCGGAATAACTTCTTTCCAGGTGTATTTTCGTTGAACAAAGGTTTGATTTTTGGATTCAGCGGGTCAAAATACACCAATAAACCCACCCATCAAAGTTCGATTCCGATTCTGGAGACAGATATTTTCGATCATCTCCTTTTCGTACCATGCGAAATAACTTCATTCCAGGTGTATTTTCGTGTAACAAAGGTTGGATTTTTGGATTCAGCGGGTCAAAATACACCTATAAACCCACCCTTCAAAGTTCGATTTCGATTCTGGAGACACATATTTTTGATCATCTCTTTTTCGTACCATGCGAAATAACTTTTTTCCAAGCATATTTTTGGTCATAAGAGGTCGGATTTTTGGATTCAGCGGGTCGAAATACACCTAGAAACTCACCCATCAAAGTCCGATCTTGATTCTGAAAGAAAATATTTTCGATCATCTCTTTTTCGTACCATGCGAAATAATTTGTTTCCAAGCATATTTTTGGTCATCAGAGGTCGGATTTTCGGATTCAGGGGGTCGAAATACACCTAGAAACTCACTCATCGAAGTCCGATCTTGATTCTGAAAAAAAATATTTTCGATCATCTCTTTTTCGTACCATGCGAAATAACTTTTTTCCAAGCATATTTTCGGTCATCAGAGGTTGGATTTTCGGATTCAGGGGGTCGAAATACACCTAGAAACTCACCCATTGAAGTCCGATTTTGATTCTGAAAAAAAATATTTTCGATCATCTCTTTTTCGTACCATGCGAAATAACTTCTTTCCAGGTGTATTTTCGTTGAACAAAGGTTTGATTTTTGGATTCAGCGGGTCAAAATACACCAATAAACCCACCCATCAAAGTTCGATTCCGATTCTGGAGACAGATATTTTCGATCATCTCCTTTTCGTACCATGCGAAATAACTTCATTCCAGGTGTATTTTCGTGTAACAAAGGTTGGATTTTTGGATTCAGCGGGTCAAAATACACCTATAAACCCACCCTTCAAAGTTCGATTTCGATTCTGGAGACACATATTTTTGATCATCTCTTTTTCGTACCATGCGAAATAACTTTTTTCCAAGCATATTTTTGGTCATAAGAGGTCGGATTTTTGGATTCAGCGGGTCGAAATACACCTAGAAACTCACCCATCAAAGTCCGATCTTGATTCTGAAAGAAAATATTTTCGATCATCTCTTTTTCGTACCATGCGAAATAATTTGTTTCCAAGCATATTTTTGGTCATCAGAGGTCGGATTTTCGGATTCAGGGGGTCGAAATACACCTAGAAACTCACTCATCGAAGTCCGATCTTGATTCTGAAAAAAAATATTTTCGATCATCTCTTTTTCGTACCATGCGAAATAACTTTTTTCCAAGCATATTTTCGGTCATCAGAGGTTGGATTTTCGGATTCAGGGGGTCGAAATACACCTAGAAACTCACCCATTGAAGTCCGATTTTGATTCTGAAAAAAAATATTTTCGATCATCTCTTTTTCGTACCATGCGAAATAACTTCTTTCCAGGTGTATTTTCGTGTAACAAAGGTTGGATTTTTGGATTCAGCGGGTCAAAATACACCTATAAACCCACCCTTCAAAGTTCGATTTCGATTCTGGAGACAGATATTTTCGATCATCTCTTTTTCGTACCATGCGAAATAACTTTTTTCCAAGCATATTTTTGGTCATCAAAGGTTGGATTTTCGCATCCAGCGGGTCGAAATACACCTAGAAACTCACCCATCAAAGTCCGATTCTGATTCTGAAAAAAAATATTTTCGATCATCTCTTTTTCGTTCCATGCGAAATAACTTCTTTCCAGGTGTATTTTCGTGTAACAAAGGTTGGATTTTCGGATTCAGCGGGTCGAAATACACCTAGAAACTCACCCATCAAAGTTCGATCTTGATTCTGAAAAAAAATATTTTCGATCATCTCTTTTTCGTACCATGCGAAATAACTTCTTTCCAGGTGTATTTTCGTGTAACAAAGGTTGGATTTTTGGATTCAGCGGGTCAAAATACACCTATAAACCCACCCTTCAAAGTTTGATTTCGATTCTGGAGACAGATATTTTCGATCATCTCATTTTCGTACCATGCAAAATAACTTTTTTCCAAGCATATTTTTGGTCATAAGAGGTCGGATTTTTAGATTCAGCGGGTCGAAATACACCTAGAAACTCACCCATCAAAGTCCGATTTTGATTCTGAAAAAAAATATTTTCGATCATCTCTTTTTCGTACCATGCGAAATAATTTGTTTCCAAGCATATTTTTGGTCATCAGAGGTCGGATTTTCGGATTCAGGGGGTCGAAATACACCTAGAAACTCACCCATCAAAGTCCGATCTTGATTCTGAAAAAAAATATTTTCGATCATCTCTTTTTCGTACCATGCGAAATAACTTTTTTCCAAGCATATTTTCGGTCATCAGAGGTTGGATTTTCGGATTCAGGGGGTCGAAATACACCTAGAAATTCACCCATTGAAGTCCGATTTTGATTCTGAAAAAAAATATTTTCGATCATCTCTTTTTCGTACCATGCGAAATAACTTCTTTCCAGGTGTATTTTCGTGTAACAAAGGTTGGATTTTTGGATTCAGCGGGTCAAAATACACCTATAAACCCACCCTTCAAAGTTCGATTTCGATTCTGGAGACAGATATTTTCGATCATCTCTTTTTCGTACCATGCGAAATAACTTTTTTCCAAGCATATTTTTGGTCATCAAAGGTTGGATTTTCGCATCCAGCGGGTCGAAATACACCTAGAAACTCACTCATCAAAGTCCGATTCTGATTCTGAATAAAAATATTTTCGATCATCTCTTTTTCGTACCATGCGGAATAACTTCTTTCCAGGTGTATTTTCGTGTAACAAAGGTTGGATTTTTGGATTCAGCGGGTCAAAATACACCTATAAACCCACCCTCCAAAGTTCGATTTCGATTCTGGAGACAGATATTTTCGATCATCTCTTTTTCGTACCATGCGAAATAACTTTTTTCCAAGCATATTTTTGGTCATCAAAGGTTGGATTTTCGCATCCAGCGGGTCGAAATACACCTAGAAACTCACCCATCAAAGTCCGATTTTGATTCTGAATAAAAATATTTTCGATCATCTCTTTTTCGTTCCATGCGAAATAACTTCTTTCCAGGTGTATTTTCGTGTAACAAAGGTTGGATTTTCGGATTCAGCGGGTCGAAATACACCTAGAAACTCACCCATCAAAGTCCGATCTTGATTCTGAAAAAAAATATTTTCGATCATCTCTTTTTCGTACCATGCGAAATAACTTCTTTCCAGGTGTATTTTCGTGTAACAAAGGTTGGATTTTTGGATTCAGCGGGTCAAAATACACCTATAAACCCACCCTTCAAAGTTCGATTTCGATTCTGGAGACAGATATTTTCGATCATCTCATTTTCGTACCATGCGAAATAACTTTTTTCCAAGCATATTTTTGGTCATAAGAGGTCGGATTTTTGGATTCAGCGGGTCGAAATACACCTAGAAACTCACCCATCAAAGTCCGATTTTGATTCTGAAAAAAAATATTTTCGATCATCTCTTTTTCGTACCATGCGAAATAATTTGTTTCCAAGCATATTTTTGGTCATCAGAGGTCGGATTTTCGGATTCAGGGGGTCGAAATACACCTAGAAACTCACCCATCCAAGTCCGATCTTGATTCTGAAAAAAAATATTTTCGATCATCTCTTTTACGTACCATGCGAAATAACTTTTTTCCAAGCATATTTTCGGTCATCAGAGGTTGGATTTTCGGATTCAGGGGGTCGAAATACACCTAGAAATTCACCCATTGAAGTCCGATTTTGATTCTGAAAAAAAATATTTTCGATCATCTCTTTTTCGTACCATGCGAAATAACTTCTTTCCAGGTGTATTTTCGTGTAACAAAGGTTGGATTTTTGGATTCAGCGGGTCAAAATACACCTATAAACCCACCCTCCAAAGTTCGATTTCGATTCTGGAGACAGATATTTTCGATCATCTCTTTTTCGTACCATGCGAAATAACTTTTTTCCAAGCATATTTTTGGTCATCAAAGGTTGGATTTTCGCATCCAGCGGGTCGAAATACACCTAGAAACTCACTCATCAAAGTCCGATTCTGATTCTGAATAAAAATATTTTCGATCATTTCTTTTTCGTACCATGCGAAATAACTTTTTTCCAAGCATATTTTTGGTCATAAGAGGTCGGATTTTTGGATTCAGCGGGTCGAAATACCCCTAGAAACTCACCCATTAAAGTCCGATCTCGATTCTGAAAAAAAATATTTTCGATCATCTCTTTTTCGTACCATGCGGAATAACTTCTTTCCAGGTGTATTTTCGTTGAACAAAGGTTTGATTTTTGGATTCAGCGGGTCAAAATACACCTATAAACCCACCCATCAAAGTTCGATTCCGATTCTGGAGACAGATATTTTCGATCATCTCCTTTTCGTACCATGCGAAATAACTTCATTCCAGGTGTATTTTCGTGTAACAAAGGTTGGATTTTTGGATTCAGCGGGTCAAAATACACCTATAAACCCACCCTTCAAAGTTCGATTTCGATTCTGGAGACAGATATTTTCGATCATCTCTTTTTCGTACCATGCGAAATAACTTTTTTCCAAGCATATTTTTGGTCATAAGAGGTCGGATTTTTGGATTCAGCGGGTCGAAATACACCTAGAAACTCACCCATCAAAGTCCGATCTTGATTCTGAAAGAAAATATTTTCGATCATCTCTTTTTCGTACCATGCGAAATAACTTTTTTCCAAGCATATTTTCGGTCATCAGAGGTTGGATTTTCGGATTCAGGGGGTCGAAATACACCTAGAAACTCACCCATTAAAGTCCGATTTTGATTCTGAAAAAAAATATTTTCGATCATCTCTTTTTCGTACCATGCGAAATAACTTCTTTCCAGGTGTATTTTCGTGTAACAAAGGTTGGATTTTTGGATTCAGCGGGTCAAAATACACCTATAAACCCACCCTTCAAAGTTCGATTTCGATTCTGGAGACAGATATTTTCGATCATCTCTTTTTCGTACCATGCGAAATAACTTTTTTCCAAGCATATTTTTGGTCATCAAAGGTTGGATTTTCGCATCCAGCGGGTCGAAATACACCTAGAAACTCACCCATCAAAGTCCGATTTTGATTCTGAATAAAAATATTTTCGATCATCTCTTTTTCGTACCATGCGAAATAACTTTTTTCCAAGCATATTTTTGGTCATAAGAGGTCAGATTTTTGGATTCAGCGGGTCGAAATACCCCTAGAAACTCACCCATTAAAGTCCGATCTTGATTCTGAAAAAAAATATTTTCGATCATCTCTTTTTCGTTCCATGCGAAATAACTTCTTTCCAGGTGTATTTTCGTGTGACAAAGGTTGGATTTTCGGATTCAGCGGGTCGAAATACACCTAGAAACTCACCCATCAAAGTCCGATCTTGATTCTGAAAAAAAATATTTTCGATCATCTCTTTTTCGTACCATGCGAAATAACTTCTTTCCAGGTGTATTTTCGTGTAACAAAGGTTGGATTTTTGGATTCAGCGGGTCAAAATACACCTATAAACCCACCCTTCAAAGTTCGATTTCGATTCTGGAGACAGATATTTTCGATCATCTCATTTTTGTACCATGCGAAATAACTTTTTTCCAAGCATATTTTTGGTCATAAGAGGTCGGATTTTTGGATTCAGCGGGTCTAAATACACCTAGAAACTCACCCATCAAAGTCCGATTTTGATTCTGAAAAAAAATATTTTCGATCATCTCTTTTTCGTACCATGCGAAATAACTTTTTTCCAAGCATATTTTTGGTCATCAGAGGCTGGACTTTCGGATTCAGGGGGTCGAAATACACCTAGAAACTCACCCATCAAAGTCCGATCTTGATTCTGAAAAAAAATATTTTCGATCATCTCTTTTTCGTACCATGCGAAATAACTTTTTTCCAAGCATATTTTTGGTCATCAGAGGTTGGATTTTCGGATTCAGGGGGTCGAAATACACCTAGAAACTCACCCATCAAAGTCCGATCTTGATTCTGAAAAAAAATATTTCCGATCATCTCTTTTTCGTACCATGCGAAATAACTTTTTTCCAAGCATATTTTCGGTCATCAGGAGTTGGATTTTCGGATTCAGGGGGTCAAAATACACCTAGAAACTCACCCATTAAAGTCCGATTTTGATTCTGAAAAAAAATATTTTCGATCATCTCTTTTTCGTACCATGCGAAATAACTTCTTTCCAGGTGTATTTTCGTGTAACAAAGGTTGGATTTTTGGATTCAGCGGGTCAAAATACACCTATAAACCCACCCTTCAAAGTTCGATTTCGATTCTGGAGACAGATATTTTCGATCATCTCTTTTTCGTACCATGCGAAATAACTTTTTTCCAAGCATATTTTTGGTCATCAAAGGTTGGATTTTCGCATCCAGCGGGTCGAAATACACCTAGAAACTCACCCATCAAAGTCCGATTTTGATTCTGAATAAAAATATTTTCGATCATCTCTTTTTCGTACCATGCGAAATAACTTTTTTCCAAGCATATTTTTGGTCATAAGAGGTCAGATTTTTGGATTCAGCGGGTCGAAATACCCCTAGAAACTCACCCATTAAAGTCCGATCTCGATTCTGAAAAAAAATATTTTCGATCATCTCTTTTTCGTTCCATGCGAAATAACTTCTTTCCAGGTGTATTTTCGTGTGACAAAGGTTGGATTTTCGGATTCAGCGGGTCGAAATACACCTAGAAACTCACCCATCAAAGTCCGATCTTGATTCTGAAAAAAAATATTTTCGATCATCTCTTTTTCGTACCATGCGAAATAACTTCTTTCCAGGTGTATTTTCGTGTAACAAAGGTTGGATTTTTGGATTCAGCGGGTCAAAATACACCTATAAACCCACCCTTCAAAGTTCGATTTCGATTCTGGAGACAGATATTTTCGATCATCTCATTTTTGTACCATGCGAAATAACTTTTTTCCAAGCATATTTTTGGTCATAAGAGGTCGGATTTTTGGATTCAGCGGGTCTAAATACACCTAGAAACTCACCCATCAAAGTCCGATTTTGATTCTGAAAAAAAATATTTTCGATCATCTCTTTTTCGTACCATGCGAAATAACTTTTTTCCAAGCATATTTTTGGTCATCAGAGGTTGGACTTTCGGATTCAGGGGGTCGAAATACACCTAGAAACTCACCCATCAAAGTCCGATCTTGATTCTGAAAAAAAATATTTTCGATCATCTCTTTTTCGTACCATGCGAAATAACTTTTTTCCAAGCATATTTTTGGTCATCAGAGGTTGGATTTTCGGATTCAGGGGGTCGAAATACACCTAGAAACTCACCCATCAAAGTCCGATCTTGATTCTGAAAAAAAATATTTCCGATCATCTCTTTTTCGTACCATGCGAAATAACTTTTTTCCAAGCATATTTTCGGTCATCAGAAGTTGGATTTTCGGATTCAGGGGGTCAAAATACACCTAGAAACTCACCCATTAAAGTCCGATTTTGATTCTGAAAAAAAATATTTTCGATCATCTCTTTCGTACCATGCGAAATAACTTCTTTCCAGGTGTATTTTCGTGTAACAAAGGTTGGATTTTTGGATTCAGCGGGTCAAAATACACCTATAAACCCACCCTTCAAAGTTCGATTTCGATTCTGGAGACAGATATTTTCGATCATCTCTTTTTCGTACCATGCAAAATAACTTTTTTCCAAGCATATTTTTGGTCATAAGAGGTCGGATTTTTGGATTCAGCGGGTCGAAATACACCTAGAAACTCACCCATCAAAGTCCGATCTTGATTCTGAAAGAAAATATTTTCGATCATCTCTTTTTCGTACCATGCGAAATAATTTTTTTCCAAGCATATTTCTGGTCATACGAGGTCGGATTTTGGGATTCAGCGGGTCGAAATACCCCTAGAGACTCACCCATTAAAGTCCGATCTCGATTCTGAAAAAAAATATTTTCGATCATCTCTTGTTCGTACCATGCGAAATAACTTCTTTCCAGGTGTATTTTCGCTCAAAAAAGGTTGGATTTTTGGATTCAGCGGGTCAAAATACACCTATAAACCCACCCATCAAAGTTCGATTCCGATTCTGGAGACAGATATTTTCGATCATCTCTTTTTCGTACCATGCGAAATAACTTTTTTCCAAGCATATTTTTGCTCAACAAAGTTTGGATTTTCGGATTCAGCGGGTCGAAATACACCTAGAAACTCACCCATCAAAGTCCGATCTTGATTCTGAAAAAAAATATTTTCGATCATCTCTTTTTCGTACCATGCGAAATAACTTCTTTCCAGGTGTATTTTTGTGTAACAAAGGTTGGATTTTTGGATTCAGCGGGTCAAAATACACCTATAAACCCACCCATCAAAGTTCGATTCCGATTCTGGAGACAGATATTTTCGATCATCTCTTTTTCGTACCATGCGAAATAACTACATTCCAGGTGTATTTTCGTGTAACAAAGGTTGGATTTTTGGATTCAGCGGGTCAAAATACACCTATAAACCCACCCTTCAAAGTTCGACTTCGATTCTGGAGACAGATATTTTCGATCATCTCATTTTCGTACCATGCGAAATAACTTTTTTCCAAGCATATTTTTGGTCATAAGAGGTCGGATTTTTGGATTCAGCGGGTCGAAATACACCTAGAAACTCACCCATCAAAGTCCGATTTTGATTCTGAAAAAAAATATTTTCGATCATCTCTTTTTCGTACCATGCGAAATAACTTTTTTCCAAGCATATTTTTGGTCATCAGAGGTTGGATTTTCGTATTCAGGGGGTCGAAATACACCTAGAAACTCACCCATCAAAGTCCGATCTTGATTCTGAAAAAAAATATTTTCGATCATCTCTTTTTCGTACCATGCGAAATAACTTTTTTCCAAGCATATTTTCGGTCATCAGAGGTTGGATTTTCGGATTCAGGGGGTCGAAATACACCTAGAAACTCACCCATTAAAGTCCGATTTTGATTCTGAAAAAAAATATTTTCGATCATCTCTTTTTCGTACCATGCGAAATAACTTCTTTCCAGGTGTATTTTCGTGTAACAAAGGTTGGATTTTTGGATTCAGCGGGTCAAAATACACCTATAAACCCACCCTTCAAAGTTCGATTTCGATTCTGGAGACAGATATTTTCGATCATCTCTTTTTCGTACCATGCGAAATAACTTTTTTCCAAGCATATTTTTGGTCATCAAAGGTTGGATTTTCGCATCCAGCGGGTCGAAATACACCTAGAAACTCACCCATCAAAGTCCGATTTTGATTCTGAATAAAAATATTTTCGATCATCTCTTTTTCGTACCATGCGAAATAACTTTTTTCCAAGCATATTTTTGGTCATAAGAGGTCAGATTTTTGGATTCAGCGGGTCGAAATACCCCTAGAAACTCACCCATTAAAGTCCGATCTCGATTCTGAAAAAAAATATTTTCGATCATCTCTTTTTCGTTCCATGCGAAATAACTTCTTTCCAGGTGTATTTTCGTTTGACAAAGGTTGGATTTTCGGATTCAGCGGGTCGAAATACACCTAGAAACTCACCCATCAAAGTCCGATTTTGATTCTGAAAAAAAATATTTTCGATCATCTCTTTTTCGTACCATGCGAAATAACTTCTTTCCAGGTGTATTTTCGTGTAACAAAGGTTGGATTTTTGGATTCAGCGGGTCAAAATACACCTATAAACCCACCCTTCAAAGTTCGATTTCGATTCTGGAGACAGATATTTTCGATCATCTCATTTTTGTACCATGCGAAATAACTTTTTTCCAAGCATATTTTTGGTCATAAGAGGTCGGATTTCTGGATTCAGCGGGTCGAAATACACCTAGAAACTCACCCATCAAAGTCCGATTTTGATTCTGAAAAAAAATATTTTCGATCATCTCTTTTTCGTACCATGCGAAATAACTTTTTTCCAAGCATATTTTTGGTCATCAGAGGTTGGACTTTCGGATTCAGGGGGTCGAAATACACCTAGAAACTCACCCATCAAAGTCCGATCTTGATTCTGAAAAAAAATATTTTCGATCATCTCTTTTTCGTACCATGCGAAATAACTTTTTTCCAAGCATATTTTTGGTCGTCAGAGGTTGGATTTTCGGATTCAGGGGGTCGAAATACACCTAGAAACTCACCCATCAAAGTCCGATCTTGATTCTGAAAAAAAATATTTCCGATCATCTCTTTTTCGTACCATGCGAAATAACTTTTTTCCAAGCATATTTTCGGTCATCAGAAGTTGGATTTTTGGATTCAGGGGGTCAAAATACACCTAGAAACTCACCCATTAAAGTCCGATTTTGATTCTGAAAAAAAATATTTTCGATCATCTCTTTTTCGTACCATGCGAAATAACTTCTTTCCAGGTGTATTTTCGTGTAACAAAGGTTGGATTTTTGGATTCAGCGGGTCAAAATACACCTATAAACCCACCCTTCAAAGTTCGATTTCGATTCTGGAGACAGATATTTTCGATCATCTCTTTTTCGTACCATGCGAAATAACTTTTTTCCAAGCATATTTTTGGTCATAAGAGGTCGGATTTTTGGATTCAGCGGGTCGAAATACACCTAGAAACTCACCCATCAAAGTCCGATCTTGATTCTGAAAGAAAATATTTTCGATCATCTCTTTTTCGTACCATGCGAAATAATTTTTTTCCAAGCATATTTCTGGTCATACGAGGTCGGATTTTGGGATTCAGCGGGTCGAAATACCCCTAGAGACTCACCCATTAAAGTCCGATCTCGATTCTGAAAAAAAATATTTTCGATCATCTCTTGTTCGTACCATGCGAAATAACTTCTTTCCAGGTGTATTTTCGCTCAAAAAAGGTTGGATTTTTGGATTCAGCGGGTCAAAATACACCTATAAACCCACCCATCAAAGTTCGATTCCGATTCTGGAGACAGATATTTTCGATCATCTCTTTTTCGTACCATGCGAAATAACTTTTTTCCAAGCATATTTTTGCTCAACAAAGTTTGGATTTTCGGATTCAGCGGGTCGAAATACACCTAGAAACTCACCCATCAAAGTCCGATCTTGATTCTGAAAAAAAATATTTTCGATCATCTCTTTTTCGTACCATGCGAAATAACTTCTTTCCAGGTGTATTTTTGTGTAACAAAGGTTGGATTTTTGGATTCAGCGGGTCAAAATACACCTATGAACCCACCCATCAAAGTTCGATTCCGATTCTGGAGACAGATATTTTCGATCATCTCTTTTTCGTACCATGCGAAATAACTTTTTTCCAAGCATATTTTTGCTCAACAAAGTTTGGATTTTCGGATTCAGCGGGTCGAAATACACCTAGAAACTCACCCATCAAAGTCCGATCTCGATTCTGAAAAAAAATATTTTCGATCATCTCTTTTTCGTACCATGCGAAATAACTTCTTTCCAGGTGTATTTTCGTGTAACAAAGGTTGGATTTTTGGATTCAGCGGGTCAAAATACACCTATAAACCCACCCTTCAAAGTTCGATTTCGATTCTGGAGACAGATATTTTCCATCATCTCTTTTTCGTACCATGCGAAATAACTTTTTTCCAAGCATATTTTTGGTCATCAAAGGTTGGATTTTCGCATCCAGCGGGTCGAAATACACCTAGAAACTCACCCATCAAAGTCCGATTTTGATTCTGAATAAAAATATTTTCGATCATCTCTTTTTTGTACCATGCGAAATAACTTTTTTCTGAGCATATTTTTGGTCATAAGAGGTCGGATTTTTGGATTCAGCGGGTCGAAATACCCCTAGAAACTCACCCATTAAAGTCCGATCTCGATTCTGAAAAAAAATATTTTCGATCATCTCTTGTTCGTACCATGCGAAATAACTTCTTTCCAGGTGTATTTTCGTGTAACAAAGGTTGGATTTTTGGATTCAGCGGGTCAAAATACACCTATAAACCCACCCTTCAAAGTTCGATTTCGATTCTGGAGACAGATATTTTCGATCATCTCTTTTTCGTACCATGCGAAATAACTTTTTTCCAAGCATATTTTTGGTCATCAAAGGTTGGATTTTCGCATCCAGCGGGTCGAAATACACCTAGAAACTCACCCATCAAAGTCCGATTTTGATTCTGAATAAAAATATTTTCGATCATCTCTTTTTCGTACCATGCGAAATAACTTTTTTCCAAGCATATTTTTGATCATAAGAGGTCAGATTTTTGGATTCAGCGGGTCGAAATACCCCTAGAAACTCACCCATTAAAGTCCGATCTCGATTCTGAAAAAAAATATTTTCGATCATCTCTTTTTCGTTCCATGCGAAATAACTTCTTTCCAGGTGTATTTTCGTGTGACAAAGGTTGGATTTTCGGATTCAGCGGGTCGAAATACACCTAGAAACTCACCCATCAAAGTCCGATCTTGATTCTGAAAAAAAATATTTTCGATCATCTCTTTTTCGTACCATGCGAAATAACTTCTTTCCAGGTGTATTTTCGTGTAACAAAGGTTGGATTTTTGGATTCAGCGGGTCAAAATACACCTATAAACCCACCCTTCAAAGTTCGATTTCGATTCTGGAGACAGATATTTTCGATCATCTCATTTTTGTACCATGCGAAATAACTTTTTTCCAAGCATATTTTTGGTCATAAGAGGTCGGATTTTTGGATTCAGCGGGTCGAAATACACCTAGAAACTCACCCATCAAAGTCCGATTTTGATTCTGAAATAAAATATTTTCGATCATCTCTTTTTCGTACCATGCGAAATAACTTTTTTCCAAGCATATTTTTGGTCATCAGAGGTTGGATTTTCGGATTCAGGGGGTCGAAATACACCTAGAAACTCACCCATCAAAGTCCGATCTTGATTCTGAAAAAAAATATTTTCGATCATCTCTTTTTCGTACCATGCGAAATAACTTTTTTCCAAGCATATTTTTGGTCATCAGAGGTTGGATTTTCGGATTCAGGGGGTCGAAATACACCTAGAAACTCACCCATCAAAGTCCGATCTTGATTCTGAAAAAAAATATTTCCGATCATCTCTTTTTCGTACCATGCGAAATAACTTTTTTCCAAGCATATTTTCGGTCATCAGAAGTTGGATTTTCGGATTCAGGGGGTCAAAATACACCTAGAAACTCACCCATTAAAGTCCGATTTTGATTCTGAAAAAAAATATTTTCGATCATCTCTTTTTCGTACCATGCGAAATAACTTCTTTCCAGGTGTATTTTCGTGTAACAAAGGTTGGATTTTTGGATTCAGCGGGTCAAAATACACCTATAAACCCACCCTTCAAAGTTCGATTTCGATTCTGGAGACAGATATTTTCGATCATCTCTTTTTCGTACCATGCGAAATAACTTTTTTCCAAGCATATTTTTGGTCATAAGAGGTCGGATTTTTGGATTCAGCGGGTCGAAATACACCTAGAAACTCACCCATCAAAGTCCGATCTTGATTCTGAAAGAAAATATTTTCGATCATCTCTTTTTCGTACCATGCGAAATAACTTTTTTCCGAACATATTTTTGGTCATAAGAGGTCGGATTTTTGGATTCAGCGGGTCGAAATACCCCTAGAAACTCACCCATTAAAGTCCGATCTCGATTCTGAAAAAAAATATTTTCGATCATCTCTTTTTCGTACCATGCGGAATAACTTCTTTCCAGGTGTATTTTCGTTTAACAAAGGTGTGATTTTTGGATTCAGCGGGTCAAAATACACCTATAAACCCACCCTTCAAAGTTCGATTTCGATTCTGGAGACAGATATTTTCGATCATCTCTTTTTCGTACCATGCGAAATAACTTCTTTCCAGGTGTATTTTCGCTCACAAAAGGTTGGATTTTTGGATTCAGCGGGTCAAAATACACCTATAAACCCACCCATCAAAGTTCGATTCCGATTCTGGAGACAGATATTTTCGATCATCTCTTTTTCGTACCATGCGAAATAACTTTTTTCCAAGCATATTTTTGCTCAACAAAGTTTGGATTTTCGGATTCAGCGGGTCGAAATACACCTAGAAACTCACCCATCAAAGTCCGATCTTGATTCTGAAAAAAAATATTTTCGATCATCTCTTTTTCGTACCATGCGAAATAACTTCTTTCCAGGTGTATTTTTGTGTAACAAAGGTTGGATTTTTGGATTCAGCGGGTCAAAATACACCTATAAACCCACCCATCAAAGTTCGATTCCGATTCTGGAGACAGATATTTTCGATCATCTCTTTTTCGTACCATGCGAAATAACTTTTTTCCATGCATATTTTTGCTCAACAAAGTTTGGATTTTCGGATTCAGCGGGTCGAAATACACCTAGAAACTCACCCATCAAAGTCCGATCTCGATTCTGAAAAAAAATATTTTCGATCATCTCTTTTTCGTACCATGCGAAATAACTTCTTTCCAGGTGTATTTTCGTGTAACAAAGGTTGGATTTTTGGATTCAGCGGGTCAAAATACACCTATAAACCCACCCTTCAAAGTTCGATTTCGATTCTGGAGACAGATATTTTCGATCATCTCTTTTTCGTACCATGCGAAATAACTTTTTTCCAAGCATATTTTTGGTCATCAAAGGTTGGATTTTCGCATCCAGCGGGTCGAAATACACCTAGAAACTCACCCATCAAAGTCCGATTTTGATTCTGAATAAAAATATTTTCGATCATCTCTTTTTTGTACCATGCGAAATAACTTTTTTCCGAACATATTTTTGGTCATAAGAGGTCGGATTTTTGGATTCAGCGGGTCGAAATACCCCTAGAAACTCACCCATTAAAGTCCGATCTCGATTCTGAAAAAAAATATTTTCGATCATCTCTTTTTCGTACCATGCGGAATAACTTCTTTCCAGGTGTATTTTCGTTTAACAAAGGTGTGATTTTTGGATTCAGCGGGTCAAAATACACCTATAAACCCACCCATCAAAGTTCGATTCCGATTCTGGAGACAGATATTTTCGATCATCTCTTTTTCGTACCATGCGAAATAACTACATTCCAGGTGTATTTTCGTGTAACAAAGGTTGGATTTTTGGATTCAGCGGGTCAAAATACACCTATAAACCCACCCTTCAAAGTTCGACTTCGATTCTGGAGACAGATATTTTCGATCATCTCATTTTCGTACCATGCGAAATAACTTTTTTCCAAGCATATTTTTGGTCATAAGAGGTCGGATTTTTGGATTCAGCGGGTCGAAATACACCTAGAAACTCACCCATCAAAGTCCGATTTTGATTCTGAAAAAAAATATTTTCGATCATCTCTTTTTCGTACCATGCGAAATAACTTTTTTCCAAGCATATTTTTGGTCATCAGAGGTTGGATTTTCGGATTCAGGGGGTCGAAATACACCTAGAAACTCACCCATCAAAGTCCGATCTTGATTCTGAAAAAAAATATTTTCGATCATCTCTTTTTCGTACCATGCGAAATAACTTTTTTCCAAGCATATTTTTGGTCATCAGAGGTTGGATTTTCGGATTCAGGGGGTCGAAATACACCTAGAAACTCACCCATCAAAGTCCGATCTTGATTCTGAAAAAAAATATTTCCGATCATCTCTTTTTCGTACCATGCGAAATAACTTTTTTCCAAGCATATTTTCGGTCATCAGAAAATGGATTTTCGGATTCAGGGGGTCAAAATACACCTAGAAACTCACCCATTAAAGTCCGATTTTGATTCTGAAAAAAAATATTTTCGATCATCTCTTTTTCGTACCATGCGAAATAACTTCTTTCCAGGTGTATTTTCGTGTAACAAAGGTTGGATTTTTGGATTCAGCGGGTCAAAATACACCTATAAACCCACCCTTCAAAGTTCGATTTCGATTCTGGAGACAGATATTTTCGATCATCTCTTTTTCGTACCATGCGAAATAACTTTTTTCCAAGCATATTTTTGGTCATAAGAGGTCGGATTTTTGGATTCAGCGGGTCGAAATACACCTAGAAACTCACCCATCAAAGTCCGATCTTGATTCTGAAAGAAAATATTTTCGATCATCTCTTTTTCGTACCATGCGAAATAATTTTTTTCCAAGCATATTTCTGGTCATACGAGGTCGGATTTTGGGATTCAGCGGGTCGAAATACCCCTAGAGACTCACCCATTAAAGTCCGATCTCGATTCTGAAAAAAAATATTTTCGATCATCTCTTGTTCGTACCATGCGAAATAACTTCTTTCCAGGTGTATTTTCGTGTAACAAAGGTTGGATTTTTGGATTCAGCGGGTCAAAATACACCTATAAACCCACCCTTCAAAGTTCGATTTCGATTCTGGAGACAGATATTTTCGATCATCTCTTTTTCGTACCATGCGAAATAACTTTTTTCCAAGCATATTTTTGGTCATCAAAGGTTGGATTTTCGCATCCAGCGGGTCGAAATACACCTAGAAACTCACCCATCAAAGTCCGATTTTGATTCTGAATAAAAATATTTTCGATCATCTCTTTTTCGTACCATGCGAAATAACTTTTTTCCAAGCATATTTTTGGTCATAAGAGGTCAGATTTTTGGATTCAGCGGGTCGAAATACCCCTAGAAACTCACCCATTAAAGTCCGATCTCGATTCTGAAAAAAAATATTTTCGATCATCTCTTTTTCGTTCCATGCGAAATAACTTCTTTCCAGGTGTATTTTCGTGTGACAAAGGTTGGATTTTCGGATTCAGCGGGTCGAAATACACCTAGAAACTCACCCATCAAAGTCCGATCTTGATTCTGAAAAAAAATATTTTCGATCATCTCTTTTTCGTACCATGCGAAATAACTTCTTTCCAGGTGTATTTTCGTGTAACAAAGGTTGGATTTTTGGATTCAGCGGGTCAAAATACACCTATAAACCCACCCTTCAAAGTTCGATTTCGATTCTGGAGACAGATATTTTCGATCATCTCATTTTTGTACCATGCGAAATAACTTTTTTCCAAGCATATTTTTGGTCATAAGAGGTCGGATTTTTGGATTCAGCGGGTCGAAATACACCTAGAAACTCACCCATCAAAGTCCGATTTTGATTCTGAAAAAAAATATTTTCGATCATCTCTTTTTCGTACTATGCGAAATAACTTTTTTCCAAGCATATTTTTGGTCATCAGAGGTTGGATTTTCGGATTCAGGGGGTCGAAATACACCTAGAAACTCACCCATCAAAGTCCGATCTTGATTCTGAAAAAAAATATTTTCGATCATCTCTTTTTCGTACCATGCGAAATAACTTTTTTCCAAGCATATTTTTGGTCATCAGAGGTTGGATTTTCGGATTCAGGGGGTCGAAATACACCTAGAAACTCACCCATCAAAGTCCGATCTTGATTCTGAAAAAAAATATTTCCGATCATCTCTTTTTCGTACCATGCGAAATAACTTTTTTCCAAGCATATTTTCGGTCATCAGAAGTTGGATTTTCGGATTCAGGGGGTCAAAATACACCTAGAAACTCACCCATTAAAGTCCGATTTTGATTCTGAAAAAAAATATTTTCGATCATCTCTTTTTCGTACCATGCGAAATAACTTCTTTCCAGGTGTATTTTCGTGTAACAAAGGTTGGATTTTTGGATTCAGCGGGTCAAAATACACCTATAAACCCACCCTTCAAAGTTCGATTTCGATTCTGGAGACAGATATTTTCGATCATCTCTTTTTCGTACCATGCGAAATAACTTTTTTCCAAGCATATTTTTGGTCATAAGAGGTCGGATTTTTGGATTCAGCGGGTCGAAATACACCTAGAAACTCACCCATCAAAGTCCGATCTTGATTCTGAAAGAAAATATTTTCGATCATCTCTTTTTCGTACCATGCGAAATAATTTTTTTCCAAGCATATTTCTGGTCATACGAGGTCGGATTTTGGGATTCAGCGGGTCGAAATACCCCTAGAGACTCACCCATTAAAGTCCGATCTCGATTCTGAAAAAAAATATTTTCGATCATCTCTTGTTCGTACCATGCGAAATAACTTCTTTCCAGGTGTATTTTCGTGTAACAAAGGTTGGATTTTTGGATTCAGCGGGTCAAAATACACCTATAAACCCACCCTTCAAAGTTCGATTTCGATTCTGGAGACAGATATTTTCGATCATCTCTTTTTCGTACCATGCGAAATAACTTTTTTCCAAGCATATTTTTGGTCATCAAAGGTTGGATTTTCGCATCCAGCGGGTCGAAATACACCTAGAAACTCACCCATCAAAGTCCGATTTTGATTCTGAATAAAAATATTTTCGATCATCTCTTTTTCGTACCATGCGAAATAACTTTTTTCCAAGCATATTTTTGGTCATAAGAGGTCAGATTTTTGGATTCAGCGGGTCGAAATACCCCTAGAAACTCACCCATTAAAGTCCGATCTCGATTCTGAAAAAAAATATTTTCGATCATCTCTTTTTCGTTCCATGCGAAATAACTTCTTTCCAGGTGTATTTTCGTGTGACAAAGGTTGGATTTTCGGATTCAGCGGGTCGAAATACACCTAGAAACTCACCCATCAAAGTCCGATCTTGATTCTGAAAAAAAATATTTTCGATCATCTCTTTTTCGTACCATGCGAAATAACTTCTTTCCAGGTGTATTTTCGTGTAACAAAGGTTGGATTTTTGGATTCAGCGGGTCAAAATACACCTATAAACCCACCCTTCAAAGTTCGATTTCGATTCTGGAGACAGATATTTTCGATCATCTCATTTTTGTACCATGCGAAATAACTTTTTTCCAAGCATATTTTTGGTCATAAGAGGTCGGATTTTTGGATTCAGCGGGTCGAAATACACCTAGAAACTCACCCATCAAAGTCCGATTTTGATTCTGAAAAAAAATATTTTCGATCATCTCTTTTTCGTACTATGCGAAATAACTTTTTTCCAAGCATATTTTTGGTCATCAGAGGTTGGATTTTCGGATTCAGGGGGTCGAAATACACCTAGAAACTCACCCATCAAAGTCCGATCTTGATTCTGAAAAAAAATATTTTCGATCATCTCTTTTTCGTACCATGCGAAATAACTTTTTTCCAAGCATATTTTTGGTCATCAGAGGTTGGATTTTCGGATTCAGGGGGTCGAAATACACCTAGAAACTCACCCATCAAAGTCCGATCTTGATTCTGAAAAAAAATATTTCCGATCATCTCTTTTTCGTACCATGCGAAATAACTTTTTTCCAAGCATATTTTCGGTCATCAGAAGTTGGATTTTCGGATTCAGGGGGTCAAAATACACCTAGAAACTCACCCATTAAAGTCCGATTTTGATTCTGAAAAAAAATATTTTCGATCATCTCTTTTTCGTACCATGCGAAATAACTTCTTTCCAGGTGTATTTTCGTGTAACAAAGGTTGGATTTTTGGATTCAGCGGGTCAAAATACACCTATAAACCCACCCTTCAAAGTTCGATTTCGATTCTGGAGACAGATATTTTCGATCATCTCTTTTTCGTACCATGCGAAATAACTTTTATCCAAGCATATTTTTGGTCATAAGAGGTCGGATTTTTGGATTCAGCGGGTCGAAATACACCTAGAAACTCACCCATCATAGTCCGATCTTGATTCTGAAAGAAAATATTTTCGATCATCTCTTTTTCGTACCATGCGAAATAATTTTTTTCCAAGCATATTTCTGGTCATACGAGGTCGGATTTTGGGATTCAGCGGGTCGAAATACCCCTAGAGACTCACCCATTAAAGTCCGATCTCGATTCTGAAAAAAAATATTTTCGATCATCTCTTGTTCGTACCATGCGAAATAACTTCTTTCCAGGTGTATTTTTGCTCAACAAAGTTTGGATTTTCGGATTCAGCGGGTCGAAATACACCTAGAAACTCACCCATCAAAGTCCGATCTTGATTCTGAAAAAAAATATTTTCGATCATCTCTTTTTCGTACCATGCGAAATAACTTTTTTCCAAGCATATTTTTGCTCAACAAAGTTTGGATTTTCGGATTCAGCGGGTCGAAATACACCTAGAAACTCACCCATCAAAGTCCGATCTTGATTCTGAAAAAAAATATTTTCGATCATCTCTTTTTCGTACCATGCGAAATAACTTCTTTCCAGGTGTATTTTTGTGTAACAAAGGTTGGATTTTTGGATTCAGCGGGTCAAAATACACCTATAAACCCACCCATCAAAGTTCGATTCCGATTCTGGAGACAGATATTTTCGATCATCTCTTTTTCGTACCATGCGAAATAACTTTTTTCCAAGCATATTTTTGCTCAACAAAGTTTGGATTTTCGGATTCAGCGGGTCGAAATACACCTAGAAACTCACCCATCAAAGTCCGATCTCGATTCTGAAAAAAAATATTTTCGATCATCTCTTTTTCGTACCATGCGAAATAACTTCTTTCCAGGTGTATTTTCGTGTAACAAAGGTTGGATTTTTGGATTCAGCGGGTCAAAATACACCTATAAACCCACCCTTCAAAGTTCGATTTCGATTCTGGAGACAGATATTTTCGATCATCTCTTTTTCGTACCATGCGAAATAACTTTTTTCCAAGCATATTTTTGGTCATCAAAGGTTGGATTTTCGCATCCAGCGGGTCGAAATACACCTAGAAACTCACCCATCAAAGTCCGATTTTGATTCTGAATAAAAATATTTTCGATCATCTCTTTTTTGTACCATGCGAAATAACTTTTTTCCGAGCATATTTTTGGTCATAAGAGGTCGGATTTTTGGATTCAGCGGGTCGAAATACCCCTAGAAACTCACCCATTAAAGTCCGATCTCGATTCTGAAAAAAAATATTTTCGATCATCTCTTTTTCGTACCATGCGGAATAACTTCTTTCCAGGTGTATTTTCGTTTAACAAAGGTGTGATTTTTGGATTCAGCGGGTCAAAATACACCTATAAACCCACCCATCAAAGTTCGATTCCGATTCTGGAGACAGATATTTTCGATCATCTCTTTTTCGTACCATGCGAAATAACTACATTCCAGGTGTATTTTCGTGTAACAAAGGTTGGATTTTTGGATTCAGCGGGTCAAAATACACCTATAAACCCACCCTTCAAAGTTCGACTTCGATTCTGGAGACAGATATTTTCGATCATCTCATTTTCGTACCATGCGAAATAACTTTTTTCCAAGCATATTTTTGGTCATAAGAGGTCGGATTTTTGGATTCAGCGGGTCGAAATACACCTAGAAACTCACCCATCAAAGTCCGATTTTGATTCTGAAAAAAAATATTTTCGATCATCTCTTTTTCGTACCATGCGAAATAACTTTTTTCCAAGCATATTTTTGGTCATCAGAGGTTGGATTTTCGTATTCAGGGGGTCGAAATACACCTAGAAACTCACCCATCAAAGTCCGATCTTGATTCTGAAAAAAAATATTTTCGATCATCTCTTTTTCGTACCATGCGAAATAACTTTTTTCCAAGCATATTTTCGGTCATCAGAGGTTGGATTTTCGGATTCAGGGGGTCGAAATACACCTAGAAACTCACCCATTAAAGTCCGATTTTGATTCTGAAAAAAAATATTTTCGATCATCTCTTTTTCGTACCATGCGAAATAACTTCTTTCCAGGTGTATTTTCGTGTAACAAAGGTTGGATTTTTGGATTCAGCGGGTCAAAATACACCTATAAACCCACCCTTCAAAGTTCGATTTCGATTCTGGAGACAGATATTTTCGATCATCTCTTTTTCGTACCATGCGAAATAACTTTTTTCCAAGCATATTTTTGGTCATCAAAGGTTGGATTCTCGCATCCAGCGGGTCGAAATACACCTAGAAACTCACCCATCAAAGTCCGATTTTGATTCTGAATAAAAATATTTTCGATCATCTCTTTTTCGTACCATGCGAAATAACTTTTTTCCAAGCATATTTTTGGTCATAAGAGGTCAGATTTTTGGATTCAGCGGGTCGAAATACCCCTAGAAACTCACCCATTAAAGTCCGATCTCGATTCTGAAAAAAAATATTTTCGATCATCTCTTTTTCGTTCCATGCGAAATAACTTCTTTCCAGGTGTATTTTCGTGTGACAAAGGTTGGATTTTCGGATTCAGCGGGTCGAAATACACCTAGAAACTCACCCATCAAAGTCCGATCTTGATTCTGAAAAAAAATATTTTCGATCATCTCTTTTTCGTACCATGCGAAATAACTTCTTTCCAGGTGTATTTTCGTGTAACAAAGGTTGGATTTTTGGATTCAGCGGGTCAAAATACACCTATAAACCCACCCTTCAAAGTTCGATTTCGATTCTGGAGACAGATATTTTCGATCATCTCATTTTTGTACCATGCGAAATAACTTTTTTCCAAGCATATTTTTGGTCATAAGAGGTCGGATTTTTGGATTCAGCGGGTCGAAATACACCTAGAAACTCACCCATCAAAGTCCGATCTTGATTCTGAAAAAAAATATTTTCGATCATCTCTTTTTCGTACCATGCGAAATAACTTCTTTCCAGGTGTATTTTTGTGTAACAAAGGTTGGATTTTTGGATTCAGCTGGTCAAAATACACCTATAAACCCACCCATCAAAGTTCGATTCCGATTCTGGAGACAGATATTTTCGATCATCTCTTTTTCGTACCATGCGAAATAACTTTTTTCCAAGCATATTTTTGGTCATAAGAGGTCGGATTTTTGGATTCAGCGGGTCGAAATACACCTAGAAACTCACCCATCAAAGTCCGATTTTGATTCTGAAAAAAAATATTTTCGATCATCTCTTTTTCGTACCATGCGAAATAACTTTTTTCCAAGCATATTTTTGGTCATCAGAGGTTGGATTTTCGGATTCAGGGGGTCGAAATACACCTAGAAACTCACCCATCAAAGTCCGATCTTGATTCTGAAAAAAAATATTTCCGATCATCTCTTTTTCGTACCATGCGAAATAACTTTTTTCCAAGCATATTTTCGGTCATCAGAAGTTGGATTTTCGGATTCAGGGGGTCAAAATACACCTAGAAACTCACCCATTAAAGTCCGATTTTGATTCTGAAAAAAAATATTTTCGATCATCTCTTTTTCGTACCATGCGAAATAACTTCTTTCCAGGTGTATTTTCGTGTAACAAAGGTTGGATTTTTGGATTCAGCGGGTCAAAATACACCTATAAACCCACCCTTCAAAGTTCGATTTCGATTCTGGAGACAGATATTTTCGATCATCTCTTTTTCGTACCATGCGAAATAACTTTTTTCCAAGCATATTTTTGGTCATAAGAGGTCGGATTTTTGGATTCAGCGGGTCGAAATACACCTAGAAACTCACCCATCAAAGTCCGATCTTGATTCTGAAAGAAAATATTTTCGATCATCTCTTTTTCGTACCATGCGAAATAATTTTTTTCCAAGCATATTTCTGGTCATACGAGGTCGGATTTTGGGATTCAGCGGGTCGAAATACCCCTAGAGACTCACCCATTAAAGTCCGATCTCGATTCTGAAAAAAAATATTTTCGATCATCTCTTGTTCGTACCATGCGAAATAACTTCTTTCCAGGTGTATTTTCGTGTAACAAAGGTTGGATTTTTGGATTCAGCGGGTCAAAATACACCTATAAACCCACCCTTCAAAGTTCGATTTCGATTCTGGAGACAGATATTTTCGATCATCTCTTTTTAGTACCATGCGAAATAACTTTTTTCCAAGCATATTTTTGGTCATCAAAGGTTGGATTTTCGCATCCAGCGGGTCGAAATACACCTAGAAACTCACCCATCAAAGTCCGATTTTGATTCTGAATAAAAATATTTTCGATCATCTCTTTTTCGTACCATGCGAAATAACTTTTTTCCAAGCATATTTTTGATCATAAGAGGTCAGATTTTTGGATTCAGCGGGTCGAAATACCCCTAGAAACTCACCCATTAAAGTCCGATCTCGATTCTGAAAAAAAATATTTTCGATCATCTCTTTTTCGTTCCATGCGAAATAACTTCTTTCCAGGTGTATTTTCGTGTGACAAAGGTTGGATTTTCGGATTCAGCGGGTCGAAATACACCTAGAAACTCACCCATCAAAGTCCGATCTTGATTCTGAAAAAAAATATTTTCGATCATCTCTTTTTCGTACCATGCGAAATAACTTCTTTCCAGGTGTATTTTCGTGTAACAAAGGTTGGATTTTTGGATTCAGCGGGTCAAAATACACCTATAAACCCACGCTTCAAAGTTCGATTTCGATTCTGGAGACAGATATTTTCGATCATCTCATTTTTGTACCATGCGAAATAACTTTTTTCCAAGCATATTTTTGGTCATAAGAGGTCGGATTTTTGGATTCAGCGGGTCGAAATACACCTAGAAACTCACCCATCAAAGTCCGATTTTGATTCTGAAATAAAATATTTTCGATCATCTCTTTTTCGTACCATGCGAAATAACTTTTTTCCAAGCATATTTTTGGTCATCAGAGGTTGGATTTTCGGATTCAGGGGGTCGAAATACACCTAGAAACTCACCCATCAAAGTCCGATCTTGATTCTGAAAAAAAATATTTTCGATCATCTCTTTTTCGTACCATGCGAAATAACTTTTTTCCAAGCATATTTTTGGTCATCAGAGGTTGGATTTTCGGATTCAGGGGGTCGAAATACACCTAGAAACTCACCCATCAAAGTCCGATCTTGATTCTGAAAAAAAATATTTCCGATCATCTCTTTTTCGTACCATGCGAAATAACTTTTTTCCAAGCATATTTTCGGTCATCAGAAGTTGGATTTTCGGATTCAGGGGGTCAAAATACACCTAGAAACTCACCCATTAAAGTCCGATTTTGATTCTGAAAAAAAATATTTTCGATCATCTCTTTTTCGTACCATGCGAAATAACTTCTTTCCAGGTGTATTTTCGTGTAACAAAGGTTGGATTTTTGGATTCAGCGGGTCAAAATACACCTATAAACCCACCCTTCAAAGTTCGATTTCGATTCTGGAGACAGATATTTTCGATCATCTCTTTTTCGTACCATGCGAAATAACTTTTTTCCAAGCATATTTTTGGTCATAAGAGGTCGGATTTTTGGATTCAGCGGGTCGAAATACACCTAGAAACTCACCCATCAAAGTCCGATCTTGATTCTGAAAGAAAATATTTTCGATCATCTCTTTTTCGTACCATGCGAAATAATTTTTTTCCAAGCATATTTCTGGTCATACGAGGTCGGATTTTGGGATTCAGCGGGTCGAAATACCCCTAGAGACTCACCCATTAAAGTCCGATCTCGATTCTGAAAAAAAATATTTTCGATCATCTCTTGTTCGTACCATGCGAAATAACTTCTTTCCAGGTGTATTTTCGCTCACAAAAGGTTGGATTTTTGGATTCAGCGGGTCAAAATACACCTATAAACCCACCCATCAAAGTTCGATTCCGATTCTGGAGACAGATATTTTCGATCATCTCTTTTTCGTACCATGCGAAATAACTTTTTTCCAAGCATATTTTTGCTCAACAAAGTTTGGATTTTCGGATTCAGCGGGTCGAAATACACCTAGAAACTCACCCATCAAAGTCCGATCTTGATTCTGAAAAAAAATATTTTCGATCATCTCTTTTTCGTACCATGCGAAATAACTTCTTTCCAGGTGTATTTTTGTGTAACAAAGGTTGGATTTTTGGATTCAGCGGGTCAAAATACACCTATAAACCCACCCATCAAAGTTCGATTCCGATTCTGGAGACAGATATTTTCGATCATCTCTTTTTCGTACCATGCGAAATAACTTTTTTCCATGCATATTTTTGCTCAACAAAGTTTGGATTTTCGGATTCAGCGGGTCGAAATACACCTAGAAACTCACCCATCAAAGTCCGATCTCGATTCTGAAAAAAAATATTTTCGATCATCTCTTTTTCGTACCATGCGAAATAACTTCTTTCCAGGTGTATTTTCGTGTAACAAAGGTTGGATTTTTGGATTCAGCGGGTCAAAATACACCTATAAACCCACCCTTCAAAGTTCGATTTCGATTCTGGAGACAGATATTTTCGATCATCTCTTTTTCGTACCATGCGAAATAACTTTTTTCCAAGCATATTTTTGGTCATCAAAGGTTGGATTTTCGCATCCAGCGGGTCGAAATACACCTAGAAACTCACCCATCAAAGTCCGATTTTGATTCTGAATAAAAATATTTTCGATCATCTCTTTTTTGTACCATGCGAAATAACTTTTTTCCGAACATATTTTTGGTCATAAGAGGTCGGATTTTTGGATTCAGCGGGTCGAAATACCCCTAGAAACTCACCCATTAAAGTCCGATCTCGATTCTGAAAAAAAATATTTTCGATCATCTCTTTTTCGTACCATGCGGAATAACTTCTTTCCAGGTGTATTTTCGTTTAACAAAGGTGTGATTTTTGGATTCAGCGGGTCAAAATACACCTATAAACCCACCCATCAAAGTTCGATTCCGATTCTGGAGACAGATATTTTCGATCATCTCTTTTTCGTACCATGCGAAATAACTACATTCCAGGTGTATTTTCGTGTAACAAAGGTTGGATTTTTGGATTCAGCGGGTCAAAATACACCTATAAACCCACCCTTCAAAGTTCGACTTCGATTCTGGAGACAGATATTTTCGATCATCTCATTTTCGTACCATGCGAAATAACTTTTTTCCAAGCATATTTTTGGTCATAAGAGGTCGGATTTTTGGATTCAGCGGGTCGAAATACACCTAGAAACTCACCCATCAAAGTCCGATTTTGATTCTGAAAAAAAATATTTTCGATCATCTCTTTTTCGTACCATGCGAAATAACTTTTTTCCAAGCATATTTTTGGTCATCAGAGGTTGGATTTTCGGATTCAGGGGGTCGAAATACACCTAGAAACTCACCCATCAAAGTCCGATCTTGATTCTGAAAAAAAATATTTTCGATCATCTCTTTTTCGTACCATGCGAAATAACTTTTTTCCAAGCATATTTTTGGTCATCAGAGGTTGGATTTTCGGATTCAGGGGGTCGAAATACACCTAGAAACTCACCCATCAAAGTCCGATCTTGATTCTGAAAAAAAATATTTCCGATCATCTCTTTTTCGTACCATGCGAAATAACTTTTTTCCAAGCATATTTTCGGTCATCAGAAGTTGGATTTTCGGATTCAGGGGGTCAAAATACACCTAGAAACTCACCCATTAAAGTCCGATTTTGATTCTGAAAAAAAATATTTTCGATCATCTCTTTTTCGTACCATGCGAAATAACTTCTTTCCAGGTGTATTTTCGTGTAACAAAGGTTGGATTTTTGGATTCAGCGGGTCAAAATACACCTATAAACCCACCCTTCAAAGTTCGATTTCGATTCTGGAGACAGATATTTTCGATCATCTCTTTTTCGTACCATGCGAAATAACTTTTTTCCAAGCATATTTTTGGTCATAAGAGGTCGGATTTTTGGATTCAGCGGGTCGAAATACACCTAGAAACTCACCCATCAAAGTCCGATCTTGATTCTGAAAGAAAATATTTTCGATCATCTCTTTTTCGTACCATGCGAAATAATTTTTTTCCAAGCATATTTCTGGTCATACGAGGTCGGATTTTGGGATTCAGCGGGTCGAAATACCCCTAGAGACTCACCCATTAAAGTCCGATCTCGATTCTGAAAAAAAATATTTTCGATTATCTCTTGTTCGTACCATGCGAAATAACTTCTTTCCAGGTGTATTTTCGTGTAACAAAGGTTGGATTTTTGGATTCAGCGGGTCAAAATACACCTATAAACCCACCCTTCAAAGTTCGATTTCGATTCTGGAGACAGATATTTTCGATCATCTCTTTTTCGTACCATGCGAAATAACTTTTTTCCAAGCATATTTTTGGTCATCAAAGGTTGGATTTTCGCATCCAGCGGGTCGAAATACACCTAGAAACTCACCCATCAAAGTCCGATTTTGATTCTGAATAAAAATATTTTCGATCATCTCTTTTTCGTACCATGCGAAATAACTTTTTTCCAAGCATATTTTTGGTCATAAGAGGTCAGATTTTTGGATTCAGCGGGTCGAAATACCCCTAGAAACTCACCCATTAAAGTCCGATCTCGATTCTGAAAAAAAATATTTTCGATCATCTCTTTTTCGTTCCATGCGAAATAACTTCTTTCCAGGTGTATTTTCGTGTGACAAAGGTTGGATTTTCGGATTCAGCGGGTCGAAATACACCTAGAAACTCACCCATCAAAGTCCGATCTTGATTCTGAAAAAAAATATTTTCGATCATCTCTTTTTCGTACCATGCGAAATAACTTCTTTCCAGGTGTATTTTCGTGTAACAAAGGTTGGATTTTTGGATTCAGCGGGTCAAAATACACCTATAAACCCACCCTTCAAAGTTCGATTTCGATTCTGGAGACAGATATTTTCGATCATCTCATTTTTGTACCATGCGAAATAACTTTTTTCCAAGCATATTTTTGGTCATAAGAGGTCGGATTTTTGGATTCAGCGGGTCGAAATACACCTAGAAACTCACCCATCAAAGTCCGATTTTGATTCTGAAAAAAAATATTTTCGATCATCTCTTTTTCGTACTATGCGAAATAACTTTTTTCCAAGCATATTTTTGGTCATCAGAGGTTGGATTTTCGGATTCAGGGGGTCGAAATACACCTAGAAACTCACCCATCAAAGTCCGATCTTGATTCTGAAAAAAAATATTTTCGATCATCTCTTTTTCGTACCATGCGAAATAACTTTTTTCCAAGCATATTTTTGGTCATCAGAGGTTGGATTTTCGGATTCAGGGGGTCGAAATACACCTAGAAACTCACCCATCAAAGTCCGATCTTGATTCTGAAAAAAAATATTTCCGATCATCTCTTTTTCGTACCATGCGAAATAACTTTTTTCCAAGCATATTTTCGGTCATCAGAAGTTGGATTTTCGGATTCAGGGGGTCAAAATACACCTAGAAACTCACCCATTAAAGTCCGATTTTGATTCTGAAAAAAAATATTTTCGATCATCTCTTTTTCGTACCATGCGAAATAACTTCTTTCCAGGTGTATTTTCGTGTAACAAAGGTTGGATTTTTGGATTCAGCGGGTCAAAATACACCTATAAACCCACCCTTCAAAGTTCGATTTCGATTCTGGAGACAGATATTTTCGATCATCTCTTTTTCGTACCATGCGAAATAACTTTTTTCCAAGCATATTTTTGGTCATAAGAGGTCGGATTTTTGGATTCAGCGGGTCGAAATACACCTAGAAACTCACCCATCAAAGTCCGATCTTGATTCTGAAAGAAAATATTTTCGATCATCTCTTTTTCGTACCATGCGAAATAATTTTTTTCCAAGCATATTTCTGGTCATACGAGGTCGGATTTTGGGATTCAGCGGGTCGAAATACCCCTAGAGACTCACCCATTAAAGTCCGATCTCGATTCTGAAAAAAAATATTTTCGATCATCTCTTGTTCGTACCATGCGAAATAACTTCTTTCCAGGTGTATTTTCGTGTAACAAAGGTTGGATTTTTGGATTCAGCGGGTCAAAATACACCTATAAACCCACCCTTCAAAGTTCGATTTCGATTCTGGAGACAGATATTTTCGATCATCTCTTTTTCGTACCATGCGAAATAACTTTTTTCCAAGCATATTTTTGGTCATCAAAGGTTGGATTTTCGCATCCAGCGGGTCGAAATACACCTAGAAACTCACCCATCAAAGTCCGATTTTGATTCTGAATAAAAATATTTTCGATCATCTCTTTTTCGTACCATGCGAAATAACTTTTTTCCAAGCATATTTTTGGTCATAAGAGGTCAGATTTTTGGATTCAGCGGGTCGAAATACCCCTAGAAACTCACCCATTAAAGTCCGATCTCGATTCTGAAAAAAAATATTTTCGATCATCTCTTTTTCGTTCCATGCGAAATAACTTCTTTCCAGGTGTATTTTCGTGTGACAAAGGTTGGATTTTCGGATTCAGCGGGTCGAAATACACCTAGAAACTCACCCATCAAAGTCCGATCTTGATTCTGAAAAAAAATATTTTCGATCATCTCTTTTTCGTACCATGCGAAATAACTTCTTTCCAGGTGTATTTTCGTGTAACAAAGGTTGGATTTTTGGATTCAGCGGGTCAAAATACACCTATAAACCCACCCTTCAAAGTTCGATTTCGATTCTGGAGACAGATATTTTCGATCATCTCATTTTTGTACCATGCGAAATAACTTTTTTCCAAGCATATTTTTGGTCATAAGAGGTCGGATTTTTGGATTCAGCGGGTCGAAATACACCTAGAAACTCACCCATCAAAGTCCGATTTTGATTCTGAAAAAAAATATTTTCGATCATCTCTTTTTCGTACTATGCGAAATAACTTTTTTCCAAGCATATTTTTGGTCATCAGAGGTTGGATTTTCGGATTCAGGGGGTCGAAATACACCTAGAAACTCACCCATCAAAGTCCGATCTTGATTCTGAAAAAAAATATTTTCGATCATCTCTTTTTCGTACCATGCGAAATAACTTTTTTCCAAGCATATTTTTGGTCATCAGAGGTTGGATTTTCGGATTCAGGGGGTCGAAATACACCTAGAAACTCACCCATCAAAGTCCGATCTTGATTCTGAAAAAAAATATTTCCGATCATCTCTTTTTCGTACCATGCGAAATAACTTTTTTCCAAGCATATTTTCGGTCATCAGAAGTTGGATTTTCGGATTCAGGGGGTCAAAATACACCTAGAAACTCACCCATTAAAGTCCGATTTTGATTCTGAAAAAAAATATTTTCGATCATCTCTTTTTCGTACCATGCGAAATAACTTCTTTCCAGGTGTATTTTCGTGTAACAAAGGTTGGATTTTTGGATTCAGCGGGTCAAAATACACCTATAAACCCACCCTTCAAAGTTCGATTTCGATTCTGGAGACAGATATTTTCGATCATCTCTTTTTCGTACCATGCGAAATAACTTTTTTCCAAGCATATTTTTGGTCATAAGAGGTCGGATTTTTGGATTCAGCGGGTCGAAATACACCTAGAAACTCACCCATCAAAGTCCGATCTTGATTCTGAAAGAAAATATTTTCGATCATCTCTTTTTCGTACCATGCGAAATAATTTTTTTCCAAGCATATTTCTGGTCATACGAGGTCGGATTTTGGGATTCAGCGGGTCGAAATACCCCTAGAGACTCACCCATTAAAGTCCGATCTCGATTCTGAAAAAAAATATTTTCGATCATCTCTTGTTCGTACCATGCGAAATAACTTCTTTCCAGGTGTATTTTCGCTCAAAAAAGGTTGGATTTTTGGATTCAGCGGGTCAAAATACACCTATAAACCCACCCATCAAAGTTCGATTCCGATTCTGGAGACAGATATTTTCGATCATCTCTTTTTCGTACCATGCGAAATAACTTTTTTCCAAGCATATTTTTGCTCAACAAAGTTTGGATTTTCGGATTCAGCGGGTCGAAATACACCTAGAAACTCACCCATCAAAGTCCGATCTTGATTCTGAAAAAAAATATTTTCGATCATCTCTTTTTCGTACCATGCGAAATAACTTCTTTCCAGGTGTATTTTTGTGTAACAAAGGTTGGATTTTTGGATTCAGCGGGTCAAAATACACCTATAAACCCACCCATCAAAGTTCGATTCCGATTCTGGAGACAGATATTTTCGATCATCTCTTTTTCGTACCATGCGAAATAACTTTTTTCCAAGCATATTTTTGGTCATCAAAGGTTGGATTTTCGCATCCAGCGGGTCGAAATACACCTAGAAACTCACCCATCAAAGTCCGATTTTGATTCTGAATAAAAATATTTTCGATCATCTCTTTTTCGTACCATGCGAAATAACTTTTTTCCAAGCATATTTTTGGTCATAAGAGGTCAGATTTTTGGATTCAGCGGGTCGAAATACCCCTAGAAACTCACCCATTAAAGTCCGATCTCGATTCTGAAAAAAAATATTTTCGATCATCTCTTTTTCGTTCCATGCGAAATAACTTCTTTCCAGGTGTATTTTCGTGTGACAAAGGTTGGATTTTCGGATTCAGCGGGTCGAAATACACCTAGAAACTCACCCATCAAAGTCCGATCTTGATTCTGAAAAAAAATATTTTCGATCATCTCTTTTTCGTACCATGCGAAATAACTTCTTTCCAGGTGTATTTTCGTGTAACAAAGGTTGGATTTTTGGATTCAGCGGGTCAAAATACACCTATAAACCCACCCTTCAAAGTTCGATTTCGATTCTGGAGACAGATATTTTCGATCATCTCATTTTTGTACCATGCGAAATAACTTTTTTCCAAGCATATTTTTGGTCATAAGAGGTCGGATTTTTGGATTCAGCGGGTCGAAATACACCTAGAAACTCACCCATCAAAGTCCGATTTTGATTCTGAAAAAAAATATTTTCGATCATCTCTTTTTCGTACTATGCGAAATAACTTTTTTCCAAGCATATTTTTGGTCATCAGAGGTTGGATTTTCGGATTCAGGGGGTCGAAATACACCTAGAAACTCACCCATCAAAGTCCGATCTTGATTCTGAAAAAAAATATTTTCGATCATCTCTTTTTCGTACCATGCGAAATAACTTTTTTCCAAGCATATTTTTGGTCATCAGAGGTTGGATTTTCGGATTCAGGGGGTCGAAATACACCTAGAAACTCACCCATCAAAGTCCGATCTTGATTCTGAAAAAAAATATTTCCGATCATCTCTTTTTCGTACCATGCGAAATAACTTTTTTCCAAGCATATTTTCGGTCATCAGAAGTTGGATTTTCGGATTCAGGGGGTCAAAATACACCTAGAAACTCACCCATTAAAGTCCGATTTTGATTCTGAAAAAAAATATTTTCGATCATCTCTTTTTCGTACCATGCGAAATAACTTCTTTCCAGGTGTATTTTCGTGTAACAAAGGTTGGATTTTTGGATTCAGCGGGTCAAAATACACCTATAAACCCACCCTTCAAAGTTCGATTTCGATTCTGGAGACAGATATTTTCGATCATCTCTTTTTCGTACCATGCGAAATAACTTTTTTCCAAGCATATTTTTGGTCATAAGAGGTCGGATTTTTGGATTCAGCGGGTCGAAATACACCTAGAAACTCACCCATCAAAGTCCGATCTTGATTCTGAAAGAAAATATTTTCGATCATCTCTTTTTCGTACCATGCGAAATAATTTTTTTCCAAGCATATTTCTGGTCATACGAGGTCGGATTTTGGGATTCAGCGGGTCGAAATACCCCTAGAGACTCACCCATTAAAGTCCGATCTCGATTCTGAAAAAAAATATTTTCGATCATCTCTTGTTCGTACCATGCGAAATAACTTCTTTCCAGGTGTATTTTCGTGTAACAAAGGTTGGATTTTTGGATTCAGCGGGTCAAAATACACCTATAAACCCACCCTTCAAAGTTCGATTTCGATTCTGGAGACAGATATTTTCGATCATCTCTTTTTCGTACCATGCGAAATAACTTTTTTCCAAGCATATTTTTGGTCATCAAAGGTTGGATTTTCGCATCCAGCGGGTCGAAATACACCTAGAAACTCACCCATCAAAGTCCGATTTTGATTCTGAATAAAAATATTTTCGATCATCTCTTTTTCGTACCATGCGAAATAACTTTTTTCCAAGCATATTTTTGGTCATAAGAGGTCAGATTTTTGGATTCAGCGGGTCGAAATACCCCTAGAAACTCACCCATTAAAGTCCGATCTCGATTCTGAAAAAAAATATTTTCGATCATCTCTTTTTCGTTCCATGCGAAATAACTTCTTTCCAGGTGTATTTTCGTGTGACAAAGGTTGGATTTTCGGATTCAGCGGGTCGAAATACACCTAGAAACTCACCCATCAAAGTCCGATCTTGATTCTGAAAAAAAATATTTTCGATCATCTCTTTTTCGTACCATGCGAAATAACTTCTTTCCAGGTGTATTTTCGTGTAACAAAGGTTGGATTTTTGGATTCAGCGGGTCAAAATACACCTATAAACCCACCCTTCAAAGTTCGATTTCGATTCTGGAGACAGATATTTTCGATCATCTCATTTTTGTACCATGCGAAATAACTTTTTTCCAAGCATATTTTTGGTCATAAGAGGTCGGATTTTTGGATTCAGCGGGTCGAAATACACCTAGAAACTCACCCATCAAAGTCCGATTTTGATTCTGAAAAAAAATATTTTCGATCATCTCTTTTTCGTACTATGCGAAATAACTTTTTTCCAAGCATATTTTTGGTCATCAGAGGTTGGATTTTCGGATTCAGGGGGTCGAAATACACCTAGAAACTCACCCATCAAAGTCCGATCTTGATTCTGAAAAAAAATATTTTCGATCATCTCTTTTTCGTACCATGCGAAATAACTTTTTTCCAAGCATATTTTTGGTCATCAGAGGTTGGATTTTCGGATTCAGGGGGTCGAAATACACCTAGAAACTCACCCATCAAAGTCCGATCTTGATTCTGAAAAAAAATATTTCCGATCATCTCTTTTTCGTACCATGCGAAATAACTTTTTTCCAAGCATATTTTCGGTCATCAGAAGTTGGATTTTCGGATTCAGGGGGTCAAAATACACCTAGAAACTCACCCATTAAAGTCCGATTTTGATTCTGAAAAAAAATATTTTCGATCATCTCTTTTTCGTACCATGCGAAATAACTTCTTTCCAGGTGTATTTTCGTGTAACAAAGGTTGGATTTTTGGATTCAGCGGGTCAAAATACACCTATAAACCCACCCTTCAAAGTTCGATTTCGATTCTGGAGACAGATATTTTCGATCATCTCTTTTTCGTACCATGCGAAATAACTTTTTTCCAAGCATATTTTTGGTCATAAGAGGTCGGATTTTTGGATTCAGCGGGTCGAAATACACCTAGAAACTCACCCATCAAAGTCCGATCTTGATTCTGAAAGAAAATATTTTCGATCATCTCTTTTTCGTACCATGCGAAATAATTTTTTTCCAAGCATATTTCTGGTCATACGAGGTCGGATTTTGGGATTCAGCGGGTCGAAATACCCCTAGAGACTCACCCATTAAAGTCCGATCTCGATTCTGAAAAAAAATATTTTCGATCATCTCTTGTTCGTACCATGCGAAATAACTTCTTTCCAGGTGTATTTTCGCTCAAAAAAGGTTGGATTTTTGGATTCAGCGGGTCAAAATACACCTATAAACCCACCCATCAAAGTTCGATTCCGATTCTGGAGACAGATATTTTCGATCATCTCTTTTTCGTACCATGCGAAATAACTTTTTTCCAAGCATATTTTTGCTCAACAAAGTTTGGATTTTCGGATTCAGCGGGTCGAAATACACCTAGAAACTCACCCATCAAAGTCCGATCTTGATTCTGAAAAAAAATATTTTCGATCATCTCTTTTTCGTACCATGCGAAATAACTTCTTTCCAGGTGTATTTTTGTGTAACAAAGGTTGGATTTTTGGATTCAGCGGGTCAAAATACACCTATAAACCCACCCATCAAAGTTCGATTCCGATTCTGGAGACAGATATTTTCGATCATCTCTTTTTCGTACCATGCGAAATAACTTTTTTCCAAGCATATTTTTGGTCATAAGAGGTCGGATTTTTGGATTCAGCGGGTCGAAATACACCTAGAAACTCACCCATCAAAGTCCGATCTTGATTCTGAAAGAAAATATTTTCGATCATCTCTTTTTCGTACCATGCGAAATAATTTTTTTCCAAGCATATTTCTGGTCATACGAGGTCGGATTTTGGGATTCAGCGGGTCGAAATACCCCTAGAGACTCACCCATTAAAGTCCGATCTCGATTCTGAAAAAAAATATTTTCGATCATCTCTTGTTCGTACCATGCGAAATAACTTCTTTCCAGGTGTATTTTCGTGTAACAAAGGTTGGATTTTTGGATTCAGCGGGTCAAAATACACCTATAAACCCACCCTTCAAAGTTCGATTTCGATTCTGGAGACAGATATTTTCGATCATCTCTTTTTCGTACCATGCGAAATAACTTTTTTCCAAGCATATTTTTGGTCATCAAAGGTTGGATTTTCGCATCCAGCGGGTCGAAATACACCTAGAAACTCACCCATCAAAGTCCGATTTTGATTCTGAATAAAAATATTTTCGATCATCTCTTTTTCGTACCATGCGAAATAACTTTTTTCCAAGCATATTTTTGGTCATAAGAGGTCAGATTTTTGGATTCAGCGGGTCGAAATACCCCTAGAAACTCACCCATTAAAGTCCGATCTCGATTCTGAAAAAAAATATTTTCGATCATCTCTTTTTCGTTCCATGCGAAATAACTTCTTTCCAGGTGTATTTTCGTGTGACAAAGGTTGGATTTTCGGATTCAGCGGGTCGAAATACACCTAGAAACTCACCCATCAAAGTCCGATCTTGATTCTGAAAAAAAATATTTTCGATCATCTCTTTTTCGTACCATGCGAAATAACTTCTTTCCAGGTGTATTTTCGTGTAACAAAGGTTGGATTTTTGGATTCAGCGGGTCAAAATACACCTATAAACCCACCCTTCAAAGTTCGATTTCGATTCTGGAGACAGATATTTTCGATCATCTCATTTTTGTACCATGCGAAATAACTTTTTTCCAAGCATATTTTTGGTCATAAGAGGTCGGATTTTTGGATTCAGCGGGTCGAAATACACCTAGAAACTCACCCATCAAAGTCCGATTTTGATTCTGAAAAAAAATATTTTCGATCATCTCTTTTTCGTACTATGCGAAATAACTTTTTTCCAAGCATATTTTTGGTCATCAGAGGTTGGATTTTCGGATTCAGGGGGTCGAAATACACCTAGAAACTCACCCATCAAAGTCCGATCTTGATTCTGAAAAAAAATATTTTCGATCATCTCTTTTTCGTACCATGCGAAATAACTTTTTTCCAAGCATATTTTTGGTCATCAGAGGTTGGATTTTCGGATTCAGGGGGTCGAAATACACCTAGAAACTCACCCATCAAAGTCCGATCTTGATTCTGAAAAAAAATATTTCCGATCATCTCTTTTTCGTACCATGCGAAATAACTTTTTTCCAAGCATATTTTCGGTCATCAGAAGTTGGATTTTCGGATTCAGGGGGTCAAAATACACCTAGAAACTCACCCATTAAAGTCCGATTTTGATTCTGAAAAAAAATATTTTCGATCATCTCTTTTTCGTACCATGCGAAATAACTTCTTTCCAGGTGTATTTTCGTGTAACAAAGGTTGGATTTTTGGATTCAGCGGGTCAAAATACACCTATAAACCCACCCTTCAAAGTTCGATTTCGATTCTGGAGACAGATATTTTCGATCATCTCTTTTTCGTACCATGCGAAATAACTTTTTTCCAAGCATATTTTTGGTCATAAGAGGTCGGATTTTTGGATTCAGCGGGTCGAAATACACCTAGAAACTCACCCATCAAAGTCCGATCTTGATTCTGAAAGAAAATATTTTCGATCATCTCTTTTTCGTACCATGCGAAATAATTTTTTTCCAAGCATATTTCTGGTCATACGAGGTCGGATTTTGGGATTCAGCGGGTCGAAATACCCCTAGAGACTCACCCATTAAAGTCCGATCTCGATTCTGAAAAAAAATATTTTCGATCATCTCTTGTTCGTACCATGCGAAATAACTTCTTTCCAGGTGTATTTTCGCTCAAAAAAGGTTGGATTTTTGGATTCAGCGGGTCAAAATACACCTATAAACCCACCCATCAAAGTTCGATTCCGATTCTGGAGACAGATATTTTCGATCATCTCTTTTTCGTACCATGCGAAATAACTTTTTTCCAAGCATATTTTTGCTCAACAAAGTTTGGATTTTCGGATTCAGCGGGTCGAAATACACCTAGAAACTCACCCATCAAAGTCCGATCTTGATTCTGAAAAAAAATATTTTCGATCATCTCTTTTTCGTACCATGCGAAATAACTTCTTTCCAGGTGTATTTTTGTGTAACAAAGGTTGGATTTTTGGATTCAGCGGGTCAAAATACACCTATAAACCCACCCATCAAAGTTCGATTCCGATTCTGGAGACAGATATTTTCGATCATCTCTTTTTCGTACCATGCGAAATAACTTTTTTCCAAGCATATTTTTGCTCAACAAAGTTTGGATTTTCGGATTCAGCGGGTCGAAATACACCTAGAAACTCACCCATCAAAGTCCGATCTCGATTCTGAAAAAAAATATTTTCGATCATCTCTTTTTCGTACCATGCGAAATAACTTCTTTCCAGGTGTATTTTCGTGTAACAAAGGTTGGATTTTTGGATTCAGCGGGTCAAAATACACCTATAAACCCACCCGTCAAAGTTCGATTTCGATTCTGGAGACAGATATTTTCGATCATCTCTTTTTCGTACCATGCGAAATAACTTTTTTCCAAGCATATTTTTGGTCATCAAAGGTTGGATTTTCGCATCCAGCGGGTCGAAATACACCTAGAAACTCACCCATCAAAGTCCGATTTTGATTCTGAATAAAAATATTTTCGATCATCTCTTTTTTGTACCATGCGAAATAACTTTTTTCCGAGCATATTTTTGGTCATAAGAGGTCGGATTTTTGGATTCAGCGGGTCGAAATACCCCTAGAAACTCACCCATTAAAGTCCGATCTCGATTCTGAAAAAAAATATTTTCGATCATCTCTTTTTCGTACCATGCGGAATAACTTCTTTCCAGGTGTATTTTCGTTTAACAAAGGTGTGATTTTTGGATTCAGCGGGTCAAAATACACCTATAAACCCACCCATCAAAGTTCGATTCCGATTCTGGAGACAGATATTTTCGATCATCTCTTTTTCGTACCATGCGAAATAACTACATTCCAGGTGTATTTTCGTGTAACAAAGGTTGGATTTTTGGATTCAGCGGGTCAAAATACACCTATAAACCCACCCTTCAAAGTTCGACTTCGATTCTGGAGACAGATATTTTCGATCATCTCATTTTCGTACCATGCGAAATAACTTTTTTCCAAGCATATTTTTGGTCATAAGAGGTCGGATTTTTGGATTCAGCGGGTCGAAATACACCTATAAACCCACCCATCAAAGTTCGATTCCGATTCTGGAGACAGATATTTTCGATCATCTCTTTTTCGTACCATGCGAAATAACTTTTTTCCAAGCATATTTTTGCTCAACAAAGTTTGGATTTTCGGATTCAGCGGGTCGAAATACACCTAGAAACTCACCCATCAAAGTCCGATCTTGATTCTGAAAAAAAATATTTTCGATCATCTCTTTTTCGTACCATGCGAAATAACTTCTTTCCAGGTGTATTTTTGTGTAACAAAGGTTGGATTTTTGGATTCAGCGGGTCAAAATACACCTATAAACCCACCCATCAAAGTTCGATTCCGATTCTGGAGACAGATATTTTCGATCATCTCTTTTTCGTACCATGCGAAATAACTTTTTTCCAAGCATATTTTTGCTCAACAAAGTTTGGATTTTCGGATTCAGCGGGTCGAAATACACCTAGAAACTCACCCATCAAAGTCCGATCTCGATTCTGAAAAAAAATATTTTCGATCATCTCTTTTTCGTACCATGCGAAATAACTTCTTTCCAGGTGTATTTTCGTGTAACAAAGGTTGGATTTTTGGATTCAGCGGGTCAAAATACACCTATAAACCCACCCGTCAAGGTTCGATTTCGATTCTGGAGACAGATATTTTCGATCATCTCTTTTTCGTACCATGCGAAATAACTTTTTTCCAAGCATATTTTTGGTCATCAAAGGTTGGATTTTCGCATCCAGCGGGTCGAAATACACCTAGAAACTCACCCATCAAAGTCCGATTTTGATTCTGAATAAAAATATTTTCGATCATCTCTTTTTTGTACCATGCGAAATAACTTTTTTCCGAGCATATTTTTGGTCATAAGAGGTCGGATTTTTGGATTCAGCGGGTCGAAATACCCCTAGAAACACACCCATTAAAGTCCGATCTCGATTCTGAAAAAAAATATTTTCGATCATCTCTTTTTCGTACCATGCGGAATAACTTCTTTCCAGGTGTATTTTCGTTTAACAAAGGTGTGATTTTTGGATTCAGCGGGTCAAAATACACCTATAAACCCACCCATCAAAGTTCGATTCCGATTCTGGAGACAGATATTTTCGATCATCTCTTTTTCGTACCATGCGAAATAACTACATTCCAGGTGTATTTTCGTGTAACAAAGGTTGGATTTTTGGATTCAGCGGGTCAAAATACACCTATAAACCCACCCTTCAAAGTTCGACTTCGATTCTGGAGACAGATATTTTCGATCATCTCATTTTCGTACCATGCGAAATAACTTTTTTCCAAGCATATTTTTGGTCATAAGAGGTCGGATTTTTGGATTCAGCGGGTCGAAATACACCTAGAAACTCACCCATCAAAGTCCGATTTTGATTCTGAAAAAAAATATTTTCGATCATCTCTTTTTCGTACCATGCGAAATAACTTTTTTCCAAGCATATTTTTGGTCATCAGAGGTTGGATTTTCGTATTCAGGGGGTCGAAATACACCTAGAAACTCACCCATCAAAGTCCGATCTTGATTCTGAAAAAAAATATTTTCGATCATCTCTTTTTCGTACCATGCGAAATAACTTTTTTCCAAGCATATTTTCGGTCATCAGAGGTTGGATTTTCGGATTCAGGGGGTCGAAATACACCTAGAAACTCACCCATTAAAGTCCGATTTTGATTCTGAAAAAAAATATTTTCGATCATCTCTTTTTCGTACCATGCGAAATAACTTCTTTCCAGGTGTATTTTCGTGTAACAAAGGTTGGATTTTTGGATTCAGCGGGTCAAAATACACCTATAAACCCACCCTTCAAAGTTCGATTTCGATTCTGGAGACAGATATTTTCGATCATCTCTTTTTCGTACCATGCGAAATAACTTTTTTCCAAGCATATTTTTGGTCATCAAAGGTTGGATTCTCGCATCCAGCGGGTCGAAATACACCTAGAAACTCACCCATCAAAGTCCGATTTTGATTCTGAATAAAAATATTTTCGATCATCTCTTTTTCGTACCATGCGAAATAACTTTTTTCCAAGCATATTTTTGGTCATAAGAGGTCAGATTTTTGGATTCAGCGGGTCGAAATACCCCTAGAAACTCACCCATTAAAGTCCGATCTCGATTCTGAAAAAAAATATTTTCGATCATCTCTTTTTCGTTCCATGCGAAATAACTTCTTTCCAGGTGTATTTTCGTGTGACAAAGGTTGGATTTTCGGATTCAGCGGGTCGAAATACACCTAGAAACTCACCCATCAAAGTCCGATCTTGATTCTGAAAAAAAATATTTTCGATCATCTCTTTTTCGTACCATGCGAAATAACTTCTTTCCAGGTGTATTTTCGTGTAACAAAGGTTGGATTTTTGGATTCAGCGGGTCAAAATACACCTATAAACCCACCCTTCAAAGTTCGATTTCGATTCTGGAGACAGATATTTTCGATCATCTCATTTTTGTACCATGCGAAATAACTTTTTTCCAAGCATATTTTTGGTCATAAGAGGTCGGATTTTTGGATTCAGCGGGTCGAAATACACCTAGAAACTCACCCATCAAAGTCCGATTTTGATTCTGAAAAAAAATATTTTCGATCATCTCTTTTTCGTACCATGCGAAATAACTTTTTTCCAAGCATATTTTTGGTCATCAGAGGTTGGATTTTCGGATTCAGGGGGTCGAAATACACCTAGAAACTCACCCATCAAAGTCCGATCTTGATTCTGAAAAAAAATATTTTCGATCATCTCTTTTTCGTACCATGCGAAATAACTTTTTTCCAAGCATATTTTTGGTCATCAGAGGTTGGATTTTCGGATTCAGGGGGTCGAAATACACCTAGAAACTCACCCATCAAAGTCCGATCTTGATTCTGAAAAAAAATATTTCCGATCATCTCTTTTTCGTACCATGCGAAATAACTTTTTTCCAAGCATATTTTCGGTCATCAGAAGTTGGATTTTCGGATTCAGGGGGTCAAAATACACCTAGAAACTCACCCATTAAAGTCCGATTTTCATTCTGAAAAAAAATATTTTCGATCATCTCTTTTTCGTACCATGCGAAATAACTTCTTTCCAGGTGTATTTTCGTGTAACAAAGGTTGGATTTTTGGATTCAGCGGGTCAAAATACACCTATAAACCCACCCTTCAAAGTTCGATTTCGATTCTGGAGACAGATATTTTCGATCATCTCTTTTTCGTACCATGCGAAATAACTTTTTTCCAAGCATATTTTTGGTCATAAGAGGCCGGATTTTTGGATTCAGCGGGTCGAAATACACCTAGAAACTCACCCATCAAAGTCCGATCTTGATTCTGAAAGAAAATATTTTCGATCATCTCTTTTTCGTACCATGCGAAATAATTTTTTTCCAAGCATATTTCTGGTCATACGAGGTCGGATTTTGGGATTCAGCGGGTCGAAATACCCCTAGAGACTCACCCATTAAAGTCCGATCTCGATTCTGAAAAAAAATATTTTCGATCATCTCTTGTTCGTACCATGCGAAATAACTTCTTTCCAGGTGTATTTTCGCTCAAAAAAGGTTGGATTTTTGGATTCAGCGGGTCAAAATACACCTATAAACCCACCCATCAAAGTTCGATTCCGATTCTGGAGACAGATATTTTCGATCATCTCTTTTTCGTACCATGCGAAATAACTTTTTTCCAAGCATATTTTTGGTCATAAGAGGTCGGATTTTTGGATTCAGCGGGTCGAAATACACCTAGAAACTCACCCATCAAAGTCCGATTTTGATTCTGAAAAAAAATATTTTCGATCATCTCTTTTTCGTACCATGCGAAATAACTTTTTTCCAAGCATATTTTTGGTCATCAGAGGTTGGATTTTCGGATTCAGGGGGTCGAAATACACCTAGAAACTCACCCATCAAAGTCCGATCTTGATTCTGAAAAAAAATATTTCCGATCATCTCTTTTTCGTACCATGCGAAATAACTTTTTTCCAAGCATATTTTCGGTCATCAGAAGTTGGATTTTCGGATTCAGGGGGTCAAAATACACCTAGAAACTCACCCATTAAAGTCCGATTTTCATTCTGAAAAAAAATATTTTCGATCATCTCTTTTTCGTACCATGCGAAATAACTTCTTTCCAGGTGTATTTTCGTGTAACAAAGGTTGGATTTTTGGATTCAGCGGGTCAAAATACACCTATAAACCCACCCTTCAAAGTTCGATTTCGATTCTGGAGACAGATATTTTCGATCATCTCTTTTTCGTACCATGCGAAATAACTTTTTTCCAAGCATATTTTTGGTCATAAGAGGCCGGATTTTTGGATTCAGCGGGTCGAAATACACCTAGAAACTCACCCATCAAAGTCCGATCTTGATTCTGAAAGAAAATATTTTCGATCATCTCTTTTTCGTACCATGCGAAATAATTTTTTTCCAAGCATATTTCTGGTCATACGAGGTCGGATTTTGGGATTCAGCGGGTCGAAATACCCCTAGAGACTCACCCATTAAAGTCCGATCTCGATTCTGAAAAAAAATATTTTCGATCATCTCTTGTTCGTACCATGCGAAATAACTTCTTTCCAGGTGTATTTTCGCTCAAAAAAGGTTGGATTTTTGGATTCAGCGGGTCAAAATACACCTATAAACCCACCCATCAAAGTTCGATTCCGATTCTGGAGACAGATATTTTCGATCATCTCTTTTTCGTACCATGCGAAATAACTTTTTTCCAAGCATATTTTTGGTCATAAGAGGTCGGATTTTTGGATTCAGCGGGTCGAAATACACCTAGAAACTCACCCATCAAAGTCCGATTTTGATTCTGAAAAAAAATATTTTCGATCATCTCTTTTTCGTACCATGCGAAATAACTTTTTTCCAAGCATATTTTTGGTCATCAGAGGTTGGATTTTCGGATTCAGGGGGTCGAAATACACCTAGAAACTCACCCATCAAAGTCCGATCTTGATTCTGAAAAAAAATATTTCCGATCATCTCTTTTTCGTACCATGCGAAATAACTTTTTTCCAAGCATATTTTCGGTCATCAGAAGTTGGATTTTCGGATTCAGGGGGTCAAAATACACCTAGAAACTCACCCATTAAAGTCCGATTTTCATTCTGAAAAAAAATATTTTCGATCATCTCTTTTTCGTACCATGCGAAATAACTTCTTTCCAGGTGTATTTTCGTGTAACAAAGGTTGGATTTTTGGATTCAGCGGGTCAAAATACACCTATAAACCCACCCTTCAAAGTTCGATTTCGATTCTGGAGACAGATATTTTCGATCATCTCTTTTTCGTACCATGCGAAATAACTTTTTTCCAAGCATATTTTTGGTCATAAGAGGCCGGATTTTTGGATTCAGCGGGTCGAAATACACCTAGAAACTCACCCATCAAAGTCCGATCTTGATTCTGAAAGAAAATATTTTCGATCATCTCTTTTTCGTACCATGCGAAATAATTTTTTTCCAAGCATATTTCTGGTCATACGAGGTCGGATTTTGGGATTCAGCGGGTCGAAATACCCCTAGAGACTCACCCATTAAAGTCCGATCTCGATTCTGAAAAAAAATATTTTCGATCATCTCTTGTTCGTACCATGCGAAATAACTTCTTTCCAGGTGTATTTTCGCTCAAAAAAGGTTGGATTTTTGGATTCAGCGGGTCAAAATACACCTATAAACCCACCCATCAAAGTTCGATTCCGATTCTGGAGACAGATATTTTCGATCATCTCTTTTTCGTACCATGCGAAATAACTTTTTTCCAAGCATATTTTTGCTCAACAAAGTTTGGATTTTCGGATTCAGCGGGTCGAAATACACCTAGAAACTCACCCATCAAAGTCCGATCTTGATTCTGAAAAAAAATATTTTCGATCATCTCTTTTTCGTACCATGCGAAATAACTTCTTTCCAGGTGTATTTTTGTGTAACAAAGGTTGGATTTTTGGATTCAGCGGGTCAAAATACACCTATAAACCCACCCATCAAAGTTCGATTCCGATTCTGGAGACAGATATTTTCGATCATCTCTTTTTCGTACCATGCGAAATAACTTTTTTCCAAGCATATTTTTGGTCATAAGAGGTCGGATTTTTGGATTCAGCGGGTCGAAATACACCTAGAAACTCACCCATCAAAGTCCGATTTTGATTCTGAAAAAAAATATTTTCGATCATCTCTTTTTCGTACCATGCGAAATAACTTTTTTCCAAGCATATTTTTGGTCATCAGAGGTTGGATTTTCGGATTCAGGGGGTCGAAATACACCTAGAAACTCACCCATCAAAGTCCGATCTTGATTCTGAAAAAAAATATTTTCGATCATCTCTTTTTCGTACCATGCGAAATAACTTTTTTCCAAGCATATTTTTGGTCATCAGAGGTTGGATTTTCGGATTCAGGGGGTCGAAATACACCTAGAAACTCACCCATCAAAGTCCGATCTTGATTCTGAAAAAAAATATTTCCGATCATCTCTTTTTCGTACCATGCGAAATAACTTTTTTCCAAGCATATTTTCGGTCATCAGAAGTTGGATTTTCGGATTCAGGGGGTCAAAATACACCTAGAAACTCACCCATTAAAGTCCGATTTTGATTCTGAAAAAAAATATTTTCGATCATCTCTTTTTCGTACCATGCGAAATAACTTCTTTCCAGGTGTATTTTCGTGTAACAAAGGTTGGATTTTTGGATTCAGCGGGTCAAAATACACCTATAAACCCACCCTTCAAAGTTCGATTTCGATTCTGGAGACAGATATTTTCGATCATCTCTTTTTCGTACCATGCGAAATAACTTTTTTCCAAGCATATTTTTGGTCATAAGAGGTCGGATTTTTGGATTCAGCGGGTCGAAATACACCTAGAAACTCACCCATCAAAGTCCGATCTTGATTCTGAAAGAAAATATTTTCGATCATCTCTTTTTCGTACCATGCGAAATAATTTTTTTCCAAGCATATTTCTGGTCATACGAGGTCGGATTTTGGGATTCAGCGGGTCGAAATACCCCTAGAGACTCACCCATTAAAGTCCGATCTCGATTCTGAAAAAAAATATTTTCGATCATCTCTTGTTCGTACCATGCGAAATAACTTCTTTCCAGGTGTATTTTCGTGTAACAAAGGTTGGATTTTTGGATTCAGCGGGTCAAAATACACCTATAAACCCACCCTTCAAAGTTCGATTTCGATTCTGGAGACAGATATTTTCGATCATCTCTTTTTCGTACCATGCGAAATAACTTTTTTCCAAGCATATTTTTGGTCATCAAAGGTTGGATTTTCGCATCCAGCGGGTCGAAATACACCTAGAAACTCACCCATCAAAGTCCGATTTTGATTCTGAATAAAAATATTTTCGATCATCTCTTTTTCGTACCATGCGAAATAACTTTTTTCCAAGCATATTTTTGGTCATAAGAGGTCAGATTTTTGGATTCAGCGGGTCGAAATACCCCTAGAAACTCACCCATTAAAGTCCGATCTCGATTCTGAAAAAAAATATTTTCGATCATCTCTTTTTCGTTCCATGCGAAATAACTTCTTTCCAGGTGTATTTTCGTGTGACAAAGGTTGGATTTTCGGATTCAGCGGGTCGAAATACACCTAGAAACTCACCCATCAAAGTCCGATCTTGATTCTGAAAAAAAATATTTTCGATCATCTCTTTTTCGTACCATGCGAAATAACTTCTTTCCAGGTGTATTTTCGTTTAACAAAGGTTGGATTTTTGGATTCAGCGGGTCAAAATACACCTATAAACCCACCCTTCAAAGTTCGATTTCGATTCTGGAGACAGATATTTTCGATCATCTCATTCTTGTACCATGCGAAATAACTTTTTTCCAAGCATATTTTTGGTCATAAGAGGTCGGATTTTTGGATTCAGCGGGTCGAAATACACCTAGAAACTCACCCATCAAAGTCCGATTTTGATTCTGAAAAAAAATATTTTCGATCATCTCTTTTTCGTACTATGCGAAATAACTTTTTTCCAAGCATATTTTTGGTCATCAGAGGTTGGATTTTCGGATTCAGGGGGTCGAAATACACCTAGAAACTCACCCATCAAAGTCCGATCTTGATTCTGAAAAAAAATATTTTCGATCATCTCTTTTTCGTACCATGCGAAATAACTTTTTTCCAAGCATATTTTTGGTCATCAGAGGTTGGATTTTCGGATTCAGGGGGTCGAAATACACCTAGAAACTCACCCATCAAAGTCCGATCTTGATTCTGAAAAAAAATATTTCCGATCATCTCTTTTTCGTACCATGCGAAATAACTTTTTTCCAAGCATATTTTCGGTCATCAGAAGTTGGATTTTCGGATTCAGGGGGTCAAAATACACCTAGAAACTCACCCATTAAAGTCCGATTTTGATTCTGAAAAAAAATATTTTCGATCATCTCTTTTTCGTACCATGCGAAATAACTTCTTTCCAGGTGTATTTTCGTGTAACAAAGGTTGGATTTTTGGATTCAGCGGGTCAAAATACACCCATAAACCCACCCTTCAAAGTTCGATTTCGATTCTGGAGACAGATATTTTCGATCATCTCTTTTTCGTACCATGCGAAATAACTTTTTTCCAAGCATATTTTTGGTCATAAGAGGTCGGATTTTTGGATTCAGCGGGTCGAAATACACCTAGAAACTCACCCATCAAAGTCCGATCTTGATTCTGAAAGAAAATATTTTCGATCATCTCTTTTTCGTACCATGCGAAATAATTTTTTTCCAAGCATATTTCTGGTCATACGAGGTCGGATTTTGGGATTCAGCGGGTCGAAATACCCCTAGAGACTCACCCATTAAAGTCCGATCTCGATTCTGAAAAAAAATATTTTCGATCATCTCTTGTTCGTACCATGCGAAATAACTTCTTTCCAGGTGTATTTTCGTGTAACAAAGGTTGGATTTTTGGATTCAGCGGGTCAAAATACACCTATAAACCCACCCTTCAAAGTTCGATTTCGATTCTGGAGACAGATATTTTCGATCATCTCTTTTTCGTACCATGCGAAATAACTTTTTTCCAAGCGTATTTTTGGTCATCAAAGGTTGGATTTTCGCATCCAGCGGGTCGAAATACACCTAGAAACTCACCCATCAAAGTCCGATTTTGATTCTGAATAAAAATATTTTCGATCATCTCTTTTTCGTACCATGCGAAATAACTTTTTTCCAAGCATATTTTTGGTCATAAGAGGTCAGATTTTTGGATTCAGCGGGTCGAAATACCCCTAGAAACTCACCCATTAAAGTCCGATCTCGATTCTGAAAAAAAATATTTTCGATCATCTCTTTTTCGTTCCATGCGAAATAACTTCTTTCCAGGTGTATTTTCGTGTGACAAAGGTTGGATTTTCGGATTCAGCGGGTCGAAATACACCTAGAAACTCACCCATCAAAGTCCGATCTTGATTCTGAAAAAAAATATTTTCGATCATCTCTTTTTCGTACCATGCGAAATAACTTCTTTCCAGGTGTATTTTCGTGTAACAAAGGTTGGATTTTTGGATTCAGCGGGTCAAAATACACCTATAAACCCACCCTTCAAAGTTCGATTTCGATTCTGGAGACAGATATTTTCGATCATCTCATTTTTGTACCATGCGAAATAACTTTTTTCCAAGCATATTTTTGGTCATAAGAGGTCGGATTTTTGGATTCAGCGGGTCGAAATACACCTAGAAACTCACCCATCAAAGTCCGATTTTGATTCTGAAAAAAAATATTTTCGATCATCTCTTTTTCGTACTATGCGAAATAACTTTTTTCCAAGCATATTTTTGGTCATCAGAGGTTGGATTTTCGGATTCAGGGGGTCGAAATACACCTAGAAACTCACCCATCAAAGTCCGATCTTGATTCTGAAAAAAAATATTTTCGATCATCTCTTTTTCGTACCATGCGAAATAACTTTTTTCCAAGCATATTTTTGGTCATCAGAGGTTGGATTTTCGGATTCAGGGGGTCGAAATACACCTAGAAACTCACCCATTAAAGTCCGATCTCGATTCTGAAAAAAAATATTTTCGATCATCTCTTTTTCGTACCATGCGGAATAACTTCTTTCCAGGTGTATTTTCGTTTAACAAAGGTGTGATTTTTGGATTCAGCGGGTCAAAATACACCTATAAACCCACCCATCAAAGTTCGATTCCGATTCTGGAGACAGATATTTTCGATCATCTCTTTTTCGTACCATGCGAAATAACTACATTCCAGGTGTATTTTCGTGTAACAAAGGTTGGATTTTTGGATTCAGCGGGTCAAAATACACCTATAAACCCACCCTTCAAAGTTCGACTTCGATTCTGGAGACAGATATTTTCGATCATCTCATTTTCGTACCATGCGAAATAACTTTTTTCCAAGCATATTTTTGGTCATAAGAGGTCGGATTTTTGGATTCAGCGGGTCGAAATACACCTAGAAACTCACCCATCAAAGTCCGATTTTGATTCTGAAAAAAAATATTTTCGATCATCTCTTTTTCGTACCATGCGAAATAACTTTTTTCCAAGCATATTTTTGGTCATCAGAGGTTGGATTTTCGTATTCAGGGGGTCGAAATACACCTAGAAACTCACCCATCAAAGTCCGATCTTGATTCTGAAAAAAAATATTTTCGATCATCTCTTTTTCGTACCATGCGAAATAACTTTTTTCCAAGCATATTTTCGGTCATCAGAGGTTGGATTTTCGGATTCAGGGGGTCGAAATACACCTAGAAACTCACCCATTAAAGTCCGATTTTGATTCTGAAAAAAAATATTTTCGATCATCTCTTTTTCGTACCATGCGAAATAACTTCTTTCCAGGTGTATTTTCGTGTAACAAAGGTTGGATTTTTGGATTCAGCGGGTCAAAATACACCTATAAACCCACCCTTCAAAGTTCGATTTCGATTCTGGAGACAGATATTTTCGATCATCTCTTTTTCGTACCATGCGAAATAACTTTTTTCCAAGCATATTTTTGGTCATCAAAGGTTGGATTCTCGCATCCAGCGGGTCGAAATACACCTAGAAACTCACCCATCAAAGTCCGATTTTGATTCTGAATAAAAATATTTTCGATCATCTCTTTTTCGTACCATGCGAAATAACTTTTTTCCAAGCATATTTTTGGTCATAAGAGGTCAGATTTTTGGATTCAGCGGGTCGAAATACCCCTAGAAACTCACCCATTAAAGTCCGATCTCGATTCTGAAAAAAAATATTTTCGATCATCTCTTTTTCGTTCCATGCGAAATAACTTCTTTCCAGGTGTATTTTCGTGTGACAAAGGTTGGATTTTCGGATTCAGCGGGTCGAAATACACCTAGAAACTCACCCATCAAAGTCCGATCTTGATTCTGAAAAAAAATATTTTCGATCATCTCTTTTTCGTACCATGCGAAATAACTTCTTTCCAGGTGTATTTTCGTGTAACAAAGGTTGGATTTTTGGATTCAGCGGGTCAAAATACACCTATAAACCCACCCTTCAAAGTTCGATTTCGATTCTGGAGACAGATATTTTCGATCATCTCATTTTTGTACCATGCGAAATAACTTTTTTCCAAGCATATTTTTGGTCATAAGAGGTCGGATTTTTGGATTCAGCGGGTCGAAATACACCTAGAAACTCACCCATCAAAGTCCGATTTTGATTCTGAAAAAAAATATTTTCGATCATCTCTTTTTCGTACCATGCGAAATAACTTTTTTCCAAGCATATTTTTGGTCATCAGAGGTTGGATTTTCGGATTCAGGGGGTCGAAATACACCTAGAAACTCACCCATCAAAGTCCGATCTTGATTCTGAAAAAAAATATTTTCGATCATCTCTTTTTCGTACCATGCGAAATAACTTTTTTCCAAGCATATTTTTGGTCATCAGAGGTTGGATTTTCGGATTCAGACGGTCGAAATACACCTAGAAACTCACCCATCAAAGTCCGATCTTGATTCTGAAAAAAAATATTTCCGATCATCTCTTTTTCGTACCATGCGAAATAACTTTTTTCCAAGCATATTTTCGGTCATCAGAAGTTGGATTTTCGGATTCAGGGGGTCAGAATACACCTAGAAACTCACCCATTAAAGTCCGATTTTCATTCTGAAAAAAAATATTTTCGATCATCTCTTTTTCGTACCATGCGGAATAACTTCTTTCCAGGTGTATTTTCGTTTAACAAAGGTGTGATTTTTGGATTCAGCGGGTCAAAATACACCTATAAACCCACCCATCAAAGTTCGATTCCGATTCTGGAGACAGATATTTTCGATCATCTCTTTTTCGTACCATGCGAAATAACTACATTCCAGGTGTATTTTCGTGTAACAAAGGTTGGATTTTTGGATTCAGCGGGTCAAAATACACCTATAAACCCACCCTTCAAAGTTCGACTTCGATTCTGGAGACAGATATTTTCGATCATCTCATTTTCGTACCATGCGAAATAACTTTTTTCCAAGCATATTTTTGGTCATAAGAGGTCGGATTTTTGGATTCAGCGGGTCGAAATACACCTAGAAACTCACCCATCAAAGTCCGATTTTGATTCTGAAAAAAAATATTTTCGATCATCTCTTTTTCGTACCATGCGAAATAACTTTTTTCCAAGCATATTTTTGGTCATCAGAGGTTGGATTTTCGTATTCAGGGGGTCGAAATACACCTAGAAACTCACCCATCAAAGTCCGATCTTGATTCTGAAAAAAAATATTTCCGATCATCTCTTTTTCGTACCATGCGAAATAACTTTTTTCCAAGCATATTTTCGGTCATCAGAAGTTGGATTTTCGGATTCAGGGGGTCAAAATACACCTAGAAACTCACCCATTAAAGTCCGATTTTCATTCTGAAAAAAAATATTTTCGATCATCTCTTTTTCGTACCATGCGGAATAACTTCTTTCCAGGTGTATTTTCGTTTAACAAAGGTGTGATTTTTGGATTCAGCGGGTCAAAATACACCTATAAACCCACCCATCAAAGTTCGATTCCGATTCTGGAGACAGATATTTTCGATCATCTCTTTTTCGTACCATGCGAAATAACTACATTCCAGGTGTATTTTCGTGTAACAAAGGTTGGATTTTTGGATTCAGCGGGTCAAAATACACCTATAAACCCACCCTTCAAAGTTCGACTTCGATTCTGGAGACAGATATTTTCGATCATCTCATTTTCGTACCATGCGAAATAACTTTTTTCCAAGCATATTTTTGGTCATAAGAGGTCGGATTTTTGGATTCAGCGGGTCGAAATACACCTAGAAACTCACCCATCAAAGTCCGATTTTGATTCTGAAAAAAAATATTTTCGATCATCTCTTTTTCGTACCATGCGAAATAACTTTTTTCCAAGCATATTTTTGGTCATCAGAGGTTGGATTTTCGTATTCAGGGGGTCGAAATACACCTAGAAACTCACCCATCAAAGTCCGATCTTGATTCTGAAAAAAAATATTTTCGATCATCTCTTTTTCGTACCATGCGAAATAACTTTTTTCCAAGCATATTTTCGGTCATCAGAGGTTGGATTTTCGGATTCAGGGGGTCGAAATACACCTAGAAACTCACCCATTAAAGTCCGATTTTGATTCTGAAAAAAAATATTTTCGATCATCTCTTTTTCGTACCATGCGAAATAACTTCTTTCCAGGTGTATTTTCGTGTAACAAAGGTTGGATTTTTGGATTCAGCGGGTCAAAATACACCTATAAACCCACCCTTCAAAGTTCGATTTCGATTCTGGAGACAGATATTTTCGATCATCTCTTTTTCGTACCATGCGAAATAACTTTTTTCCAAGCATATTTTTGGTCATCAAAGGTTGGATTCTCGCATCCAGCGGGTCGAAATACACCTAGAAACTCACCCATCAAAGTCCGATTTTGATTCTGAATAAAAATATTTTCGATCATCTCTTTTTCGTACCATGCGAAATAACTTTTTTCCAAGCATATTTTTGGTCATAAGAGGTCAGATTTTTGGATTCAGCGGGTCGAAATACCCCTAGAAACTCACCCATTAAAGTCCGATCTCGATTCTGAAAAAAAATATTTTCGATCATCTCTTTTTCGTTCCATGCGAAATAACTTCTTTCCAGGTGTATTTTCGTGTGACAAAGGTTGGATTTTCGGATTCAGCGGGTCGAAATACACCTAGAAACTCACCCATCAAAGTCCGATCTTGATTCTGAAAAAAAATATTTTCGATCATCTCTTTTTCGTACCATGCGAAATAACTTCTTTCCAGGTGTATTTTCGTGTAACAAAGGTTGGATTTTTGGATTCAGCGGGTCAAAATACACCTATAAACCCACCCTTCAAAGTTCGATTTCGATTCTGGAGACAGATATTTTCGATCATCTCATTTTTGTACCATGCGAAATAACTTTTTTCCAAGCATATTTTTGGTCATAAGAGGTCGGATTTTTGGATTCAGCGGGTCGAAATACACCTAGAAACTCACCCATCAAAGTCCGATTTTGATTCTGAAAAAAAATATTTTCGATCATCTCTTTTTCGTACCATGCGAAATAACTTTTTTCCAAGCATATTTTTGGTCATCAGAGGTTGGATTTTCGGATTCAGGGGGTCGAAATACACCTAGAAACTCACCCATCAAAGTCCGATCTTGATTCTGAAAAAAAATATTTTCGATCATCTCTTTTTCGTACCATGCGAAATAACTTTTTTCCAAGCATATTTTTGGTCATCAGAGGTTGGATTTTCGGATTCAGACGGTCGAAATACACCTAGAAACTCACCCATCAAAGTCCGATCTTGATTCTGAAAAAAAATATTTCCGATCATCTCTTTTTCGTACCATGCGAAATAACTTTTTTCCAAGCATATTTTCGGTCATCAGAAGTTGGATTTTCGGATTCAGGGGGTCAAAATACACCTAGAAACTCACCCATTAAAGTCCGATTTTCATTCTGAAAAAAAATATTTTCGATCATCTCTTTTTCGTACCATGCGAAATAACTTCTTTCCAGGTGTATTTTCGTGTAACAAAGGTTGGATTTTTGGATTCAGCGCGTCAAAATACACCTATAAACCCACCCTTCAAAGTTCGATTTCGATTCTGGAGACAGATATTTTCGATCATCTCTTTTTCGTACCATGCGAAATAACTTTTTTCCAAGCATATTTTTGGTCATAAGAGGTCGGATTTTTGGATTCAGCGGGTCGAAATACACCTAGAAACTCACCCATCAAAGTCCGATCTTGATTCTGAAAGAAAATATTTTCGATCATCTCTTTTTCGTACCATGCGAAATAATTTTTTTCCAAGCATATTTCTGGTCATACGAGGTCGGATTTTGGGATTCAGCGGGTCGAAATACCCCTAGAGACTCACCCATTAAAGTCCGATCTCGATTCTGAAAAAAAATATTTTCGATCATCTCTTGTTCGTACCATGCGAAATAACTTCTTTCCAGGTGTATTTTCGCTCAAAAAAGGTTGGATTTTTGGATTCAGCGGGTCAAAATACACCTATAAACCCACCCATCAAAGTTCGATTCCGATTCTGGAGACAGATATTTTCGATCATCTCTTTTTCGTACCATGCGAAATAACTTTTTTCCAAGCATATTTTTGCTCAACAAAGTTTGGATTTTCGGATTCAGCGGGTCGAAATACACCTAGAAACTCACCCATCAAAGTCCGATCTTGATTCTGAAAAAAAATATTTTCGATCATCTCTTTTTCGTACCATGCGAAATAACTTCTTTCCAGGTGTATTTTTGTGTAACAAAGGTTGGATTTTTGGATTCAGCGGGTCAAAATACACCTATAAACCCACCCATCAAAGTTCGATTCCGATTCTGGAGACAGATATTTTCGATCATCTCTTTTTCGTACCATGCGAAATAACTTTTTTCCAAGCATATTTTTGCTCAACAAAGTTTGGATTTTCGGATTCAGCGGGTCGAAATACACCTAGAAACTCACCCATCAAAGTCCGATCTTGATTCTGAAAAAAAATATTTTCGATCATCTCTTTTTCGTACCATGCGAAATAACTTCTTTCCAGGTGTATTTTTGTGTAACAAAGGTTGGATTTTTGGATTCAGCGGGTCAAAATACACCTATAAACCCACCCATCAAAGTTCGATTCCGATTCTGGAGACAGATATTTTCGATCATCTCTTTTTCGTACCATGCGAAATAACTTTTTTCCAAGCATATTTTTGGTCATCAAAGGTTGGATTTTCGCATCCAGCGGGTCGAAATACACCTAGAAACTCACCCATCAAAGTCCGATTTTGATTCTGAATAAAAATATTTTCGATCATCTCTTTTTTGTACCATGCGAAATAACTTTTTTCCGAGCATATTTTTGGTCATAAGAGGTCGGATTTTTGGATTCAGCGGGTCGAAATACCCCTAGAAACTCACCCATTGAAGTCCGATCTCGATTCTGAAAAAAAATATTTTCGATCATCTCTTTTTCGTACCATGCGGAATAACTTCTTTCCAGGTGTATTTTCGTTTAACAAAGGTGTGATTTTTGGATTCAGCGGGTCAAAATACACCTATAAACCCACCCATCAAAGTTCGATTCCGATTCTGGAGACAGATATTTTCGATCATCTCTTTTTCGTACCATGCGAAATAACTACATTCCAGGTGTATTTTCGTGTAACAAAGGTTGGATTTTTGGATTCAGCGGGTCAAAATACACCTATAAACCCACCCTTCAAAGTTCGACTTCGATTCTGGAGACAGATATTTTCGATCATCTCATTTTCGTACCATGCGAAATAACTTTTTTCCAAGCATATTTTTGGTCATAAGAGGTCGGATTTTTGGATTCAGCGGGTCGAAATACACCTAGAAACTCACCCATCAAAGTCCGATTTTGATTCTGAAAAAAAATATTTTCGATCATCTCTTTTTCGTACCATGCGAAATAACTTTTTTCCAAGCATATTTTTGGTCATCAGAGGTTGGATTTTCGTATTCAGGGGGTCGAAATACACCTAGAAACTCACCCATCAAAGTCCGATCTTGATTCTGAAAAAAAATATTTTCGATCATCTCTTTTTCGTACCATGCGAAATAACTTTTTTCCAAGCATATTTTCGGTCATCAGAGGTTGGATTTTCGGATTCAGGGGGTCGAAATACACCTAGAAACTCACCCATTAAAGTCCGATTTTGATTCTGAAAAAAAATATTTTCGATCATCTCTTTTTCGTACCATGCGAAATAACTTCTTTCCAGGTGTATTTTCGTGTAACAAAGGTTGGATTTTTGGATTCAGCGGGTCAAAATACACCTATAAACCCACCCTTCAAAGTTCGATTTCGATTCTGGAGACAGATATTTTCGATCATCTCTTTTTCGTACCATGCGAAATAACTTTTTTCCAAGCATATTTTTGGTCATCAAAGGTTGGATTCTCGCATCCAGCGGGTCGAAATACACCTAGAAACTCACCCATCAAAGTCCGATTTTGATTCTGAATAAAAATATTTTCGATCATCTCTTTTTCGTACCATGCGAAATAACTTTTTTCCAAGCATATTTTTGGTCATAAGAGGTCAGATTTTTGGATTCAGCGGGTCGAAATACCCCTAGAAACTCACCCATTAAAGTCCGATCTCGATTCTGAAAAAAAATATTTTCGATCATCTCTTTTTCGTTCCATGCGAAATAACTTCTTTCCAGGTGTATTTTCGTGTGACAAAGGTTGGATTTTCGGATTCAGCGGGTCGAAATACACCTAGAAACTCACCCATCAAAGTCCGATCTTGATTCTGAAAAAAAATATTTTCGATCATCTCTTTTTCGTACCATGCGAAATAACTTCTTTCCAGGTGTATTTTCGTGTAACAAAGGTTGGATTTTTGGATTCAGCGGGTCAAAATACACCTATAAACCCACCCTTCAAAGTTCGATTTCGATTCTGGAGACAGATATTTTCGATCATCTCATTTTTGTACCATGCGAAATAACTTTTTTCCAAGCATATTTTTGGTCATAAGAGGTCGGATTTTTGGATTCAGCGGGTCGAAATACACCTAGAAACTCACCCATCAAAGTCCGATTTTGATTCTGAAAAAAAATATTTTCGATCATCTCTTGTTCGTACCATGCGAAATAACTTTTTTCCAAGCATATTTTTGGTCATCAGAGGTTGGATTTTCGGATTCAGGGGGTCGAAATACACCTAGAAACTCACCCATCAAAGTCCGATCTTGATTCTGAAAAAAAATATTTTCGATCATCTCTTTTTCGTACCATGCGAAATAACTTTTTTCCAAGCATATTTTTGGTCATCAGAGGTTGGATTTTCGGATTCAGGGGGTCGAAATACACCTAGAAACTCACCCATCAAAGTCCGATCTTGATTCTGAAAAAAAATATTTCCGATCATCTCTTTTTCGTACCATGCGAAATAACTTTTTTCCAAGCATATTTTCGGTCATCAGAAGTTGGATTTTCGGATTCAGGGGGTCAAAATACACCTAGAAACTCACCCATTAAAGTCCGATTTTCATTCTGAAAAAAAATATTTTCGATCATCTCTTTTTCGTACCATGCGAAATAACTTCTTTCCAGGTGTATTTTCGTGTAACAAAGGTTGGATTTTTGGATTCAGCGGGTCAAAATACACCTATAAACCCACCCTTCAAAGTTCGATTTCGATTCTGGAGACAGATATTTTCGATCATCTCTTTTTCGTACCATGCGAAATAACTTTTTTCCAAGCATATTTTTGGTCATAAGAGGCCGGATTTTTGGATTCAGCGGGTCGAAATACACCTAGAAACTCACCCATCAAAGTCCGATCTTGATTCTGAAAGAAAATATTTTCGATCATCTCTTTTTCGTACCATGCGAAATAATTTTTTTCCAAGCATATTTCTGGTCATACGAGGTCGGATTTTGGGATTCAGCGGGTCGAAATACCCCTAGAGACTCACCCATTAAAGTCCGATCTCGATTCTGAAAAAAATATTTTCGATCATCTCTTGTTCGTACCATGCGAAATAACTTCTTTCCAGGTGTATTTTCGCTCAAAAAAGGTTGGATTTTTGGATTCAGCGGGTCAAAATACACCTATAAACCCACCCATCAAAGTTCGATTCCGATTCTGGAGACAGATATTTTCGATCATCTCTTTTTCGTACCATGCGAAATAACTTTTTTCCAAGCATATTTTTGCTCAACAAAGTTTGGATTTTCGGATTCAGCGGGTCGAAATACACCTAGAAACTCACCCATCAAAGTCCGATCTTGATTCTGAAAAAAAATATTTTCGATCATCTCTTTTTCGTACCATGCGAAATAACTTCTTTCCAGGTGTATTTTTGTGTAACAAAGGTTGGATTTTTGGATTCAGCGGGTCAAAATACACCTATAAACCCACCCATCAAAGTTCGATTCCGATTCTGGAGACAGATATTTTCGATCATCTCTTTTTCGTACCATGCGAAATAACTTTTTTCCAAGCATATTTTTGGTCATAAGAGGTCGGATTTTTGGATTCAGCGGGTCGAAATACACCTAGAAACTCACCCATCAAAGTCCGATTTTGATTCTGAAAAAAAATATTTTCGATCATCTCTTTTTCGTACCATGCGAAATAACTTTTTTCCAAGCATATTTTTGGTCATCAGAGGTTGGATTTTCGGATTCAGGGGGTCGAAATACACCTAGAAACTCACCCATCAAAGTCCGATCTTGATTCTGAAAAAAAATATTTCCGATCATCTCTTTTTCGTACCATGCGAAATAACTTTTTTCCAAGCATATTTTCGGTCATCAGAAGTTGGATTTTCGGATTCAGGGGGTCAAAATACACCTAGAAACTCACCCATTAAAGTCCGATTTTCATTCTGAAAAAAAATATTTTCGATCATCTCTTTTTCGTACCATGCGAAATAACTTCTTTCCAGGTGTATTTTCGTGTAACAAAGGTTGGATTTTTGGATTCAGCGGGTCAAAATACACCTATAAACCCACCCTTCAAAGTTCGATTTCGATTCTGGAGACAGATATTTTCGATCATCTCTTTTTCGTACCATGCGAAATAACTTTTTTCCAAGCATATTTTTGGTCATAAGAGGCCGGATTTTTGGATTCAGCGGGTCGAAATACACCTAGAAACTCACCCATCAAAGTCCGATCTTGATTCTGAAAGAAAATATTTTCGATCATCTCTTTTTCGTACCATGCGAAATAATTTTTTTCCAAGCATATTTCTGGTCATACGAGGTCGGATTTTGGGATTCAGCGGGTCGAAATACCCATAGAGACTCACCCATTAAAGTCCGATCTCGATTCTGAAAAAAAATATTTTCGATCATCTCTTGTTCGTACCATGCGAAATAACTTCTTTCCAGGTGTATTTTCGCTCAAAAAAGGTTGGATTTTTGGATTCAGCGGGTCAAAATACACCTATAAACCCACCCATCAAAGTTCGATTCCGATTCTGGAGACAGATATTTTCGATCATCTCTTTTTCGTACCATGCGAAATAACTTTTTTCCAAGCATATTTTTGCTCAACAAAGTTTGGATTTTCGGATTCAGCGGGTCGAAATACACCTAGAAACTCACCCATCAAAGTCCGATCTTGATTCTGAAAAAAAATATTTTCGATCATCTCTTTTTCGTACCATGCGAAATAACTTCTTTCCAGGTGTATTTTTGTGTAACAAAGGTTGGATTTTTGGATTCAGCGGGTCAAAATACACCTATAAACCCACCCATCAAAGTTCGATTCCGATTCTGGAGACAGATATTTTCGATCATCTCTTTTTCGTACCATGCGAAATAACTTTTTTCCAAGCATATTTTTGGTCATAAGAGGTCGGATTTTTGGATTCAGCGGGTCGAAATACACCTAGAAACTCACCCATCAAAGTCCGATTTTGATTCTGAAAAAAAATATTTTCGATCATCTCTTTTTCGTACCATGCGAAATAACTTTTTTCCAAGCATATTTTTGGTCATCAGAGGTTGGATTTTCGGATTCAGGGGGTCGAAATACACCTAGAAACTCACCCATCAAAGTCCGATCTTGATTCTGAAAAAAAATATTTTCGATCATCTCTTTTTCGTACCATGCGAAATAACTTTTTTCCAAGCATATTTTTGGTCATCAGAGGTTGGATTTTCGGATTCAGGGGGTCGAAATACACCTAGAAACTCACCCATCAAAGTCCGATCTTGATTCTGAAAAAAAATATTTCCGATCATCTCTTTTTCGTACCATGCGAAATAACTTTTTTCCAAGCATATTTTCGGTCATCAGAAGTTGGATTTTCGGATTCAGGGGGTCAAAATACACCTAGAAACTCACCCATTAAAGTCCGATTTTGATTCTGAAAAAAAATATTTTCGATCATCTCTTTTTCGTACCATGCGAAATAACTTCTTTCCAGGTGTATTTTCGTGTAACAAAGGTTGGATTTTTGGATTCAGCGGGTCAAAATACACCTATAAACCCACCCTTCAAAGTTCGATTTCGATTCTGGAGACAGATATTTTCGATCATCTCTTTTTCGTACCATGCGAAATAACTTTTTTCCAAGCATATTTTTGGTCATAAGAGGTCGGATTTTTGGATTCAGCGGGTCGAAATACACCTAGAAACTCACCCATCAAAGTCCGATCTTGATTCTGAAAGAAAATATTTTCGATCATCTCTTTTTCGTACCATGCGAAATAATTTTTTTCCAAGCATATTTCTGGTCATACGAGGTCGGATTTTGGGATTCAGCGGGTCGAAATACCCCTAGAGACTCACCCATTAAAGTCCGATCTCGATTCTGAAAAAAAATATTTTCGATCATCTCTTGTTCGTACCATGCGAAATAACTTCTTTCCAGGTGTATTTTCGTGTAACAAAGGTTGGATTTTTGGATTCAGCGGGTCAAAATACACCTATAAACCCACCCTTCAAAGTTCGATTTCGATTCTGGAGACAGATATTTTCGATCATCTCTTTTTCGTACCATGCGAAATAACTTTTTTCCAAGCATATTTTTGGTCATCAAAGGTTGGATTTTCGCATCCAGCGGGTCGAAATACACCTAGAAACTCACCCATCAAAGTCCGATTTTGATTCTGAATAAAAATATTTTCGATCATCTCTTTTTCGTACCATGCGAAATAACTTTTTTCCAAGCATATTTTTGGTCATAAGAGGTCAGATTTTTGGATTCAGCGGGTCGAAATACCCCTAGAAACTCACCCATTAAAGTCCGATCTCGATTCTGAAAAAAAATATTTTCGATCATCTCTTTTTCGTTCCATGCGAAATAACTTCTTTCCAGGTGTATTTTCGTGTGACAAAGGTTGGATTTTCGGATTCAGCGGGTCGAAATACACCTAGAAACTCACCCATCAAAGTCCGATCTTGATTCTGAAAAAAAATATTTTCGATCATCTCTTTTTCGTACCATGCGAAATAACTTCTTTCCAGGTGTATTTTCGTTTAACAAAGGTTGGATTTTTGGATTCAGCGGGTCAAAATACACCTATAAACCCACCCTTCAAAGTTCGATTTCGATTCTGGAGACAGATATTTTCGATCATCTCATTTTTGTACCATGCGAAATAACTTTTTTCCAAGCATATTTTTGGTCATAAGAGGTCGGATTTTTGGATTCAGCGGGTCGAAATACACCTAGAAACTCACCCATCAAAGTCCGATTTTGATTCTGAAAAAAAATATTTTCGATCATCTCTTTTTCGTACTATGCGAAATAACTTTTTTCCAAGCATATTTTTGGTCATCAGAGGTTGGATTTTCGGATTCAGGGGGTCGAAATACACCTAGAAACTCACCCATCAAAGTCCGATCTTGATTCTGAAAAAAAATATTTTCGATCATCTCTTTTTCGTACCATGCGAAATAACTTTTTTCCAAGCATATTTTTGGTCATCAGAGGTTGGATTTTCGGATTCAGGGGGTCGAAATACACCTAGAAACTCACCCATCAAAGTCCGATCTTGATTCTGAAAAAAAATATTTCCGATCATCTCTTTTTCGTACCATGCGAAATAACTTTTTTCCAAGCATATTTTCGGTCATCAGAAGTTGGATTTTCGGATTCAGGGGGTCAAAATACACCTAGAAACTCACCCATTAAAGTCCGATTTTGATTCTGAAAAAAAATATTTTCGATCATCTCTTTTTCGTACCATGCGAAATAACTTCTTTCCAGGTGTATTTTCGTGTAACAAAGGTTGGATTTTTGGATTCAGCGGGTCAAAATACACCCATAAACCCACCCTTCAAAGTTCGATTTCGATTCTGGAGACAGATATTTTCGATCATCTCTTTTTCGTACCATGCGAAATAACTTTTTTCCAAGCATATTTTTGGTCATAAGAGGTCGGATTTTTGGATTCAGCGGGTCGAAATACACCTAGAAACTCACCCATCAAAGTCCGATCTTGATTCTGAAAGAAAATATTTTCGATCATCTCTTTTTCGTACCATGCGAAATAATTTTTTTCCAAGCATATTTCTGGTCATACGAGGTCGGATTTTGGGATTCAGCGGGTCGAAATACCCCTAGAGACTCACCCATTAAAGTCCGATCTCGATTCTGAAAAAAAATATTTTCGATCATCTCTTGTTCGTACCATGCGAAATAACTTCTTTCCAGGTGTATTTTCGTGTAACAAAGGTTGGATTTTTGGATTCAGCGGGTCAAAATACACCTATAAACCCACCCTTCAAAGTTCGATTTCGATTCTGGAGACAGATATTTTCGATCATCTCTTTTTCGTACCATGCGAAATAACTTTTTTCCAAGCGTATTTTTGGTCATCAAAGGTTGGATTTTCGCATCCAGCGGGTCGAAATACACCTAGAAACTCACCCATCAAAGTCCGATTTTGATTCTGAATAAAAATATTTTCGATCATCTCTTTTTCGTACCATGCGAAATAACTTTTTTCCAAGCATATTTTTGGTCATAAGAGGTCAGATTTTTGGATTCAGCGGGTCGAAATACCCCTAGAAACTCACCCATTAAAGTCCGATCTCGATTCTGAAAAAAAATATTTTCGATCATCTCTTTTTCGTTCCATGCGAAATAACTTCTTTCCAGGTGTATTTTCGTGTGACAAAGGTTGGATTTTCGGATTCAGCGGGTCGAAATACACCTAGAAACTCACCCATCAAAGTCCGATCTTGATTCTGAAAAAAAATATTTTCGATCATCTCTTTTTCGTACCATGCGAAATAACTTCTTTCCAGGTGTATTTTCGTGTAACAAAGGTTGGATTTTTGGATTCAGCGGGTCAAAATACACCTATAAACCCACCCTTCAAAGTTCGATTTCGATTCTGGAGACAGATATTTTCGATCATCTCATTTTTGTACCATGCGAAATAACTTTTTTCCAAGCATATTTTTGGTCATAAGAGGTCGGATTTTTGGATTCAGCGGGTCGAAATACACCTAGAAACTCACCCATCAAAGTCCGATTTTGATTCTGAAAAAAAATATTTTCGATCATCTCTTTTTCGTACTATGCGAAATAACTTTTTTCCAAGCATATTTTTGGTCATCAGAGGTTGGATTTTCGGATTCAGGGGGTCGAAATACACCTAGAAACTCACCCATCAAAGTCCGATCTTGATTCTGAAAAAAAATATTTTCGATCATCTCTTTTTCGTACCATGCGAAATAACTTTTTTCCAAGCATATTTTTGGTCATCAGAGGTTGGATTTTCGGATTCAGGGGGTCGAAATACACCTAGAAACTCACCCATTAAAGTCCGATCTCGATTCTGAAAAAAAATATTTTCGATCATCTCTTTTTCGTACCATGCGGAATAACTTCTTTCCAGGTGTATTTTCGTTTAACAAAGGTGTGATTTTTGGATTCAGCGGGTCAAAATACACCTATAAACCCACCCATCAAAGTTCGATTCCGATTCTGGAGACAGATATTTTCGATCATCTCTTTTTCGTACCATGCGAAATAACTACATTCCAGGTGTATTTTCGTGTAACAAAGGTTGGATTTTTGGATTCAGCGGGTCAAAATACACCTATAAACCCACCCTTCAAAGTTCGACTTCGATTCTGGAGACAGATATTTTCGATCATCTCATTTTCGTACCATGCGAAATAACTTTTTTCCAAGCATATTTTTGGTCATAAGAGGTCGGATTTTTGGATTCAGCGGGTCGAAATACACCTAGAAACTCACCCATCAAAGTCCGATTTTGATTCTGAAAAAAAATATTTTCGATCATCTCTTTTTCGTACCATGCGAAATAACTTTTTTCCAAGCATATTTTTGGTCATCAGAGGTTGGATTTTCGTATTCAGGGGGTCGAAATACACCTAGAAACTCACCCATCAAAGTCCGATCTTGATTCTGAAAAAAAATATTTTCGATCATCTCTTTTTCGTACCATGCGAAATAACTTTTTTCCAAGCATATTTTCGGTCATCAGAGGTTGGATTTTCGGATTCAGGGGGTCGAAATACACCTAGAAACTCACCCATTAAAGTCCGATTTTGATTCTGAAAAAAAATATTTTCGATCATCTCTTTTTCGTACCATGCGAAATAACTTCTTTCCAGGTGTATTTTCGTGTAACAAAGGTTGGATTTTTGGATTCAGCGGGTCAAAATACACCTATAAACCCACCCTTCAAAGTTCGATTTCGATTCTGGAGACAGATATTTTCGATCATCTCTTTTTCGTACCATGCGAAATAACTTTTTTCCAAGCATATTTTTGGTCATCAAAGGTTGGATTCTCGCATCCAGCGGGCCGAAATACACCTAGAAACTCACCCATCAAAGTCCGATTTTGATTCTGAATAAAAATATTTTCGATCATCTCTTTTTCGTACCATGCGAAATAACTTTTTTCCAAGCATATTTTTGGTCATAAGAGGTCAGATTTTTGGATTCAGCGGGTCGAAATACCCCTAGAAACTCACCCATTAAAGTCCGATCTCGATTCTGAAAAAAAATATTTTCGATCATCTCTTTTTCGTTCCATGCGAAATAACTTCTTTCCAGGTGTATTTTCGTGTGACAAAGGTTGGATTTTCGGATTCAGCGGGTCGAAATACACCTAGAAACTCACCCATCAAAGTCCGATCTTGATTCTGAAAAAAAATATTTTCGATCATCTCTTTTTCGTACCATGCGAAATAACTTCTTTCCAGGTGTATTTTCGTGTAACAAAGGTTGGATTTTTGGATTCAGCGGGTCAAAATACACCTATAAACCCACCCTTCAAAGTTCGATTTCGATTCTGGAGACAGATATTTTCGATCATCTCATTTTTGTACCATGCGAAATAACTTTTTTCCAAGCATATTTTTGGTCATAAGAGGTCGGATTTTTGGATTCAGCGGGTCGAAATACACCTAGAAACTCACCCATCAAAGTCCGATTTTGATTCTGAAAAAAAATATTTTCGATCATCTCTTTTTCGTACCATGCGAAATAACTTTTTTCCAAGCATATTTTTGGTCATCAGAGGTTGGATTTTCGGATTCAGGGGGTCGAAATACACCTAGAAACTCACCCATCAAAGTCCGATCTTGATTCTGAAAAAAAATATTTTCGATCATCTCTTTTTCGTACCATGCGAAATAACTTTTTTCCAAGCATATTTTTGGTCATCAGAGGTTGGATTTTCGGATTCAGACGGTCGAAATACACCTAGAAACTCACCCATCAAAGTCCGATCTTGATTCTGAAAAAAAATATTTCCGATCATCTCTTTTTCGTACCATGCGAAATAACTTTTTTCCAAGCATATTTTCGGTCATCAGAAGTTGGATTTTCGGATTCAGGGGGTCAAAATACACCTAGAAACTCACCCATTAAAGTCCGATTTTCATTCTGAAAAAAAATATTTTCGATCATCTCTTTTTCGTACCATGCGAAATAACTTCTTTCCAGGTGTATTTTCGTGTAACAAAGGTTGGATTTTTGGATTCAGCGCGTCAAAATACACCTATAAACCCACCCTTCAAAGTTCGATTTCGATTCTGGAGACAGATATTTTCGATCATCTCTTTTTCGTACCATGCGAAATAACTTTTTTCCAAGCATATTTTTGGTCATAAGAGGTCGGATTTTTGGATTCAGCGGGTCGAAATACACCTAGAAACTCACCCATCAAAGTCCGATCTTGATTCTGAAAGAAAATATTTTCGATCATCTCTTTTTCGTACCATGCGAAATAATTTTTTTCCAAGCATATTTCTGGTCATACGAGGTCGGATTTTGGGATTCAGCGGGTCGAAATACCCCTAGAGACTCACCCATTAAAGTCCGATCTCGATTCTGAAAAAAAATATTTTCGATCATCTCTTGTTCGTACCATGCGAAATAACTTCTTTCCAGGTGTATTTTCGCTCAAAAAAGGTTGGATTTTTGGATTCAGCGGGTCAAAATACACCTATAAACCCACCCATCAAAGTTCGATTCCGATTCTGGAGACAGATATTTTCGATCATCTCTTTTTCGTACCATGCGAAATAACTTTTTTCCAAGCATATTTTTGCTCAACAAAGTTTGGATTTTCGGATTCAGCGGGTCGAAATACACCTAGAAACTCACCCATCAAAGTCCGATCTTGATTCTGAAAAAAAATATTTTCGATCATCTCTTTTTCGTACCATGCGAAATAACTTCTTTCCAGGTGTATTTTTGTGTAACAAAGGTTGGATTTTTGGATTCAGCGGGTCAAAATACACCTATAAACCCACCCATCAAAGTTCGATTCCGATTCTGGAGACAGATATTTTCGATCATCTCTTTTTCGTACCATGCGAAATAACTTTTTTCCAAGCATATTTTTGCTCAACAAAGTTTGGATTTTCGGATTCAGCGGGTCGAAATACACCTAGAAACTCACCCATCAAAGTCCGATCTTGATTCTGAAAAAAAATATTTTCGATCATCTCTTTTTCGTACCATGCGAAATAACTTCTTTCCAGGTGTATTTTTGTGTAACAAAGGTTGGATTTTTGGATTCAGCGGGTCAAAATACACCTATAAACCCACCCATCAAAGTTCGATTCCGATTCTGGAGACAGATATTTTCGATCATCTCTTTTTCGTACCATGCGAAATAACTTTTTTCCAAGCATATTTTTGGTCATCAAAGGTTGGATTTTCGCATCCAGCGGGTCGAAATACACCTAGAAACTCACCCATCAAAGTCCGATTTTGATTCTGAATAAAAATATTTTCGATCATCTCTTTTTTGTACCATGCGAAATAACTTTTTTCCGAGCATATTTTTGGTCATAAGAGGTCGGATTTTTGGATTCAGCGGGTCGAAATACCCCTAGAAACTCACCCATTAAAGTCCGATCTCGATTCTGAAAAAAAATATTTTCGATCATCTCTTTTTCGTACCATGCGGAATAACTTCTTTCCAGGTGTATTTTCGTTTAACAAAGGTGTGATTTTTGGATTCAGCGGGTCAAAATACACCTATAAACCCACCCATCAAAGTTCGATTCCGATTCTGGAGACAGATATTTTCGATCATCTCTTTTTCGTACCATGCGAAATAACTACATTCCAGGTGTATTTTCGTGTAACAAAGGTTGGATTTTTGGATTCAGCGGGTCAAAATACACCTATAAACCCACCCTTCAAAGTTCGACTTCGATTCTGGAGACAGATATTTTCGATCATCTCATTTTCGTACCATGCGAAATAACTTTTTTCCAAGCATATTTTTGGTCATAAGAGGTCGGATTTTTGGATTCAGCGGGTCGAAATACACCTAGAAACTCACCCATCAAAGTCTGATTTTGATTCTGAAAAAAAATATTTTCGATCATCTCTTTTTCGTACCATGCGAAATAACTTTTTTCCAAGCATATTTTTGGTCATCAGAGGTTGGATTTTCGTATTCAGGGGGTCGAAATACACCTAGAAACTCACCCATCAAAGTCCGATCTTGATTCTGAAAAAAAATATTTTCGATCATCTCTTTTTCGTACCATGCGAAATAACTTTTTTCCAAGCATATTTTCGGTCATCAGAGGTTGGATTTTCGGATTCAGGGGGTCGAAATACACCTAGAAACTCACCCATTAAAGTCCGATTTTGATTCTGAAAAAAAATATTTTCGATCATCTCTTTTTCGTACCATGCGAAATAACTTTTTTCCAAGCATATTTTTGGTCATCAGAGGTTGGATTTTCGGATTCAGGGGGTCGAAATACACCTAGAAACTCACCCATCAAAGTCCGATCTTGATTCTGAAAAAAAATATTTTCGATCATCTCTTTTTCGTACCATGCGAAATAACTTTTTTCCAAGCATATTTTTGGTCATCAGAGGTTGGATTTTCGGATTCAGGGGGTCGAAATACACCTAGAAACTCACCCATCAAAGTCCGATCTTGATTCTGAAAAAAAATATTTCCGATCATCTCTTTTTCGTACCATGCGAAATAACTTTTTTCCAAGCATATTTTCGGTCATCAGAAGTTGGATTTTCGGATTCAGGGGGTCAAAATACACCTAGAAACTCACCCATTAAAGTCCGATTTTCATTCTGAAAAAAAATATTTTCGATCATCTCTTTTTCGTACCATGCGAAATAACTTCTTTCCAGGTGTATTTTCGTGTAACAAAGGTTGGATTTTTGGATTCAGCGCGTCAAAATACACCTATAAACCCACCCTTCAAAGTTCGATTTCGATTCTGGAGACAGATATTTTCGATCATCTCTTTTTCGTACCATGCGAAATAACTTTTTTCCAAGCATATTTTTGGTCATAAGAGGTCGGATTTTTGGATTCAGCGGGTCGAAATACACCTAGAAACTCACCCATCAAAGTCCGATCTTGATTCTGAAAGAAAATATTTTCGATCATCTCTTTTTCGTACCATGCGAAATAATTTTTTTCCAAGCATATTTCTGGTCATACGAGGTCGGATTTTGGGATTCAGCGGGTCGAAATACCCCTAGAGACTCACCCATTAAAGTCCGATCTCGATTCTGAAAAAAAATATTTTCGATCATCTCTTGTTCGTACCATGCGAAATAACTTCTTTCCAGGTGTATTTTCGCTCAAAAAAGGTTGGATTTTTGGATTCAGCGGGTCAAAATACACCTATAAACCCACCCATCAAAGTTCGATTCCGATTCTGGAGACAGATATTTTCGATCATCTCTTTTTCGTACCATGCGAAATAACTTTTTTCCAAGCATATTTTTGGTCATCAAAGGTTGGATTTTCGCATCCAGCGGGTCGAAATACACCTAGAAACTCACCCATCAAAGTCCGATTTTGATTCTGAATAAAAATATTTTCGATCATCTCTTTTTCGTACCATGCGAAATAACTTTTTTCCAAGCATATTTTTGGTCATAAGAGGTCAGATTTTTGGATTCAGCGGGTCGAAATACCCCTAGAAACTCACCCATTAAAGTCCGATCTCGATTCTGAAAAAAAATATTTTCGATCATCTCTTTTTCGTTCCATGCGAAATAACTTCTTTCCAGGTGTATTTTCGTGTGACAAAGGTTGGATTTTCGGATTCAGCGGGTCGAAATACACCTAGAAACTCACCCATCAAAGTCCGATCTTGATTCTGAAAAAAAATATTTTCGATCATCTCTTTTTCGTACCATGCGAAATAACTTTTTTCCAAGCATATTTTTGGTCATCAGAGGTTGGATTTTCGGATTCAGACGGTCGAAATACACCTAGAAACTCACCCATCAAAGTCCGATCTTGATTCTGAAAAAAAATATTTCCGATCATCTCTTTTTCGTACCATGCGAAATAACTTTTTTCCAAGCATATTTTCGGTCATCAGAAGTTGGATTTTCGGATTCAGGGGGTCAAAATACACCTAGAAACTCACCCATTAAAGTCCGATTTTCATTCTGAAAAAAAATATTTTCGATCATCTCTTTTTCGTACCATGCGAAATAACTTCTTTCCAGGTGTATTTTCGTGTAACAAAGGTTGGATTTTTGGATTCAGCGCGTCAAAATACACCTATAAACCCACCCTTCAAAGTTCGATTTCGATTCTGGAGACAGATATTTTCGATCATCTCTTTTTCGTACCATGCGAAATAACTTTTTTCCAAGCATATTTTTGGTCATAAGAGGTCGGATTTTTGGATTCAGCGGGTCGAAATACACCTAGAAACTCACCCATCAAAGTCCGATCTTGATTCTGAAAGAAAATATTTTCGATCATCTCTTTTTCGTACCATGCGAAATAATTTTTTTCCAAGCATATTTCTGGTCATACGAGGTCGGATTTTGGGATTCAGCGGGTCGAAATACCCCTAGAGACTCACCCATTAAAGTCCGATCTCGATTCTGAAAAAAAATATTTTCGATCATCTCTTGTTCGTACCATGCGAAATAACTTCTTTCCAGGTGTATTTTCGCTCAAAAAAGGTTGGATTTTTGGATTCAGCGGGTCAAAATACACCTATAAACCCACCCATCAAAGTTCGATTCCGATTCTGGAGACAGATATTTTCGATCATCTCTTTTTCGTACCATGCGAAATAACTTTTTTCCAAGCATATTTTTGCTCAACAAAGTTTGGATTTTCGGATTCAGCGGGTCGAAATACACCTAGAAACTCACCCATCAAAGTCCGATCTTGATTCTGAAAAAAAATATTTTCGATCATCTCTTTTTCGTACCATGCGAAATAACTTCTTTCCAGGTGTATTTTTGTGTAACAAAGGTTGGATTTTTGGATTCAGCGGGTCAAAATACACCTATAAACCCACCCATCAAAGTTCGATTCCGATTCTGGAGACAGATATTTTCGATCATCTCTTTTTCGTACCATGCGAAATAACTTTTTTCCAAGCATATTTTTGCTCAACAAAGTTTGGATTTTCGGATTCAGCGGGTCGAAATACACCTAGAAACTCACCCATCAAAGTCCGATCTTGATTCTGAAAAAAAATATTTTCGATCATCTCTTTTTCGTACCATGCGAAATAACTTCTTTCCAGGTGTATTTTTGTGTAACAAAGGTTGGATTTTTGGATTCAGCGGGTCAAAATACACCTATAAACCCACCCATCAAAGTTCGATTCCGATTCTGGAGACAGATATTTTCGATCATCTCTTTTTCGTACCATGCGAAATAACTTTTTTCCAAGCATATTTTTGGTCATCAAAGGTTGGATTTTCGCATCCAGCGGGTCGAAATACACCTAGAAACTCACCCATCAAAGTCCGATTTTGATTCTGAATAAAAATATTTTCGATCATCTCTTTTTTGTACCATGCGAAATAACTTTTTTCCGAGCATATTTTTGGTCATAAGAGGTCGGATTTTTGGATTCAGCGGGTCGAAATACCCCTAGAAACTCACCCATTAAAGTCCGATCTCGATTCTGAAAAAAAATATTTTCGATCATCTCTTTTTCGTACCATGCGGAATAACTTCTTTCCAGGTGTATTTTCGTTTAACAAAGGTGTGATTTTTGGATTCAGCGGGTCAAAATACACCTATAAACCCACCCATCAAAGTTCGATTCCGATTCTGGAGACAGATATTTTCGATCATCTCTTTTTCGTACCATGCGAAATAACTACATTCCAGGTGTATTTTCGTGTAACAAAGGTTGGATTTTTGGATTCAGCGGGTCAAAATACACCTATAAACCCACCCTTCAAAGTTCGACTTCGATTCTGGAGACAGATATTTTCGATCATCTCATTTTCGTACCATGCGAAATAACTTTTTTCCAAGCATATTTTTGGTCATAAGAGGTCGGATTTTTGGATTCAGCGGGTCGAAATACACCTAGAAACTCACCCATCAAAGTCTGATTTTGATTCTGAAAAAAAATATTTTCGATCATCTCTTTTTCGTACCATGCGAAATAACTTTTTTCCAAGCATATTTTTGGTCATCAGAGGTTGGATTTTCGTATTCAGGGGGTCGAAATACACCTAGAAACTCACCCATCAAAGTCCGATCTTGATTCTGAAAAAAAATATTTTCGATCATCTCTTTTTCGTACCATGCGAAATAACTTTTTTCCAAGCATATTTTCGGTCATCAGAGGTTGGATTTTCGGATTCAGGGGGTCGAAATACACCTAGAAACTCACCCATTAAAGTCCGATTTTGATTCTGAAAAAAAATATTTTCGATCATCTCTTTTTCGTACCATGCGAAATAACTTTTTTCCAAGCATATTTTTGGTCATCAGAGGTTGGATTTTCGGATTCAGGGGGTCGAAATACACCTAGAAACTCACCCATCAAAGTCCGATCTTGATTCTGAAAAAAAATATTTTCGATCATCTCTTTTTCGTACCATGCGAAATAACTTTTTTCCAAGCATATTTTTGGTCATCAGAGGTTGGATTTTCGGATTCAGGGGGTCGAAATACACCTAGAAACTCACCCATCAAAGTCCGATCTTGATTCTGAAAAAAAATATTTCCGATCATCTCTTTTTCGTACCATGCGAAATAACTTTTTTCCAAGCATATTTTCGGTCATCAGAAGTTGGATTTTCGGATTCAGGGGGTCAAAATACACCTAGAAACTCACCCATTAAAGTCCGATTTTCATTCTGAAAAAAAATATTTTCGATCATCTCTTTTTCGTACCATGCGAAATAACTTCTTTCCAGGTGTATTTTCGTGTAACAAAGGTTGGATTTTTGGATTCAGCGCGTCAAAATACACCTATAAACCCACCCTTCAAAGTTCGATTTCGATTCTGGAGACAGATATTTTCGATCATCTCTTTTTCGTACCATGCGAAATAACTTTTTTCCAAGCATATTTTTGGTCATAAGAGGTCGGATTTTTGGATTCAGCGGGTCGAAATACACCTAGAAACTCACCCATCAAAGTCCGATCTTGATTCTGAAAGAAAATATTTTCGATCATCTCTTTTTCGTACCATGCGAAATAATTTTTTTCCAAGCATATTTCTGGTCATACGAGGTCGGATTTTGGGATTCAGCGGGTCGAAATACCCCTAGAGACTCACCCATTAAAGTCCGATCTCGATTCTGAAAAAAAATATTTTCGATCATCTCTTGTTCGTACCATGCGAAATAACTTCTTTCCAGGTGTATTTTCGCTCAAAAAAGGTTGGATTTTTGGATTCAGCGGGTCAAAATACACCTATAAACCCACCCATCAAAGTTCGATTCCGATTCTGGAGACAGATATTTTCGATCATCTCTTTTTCGTACCATGCGAAATAACTTTTTTCCAAGCATATTTTTGGTCATCAAAGGTTGGATTTTCGCATCCAGCGGGTCGAAATACACCTAGAAACTCACCCATCAAAGTCCGATTTTGATTCTGAATAAAAATATTTTCGATCATCTCTTTTTCGTACCATGCGAAATAACTTTTTTCCAAGCATATTTTTGGTCATAAGAGGTCAGATTTTTGGATTCAGCGGGTCGAAATACCCCTAGAAACTCACCCATTAAAGTCCGATCTCGATTCTGAAAAAAAATATTTTCGATCATCTCTTTTTCGTTCCATGCGAAATAACTTCTTTCCAGGTGTATTTTCGTGTGACAAAGGTTGGATTTTCGGATTCAGCGGGTCGAAATACACCTAGAAACTCACCCATCAAAGTCCGATCTTGATTCTGAAAAAAAATATTTTCGATCATCTCTTTTTCGTACCATGCGAAATAACTTTTTTCCAAGCATATTTTTGGTCATCAGAGGTTGGATTTTCGGATTCAGGGGGTCGAAATACACCTAGAAACTCACCCATCAAAGTCCGATCTTGATTCTGAAAAAAAATATTTCCGATCATCTCTTTTTCGTATTATGCGAAATAACTTTTTTCCAAGCATATTTTCGGTCATCAGAATTTGGATTTTCGGATTCAGGGGGTCAAAATACACCTAGAAACTCACCCATTAAAGTCCGATTTTGATTCTGAAAAAAAATATTTTCGATCATCTCTTTTTCGTACCATGCGAAATAACTTCTTTCCAGGTGTATTTTCGTGTAACAAAGGTTGGATTTTTGGATTCAGCGGGTCAAAATACACCTATAAACCCACCCTTCAAAGTTCGATTTCGATTCTGGAGACAGATATTTTCGATCATCTCTTCTTCGTACCATGCGAAATAACTTTTTTCCAAGCATATTTTTGGTCATAAGAGGTCGGATTTTTGGATTCAGCGGGTCGAAATACACCTAGAAACTCACCCATCAAAGTCCGATCTTGATTCTGAAAGAAAATATTTTCGATCATCTCTTTTTCGTACCATGCGAAATAATTTTTTTCCAAGCATATTTCTGGTCATACGAGGTCGGATTTTGGGATTCAGCGGGTCGAAATACCCCTAGAGACTCACCCATTAAAGTCCGATCTCGATTCTGAAAAAAAATATTTTCGATCATCTCTTGTTCGTACCATGCGAAATAACTTCTTTCCAGGTGTATTTTCGCTCAAAAAAGGTTGGATTTTTGGATTCAGCGGGTCAAAATACACCTATAAACCCACCCATCAAAGTTCGATTCCGATTCTGGAGACAGATATTTTCGATCATCTCTTTTTCGTACCATGCGAAATAACTTTTTTCCAAGCATATTTTTGCTCAACAAAGTTTGGATTTTCGGATTCAGCGGGTCGAAATACACCTAGAAACTCACCCATCAAAGTCCGATCTTGATTCTGAAAAAAAATATTTTCGATCATCTCTTTTTCGTACCATGCGAAATAACTTCTTTCCAGGTGTATTTTTGTGTAACAAAGGTTGGATTTTTGGATTCAGCGGGTCAAAATACACCTATAAACCCACCCATCAAAGTTCGATTCCGATTCTGGAGACAGATATTTTCGATCATCTCTTTTTCGTACCATGCGAAATAACTTTTTTCCAAGCATATTTTTGGTCATAAGAGGTCGGATTTTTGGATTCAGCGGGTCGAAATACACCTAGAAACTCACCCATCAAAGTCCGATTTTGATTCTGAAAAAAAATATTTTCGATCATCTCTTTTTCGTACCATGCGAAATAACTTTTTTCCAAGCATATTTTTGGTCATCAGAGGTTGGATTTTCGGATTCAGGGGGTCGAAATACACCTAGAAACTCACCCATCAAAGTCCGATCTTGATTCTGAAAAAAAATATTTTCGATCATCTCTTTTTCGTACCATGCGAAATAACTTTTTTCCAAGCATATTTTTGGTCATCAGAGGTTGGATTTTCGGATTCAGGGGGTCGAAATACACCTAGAAACTCACCCATCAAAGTCCGATCTTGATTCTGAAAAAAAATATTTCCGATCATCTCTTTTTCGTACCATGCGAAATAACTTTTTTCCAAGCATATTTTCGGTCATCAGAAGTTGGATTTTCGGATTCAGGGGGTCAAAATACACCTAGAAACTCACCCATCAAAGTCCGATCTCGATTCTGAAAAAAAATATTTTCGATCATCTCTTTTTCGTACTATGCGAAATAACTTCTTTCCAGGTGTATTTTCGTGTAACAAAGGTTGGATTTTTGGATTCAGCGGGTCAAAATACACCTATAAACCCACCCGTCAAAGTTCGATTTCGATTCTGGAGACAGATATTTTCGATCATCTCTTTTTCGTACCATGCGAAATAACTTTTTTCCAAGCATATTTTTGGTCATCAAAGGTTGGATTTTCGCATCCAGCGGGTCGAAATACACCTAGAAACTCACCCATCAAAGTCCGATTTTGATTCTGAATAAAAATATTTTCGATCATCTCTTTTTTGTACCATGCGAAATAACTTTTTTCCGAGCATATTTTTGGTCATAAGAGGTCGGATTTTTGGATTCAGCGGGTCGAAATACCCCTAGAAACTCACCCATTAAAGTCCGATCTCGATTCTGAAAAAAAATATTTTCGATCATCTCTTTTTCGTACCATGCGGAATAACTTCTTTCCAGGTGTATTTTCGTTTAACAAAGGTGTGATTTTTGGATTCAGCGGGTCAAAATACACCTATAAACCCACCCATCAAAGTTCGATTCCGATTCTGGAGACAGATATTTTCGATCATCTCTTTTTCGTACCATGCGAAATAACTACATTCCAGGTGTATTTTCGTGTAACAAAGGTTGGATTTTTGGATTCAGCGGGTCAAAATACACCTATAAACCCACCCTTCAAAGTTCGACTTCGATTCTGGAGACAGATATTTTCGATCATCTCATTTTCGTACCATGCGAAATAACTTTTTTCCAAGCATATTTTTGGTCATAAGAGGTCGGATTTTTGGATTCAGCGGGTCGAAATACACCTAGAAACTCACCCATCAAAGTCCGATTTTGATTCTGAAAAAAAATATTTTCGATCATCTCTTTTTCGTACCATGCGAAATAACTTTTTTCCAAGCATATTTTTGGTCATCAGAGGTTGGATTTTCGTATTCAGGGGGTCGAAATACACCTAGAAACTCACCCATCAAAGTCCGATCTTGATTCTGAAAAAAAATATTTTCGATCATCTCTTTTTCGTACCATGCGAAATAACTTTTTTCCAAGCATATTTTCGGTCATCAGAGGTTGGATTTTCGGATTCAGGGGGTCGAAATACACCTAGAAACTCACCCATTAAAGTCCGATTTTGATTCTGAAAAAAAATATTTTCGATCATCTCTTTTTCGTACCATGCGAAATAACTTCTTTCCAGGTGTATTTTCGTGTAACAAAGGTTGGATTTTTGGATTCAGCGGGTCAAAATACACCTATAAACCCACCCTTCAAAGTTCGATTTCGATTCTGGAGACAGATATTTTCGATCATCTCTTTTTCGTACCATGCGAAATAACTTTTTTCCAAGCATATTTTTGGTCATCAAAGGTTGGATTCTCGCATCCAGCGGGTCGAAATACACCTAGAAACTCACCCATCAAAGTCCGATTTTGATTCTGAATAAAAATATTTTCGATCATCTCTTTTTCGTACCATGCGAAATAACTTTTTTCCAAGCATATTTTTGGTCATAAGAGGTCAGATTTTTGGATTCAGCGGGTCGAAATACCCCTAGAAACTCACCCATTAAAGTCCGATCTCGATTCTGAAAAAAAATATTTTCGATCATCTCTTTTTCGTTCCATGCGAAATAACTTCTTTCCAGGTGTATTTTCGTGTGACAAAGGTTGGATTTTCGGATTCAGCGGGTCGAAATACACCTAGAAACTCACCCATCAAAGTCCGATCTTGATTCTGAAAAAAAATATTTTCGATCATCTCTTTTTCGTACCATGCGAAATAACTTCTTTCCAGGTGTATTTTCGTGTAACAAAGGTTGGATTTTTGGATTCAGCGGGTCAAAATACACCTATAAACCCACCCTTCAAAGTTCGATTTCGATTCTGGAGACAGATATTTTCGATCATCTCATTTTTGTACCATGCGAAATAACTTTTTTCCAAGCATATTTTTGGTCATAAGAGGTCGGATTTTTGGATTCAGCGGGTCGAAATACACCTAGAAACTCACCCATCAAAGTCCGATTTTGATTCTGAAAAAAAATATTTTCGATCATCTCTTTTTCGTACCATGCGAAATAACTTTTTTCCAAGCATATTTTTGGTCATCAGAGGTTGGATTTTCGGATTCAGGGGGTCGAAATACACCTAGAAACTCACCCATCAAAGTCCGATCTTGATTCTGAAAAAAAATATTTTCGATCATCTCTTTTTCGTACCATGCGAAATAACTTTTTTCCAAGCATATTTTTGGTCATCAGAGGTTGGATTTTCGGATTCAGGGGGTCGAAATACACCTAGAAACTCACCCATCAAAGTCCGATCTTGATTCTGAAAAAAAATATTTCCGATCATCTCTTTTTCGTACCATGCGAAATAACTTTTTTCCAAGCATATTTTCGGTCATCAGAAGTTGGATTTTCGGATTCAGGGGGTCAAAATACACCTAGAAACTCACCCATTAAAGTCCGATTTTCATTCTGAAAAAAAATATTTTCGATCATCTCTTTTTCGTACCATGCGAAATAACTTCTTTCCAGGTGTATTTTCGTGTAACAAAGGTTGGATTTTTGGATTCAGCGGGTCAAAATACACCTATAAACCCACCCTTCAAAGTTCGATTTCGATTCTGGAGACAGATATTTTCGATCATCTCTTTTTCGTACCATGCGAAATAACTTTTTTCCAAGCATATTTTTGGTCATAAGAGGCCGGATTTTTGGATTCAGCGGGTCGAAATACACCTAGAAACTCACCCATCAAAGTCCGATCTTGATTCTGAAAGAAAATATTTTCGATCATCTCTTTTTCGTACCATGCGAAATAATTTTTTTCCAAGCATATTTCTGGTCATACGAGGTCGGATTTTGGGATTCAGCGGGTCGAAATACCCCTAGAGACTCACCCATTAAAGTCCGATCTCGATTCTGAAAAAAAATATTTTCGATCATCTCTTGTTCGTACCATGCGAAATAACTTCTTTCCAGGTGTATTTTCGCTCAAAAAAGGTTGGATTTTTGGATTCAGCGGGTCAAAATACACCTATAAACCCACCCATCAAAGTTCGATTCCGATTCTGGAGACAGATATTTTCGATCATCTCTTTTTCGTACCATGCGAAATAACTTTTTTCCAAGCATATTTTTGCTCAACAAAGTTTGGATTTTCGGATTCAGCGGGTCGAAATACACCTAGAAACTCACCCATCAAAGTCCGATCTTGATTCTGAAAAAAAATATTTTCGATCATCTCTTTTTCGTACCATGCGAAATAACTTCTTTCCAGGTGTATTTTTGTGTAACAAAGGTTGGATTTTTGGATTCAGCGGGTCAAAATACACCTATAAACCCACCCATCAAAGTTCGATTCCGATTCTGGAGACAGATATTTTCGATCATCTCTTTTTCGTACCATGCGAAATAACTTTTTTCCAAGCATATTTTTGGTCATAAGAGGTCGGATTTTTGGATTCAGCGGGTCGAAATACACCTAGAAACTCACCCATCAAAGTCCGATTTTGATTCTGAAAAAAAATATTTTCGATCATCTCTTTTTCGTACCATGCGAAATAACTTTTTTCCAAGCATATTTTTGGTCATCAGAGGTTGGATTTTCGGATTCAGGGGGTCGAAATACACCTAGAAACTCACCCATCAAAGTCCGATCTTGATTCTGAAAAAAAATATTTCCGATCATCTCTTTTTCGTACCATGCGAAATAACTTTTTTCCAAGCATATTTTCGGTCATCAGAAGTTGGATTTTCGGATTCAGGGGGTCAAAATACACCTAGAAACTCACCCATTAAAGTCCGATTTTCATTCTGAAAAAAAATATTTTCGATCATCTCTTTTTCGTACCATGCGAAATAACTTCTTTCCAGGTGTATTTTCGTGTAACAAAGGTTGGATTTTTGGATTCAGCGGGTCAAAATACACCTATAAACCCACCCTTCAAAGTTCGATTTCGATTCTGGAGACAGATATTTTCGATCATCTCTTTTTCGTACCATGCGAAATAACTTTTTTCCAAGCATATTTTTGGTCATAAGAGGCCGGATTTTTGGATTCAGCGGGTCGAAATACACCTAGAAACTCACCCATCAAAGTCCGATCTTGATTCTGAAAGAAAATATTTTCGATCATCTCTTTTTCGTACCATGCGAAATAATTTTTTTCCAAGCATATTTCTGGTCATACGAGGTCGGATTTTGGGATTCAGCGGGTCGAAATACCCCTAGAGACTCACCCATTAAAGTCCGATCTCGATTCTGAAAAAAAATATTTTCGATCATCTCTTGTTCGTACCATGCGAAATAACTTCTTTCCAGGTGTATTTTCGCTCAAAAAAGGTTGGATTTTTGGATTCAGCGGGTCAAAATACACCTATAAACCCACCCATCAAAGTTCGATTCCGATTCTGGAGACAGATATTTTCGATCATCTCTTTTTCGTACCATGCGAAATAACTTTTTTCCAAGCATATTTTTGCTCAACAAAGTTTGGATTTTCGGATTCAGCGGGTCGAAATACACCTAGAAACTCACCCATCAAAGTCCGATCTTGATTCTGAAAAAAAATATTTTCGATCATCTCTTTTTCGTACCATGCGAAATAACTTCTTTCCAGGTGTATTTTTGTGTAACAAAGGTTGGATTTTTGGATTCAGCGGGTCAAAATACACCTATAAACCCACCCATCAAAGTTCGATTCCGATTCTGGAGACAGATATTTTCGATCATCTCTTTTTCGTACCATGCGAAATAACTTTTTTCCAAGCATATTTTTGGTCATAAGAGGTCGGATTTTCGGATTCAGGGGGTCGAAATACACCTAGAAACTCACCCATCAAAGTCCGATCTTGATTCTGAAAAAAAATATTTTCGATCATCTCTTTTTCGTACCATGCGAAATAACTTTTTTCCAAGCATATTTTTGGTCATCAGAGGTTGGATTTTCGGATTCAGGGGGTCGAAATACACCTAGAAACTCACCCATCAAAGTCCGATCTTGATTCTGAAAAAAAATATTTCCGATCATCTCTTTTTCGTACCATGCGAAATAACTTTTTTCCAAGCATATTTTCGGTCATCAGAAGTTGGATTTTCGGATTCAGGGGGTCAAAATACACCTAGAAACTCACCCATTAAAGTCCGATTTTGATTCTGAAAAAAAATATTTTCGATCATCTCTTTTTCGTACCATGCGAAATAACTTCTTTCCAGGTGTATTTTCGTGTAACAAAGGTTGGATTTTTGGATTCAGCGGGTCAAAATACACCTATAAACCCACCCTTCAAAGTTCGATTTCGATTCTGGAGACAGATATTTTCGATCATCTCTTTTTCGTACCATGCGAAATAACTTTTTTCCAAGCATATTTTTGGTCATAAGAGGTCGGATTTTTGGATTCAGCGGGTCGAAATACACCTAGAAACTCACCCATCAAAGTCCGATCTTGATTCTGAAAGAAAATATTTTCGATCATCTCTTTTTCGTACCATGCGAAATAATTTTTTTCCAAGCATATTTCTGGTCATACGAGGTCGGATTTTGGGATTCAGCGGGTCGAAATACCCCTAGAGACTCACCCATTAAAGTCCGATCTCGATTCTGAAAAAAAATATTTTCGATCATCTCTTGTTCGTACCATGCGAAATAACTTCTTTCCAGGTGTATTTTCGTGTAACAAAGGTTGGATTTTTGGATTCAGCGGGTCAAAATACACCTATAAACCCACCCTTCAAAGTTCGATTTCGATTCTGGAGACAGATATTTTCGATCATCTCTTTTTCGTACCATGCGAAATAACTTTTTTCCAAGCATATTTTTGGTCATCAAAGGTTGGATTTTCGCATCCAGCGGGTCGAAATACACCTAGAAACTCACCCATCAAAGTCCGATTTTGATTCTGAATAAAAATATTTTCGATCATCTCTTTTTCGTACCATGCGAAATAACTTTTTTCCAAGCATATTTTTGGTCATAAGAGGTCAGATTTTTGGATTCAGCGGGTCGAAATACCCCTAGAAACTCACCCATTAAAGTCCGATCTCGATTCTGAAAAAAAATATTTTCGATCATCTCTTTTTCGTTCCATGCGAAATAACTTCTTTCCAGGTGTATTTTCGTGTGACAAAGGTTGGATTTTCGGATTCAGCGGGTCGAAATACACCTAGAAACTCACCCATCAAAGTCCGATCTTGATTCTGAAAAAAAATATTTTCGATCATCTCTTTTTCGTACCATGCGAAATAACTTCTTTCCAGGTGTATTTTCGTTTAACAAAGGTTGGATTTTTGGATTCAGCGGGTCAAAATACACCTATAAACCCACCCTTCAAAGTTCGATTTCGATTCTGGAGACAGATATTTTCGATCATCTCATTTTTGTACCATGCGAAATAACTTTTTTCCAAGCATATTTTTGGTCATAAGAGGTCGGATTTTTGGATTCAGCGGGTCGAAATACACCTAGAAACTCACCCATCAAAGTCCGATTTTGATTCTGAAAAAAAATATTTTCGATCATCTCTTTTTCGTACTATGCGAAATAACTTTTTTCCAAGCATATTTTTGGTCATCAGAGGTTGGATTTTCGGATTCAGGGGGTCGAAATACACCTAGAAACTCACCCATCAAAGTCCGATCTTGATTCTGAAAAAAAATATTTTCGATCATCTCTTTTTCGTACCATGCGAAATAACTTTTTTCCAAGCATATTTTTGGTCATCAGAGGTTGGATTTTCGGATTCAGGGGGTCGAAATACACCTAGAAACTCACCCATCAAAGTCCGATCTTGATTCTGAAAAAAAATATTTCCGATCATCTCTTTTTCGTACCATGCGAAATAACTTTTTTCCAAGCATATTTTCGGTCATCAGAAGTTGGATTTTCGGATTCAGGGGGTCAAAATACACCTAGAAACTCACCCATTAAAGTCCGATTTTGATTCTGAAAAAAAATATTTTCGATCATCTCTTTTTCGTACCATGCGAAATAACTTCTTTCCAGGTGTATTTTCGTGTAACAAAGGTTGGATTTTTGGATTCAGCGGGTCAAAATACACCTATAAACCCACCCTTCAAAGTTCGATTTCGATTCTGGAGACAGATATTTTCGATCATCTCTTTTTCGTACCATGCGAAATAACTTTTTTCCAAGCATATTTTTGGTCATAAGAGGTCGGATTTTTGGATTCAGCGGGTCGAAATACACCTAGAAACTCACCCATCAAAGTCCGATCTTGATTCTGAAAGAAAATATTTTCGATCATCTCTTTTTCGTACCATGCGAAATAATTTTTTTCCAAGCATATTTCTGGTCATACGAGGTCGGATTTTGGGATTCAGCGGGTCGAAATACCCCTAGAGACTCACCCATTAAAGTCCGATCTCGATTCTGAAAAAAAATATTTTCGATCATCTCTTGTTCGTACCATGCGAAATAACTTCTTTCCAGGTGTATTTTCGTGTAACAAAGGTTGGATTTTTGGATTCAGCGGGTCAAAATACACCTATAAACCCACCCTTCAAAGTTCGATTTCGATTCTGGAGACAGATATTTTCGATCATCTCTTTTTCGTACCATGCGAAATAACTTTTTTCCAAGCATATTTTTGGTCATCAAAGGTTGGATTTTCGCATCCAGCGGGTCGAAATACACCTAGAAACTCACCCATCAAAGTCCGATTTTGATTCTGAATAAAAATATTTTCGATCATCTCTTTTTCGTACCATGCGAAATAACTTTTTTCCAAGCATATTTTTGGTCATAAGAGGTCAGATTTTTGGATTCAGCGGGTCGAAATACCCCTAGAAACTCACCCATTAAAGTCCGATCTCGATTCTGAAAAAAAATATTTTCGATCATCTCTTTTTCGTTCCATGCGAAATAACTTCTTTCCAGGTGTATTTTCGTGTGACAAAGGTTGGATTTTCGGATTCAGCGGGTCGAAATACACCTAGAAACTCACCCATCAAAGTCCGATCTTGATTCTGAAAAAAAATATTTTCGATCATCTCTTTTTCGTACCATGCGAAATAACTTCTTTCCAGGTGTATTTTCGTTTAACAAAGGTTGGATTTTTGGATTCAGCGGGTCAAAATACACCTATAAACCCACCCTTCAAAGTTCGATTTCGATTCTGGAGACAGATATTTTCGATCATCTCATTTTTGTACCATGCGAAATAACTTTTTTCCAAGCATATTTTTGGTCATAAGAGGTCGGATTTTTGGATTCAGCGGGTCGAAATACACCTAGAAACTCACCCATCAAAGTCCGATTTTGATTCTGAAAAAAAATATTTTCGATCATCTCTTTTTCGTACTATGCGAAATAACTTTTTTCCAAGCATATTTTTGGTCATCAGAGGTTGGATTTTCGGATTCAGGGGGTCGAAATACACCTAGAAACTCACCCATCAAAGTCCGATCTTGATTCTGAAAAAAAATATTTTCGATCATCTCTTTTTCGTACCATGCGAAATAACTTTTTTCCAAGCATATTTTTGGTCATCAGAGGTTGGATTTTCGGATTCAGGGGGTCGAAATACACCTAGAAACTCACCCATCAAAGTCCGATCTTGATTCTGAAAAAAAATATTTCCGATCATCTCTTTTTCGTACCATGCGAAATAACTTTTTTCCAAGCATATTTTCGGTCATCAGAAGTTGGATTTTCGGATTCACGGGGTCAAAATACACCTAGAAACTCACCCATTAAAGTCCGATTTTGATTCTGAAAAAAAATATTTTCGATCATCTCTTTTTCGTACCATGCGAAATAACTTCTTTCCAGGTGTATTTTCGTGTAACAAAGGTTGGATTTTTGGATTCAGCGGGTCAAAATACACCCATAAACCCACCCTTCAAAGTTCGATTTCGATTCTGGAGACAGATATTTTCGATCATCTCTTTTTCGTACCATGCGAAATAACTTTTTTCCAAGCATATTTTTGGTCATAAGAGGTCGGATTTTTGGATTCAGCGGGTCGAAATACACCTAGAAACTCACCCATCAAAGTCCGATCTTGATTCTGAAAGAAAATATTTTCGATCATCTCTTTTTCGTACCATGCGAAATAATTTTTTTCCAAGCATATTTCTGGTCATACGAGGTCGGATTTTGGGATTCAGCGGGTCGAAATACCCCTAGAGACTCACCCATTAAAGTCCGATCTCGATTCTGAAAAAAAATATTTTCGATCATCTCTTGTTCGTACCATGCGAAATAACTTCTTTCCAGGTGTATTTTCGTGTAACAAAGGTTGGATTTTTGGATTCAGCGGGTCAAAATACACCTATAAACCCACCCTTCAAAGTTCGATTTCGATTCTGGAGACAGATATTTTCGATCATCTCTTTTTCGTACCATGCGAAATAACTTTTTTCCAAGCATATTTTTGGTCATCAAAGGTTGGATTTTCGCATCCAGCGGGTCGAAATACACCTAGAAACTCACCCATCAAAGTCCGATTTTGATTCTGAATAAAAATATTTTCGATCATCTCTTTTTCGTACCATGCGAAATAACTTTTTTCCAAGCATATTTTTGGTCATAAGAGGTCAGATTTTTGGATTCAGCGGGTCGAAATACCCCTAGAAACTCACCCATTAAAGTCCGATCTCGATTCTGAAAAAAAATATTTTCGATCATCTCTTTTTCGTTCCATGCGAAATAACTTCTTTCCAGGTGTATTTTCGTGTGACAAAGGTTGGATTTTCGGATTCAGCGGGTCGAAATACACCTAGAAACTCACCCATCAAAGTCCGATCTTGATTCTGAAAAAAAATATTTTCGATCATCTCTTTTTCGTACCATGCGAAATAACTTCTTTCCAGGTGTATTTTCGTGTAACAAAGGTTGGATTTTTGGATTCAGCGGGTCAAAATACACCTATAAACCCACCCTTCAAAGTTCGATTTCGATTCTGGAGACAGATATTTTCGATCATCTCATTTTTGTACCATGCGAAATAACTTTTTTCCAAGCATATTTTTGGTCATAAGAGGTCGGATTTTTGGATTCAGCGGGTCGAAATACACCTAGAAACTCACCCATCAAAGTCCGATTTTGATTCTGAAAAAAAATATTTTCGATCATCTCTTTTTCGTACTATGCGAAATAACTTTTTTCCAAGCATATTTTTGGTCATCAGAGGTTGGATTTTCGGATTCAGGGGGTCGAAATACACCTAGAAACTCACCCATCAAAGTCCGATCTTGATTCTGAAAAAAAATATTTTCGATCATCTCTTTTTCGTACCATGCGAAATAACTTTTTTCCAAGCATATTTTTGGTCATCAGAGGTTGGATTTTCGGATTCAGGGGGTCGAAATACACCTAGAAACTCACCCATTAAAGTCCGATCTCGATTCTGAAAAAAAATATTTTCGATCATCTCTTTTTCGTACCATGCGGAATAACTTCTTTCCAGGTGTATTTTCGTTTAACAAAGGTGTGATTTTTGGATTCAGCGGGTCAAAATACACCTATAAACCCACCCATCAAAGTTCGATTCCGATTCTGGAGACAGATATTTTCGATCATCTCTTTTTCGTACCATGCGAAATAACTACATTCCAGGTGTATTTTCGTGTAACAAAGGTTGGATTTTTGGATTCAGCGGGTCAAAATACACCTATAAACCCACCCTTCAAAGTTCGACTTCGATTCTGGAGACAGATATTTTCGATCATCTCATTTTCGTACCATGCGAAATAACTTTTTTCCAAGCATATTTTTGGTCATAAGAGGTCGGATTTTTGGATTCAGCGGGTCGAAATACACCTAGAAACTCACCCATCAAAGTCCGATTTTGATTCTGAAAAAAAATATTTTCGATCATCTCTTTTTCGTACCATGCGAAATAACTTTTTTCCAAGCATATTTTTGGTCATCAGAGGTTGGATTTTCGTATTCAGGGGGTCGAAATACACCTAGAAACTCACCCATCAAAGTCCGATCTTGATTCTGAAAAAAAATATTTTCGATCATCTCTTTTTCGTACCATGCGAAATAACTTTTTTCCAAGCATATTTTCGGTCATCAGAGGTTGGATTTTCGGATTCAGGGGGTCGAAATACACCTAGAAACTCACCCATTAAAGTCCGATTTTGATTCTGAAAAAAAATATTTTCGATCATCTCTTTTTCGTACCATGCGAAATAACTTCTTTCCAGGTGTATTTTCGTGTAACAAAGGTTGGATTTTTGGATTCAGCGGGTCAAAATACACCTATAAACCCACCCTTCAAAGTTCGATTTCGATTCTGGAGACAGATATTTTCGATCATCTCTTTTTCGTACCATGCGAAATAACTTTTTTCCAAGCATATTTTTGGTCATCAAAGGTTGGATTCTCGCATCCAGCGGGTCGAAATACACCTAGAAACTCACCCATCAAAGTCCGATTTTGATTCTGAATAAAAATATTTTCGATCATCTCTTTTTCGTACCATGCGAAATAACTTTTTTCCAAGCATATTTTTGGTCATAAGAGGTCAGATTTTTGGATTCAGCGGGTCGAAATACCCCTAGAAACTCACCCATTAAAGTCCGATCTCGATTCTGAAAAAAAATATTTTCGATCATCTCTTTTTCGTTCCATGCGAAATAACTTCTTTCCAGGTGTATTTTCGTGTGACAAAGGTTGGATTTTCGGATTCAGCGGGTCGAAATACACCTAGAAACTCACCCATCAAAGTCCGATCTTGATTCTGAAAAAAAATATTTTCGATCATCTCTTTTTCGTACCATGCGAAATAACTTCTTTCCAGGTGTATTTTCGTGTAACAAAGGTTGGATTTTTGGATTCAGCGGGTCAAAATACACCTATAAACCCACCCTTCAAAGTTCGATTTCGATTCTGGAGACAGATATTTTCGATCATCTCATTTTTGTACCATGCGAAATAACTTTTTTCCAAGCATATTTTTGGTCATAAGAGGTCGGATTTTTGGATTCAGCGGGTCGAAATACACCTAGAAACTCACCCATCAAAGTCCGATTTTGATTCTGAAAAAAAATATTTTCGATCATCTCTTTTTCGTACCATGCGAAATAACTTTTTTCCAAGCATATTTTTGGTCATCAGAGGTTGGATTTTCGGATTCAGGGGGTCGAAATACACCTAGAAACTCACCCATCAAAGTCCGATCTTGATTCTGAAAAAAAATATTTTCGATCATCTCTTTTTCGTACCATGCGAAATAACTTTTTTCCAAGCATATTTTTGGTCATCAGAGGTTGGATTTTCGGATTCAGACGGTCGAAATACACCTAGAAACTCACCCATCAAAGTCCGATCTTGATTCTGAAAAAAAATATTTCCGATCATCTCTTTTTCGTACCATGCGAAATAACTTTTTTCCAAGCATATTTTCGGTCATCAGAAGTTGGATTTTCGGATTCAGGGGGTCAAAATACACCTAGAAACTCACCCATTAAAGTCCGATTTTCATTCTGAAAAAAAATATTTTCGATCATCTCTTTTTCGTACCATGCGAAATAACTTCTTTCCAGGTGTATTTTCGTGTAACAAAGGTTGGATTTTTGGATTCAGCGCGTCAAAATACACCTATAAACCCACCCTTCAAAGTTCGATTTCGATTCTGGAGACAGATATTTTCGATCATCTCTTTTTCGTACCATGCGAAATAACTTTTTTCCAAGCATATTTTTGGTCATAAGAGGTCGGATTTTTGGATTCAGCGGGTCGAAATACACCTAGAAACTCACCCATCAAAGTCCGATCTTGATTCTGAAAGAAAATATTTTCGATCATCTCTTTTTCGTACCATGCGAAATAATTTTTTTCCAAGCATATTTCTGGTCATACGAGGTCGGATTTTGGGATTCAGCGGGTCGAAATACCCCTAGAGACTCACCCATTAAAGTCCGATCTCGATTCTGAAAAAAAATATTTTCGATCATCTCTTGTTCGTACCATGCGAAATAACTTCTTTCCAGGTGTATTTTCGCTCAAAAAAGGTTGGATTTTTGGATTCAGCGGGTCAAAATACACCTATAAACCCACCCATCAAAGTTCGATTCCGATTCTGGAGACAGATATTTTCGATCATCTCTTTTTCGTACCATGCGAAATAACTTTTTTCCAAGCATATTTTTGCTCAACAAAGTTTGGATTTTCGGATTCAGCGGGTCGAAATACACCTAGAAACTCACCCATCAAAGTCCGATCTTGATTCTGAAAAAAAATATTTTCGATCATCTCTTTTTCGTACCATGCGAAATAACTTCTTTCCAGGTGTATTTTTGTGTAACAAAGGTTGGATTTTTGGATTCAGCGGGTCAAAATACACCTATAAACCCACCCATCAAAGTTCGATTCCGATTCTGGAGACAGATATTTTCGATCATCTCTTTTTCGTACCATGCGAAATAACTTTTTTCCAAGCATATTTTTGCTCAACAAAGTTTGGATTTTCGGATTCAGCGGGTCGAAATACACCTAGAAACTCACCCATCAAAGTCCGATCTTGATTCTGAAAAAAAATATTTTCGATCATCTCTTTTTCGTACCATGCGAAATAACTTCTTTCCAGGTGTATTTTTGTGTAACAAAGGTTGGATTTTTGGATTCAGCGGGTCAAAATACACCTATAAACCCACCCATCAAAGTTCGATTCCGATTCTGGAGACAGATATTTTCGATCATCTCTTTTTCGTACCATGCGAAATAACTTTTTTCCAAGCATATTTTTGGTCATCAAAGGTTGGATTTTCGCATCCAGCGGGTCGAAATACACCTAGAAACTCACCCATCAAAGTCCGATTTTGATTCTGAATAAAAATATTTTCGATCATCTCTTTTTTGTACCATGCGAAATAACTTTTTTCCGAGCATATTTTTGGTCATAAGAGGTCGGATTTTTGGATTCAGCGGGTCGAAATACCCCTAGAAACTCACCCATTAAAGTCCGATCTCGATTCTGAAAAAAAATATTTTCGATCATCTCTTTTTCGTACCATGCGGAATAACTTCTTTCCAGGTGTATTTTCGTTTAACAAAGGTGTGATTTTTGGATTCAGCGGGTCAAAATACACCTATAAACCCACCCATCAAAGTTCGATTCCGATTCTGGAGACAGATATTTTCGATCATCTCTTTTTCGTACCATGCGAAATAACTACATTCCAGGTGTATTTTCGTGTAACAAAGGTTGGATTTTTGGATTCAGCGGGTCAAAATACACCTATAAACCCACCCTTCAAAGTTCGACTTCGATTCTGGAGACAGATATTTTCGATCATCTCATTTTCGTACCATGCGAAATAACTTTTTTCCAAGCATATTTTTGGTCATAAGAGGTCGGATTTTTGGATTCAGCGGGTCGAAATACACCTAGAAACTCACCCATCAAAGTCTGATTTTGATTCTGAAAAAAAATATTTTCGATCATCTCTTTTTCGTACCATGCGAAATAACTTTTTTCCAAGCATATTTTTGGTCATCAGAGGTTGGATTTTCGTATTCAGGGGGTCGAAATACACCTAGAAACTCACCCATCAAAGTCCGATCTTGATTCTGAAAAAAAATATTTTCGATCATCTCTTTTTCGTACCATGCGAAATAACTTTTTTCCAAGCATATTTTCGGTCATCAGAGGTTGGATTTTCGGATTCAGGGGGTCGAAATACACCTAGAAACTCACCCATTAAAGTCCGATTTTGATTCTGAAAAAAAATATTTTCGATCATCTCTTTTTCGTACCATGCGAAATAACTTTTTTCCAAGCATATTTTTGGTCATCAGAGGTTGGATTTTCGGATTCAGGGGGTCGAAATACACCTAGAAACTCACCCATCAAAGTCCGATCTTGATTCTGAAAAAAAATATTTTCGATCATCTCTTTTTCGTACCATGCGAAATAACTTTTTTCCAAGCATATTTTTGGTCATCAGAGGTTGGATTTTCGGATTCAGGGGGTCGAAATACACCTAGAAACTCACCCATCAAAGTCCGATCTTGATTCTGAAAAAAAATATTTCCGATCATCTCTTTTTCGTACCATGCGAAATAACTTTTTTCCAAGCATATTTTCGGTCATCAGAAGTTGGATTTTCGGATTCAGGGGGTCAAAATACACCTAGAAACTCACCCATTAAAGTCCGATTTTCATTCTGAAAAAAAATATTTTCGATCATCTCTTTTTCGTACCATGCGAAATAACTTCTTTCCAGGTGTATTTTCGTGTAACAAAGGTTGGATTTTTGGATTCAGCGCGTCAAAATACACCTATAAACCCACCCTTCAAAGTTCGATTTCGATTCTGGAGACAGATATTTTCGATCATCTCTTTTTCGTACCATGCGAAATAACTTTTTTCCAAGCATATTTTTGGTCATAAGAGGTCGGATTTTTGGATTCAGCGGGTCGAAATACACCTAGAAACTCACCCATCAAAGTCCGATCTTGATTCTGAAAGAAAATATTTTCGATCATCTCTTTTTCGTACCATGCGAAATAATTTTTTTCCAAGCATATTTCTGGTCATACGAGGTCGGATTTTGGGATTCAGCGGGTCGAAATACCCCTAGAGACTCACCCATTAAAGTCCGATCTCGATTCTGAAAAAAAATATTTTCGATCATCTCTTGTTCGTACCATGCGAAATAACTTCTTTCCAGGTGTATTTTCGCTGAAAAAAGGTTGGATTTTTGGATTCAGCGGGTCAAAATACACCTATAAACCCACCCATCAAAGTTCGATTCCGATTCTGGAGACAGATATTTTCGATCATCTCTTTTTCGTACCATGCGAAATAACTTTTTTCCAAGCATATTTTTGGTCATCGAAGGTTGGATTTTCGCATCCAGCGGGTCGAAATACACCTAGAAACTCACCCATCAAAGTCCGATTTTGATTCTGAATAAAAATATTTTCGATCATCTCTTTTTCGTACCATGCGAAATAACTTTTTTCCAAGCATATTTTTGGTCATAAGAGGTCAGATTTTTGGATTCAGCGGGTCGAAATACCCCTAGAAACTCACCCATTAAAGTCCGATCTCGATTCTGAAAAAAAATATTTTCGATCATCTCTTTTTCGTTCCATGCGAAATAACTTCTTTCCAGGTGTATTTTCGTGTGACAAAGGTTGGATTTTCGGATTCAGCGGGTCGAAATACACCTAGAAACTCACCCATCAAAGTCCGATCTTGATTCTGAAAAAAAATATTTTCGATCATCTCTTTTTCGTACCATGCGAAATAACTTTTTTCCAAGCATATTTTTGGTCATCAGAGGTTGGATTTTCGGATTCAGGGGGTCGAAATACACCTAGAAACTCACCCATCAAAGTCCGATCTTGATTCTGAAAAAAAATATTTCCGATCATCTCTTTTTCGTATTATGCGAAATAACTTTTTTCCAAGCATATTTTCGGTCATCAGAATTTGGATTTTCGGATTCAGGGGGTCAAAATACACCTAGAAACTCACCCATTAAAGTCCGATTTTGATTCTGAAAAAAAATATTTTCGATCATCTCTTTTTCGTACCATGCGAAATAACTTCTTTCCAGGTGTATTTTCGTGTAACAAAGGTTGGATTTTTGGATTCAGCGGGTCAAAATACACCTATAAACCCACCCTTCAAAGTTCGATTTCGATTCTGGAGACAGATATTTTCGATCATCTCTTCTTCGTACCATGCGAAATAACTTTTTTCCAAGCATATTTTTGGTCATAAGAGGTCGGATTTTTGGATTCAGCGGGTCGAAATACACCTAGAAACTCACCCATCAAAGTCCGATCTTGATTCTGAAAGAAAATATTTTCGATCATCTCTTTTTCGTACCATGCGAAATAATTTTTTTCCAAGCATATTTCTGGTCATACGAGGTCGGATTTTGGGATTCAGCGGGTCGAAATACCCCTAGAGACTCACCCATTAAAGTCCGATCTCGATTCTGAAAAAAAATATTTTCGATCATCTCTTGTTCGTACCATGCGAAATAACTTCTTTCCAGGTGTATTTTCGCTCAAAAAAGGTTGGATTTTTGGATTCAGCGGGTCAAAATACACCTATAAACCCACCCATCAAAGTTCGATTCCGATTCTGGAGACAGATATTTTCGATCATCTCTTTTTCGTACCATGCGAAATAACTTTTTTCCAAGCATATTTTTGGTCATCAAAGGTTGGATTTTCGCATCCAGCGGGTCGAAATACACCTAGAAACTCACCCATCAAAGTCCGATTTTGATTCTGAATAAAAATATTTTCGATCATCTCTTTTTCGTACCATGCGAAATAACTTTTTTCCAAGCATATTTTTGGTCATAAGAGGTCAGATTTTTGGATTCAGCGGGTCGAAATACCCCTAGAAACTCACCCATTAAAGTCCGATCTCGATTCTGAAAAAAAATATTTTCGATCATCTCTTTTTCGTTCCATGCGAAATAACTTCTTTCCAGGTGTATTTTCGTGTGACAAAGGTTGGATTTTCGGATTCAGCGGGTCGAAATACACCTAGAAACTCACCCATCAAAGTCCGATCTTGATTCTGAAAAAAAATATTTTCGATCATCTCTTTTTCGTACCATGCGAAATAACTTTTTTCCAAGCATATTTTTGGTCATCAGAGGTTGGATTTTCGGATTCAGGGGGTCGAAATACACCTAGAAACTCACCCATCAAAGTCCGATCTTGATTCTGAAAAAAAATATTTCCGATCATCTCTTTTTCGTATTATGCGAAATAACTTTTTTCCAAGCATATTTTCGGTCATCAGAATTTGGATTTTCGGATTCAGGGGGTCAAAATACACCTAGAAACTCACCCATTAAAGTCCGATTTTGATTCTGAAAAAAAATATTTTCGATCATCTCTTTTTCGTACCATGCGAAATAACTTCTTTCCAGGTGTATTTTCGTGTAACAAAGGTTGGATTTTTGGATTCAGCGGGTCAAAATACACCTATAAACCCACCCTTCAAAGTTCGATTTCGATTCTGGAGACAGATATTTTCGATCATCTCTTCTTCGTACCATGCGAAATAACTTTTTTCCAAGCATATTTTTGGTCATAAGAGGTCGGATTTTTGGATTCAGCGGGTCGAAATACACCTAGAAACTCACCCATCAAAGTCCGATCTTGATTCTGAAAGAAAATATTTTCGATCATCTCTTTTTCGTACCATGCGAAATAATTTTTTTCCAAGCATATTTCTGGTCATACGAGGTCGGATTTTGGGATTCAGCGGGTCGAAATACCCCTAGAGACTCACCCATTAAAGTCCGATCTCGATTCTGAAAAAAAATATTTTCGATCATCTCTTGTTCGTACCATGCGAAATAACTTCTTTCCAGGTGTATTTTCGCTCAAAAAAGGTTGGATTTTTGGATTCAGCGGGTCAAAATACACCTATAAACCCACCCATCAAAGTTCGATTCCGATTCTGGAGACAGATATTTTCGATCATCTCTTTTTCGTACCATGCGAAATAACTTTTTTCCAAGCATATTTTTGCTCAACAAAGTTTGGATTTTCGGATTCAGCGGGTCGAAATACACCTAGAAACTCACCCATCAAAGTCCGATCTTGATTCTGAAAAAAAATATTTTCGATCATCTCTTTTTCGTACCATGCGAAATAACTTCTTTCCAGGTGTATTTTTGTGTAACAAAGGTTGGATTTTTGGATTCAGCGGGTCAAAATACACCTATAAACCCACCCATCAAAGTTCGATTCCGATTCTGGAGACAGATATTTTCGATCATCTCTTTTTCGTACCATGCGAAATAACTTTTTTCCAAGCATATTTTTGGTCATAAGAGGTCGGATTTTTGGATTCAGCGGGTCGAAATACACCTAGAAACTCACCCATCAAAGTCCGATTTTGATTCTGAAAAAAAATATTTTCGATCATCTCTTTTTCGTACCATGCGAAATAACTTTTTTCCAAGCATATTTTTGGTCATCAGAGGTTGGATTTTCGGATTCAGGGGGTCGAAATACACCTAGAAACTCACCCATCAAAGTCCGATCTTGATTCTGAAAAAAAATATTTTCGATCATCTCTTTTTCGTACCATGCGAAATAACTTTTTTCCAAGCATATTTTTGGTCATCAGAGGTTGGATTTTCGGATTCAGGGGGTCGAAATACACCTAGAAACTCACCCATCAAAGTCCGATCTTGATTCTGAAAAAAAATATTTCCGATCATCTCTTTTTCGTACCATGCGAAATAACTTTTTTCCAAGCATATTTTCGGTCATCAGAAGTTGGATTTTCGGATTCAGGGGGTCAAAATACACCTAGAAACTCACCCATTAAAGTCCGATTTTGATTCTGAAAAAAAATATTTTCGATCATCTCTTTTTCGTACCATGCCAAATAACTTCTTTCCAGGTGTATTTTCGTGTAACAAAGGTTGGATTTTTGGATTCAGCGGGTCAAAATACACCTATAAACCCACCCTTCAAAGTTCGATTTCGATTCTGGAGACAGATATTTTCGATCATTTCTTTTTCGTACCATGCGAAATAACTTTTTTCCAAGCATATTTTTGGTCATAAGAGGTCGGATTTTTGGATTCAGCGGGTCGAAATACACCTAGAAACTCACCCATCAAAGTCCGATCTTGATTCTGAAAGAAAATATTTTCGATCATCTCTTTTTCGTACCATGCGAAATAATTTTTTTCCAAGCATATTTCTGGTCATACGAGGTCGGATTTTGGGATTCAGCGGGTCGAAATACCCCTAGAGACTCACCCATTAAAGTCCGATCTCGATTCTGAAAAAAAATATTTTCGATCATCTCTTGTTCGTACCATGCGAAATAACTTCTTTCCAGGTGTATTTTCGCTCAAAAAAGGTTGGATTTTTGGATTCAGCGGGTCAAAATACACCTATAAACCCACCCATCAAAGTTCGATTCCGATTCTGGAGACAGATATTTTCGATCATCTCTTTTTCGTACCATGCGAAATAACTTTTTTCCAAGCATATTTTTGCTCAACAAAGTTTGGATTTTCGGATTCAGCGGGTCGAAATACACCTAGAAACTCACCCATCAAAGTCCGATCTCGATTCTGAAAAAAAATATTTTCGATCATCTCTTTTTCGTACCATGCGAAATAACTTCTTTCCAGGTGTATTTTCGTGTAACAAAGGTTGGATTTTTGGATTCAGCGGGTCAAAATACACCTATAAACCCACCCTTCAAAGTTCGATTTCGATTCTGGAGACAGATATTTTCGATCATCTCTTTTTCGTACCATGCGAAATAACTTTTTTCCAAGCATATTTTTGGTCATCAAAGGTTGGATTTTCGCATCCAGCGGGTCGAAATACACCTAGAAACTCACCCATCAAAGTCCGATTTTGATTCTGAATAAAAATATTTTCGATCATCTCTTTTTTGTACCATGCGAAATAACTTTTTTCCGAGCATATTTTTGGTCATAAGAGGTCGGATTTTTGGATTCAGCGGGTCGAAATACCCCTAGAAACTCACCCATTAAAGTCCGATCTCGATTCTGAAAAAAAATATTTTCGATCATCTCTTTTTCGTACCATGCGGAATAACTTCTTTCCAGGTGTATTTTCGTTTAACAAAGGTGTGATTTTTGGATTCAGCGGGTCAAAATACACCTATAAACCCACCCATCAAAGTTCGATTCCGATTCTGGAGACAGATATTTTCGATCATCTCTTTTTCGTACCATGCGAAATAACTACATTCCAGGTGTATTTTCGTGTAACAAAGGTTGGATTTTTGGATTCAGCGGGTCAAAATACACCTATAAACCCACCCTTCAAAGTTCGACTTCGATTCTGGAGACAGATATTTTCGATCATCTCATTTTCGTACCATGCGAAATAACTTTTTTCCAAGCATATTTTTGGTCATAAGAGGTCGGATTTTTGGATTCAGCGGGTCGAAATACACCTAGAAACTCACCCATCAAAGTCCGATTTTGATTCTGAAAAAAAATATTTTCGATCATCTCTTTTTCGTACCATGCGAAATAACTTTTTTCCAAGCATATTTTTGGTCATCAGAGGTTGGATTTTCGTATTCAGGGGGTCGAAATACACCTAGAAACTCACCCATCAAAGTCCGATCTTGATTCTGAAAAAAAATATTTTCGATCATCTCTTTTTCGTACCATGCGAAATAACTTTTTTCCAAGCATATTTTCGGTCATCAGAGGTTGGATTTCCGGATTCAGGGGGTCGAAATACACCTAGAAACTCACCCATTAAAGTCCGATTTTGATTCTGAAAAAAAATATTTTCGATCATCTCTTTTTCGTACCATGCGAAATAACTTCTTTCCAGGTGTATTTTCGTGTAACAAAGGTTGGATTTTTGGATTCAGCGGGTCAAAATACACCTATAAACCCACCCTTCAAAGTTCGATTTCGATTCTGGAGACAGATATTTTCGATCATCTCTTTTTCGTACCATGCGAAATAACTTTTTTCCAAGCATATTTTTGGTCATCAAAGGTTGGATTTTCGCATCCAGCGGGTCGAAATACACCTAGAAACTCACCCATCAAAGTCCGATTTTGATTCTGAATAAAAATATTTTCGATCATCTCTTTTTCGTACCATGCGAAATAACTTTTTTCCAAGCATATTTTTGGTCATAAGAGGTCAGATTTTTGGATTCAGCGGGTCGAAATACCCCTAGAAACTCACCCATTAAAGTCCGATCTCGATTCTGAAAAAAAATATTTTCGATCATCTCTTTTTCGTTCCATGCGAAATAACTTCTTTCCAGGTGTATTTTCGTGTGACAAAGGTTGGATTTTCGGATTCAGCGGGTCGAAATACACCTAGAAACTCACCCATCAAAGTCCGATCTTGATTCTGAAAAAAAATATTTTCGATCATCTCTTTTTCGTACCATGCGAAATAACTTTTTTCCAAGCATATTTTTGGTCATCAGAGGTTGGATTTTCGGATTCAGGGGGTCGAAATACACCTAGAAACTCACCCATCAAAGTCCGATCTTGATTCTGAAAAAAAATATTTCCGATCATCTCTTTTTCGTACCATGCGAAATAACTTTTTTCCAAGCATATTTTCGGTCATCAGAAGTTGGATTTTCGGATTCAGGGGGTCAAAATACACCTAGAAACTCACCCATTAAAGTCCGATTTTGATTCTGAAAAAAAATATTTTCGATCATCTCTTTTTCGTACCATGCGAAATAACTTCTTTCCAGGTGTATTTTCGTGTAACAAAGGTTGGATTTTTGGATTCAGCGGGTCAAAATACACCTATAAACCCACCCTTCAAAGTTCGATTTCGATTCTGGAGACAGATATTTTCGATCATCTCTTTTTCGTACCATGCGAAATAACTTTTTTCCAAGCATATTTTTGGTCATAAGAGGTCGGATTTTTGGATTCAGCGGGTCGAAATACACCTAGAAACTCACCCATCAAAGTCCGATCTTGATTCTGAAAGAAAATATTTTCGATCATCTCTTTTTCGTACCATGCGAAATAATTTTTTTCCAAGCATATTTCTGGTCATACGAGGTCGGATTTTGGGATTCAGCGGGTCGAAATACCCCTAGAGACTCACCCATTAAAGTCCGATCTCGATTCTGAAAAAAAATATTTTCGATCATCTCTTGTTCGTACCATGCGAAATAACTTCTTTCCAGGTGTATTTTTGTGTAACAAAGGTTGGATTTTTGGATTCAGCGGGTCAAAATACACCTATAAACCCACCCATCAAAGTTCGATTCCGATTCTGGAGACAGATATTTTCGATCATCTCTTTTTCGTACCATGCGAAATAACTTTTTTCCAAGCATATTTTTGCTCAACAAAGTTTGGATTTTCGGATTCAGCGGGTCGAAATACACCTAGAAACTCACCCATCAAAGTCCGATCTTGATTCTGAAAAAAAATATTTTCGATCATCTCTTTTTCGTACCATGCGAAATAACTTCTTTCCAGGTGTATTTTTGTGTAACAAAGGTTGGATTTTTGGATTCAGCGGGTCAAAATACACCTATAAACCCACCCATCAAAGTTCGATTCCGATTCTGGAGACAGATATTTTCGATCATCTCTTTTTCGTACCATGCGAAATAACTTTTTTCCAAGCATATTTTTGGTCATCAAAGGTTGGATTTTCGCATCCAGCGGGTCGAAATACACCTAGAAACTCACCCATCAAAGTCCGATTTTGATTCTGAATAAAAATATTTTCGATCATCTCTTTTTCGTACCATGCGAAATAACTTTTTTCCAAGCATATTTTTGGTCATAAGAGGTCAGATTTTTGGATTCAGCGGGTCGAAATACCCCTAGAAACTCACCCATTAAAGTCCGATCTCGATTCTGAAAAAAAATATTTTCGATCATCTCTTTTTCGTTCCATGCGAAATAACTTCTTTCCAGGTGTATTTTCGTGTGACAAAGGTTGGATTTTCGGATTCAGCGGGTCGAAATACACCTAGAAACTCACCCATCAAAGTCCGATCTTGATTCTGAAAAAAAATATTTTCGATCATCTCTTTTTCGTACCATGCGAAATAACTTTTTTCCAAGCATATTTTTGGTCATCAGAGGTTGGATTTTCGGATTCAGGGGGTCGAAATACACCTAGAAACTCACCCATCAAAGTCCGATCTTGATTCTGAAAAAAAATATTTCCGATCATCTCTTTTTCGTACCATGCGAAATAACTTTTTTCCAAGCATATTTTCGGTCATCAGAAGTTGGATTTTCGGATTCAGGGGGTCAAAATACACCTAGAAACTCACCCATTAAAGTCCGATTTTGATTCTGAAAAAAAATATTTTCGATCATCTCTTTTTCGTACCATGCGAAATAACTTCTTTCCAGGTGTATTTTCGTGTAACAAAGGTTGGATTTTTGGATTCAGCGGGTCAAAATACACCTATAAACCCACCCTTCAAAGTTCGATTTCGATTCTGGAGACAGATATTTTCGATCATCTCTTTTTCGTACCATGCGAAATAACTTTTTTCCAAGCATATTTTTGGTCATAAGAGGTCGGATTTTTGGATTCAGCGGGTCGAAATACACCTAGAAACTCACCCATCAAAGTCCGATCTTGATTCTGAAAGAAAATATTTTCGATCATCTCTTTTTCGTACCATGCGAAATAATTTTTTTCCAAGCATATTTCTGGTCATACGAGGTCGGATTTTGGGATTCAGCGGGTCGAAATACCCCTAGAGACTCACCCATTAAAGTCCGATCTCGATTCTGAAAAAAAATATTTTCGATCATCTCTTGTTCGTACCATGCGAAATAACTTCTTTCCAGGTGTATTTTTGTGTAACAAAGGTTGGATTTTTGGATTCAGCGGGTCAAAATACACCTATAAACCCACCCATCAAAGTTCGATTCCGATTCTGGAGACAGATATTTTCGATCATCTCTTTTTCGTACCATGCGAAATAACTTTTTTCCAAGCATATTTTTGCTCAACAAAGTTTGGATTTTCGGATTCAGCGGGTCGAAATACACCTAGAAACTCACCCATCAAAGTCCGATCTTGATTCTGAAAAAAAATATTTTCGATCATCTCTTTTTCGTACCATGCGAAATAACTTCTTTCCAGGTGTATTTTTGTGTAACAAAGGTTGGATTTTTGGATTCAGCGGGTCAAAATACACCTATAAACCCACCCATCAAAGTTCGATTCCGATTCTGGAGACAGATATTTTCGATCATCTCTTTTTCGTACCATGCGAAATAACTTTTTTCCAAGCATATTTTTGGTCATAAGAGGTCGGATTTTTGGATTCAGCGGGTCGAAATACACCTAGAAACTCACCCATCAAAGTCCGATTTTGATTCTGAAAAAAAATATTTTCGATCATCTCTTTTTCGTACCATGCGAAATAACTTTTTTCCAAGCATATTTTTGGTCATCAGAGGTTGGATTTTCGGATTCAGGGGGTCGAAATACACCTAGAAACTCACCCATCAAAGTCCGATCTTGATTCTGAAAAAAAATATTTTCGATCATCTCTTTTTCGTACCATGCGAAATAACTTTTTTCCAAGCATATTTTTGGTCATCAGAGGTTGGATTTTCGGATTCAGGGGGTCGAAATACACCTAGAAACTCACCCATCAAAGTCCGATCTTGATTCTGAAAAAAAATATTTCCGATCATCTCTTTTTCGTACCATGCGAAATAACTTTTTTCCAAGCATATTTTCGGTCATCAGAAGTTGGATTTTCGGATTCAGGGGGTCAAAATACACCTAGAAACTCACCCATCAAAGTCCGATTTTGATTCTGAAAAAAAATATTTTCGATCATCTCTTTTTCGTACCATGCGAAATAACTTCTTTCCAGGTGTATTTTCGTGTAACAAAGGTTGGATTTTTGGATTCAGCGGGTCAAAATACACCTATAAACCCACCCTTCAAAGTTCGATTTCGATTCTGGAGACAGATATTTTCGATCATCTCTTTTTCGTACCATGCGAAATAACTTTTTTCCAAGCATATTTTTGGTCATAAGAGGTCGGATTTTTGGATTCAGCGGGTCGAAATACACCTAGAAACTCACCCATCAAAGTCCGATCTTGATTCTGAAAGAAAATATTTTCGATCATCTCTTTTTCGTACCATGCGAAATAATTTTTTTCCAAGCATATTTCTGGTCATACGAGGTCGGATTTTGGGATTCAGCGGGTCGAAATACCCCTAGAGACTCACCCATTAAAGTCCGATCTCGATTCTGAAAAAAAATATTTTCGATCATCTCTTGTTCGTACCATGCGAAATAACTTCTTTCCAGGTGTATTTTCGCTCAAAAAAGGTTGGATTTTTGGATTCAGCGGGTCAAAATACACCTATAAACCCACCCATCAAAGTTCGATTCCGATTCTGGAGACAGATATTTTCGATCATCTCTTTTTCGTACCATGCGAAATAACTTTTTTCCAAGCATATTTTTGCTCAACAAAGTTTGGATTTTCGGATTCAGCGGGTCGAAATACACCTAGAAACTCACCCATCAAAGTCCGATCTCGATTCTGAAAAAAAATATTTTCGATCATCTCTTTTTCGTACCATGCGAAATAACTTCTTTCCAGGTGTATTTTCGTGTAACAAAGGTTGGATTTTTGGATTCAGCGGGTCAAAATACACCTATAAACCCACCCTTCAAAGTTCGATTTCGATTCTGGAGACAGATATTTTCGATCATCTCTTTTTCGTACCATGCGAAATAATTTTTTTCCAAGCATATTTCTGGTCATACGAGGTCGGATTTTGGGATTCAGCGGGTCGAAATACCCCTAGAGACTCACCCATTAAAGTCCGATCTCGATTCTGAAAAAAAATATTTTCGATCATCTCTTGTTCGTACCATGCGAAATAACTTCTTTCCAGGTGTATTTTCGCTCAAAAAAGGTTGGATTTTTGGATTCAGCGGGTCAAAATACACCTATAAACCCACCCATCAAAGTTCGATTCCGATTCTGGAGACAGATATTTTCGATCATCTCTTTTTCGTACCATGCGAAATAACTTTTTTCCAAGCATATTTTTGCTCAACAAAGTTTGGATTTTCGGATTCAGCGGGTCGAAATACACCTAGAAACTCACCCATCAAAGTCCGATCTTGATTCTGAAAAAAAATATTTTCGATCATCTCTTTTTCGTACCATGCGAAATAACTTCTTTCCAGGTGTATTTTTGTGTAACAAAGGTTGGATTTTTGGATTCAGCGGGTCAAAATACACCTATAAACCCACCCATCAAAGTTCGATTCCGATTCTGGAGACAGATATTTTCGATCATCTCTTTTTCGTACCATGCGAAATAACTTTTTTCCAAGCATATTTTTGGTCATAAGTGGTCGGATTTTTGGATTCAGCGGGTCGAAATACACCTAGAAACTCACCCATCAAAGTCCGATTTTGATTCTGAAAAAAAATATTTTCGATCATCTCTTTTTCGTACCATGCGAAATAACTTTTTTCCAAGCATATTTTTGGTCATCAGAGGTTGGATTTTCGGATTCAGGGGGTCGAAATACACCTAGAAACTCACCCATCAAAGTCCGATCTTGATTCTGAAAAAAAATATTTTCGATCATCTCTTTTTCGTACCATGCGAAATAACTTTTTTCCAAGCATATTTTTGGTCATCAGAGGTTGGATTTTCGGATTCAGGGGGTCGAAATACACCTAGAAACTCACCCATCAAAGTCCGATCTTGATTCTGAAAAAAAATATTTCCGATCATCTCTTTTTCGTACCATGCGAAATAACTTTTTTCCAAGCATATTTTCGGTCATCAGAAGTTGGATTTTCGGATTCAGGGGGTCAAAATACACCTAGAAACTCACCCATTAAAGTCCGATTTTGATTCTGAAAAAAAATATTTTCGATCATCTCTTTTTCGTACCATGCGAAATAACTTCTTTCCAGGTGTATTTTCGTGTAACAAAGGTTGGATTTTTGGATTCAGCGGGTCAAAATACACCTATAAACCCACCCTTCAAAGTTCGATTTCGATTCTGGAGACAGATATTTTCGATCATCTCTTTTTCGTACCATGCGAAATAACTTTTTTCCAAGCATATTTTTGGTCATAAGAGGTCGGATTTTTGGATTCAGCGGGTCGAAATACACCTAGAAACTCACCCATCAAAGTCCGATCTTGATTCTGAAAGAAAATATTTTCGATCATCTCTTTTTCGTACCATGCGAAATAATTTTTTTCCAAGCATATTTCTGGTCATACGAGGTCGGATTTTGGGATTCAGCGGGTCGAAATACCCCTAGAGACTCACCCATTAAAGTCCGATCTCGATTCTGAAAAAAAATATTTTCGATCATCTCTTGTTCGTACCATGCGAAATAACTTCTTTCCAGGTGTATTTTCGCTCAAAAAAGGTTGGATTTTTGGATTCAGCGGGTCAAAATACACCTATAAACCCACCCATCAAAGTTCGATTCCGATTCTGGAGACAGATATTTTCGATCATCTCTTTTTCGTACCATGCGAAATAACTTTTTTCCAAGCATATTTTTGCTCAACAAAGTTTGGATTTTCGGATTCAGCGGGTCGAAATACACCTAGAAACTCACCCATCAAAGTCCGATCTCGATTCTGAAAAAAAATATTTTCGATCATCTCTTTTTCGTACCATGCGAAATAACTTCTTTCCAGGTGTATTTTCGTGTAACAAAGGTTGGATTTTTGGATTCAGCGGGTCAAAATACACCTATAAACCCACCCTTCAAAGTTCGATTTCGATTCTGGAGACAGATATTTTCGATCATCTCTTTTTCGTACCATGCGAAATAACTTTTTTCCAAGCATATTTTTGGTCATCAAAGGTTGGATTTTCGCATCCAGCGGGTCGAAATACACCTAGAAACTCACCCATCAAAGTCCGATTTTGATTCTGAATAAAAATATTTTCGATCATCTCTTTTTTGTACCATGCGAAATAACTTTTTTCCGAGCATATTTTTGGTCATAAGAGGTCGGATTTTTGGATTCAGCGGGTCGAAATACCCCTAGAAACTCACCCATTAAAGTCCGATCTCGATTCTGAAAAAAAATATTTTCGATCATCTCTTTTTCGTACCATGCGGAATAACTTCTTTCCAGGTGTATTTTCGTTTAACAAAGGTGTGATTTTTGGATTCAGCGGGTCAAAATACACCTATAAACCCACCCATCAAAGTTCGATTCCGATTCTGGAGACAGATATTTTCGATCATCTCTTTTTCGTACCATGCGAAATAACTACATTCCAGGTGTATTTTCGTGTAACAAAGGTTGGATTTTTGGATTCAGCGGGTCAAAATACACCTATAAACCCACCCTTCAAAGTTCGACTTCGATTCTGGAGACAGATATTTTCGATCATCTCATTTTCGTACCATGCGAAATAACTTTTTTCCAAGCATATTTTTGGTCATAAGAGGTCGGATTTTTGGATTCAGCGGGTCGAAATACACCTAGAAACTCACCCATCAAAGTCCGATTTTGATTCTGAAAAAAAATATTTTCGATCATCTCTTTTTCGTACCATGCGAAATAACTTTTTTCCAAGCATATTTTTGGTCATCAGAGGTTGGATTTTCGTATTCAGGGGGTCGAAATACACCTAGAAACTCACCCATCAAAGTCCGATCTTGATTCTGAAAAAAAATATTTTCGATCATCTCTTTTTCGTACCATGCGAAATAACTTTTTTCCAAGCATATTTTCGGTCATCAGAGGTTGGATTTTCGGATTCAGGGGGTCGAAATACACCTAGAAACTCACCCATTAAAGTCCGATTTTGATTCTGAAAAAAAATATTTTCGATCATCTCTTTTTCGTACCATGCGAAATAACTTCTTTCCAGGTGTATTTTCGTGTAACAAAGGTTGGATTTTTGGATTCAGCGGGTCAAAATACACCTATAAACCCACCCTTCAAAGTTCGATTTCGATTCTGGAGACAGATATTTTCGATCATCTCTTTTTCGTACCATGCGAAATAACTTTTTTCCAAGCATATTTTTGGTCATCAAAGGTTGGATTTTCGCATCCAGCGGGTCGAAATACACCTAGAAACTCACCCATCAAAGTCCGATTTTGATTCTGAATAAAAATATTTTCGATCATCTCTTTTTCGTACCATGCGAAATAACTTTTTTCCAAGCATATTTTTGGTCATAAGAGGTCAGATTTTTGGATTCAGCGGGTCGAAATACCCCTAGAAGCTCACCCATTAAAGTCCGATCTCGATTCTGAAAAAAAATATTTTCGATCATCTCTTTTTCGTTCCATGCGAAATAACTTCTTTCCAGGTGTATTTTCGTGTGACAAAGGTTGGATTTTCGGATTCAGCGGGTCGAAATACACCTAGAAACTCACCCATCAAAGTCCGATCTTGATTCTGAAAAAAAATATTTTCGATCATCTCTTTTTCGTACCATGCGAAATAACTTCTTTCCAGGTGTATTTTCGTGTAACAAAGGTTGGATTTTTGGATTCAGCGGGTCAAAATACACCTAGAAACTCACCCATCAAAGTCCGATTTTGATTCTGAAAAAAATATTTTCGATCATCTCTTTTTCGTACCATGCGAAATAACTTTTTTCCAAGCATATTTTTGGTCATCAGAGGTTGGATTTTCGGATTCAGGGGGTCGAAATACACCTAGAAACTCACCCATCAAAGTCCGATCTTGATTCTGAAAAAAAATATTTTCGATCATCTCTTTTTCGTACCATGCGAAATAACTTTTTTCCAAGCATATTTTTGGTCATCAGAGGTTGGATTTTCGGATTCAGGGGGTCGAAATACACCTAGAAACTCACCCATCAAAGTCCGATTTTGATTCTGAAAAAAAATATTTTCGATCATCTCTTTTTCGTACCATGCGAAATAACTTTTTTCCAAGCATATTTTTGGTCACCAGAGGTTGGATTTTCGGATTCAGGGGGTCGAAATACACCTAGAAACTCACCCATCAAAGTCCGATCTTGATTCTGAAAAAAAATATTTTCGATCATCTCTTTTTCGTACCATGCGAAATAACTTTTTTCCAAGCATATTTTTGGTCATCAGAGGTTGGATTTTCGGATTCAGCGGGTCGAAATACACCTAGAAACTCACCCATCAAAGTCCGATCTCGATTCTGAAAAAAAATATTTTCGATCATCTCTTTTTCGTACCATGCGAAATAACTTCTTTCCAGGTGTATTTTCGTGTAACAAAGGTTGGATTTTTGGATTCAGCGGGTCAAAATACACCTATAAACCCACCCTTCAAAGTTCGATTTCGATTCTGGAGACAGATATTTTCGATCATCTCTTTTTCGTACCATGCGAAATAACTTTTTTCCAAGCATATTTTTGGTCATCAAAGGTTGGATTTTCGCATCCAGCGGGTCGAAATACACCTAGAAACTCACCCATCAAAGTCCGATTTTGATTCTGAATAAAAATATTTTCGATCATCTCTTTTTTGTACCATGCGAAATAACTTTTTTCCGAGCATATTTTTGGTCATAAGAGGTCGGATTTTTGGATTCAGCGGGTCGAAATACCCCTAGAAACTCACCCATTAAAGTCCGATCTCGATTCTGAAAAAAAATATTTTCGATCATCTCTTTTTCGTACCATGCGGAATAACTTCTTTTCAGGTGTATTTTCGTTTAACAAAGGTGTGATTTTTGGATTCAGCGGGTCAAAATACACCTATAAACCCACCCATCAAAGTTCGATTCCGATTCTGGAGACAGATATTTTCGATCATCTCTTTTTCGTACCATGCGAAATAACTACATTCCAGGTGTATTTTCGTGTAACAAAGGTTGGATTTTTGGATTCAGCGGGTCAAAATACACCTATAAACCCACCCTTCAAAGTTCGACTTCGATTCTGGAGACAGATATTTTCGATCATCTCATTTTCGTACCATGCGAAATAACTTTTTTCCAAGCATATTTTTGGTCATAAGAGGTCGGATTTTTGGATTCAGCGGGTCGAAATACACCTAGAAACTCACCCATCAAAGTCCGATTTTGATTCTGAAAAAAAATATTTTCGATCATCTCTTTTTCGTACCATGCGAAATAACTTTTTTCCAAGCATATTTTTGGTCATCAGAGGTTGGATTTTCGTATTCAGGGGGTCGAAATACACCTAGAAACTCACCCATCAAAGTCCGATCTTGATTCTGAAAAAAAATATTTTCGATCATCTCTTTTTCGTACCATGCGAAATAACTTTTTTCCAAGCATATTTTCGGTCATCAGAGGTTGGATTTTCGGATTCAGGGGGTCGAAATACACCTAGAAACTCACCCATTAAAGTCCGATTTTGATTCTGAAAAAAAATATTTTCGATCATCTCTTTTTCGTACCATGCGAAATAACTTCTTTCCAGGTGTATTTTCGTGTAACAAAGGTTGGATTTTTGGATTCAGCGGGTCAAAATACACCTATAAACCCACCCTTCAAAGTTCGATTTCGATTCTGGAGACAGATATTTTCGATCATCTCTTTTTCGTACCATGCGAAATAACTTTTTTCCAAGCATATTTTTGGTCATCAAAGGTTGGATTTTCGCATCCAGCGGGTCGAAATACACCTAGAAACTCACCCATCAAAGTCCGATTTTGATTCTGAATAAAAATATTTTCGATCATCTCTTTTTCGTACCATGCGAAATAACTTTTTTCCAAGCATATTTTTGGTCATAAGAGGTCAGATTTTTGGATTCAGCGGGTCGAAATACCCCTAGAAACTCACCCATTAAAGTCCGATCTCGATTCTGAAAAAAAATATTTTCGATCATCTCTTTTTCGTTCCATGCGAAATAACTTCTTTCCAGGTGTATTTTCGTGTGACAAAGGTTGGATTTTCGGATTCAGCGGGTCGAAATACACCTAGAAACTCACCCATCAAAGTCCGATCTTGATTCTGAAAAAAAATATTTTCGATCATCTCTTTTTCGTACCATGCGAAATAACTTCTTTCCAGGTGTATTTTCGTGTAACAAAGGTTGGATTTTTGAATTCAGCGGGTCAAAATACACCTAGAAACTCACCCATCAAAGACCGATTTTGATTCTGAAAAAAAATATTTTCGATCATCTCTTTTTCGTACCATGCGAAATAACTTTTTTCCAAGCATATTTTTGGTCATCAGAGGTTGGATTTTCGGATTCAGGGGGTCGAAATACACCTAGAAACTCACCCATCAAAGTCCGATCTTGATTCTGAACAAAAATATTTTCGATCATCTCTTTTTCGTACCATGCGAAATAACTTTTTTCCAAGCATATTTTTGGTCATCAGAGGTTGGATTTTCGGATTCAGGGGGTCGAAATACACCTAGAAACTCACCCATCAAAGTCCGATCTTGATTCTGAAAAAAAATATTTCCGATCATCTCTTTTTCGTACCATGCGAAATAACTTTTTTCCAAGCATATTTTCGGTCATCAGAAGTTGGATTTTCGGATTCAGGGGGTCAAAATACACCTAGAAACTCACCCATCAAAGTCCGATTTTGATTCTGAAAGAAAATATTTTCGATCATCTCTTTTTCGTACCATGCGGAATAACTTCTTTCCAGGTGTATTTTCGTTTAACAAAGGTTTGATTTTTGGATTCAGCGGGTCAAAATACACCTATAAACCCACCCATCAAAGTTCGATTCCGATTCTGGAGACAGATATTTTCGATCATCTCTTTTTCGTACCATGCGAAATAACTACATTCCAGGTGTATTTTCGTGTAACAAAGGTTGGATTTTTGGATTCAGCGGGTCAAAATACACCTATAAACCCACCCTTCAAAGTTCGACTTCGATTCTGGAGACAGATATTTTCGATCATCTCATTTTCGTACCATGCGAAATAACTTTTTTCCAAGCATATTTTTGGTCATAAGAGGTCGGATTTTTGGATTCAGCGGGTCGAAATACACCTAGAAACTCACCCATCAAAGTCCGATTTTGATTCTGAAAAAAAATATTTTCGATCATCTCTTTTTCGTACCATGCGAAATAACTTTTTTCCAAGCATATTTTTGGTCATCAGAGGTTGGATTTTCGTATTCAGGGGGTCGAAATACACCTAGAAACTCACCCATCAAAGTCCGATCTTGATTCTGAAAAAAAATATTTTCGATCATCTCTTTTTCGTACCATGCGAAATAACTTTTTTCCAAGCATATTTTCGGTCATCAGAGGTTGGATTTTCGGATTCAGGGGGTCGAAATACACCTAGAAACTCACCCATTAAAGTCCGATTTTGATTCTGAAAAAAAATATTTTCGATCATCTCTTTTTCGTACCATGCGAAATAACTTCTTTCCAGGTGTATTTTCGTGTAACAAAGGTTGGATTTTTGGATTCAGCGGGTCAAAATACACCTATAAACCCACCCTTCAAAGTTCGATTTCGATTCTGGAGACAGATATTTTCGATCATCTCTTTTTCGTACCATGCGAAATAACTTTTTTCCAAGCATATTTTTGGTCATCAAAGGTTGGATTTTCGCATCCAGCGGGTCGAAATACACCTAGAAACTCACCCATCAAAGTCCGATTTTGATTCTGAATAAAAATATTTTCGATCATCTCTTTTTCGTACCATGCGAAATAACTTTTTTCCAAGCATATTTTTGGTCATAAGAGGTCAGATTTTTGGATTCAGCGGGTCGAAATACCCCTAGAAACTCACCCATTAAAGTCCGATCTCGATTCTGAAAAAAAATATTTTCGATCATCTCTTTTTCGTTCCATGCGAAATAACTTCTTTCCAGGTGTATTTTCGTGTGACAAAGGTTGGATTTTTGGATTCAGCGGGTCGAAATACACCTAGAAACTCACCCATCAAAGTCCGATCTTGATTCTGAAAAAAAATATTTTCGATCATCTCTTTTTCGTACCATGCGAAATAACTTCTTTCCAGGTGTATTTTCGTGTAACAAAGGTTGGATTTTTGGATTCAGCGGGTCAAAATACACCTAGAAACTCACCCATCAAAGACCGATTTTGATTCTGAAAAAAAATATTTTCGATCATCTCTTTTTCGTACCATGCGAAATAACTTTTTTCCAAGCATATTTTTGGTCATCAGAGGTTGGATTTTCGGATTCAGGGGGTCGAAATACACCTAGAAACTCACCCATCAAAGTCCGATCTTGATTCTGAACAAAAATATTTTCGATCATCTCTTTTTCGTACCATGCGAAATAACTTTTTTCCAAGCATATTTTTGGTCATCAGAGGTTGGATTTTCGGATTCAGGGGGTCGAAATACACCTAGAAACTCACCCATCAAAGTCCGATCTTGATTCTGAAAAAAAATATTTCCGATCATCTCTTTTTCGTACCATGCGAAATAACTTTTTTCCAAGCATATTTTCGGTCATCAGAAGTTGGATTTTCGGATTCAGGGGGTCAAAATACACCTAGAAACTCACCCATTAAAGTCCGATTTTGATTCTGAAAAAAAATATTTTCGATCATCTCTTTTTCGTACCATGCGAAATAACTTCTTTCCAGGTGTATTTTCGTGTAACAAAGGTTGGATTTTTGGATTCAGCGGGTCAAAATACACCTATAAACCCACCCTTCAAAGTTCGATTTCGATTCTGGAGACAGATATTTTCGATCATCTCTTTTTCGTACCATGCGAAATAACTTTTTTCCAAGCATATTTTTGGTCATCAAAGGTTGGATTTTCGCATCCAGCGGGTCGAAATACACCTAGAAACTCACCCATCAAAGTCCGATTTTGATTCTGAATAAAAATATTTTCGATCATCTCTTTTTTGTACCATGCGAAATAACTTTTTTCCGAGCATATTTTTGGTCATAAGAGGTCGGATTTTTGGATTCAGCGGGTCGAAATACCCCTAGAAACTCACCCATTAAAGTCCGATCTCGATTCTGAAAAAAAATATTTTCGATCATCTCTTTTTCGTACCATGCGGAATAACTTCTTTTCAGGTGTATTTTCGTTTAACAAAGGTGTGATTTTTGGATTCAGCGGGTCAAAATACACCTAGAAACTCACCCATCAAAGTCCGATTTTGATTCTGAAAAAAAATATTTTCGATCATCTCTTTTTCGTACCATGCGGAATAACTTCTTTTCAGGTGTATTTTCGTTTAACAAAGGTGTGATTTTTGGATTCAGCGGGTCGAAATACCCCTAGAAACTCACCCATTAAAGTCCGATCTCGATTCTGAATAAAAATATTTTCGATCATCTCTTTTTCGTACCATGCGAAATAACTTTTTTCCAAGCATATTTTTGGTCATAAGAGGTCAGATTTTTGGATTCAGCGGGTCGAAATACCCCTAGAAACTCACCCATTAAAGTCCGATCTCGATTCTGAAAAAAAATATTTTCGATCATCTCTTTTTCGTTCCATGCGAAATAACTTCTTTCCAGGTGTATTTTCGTGTGACAAAGGTTGGATTTTCGGATTCAGCGGGTCGAAATACACCTAGAAACTCACCCATCAAAGTCCGATCTTGATTCTGAAAAAAAATATTTTCGATCATCTCTTTTTCGTACCATGCAAAATAACTTCTTTCCAGGTGTATTTTCGTGTAACAAAGGTTGGATTTTTGGATTCAGCGGGTCAAAATACACCTATAAACCCACCCTTCAAAGTTCGACTTCGATTCTGGAGACAGATATTTTCGATCATCTCATTTTCGTACCATGCGAAATAACTTTTTTCCAAGCATATTTTTGGTCATAAGAGGTCGGATTTTTGGATTCAGCGGGTCGAAATACACCTAGAAACTCACCCATCAAAGTCCGATTTTGATTCTGAAAAAAAATATTTTCGATCATCTCTTTTTCGTACCATGCGAAATAACTTTTTTCCAAGCATATTTTTGGTCATCAGAGGTTGGATTTTCGTATTCAGGGGGTCGAAATACACCTAGAAACTCACCCATCAAAGTCCGATCTTGATTCTGAAAAAAAATATTTTCGATCATCTCTTTTTCGTACCATGCGAAATAACTTTTTTCCAAGCATATTTTCGGTCATCAGAGGTTGGATTTTCGGATTCAGGGGGTCGAAATACACCTAGAAACTCACCCATTAAAGTCCGATTTTGATTCTGAAAAAAAATATTTTCGATCATCTCTTTTTCGTACCATGCGAAATAACTTCTTTCCAGGTGTATTTTCGTGTAACAAAGGTTGGATTTTTGGATTCAGCGGGTCAAAATACACCTATAAACCCACCCTTCAAAGTTCGATTTCGATTCTGGAGACAGATATTTTCGATCATCTCTTTTTCGTACCATGCGAAATAACTTTTTTCCAAGCATATTTTTGGTCATCAAAGGTTGGATTTTCGCATCCAGCGGGTCGAAATACACCTAGAAACTCACCCATCAAAGTCCGATTTTGATTCTGAATAAAAATATTTTCGATCATCTCTTTTTCGTACCATGCGAAATAACTTTTTTCCAAGCATATTTTTGGTCATAAGAGGTCAGATTTTTGGATTCAGCGGGTCGAAATACCCCTAGAAACTCACCCATTAAAGTCCGATCTCGATTCTGAAAAAAAATATTTTCGATCATCTCTTTTTCGTTCCATGCGAAATAACTTCTTTCCAGGTGTATTTTCGTGTGACAAAGGTTGGATTTTTGGATTCAGCGGGTCGAAATACACCTAGAAACTCACCCATCAAAGTCCGATCTTGATTCTGAAAAAAAATATTTTCGATCATCTCTTTTTCGTACCATGCGAAATAACTTCTTTCCAGGTGTATTTTCGTGTAACAAAGGTTGGATTTTTGGATTCAGCGGGTCAAAATACACCTAGAAACTCACCCATCAAAGACCGATTTTGATTCTGAAAAAAAATATTTTCGATCATCTCTTTTTCGTACCATGCGAAATAACTTTTTTCCAAGCATATTTTTGGTCATCAGAGGTTGGATTTTCGGATTCAGGGGGTCGAAATACACCTAGAAACTCACCCATCAAAGTCCGATCTTGATTCTGAACAAAAATATTTTCGATCATCTCTTTTTCGTACCATGCGAAATAACTTTTTTCCAAGCATATTTTTGGTCATCAGAGGTTGGATTTTCGGATTCAGGGGGTCGAAATACACCTAGAAACTCACCCATCAAAGTCCGATCTTGATTCTGAAAAAAAATATTTTCGATCATCTCTTTTTCGTACCATGCAAAATAACTTCTTTCCAGGTGTATTTTCGTGTAACAAAGGTTGGATTTTTGGATTCAGCGGGTCAAAATACACCTATAAACCCACCCTTCAAAGTTCGACTTCGATTCTGGAGACAGATATTTTCGATCATCTCATTTTCGTACCATGCGAAATAACTTTTTTCCAAGCATATTTTTGGTCATAAGAGGTCGGATTTTTGGATTCAGCGGGTCGAAATACACCTAGAAACTCACCCATCAAAGTCCGATTTTGATTCTGAAAAAAAATATTTTCGATCATCTCTTTTTCGTACCATGCGAAATAACTTTTTTCCAAGCATATTTTTGGTCATCAGAGGTTGGATTTTCGTATTCAGGGGGTCGAAATACACCTAGAAACTCACCCATCAAAGTCCGATCTTGATTCTGAAAAAAAATATTTTCGATCATCTCTTTTTCGTACCATGCGAAATAACTTTTTTCCAAGCATATTTTCGGTCATCAGAGGTTGGATTTTCGGATTCAGGGGGTCGAAATACACCTAGAAACTCACCCATTAAAGTCCGATTTTGATTCTGAAAAAAAATATTTTCGATCATCTCTTTTTCGTACCATGCGAAATAACTTCTTTCCAGGTGTATTTTCGTGTAACAAAGGTTGGATTTTTGGATTCAGCGGGTCAAAATACACCTATAAACCCACCCTTCAAAGTTCGATTTCGATTCTGGAGACAGATATTTTCGATCATCTCTTTTTCGTACCATGCGAAATAACTTTTTTCCAAGCATATTTTTGGTCATCAAAGGTTGGATTTTCGCATCCAGCGGGTCGAAATACACCTAGAAACTCACCCATCAAAGTCCGATTTTGATTCTGAATAAAAATATTTTCGATCATCTCTTTTTCGTACCATGCGAAATAACTTTTTTCCAAGCATATTTTTGGTCATAAGAGGTCAGATTTTTGGATTCAGCGGGTCGAAATACCCCTAGAAACTCACCCATTAAAGTCCGATCTCGATTCTGAAAAAAAATATTTTCGATCATCTCTTTTTCGTTCCATGCGAAATAACTTCTTTCCAGGTGTATTTTCGTGTGACAAAGGTTGGATTTTTGGATTCAGCGGGTCGAAATACACCTAGAAACTCACCCATCAAAGTCCGATCTTGATTCTGAAAAAAAATATTTTCGATCATCTCTTTTTCGTACCATGCGAAATAACTTCTTTCCAGGTGTATTTTCGTGTAACAAAGGTTGGATTTTTGGATTCAGCGGGTCAAAATACACCTAGAAACTCACCCATCAAAGACCGATTTTGATTCTGAAAAAAAATATTTTCGATCATCTCTTTTTCGTACCATGCGAAATAACTTTTTTCCAAGCATATTTTTGGTCATCAGAGGTTGGATTTTCGGATTCAGGGGGTCGAAATACACCTAGAAACTCACCCATCAAAGTCCGATCTTGATTCTGAACAAAAATATTTTCGATCATCTCTTTTTCGTACCATGCGAAATAACTTTTTTCCAAGCATATTTTTGGTCATCAGAGGTTGGATTTTCGGATTCAGGGGGTCGAAATACACCTAGAAACTCACCCATCAAAGTCCGATCTTGATTCTGAAAAAAAATATTTCCGATCATCTCTTTTTCGTACCATGCGAAATAACTTTTTTCCAAGCATATTTTCGGTCATCAGAAGTTGGATTTTCGGATTCAGGGGGTCAAAATACACCTAGAAACTCACCCATTAAAGTCCGATTTTGATTCTGAAAAAAAATATTTTCGATCATCTCTTTTTCGTACCATGCGAAATAACTTCTTTCCAGGTGTATTTTCGTGTAACAAAGGTTGGATTTTTGGATTCAGCGGGTCAAAATACACCTATAAACCCACCCTTCAAAGTTCGATTTCGATTCTGGAGACAGATATTTTCGATCATCTCTTTTTCGTACCATGCGAAATAACTTTTTTCCAAGCATATTTTTGGTCATCAAAGGTTGGATTTTCGCATCCAGCGGGTCGAAATACACCTAGAAACTCACCCATCAAAGTCCGATTTTGATTCTGAATAAAAATATTTTCGATCATCTCTTTTTTGTACCATGCGAAATAACTTTTTTCCGAGCATATTTTTGGTCATAAGAGGTCGGATTTTTGGATTCAGCGGGTCGAAATACCCCTAGAAACTCACCCATTAAAGTCCGATCTCGATTCTGAAAAAAAATATTTTCGATCATCTCTTTTTCGTACCATGCGGAATAACTTCTTTTCAGGTGTATTTTCGTTTAACAAAGGTGTGATTTTTGGATTCAGCGGGTCAAAATACACATAGAAACTCACCCATCAAAGTCCGATTTTGATTCTGAAAAAAAATATTTTCGATCATCTCTTTTTCGTACCATGCGGAATAACTTCTTTTCAGGTGTATTTTCGTTTAACAAAGGTGTGATTTTTGGATTCAGCGGGTCGAAATACCCCTAGAAACTCACCCATTAAAGTCCGATCTCGATTCTGAATAAAAATATTTTCGATCATCTCTTTTTCGTACCATGCGAAATAACTTTTTTCCAAGCATATTTTTGGTCATAAGAGGTCAGATTTTTGGATTCAGCGGGTCGAAATACCCCTAGAAACTCACCCATTAAAGTCCGATCTCGATTCTGAAAAAAAATATTTTCGATCATCTCTTTTTCGTTCCATGCGAAATAACTTCTTTCCAGGTGTATTTTCGTGTGACAAAGGTTGGATTTTCGGATTCAGCGGGTCGAAATACACCTAGAAACTCACCCATCAAAGTCCGATCTTGATTCTGAAAAAAAATATTTTCGATCATCTCTTTTTCGTACCATGCAAAATAACTTCTTTCCAGGTGTATTTTCGTGTAACAAAGGTTGGATTTTTGGATTCAGCGGGTCAAAATACACCTAGAAACTCACCCATCAAAGTCCGATTTTGATTCTGAAAAAAAATATTTTCGATCATCTCTTTTTCGTACCATGCGAAATAACTTTTTTCCAAGCATATTTTTGGTCATCAGAGGTTGGATTTTCGGATTCAGGGGGTCGAAATACACCTAGAAACTCACCCATCAAAGTCCGATCTTGATTCTGAACAAAAATATTTTCGATCATCTCTTTTTCGTACCATGCGAAATAACTTTTTTCCAAGCATATTTTTGGTCATCAGAGGTTGGATTTTCGGATTCAGGGGGTCGAAATACACCTAGAAACTCACCCATCAAAGTCCGATCTTGATTCTGAAAAAAAATATTTCCGATCATCTCTTTTTCGTACCATGCGAAATAACTTTTTTCCAAGCATATTTTCGGTCATCAGAAGTTGGATTTTCGGATTCAGGGGGTCAAAATACACCTAGAAACTCACCCATTAAAGTCCGATTTTGATTCTGAAAAAAAATATTTTCGATCATCTCTTTTTCGTACCATGCGAAATAACTTCTTTCCAGGTGTATTTTCGTGTAACAAAGGTTGGATTTTTGGATTCAGCGGGTCAAAATACACCTATAAACCCACCCTTCAAAGTTCGATTTCGATTCTGGAGACAGATATTTTCGATCATCTCTTTTTCGTACCATGCGAAATAATTTTTTTCCAAGCATACTTCTGGTCATACAAGGTCGGATTTTAGGATTCAGCGGGTCGAAATACCCCTAGAGACTCACCCATTAAAGTCCGATCTCGATTCTGAAAAAAAATATTTTCGATCATCTCTTGTTCGTACCATGCGAAATAACTTCTTTCCAGGTGTATTTTCGCTGAACAAAGGTTGGATTTTTGGATTCAGCGGGTCAAAATACACCTATAAACCCACCCATCAAAGTTCGATTCCGATTCTGGAGACAGATATTTTCGATCATCTCTTTTTCGTACCATGCGAAATAACTTTTTTCCAAGCATATTTTTGCTCAACAAAGTTTGGATTTTCGGATTCAGCGGGTCGAAATACACCTAGAAACTCACCCATCAAAGTCCGATCTCGATTCTGAATAAAAATATTTTCGATCATCTCTTTTTTGTACCATGCGAAATAACTTTTTTCCGAGCATATTTTTGGTCATAAGAGGTCGGATTTTTGGATTCAGCGGGTCGAAATACCCCTAGAAACTCACCCATTAAAGTCCGATCTCGATTCTGAAAAAAAATATTTTCGATCATCTCTTTTTCGTACCATGCGGAATAACTTCTTTTCAGGTGTATTTTCGTTTAACAAAGGTGTGATTTTTGGATTCAGCGGGTCAAAATACACCTATAAACCCACCCATCAAAGTTCGATTCCGATTCTGGAGACAGATATTTTCGATCATCTCTTTTTCGTACCATGCGAAATAACTACATTCCAGGTGTATTTTCGTGTAACAAAGGTTGGATTTTTGGATTCAGCGGGTCAAAATACACCTATAAACCCACCCTTCAAAGTTCGACTTCGATTCTGGAGACAGATATTTTCGATCATCTCATTTTCGTACCATGCGAAATAACTTTTTTCCAAGCATATTTTTGGTCATAAGAGGTCGGATTTTTGGATTCAGCGGGTCGAAATACACCTAGAAACTCACCCATCAAAGTCCGATTTTGATTCTGAAAAAAAATATTTTCGATCATCTCTTTTTCGTACCATGCGAAATAACTTTTTTCCAAGCATATTTTTGGTCATCAGAGGTTGGATTTTCGTATTCAGGGGGTCGAAATACACCTAGAAACTCACCCATCAAAGTCCGATCTTGATTCTGAAAAAAAATATTTTCGATCATCTCTTTTTCGTACCATGCGAAATAACTTTTTTCCAAGCATATTTTCGGTCATCAGAGGTTGGATTTTCGGATTCAGGGGGTCGAAATACACCTAGAAACTCACCCATTAAAGTCCGATTTTGATTCTGAAAAAAAATATTTTCGATCATCTCTTTTTCGTACCATGCGAAATAACTTCTTTCCAGGTGTATTTTCGTGTAACAAAGGTTGGATTTTTGGATTCAGCGGGTCAAAATACACCTATAAACCCACCCTTCAAAGTTCGATTTCGATTCTGGAGACAGATATTTTCGATCATCTCTTTTTCGTACCATGCGAAATAACTTTTTTCCAAGCATATTTTTGGTCATCAAAGGTTGGATTTTCGCATCCAGCGGGTCGAAATACACCTAGAAACTCACCCATCAAAGTCCGATTTTGATTCTGAATAAAAATATTTTCGATCATCTCTTTTTCGTACCATGCGAAATAACTTTTTTCCAAGCATATTTTTGGTCATAAGAGGTCAGATTTTTGGATTCAGCGGGTCGAAATACCCCTAGAAACTCACCCATTAAAGTCCGATCTCGATTCTGAAAAAAAATATTTTCGATCATCTCTTTTTCGTTCCATGCGAAATAACTTCTTTCCAGGTGTATTTTCGTGTGACAAAGGTTGGATTTTCGGATTCAGCGGGTCGAAATACACCTAGAAACTCACCCATCAAAGTCCGATCTTGATTCTGAAAAAAAATATTTTCGATCATCTCTTTTTCGTACCATGCAAAATAACTTCTTTCCAGGTGTATTTTCGTGTAACAAAGGTTGGATTTTTGGATTCAGCGGGTCAAAATACACCTAGAAACTCACCCATCAAAGTCCGATTTTGATTCTGAAAAAAAATATTTTCGATCATCTCTTTTTCGTACCATGCGAAATAACTTTTTTCCAAGCATATTTTTGGTCATCAGAGGTTGGATTTTCGGATTCAGGGGGTCGAAATACACCTAGAAACTCACCCATCAAAGTCCGATCTTGATTCTGAACAAAAATATTTTCGATCATCTCTTTTTCGTACCATGCGAAATAACTTTTTTCCAAGCATATTTTTGGTCATCAGAGGTTGGATTTTCGGATTCAGGGGGTCGAAATACACCTAGAAACTCACCCATCAAAGTCCGATCTTGATTCTGAAAAAAAATATTTCCGATCATCTCTTTTTCGTACCATGCGAAATAACTTTTTTCCAAGCATATTTTCGGTCATCAGAAGTTGGATTTTCGGATTCAGGGGGTCAAAATACACCTAGAAACTCACCCATTAAAGTCCGATTTTGATTCTGAAAAAAAATATTTTCGATCATCTCTTTTTCGTACCATGCGAAATAACTTCTTTCCAGGTGTATTTTCGTGTAACAAAGGTTGGATTTTTGGATTCAGCGGGTCAAAATACACCTATAAACCCACCCTTCAAAGTTCGATTTCGATTCTGGAGACAGATATTTTCGATCATCTCTTTTTCGTACCATGCGAAATAACTTTTTTCCAAGCATATTTTTGCTCAACAAAGTTTGGATTTTCGGATTCAGCGGGTCGAAATACACCTAGAAACTCACCCATCAAAGTCCGATCTTGATTCTGAAAAAAAATATTTTCGATCATCTCTTTTTCGTACCATGCGAAATAACTTCTTTCCAGGTGTATTTTTGTGTAACAAAGGTTGGATTTTTGGATTCAGCGGGTCAAAATACACCTATAAACCCACCCATCAAAGTTCGATTCCGATTCTGGAGACAGATATTTTCGATCATCTCTTTTTCGTACCATGCGAAATAACTTTTTTCCAAGCATATTTTTGCTCAACAAAGTTTGGATTTTCGGATTCAGCGGGTCGAAATACACCTAGAAACTCACCCATCAAAGTCCGATCTCGATTCTGAAAAAAAATATTTTCGATCATCTCTTTTTCGTACCATGCGAAATAACTTCTTTCCAGGTGTATTTTTGTGTAACAAAGGTTGGATTTTTGGATTCAGCGGGTCAAAATACACCTATAAACCCACCCTTCAAAGTTCGATTTCGATTCTGGAGACAGATATTTTCGATCATCTCTTTTTCGTACCATGCGAAATAACTTTTTTCCAAGCATATTTTTGGTCATCAAAGGTTGGATTTTCGCATCCAGCGGGTCAATATACACCTAGAAACTCACCCATCAAAGTCCGATTTTGATTCTGAATAAAAATATTTTCGATCATCTCTTTTTCGTACCATGCGAAATAACTTTTTTCCAAGCATATTTTTGGTCATAAGAGGTCAGATTTTTGGATTCAGCGGGTCGAAATACCCCTAGAAACTCACCCATTAAAGTCCGATCTCGATTCTGAAAAAAAATATTTTCGATCATCTCTTTTTCGTACCATGCAAAATAACTTCTTTCCAGGTGTATTTTCGTGTAACAAAGGTTGGATTTTTGGATTCAGCGGGTCAAAATACACCTAGAAACTCACCCATCAAAGTCCGATTTTGATTCTGAAAAAAAATATTTTCGATCATCTCTTTTTCGTACCATGCGAAATAACTTTTTTCCAAGCATATTTTTGGTCATCAGAGGTTGGATTTTCGGATTCAGGGGGTCGAAATACACCTAGAAACTCACCCATCAAAGTCCGATCTTGATTCTGAACAAAAATATTTTCGATCATCTCTTTTTCGTACCATGCGAAATAACTTTTTTCCAAGCATATTTTTGGTCATCAGAGGTTGGATTTTCGGATTCAGGGGGTCGAAATACACCTAGAAACTCACCCATCAAAGTCCGATCTCGATTCTGAATAAAAATATTTTCGATCATCTCTTTTTTGTACCATGCGAAATAACTTTTTTCCGAGCATATTTTTGGTCATAAGAGGTCGGATTTTTGGATTCAGCGGGTCGAAATACCCCTAGAAACTCACCCATTAAAGTCCGATCTCGATTCTGAAAAAAAATATTTTCGATCATCTCTTTTTCGTACCATGCGGAATAACTTCTTTTCAGGTGTATTTTCGTTTAACAAAGGTGTGATTTTTGGATTCAGCGGGTCAAAATACACCTATAAACCCACCCATCAAAGTTCGATTCCGATTCTGGAGACAGATATTTTCGATCATCTCTTTTTCGTACCATGCGAAATAACTACATTCCAGGTGTATTTTCGTGTAACAAAGGTTGGATTTTTGGATTCAGCGGGTCAAAATACACCTATAAACCCACCCTTCAAAGTTCGACTTCGATTCTGGAGACAGATATTTTCGATCATCTCATTTTCGTACCATGCGAAATAACTTTTTTCCAAGCATATTTTTGGTCATAAGAGGTCGGATTTTTGGATTCAGCGGGTCGAAATACACCTAGAAACTCACCCATCAAAGTCCGATTTTGATTCTGAAAAAAAATATTTTCGATCATCTCTTTTTCGTACCATGCGAAATAACTTTTTTCCAAGCATATTTTTGGTCATCAGAGGTTGGATTTTCGTATTCAGGGGGTCGAAATACACCTAGAAACTCACCCATCAAAGTCCGATCTTGATTCTGAAAAAAAATATTTTCGATCATCTCTTTTTCGTACCATGCGAAATAACTTTTTTCCAAGCATATTTTCGGTCATCAGAGGTTGGATTTTCGGATTCAGGGGGTCGAAATACACCTAGAAACTCACCCATTAAAGTCCGATTTTGATTCTGAAAAAAAATATTTTCGATCATCTCTTTTTCGTACCATGCGAAATAACTTCTTTCCAGGTGTATTTTCGTGTAACAAAGGTTGGATTTTTGGATTCAGCGGGTCAAAATACACCTATAAACCCACCCTTCAAAGTTCGATTTCGATTCTGGAGACAGATATTTTCGATCATCTCTTTTTCGTACCATGCGAAATAACTTTTTTCCAAGCATATTTTTGGTCATCAAAGGTTGGATTTTCGCATCCAGCGGGTCGAAATACACCTAGAAACTCACCCATCAAAGTCCGATTTTGATTCTGAATAAAAATATTTTCGATCATCTCTTTTTCGTACCATGCGAAATAACTTTTTTCCAAGCATATTTTTGGTCATAAGAGGTCAGATTTTTGGATTCAGCGGGTCGAAATACCCCTAGAAACTCACCCATTAAAGTCCGATCTCGATTCTGAAAAAAAATATTTTCGATCATCTCTTTTTCGTTCCATGCGAAATAACTTCTTTCCAGGTGTATTTTCGTGTGACAAAGGTTGGATTTTCGGATTCAGCGGGTCGAAATACACCTAGAAACTCACCCATCAAAGTCCGATCTTGATTCTGAAAAAAAATATTTTCGATCATCTCTTTTTCGTACCATGCAAAATAACTTCTTTCCAGGTGTATTTTCGTGTAACAAAGGTTGGATTTTTGGATTCAGCGGGTCAAAATACACCTAGAAACTCACCCATCAAAGTCCGATTTTGATTCTGAAAAAAAATATTTTCGATCATCTCTTTTTCGTACCATGCGAAATAACTTTTTTCCAAGCATATTTTTGGTCATCAGAGGTTGGATTTTCGGATTCAGGGGGTCGAAATACACCTAGAAACTCACCCATCAAAGTCCGATCTTGATTCTGAACAAAAATATTTTCGATCATCTCTTTTTCGTACCATGCGAAATAACTTTTTTCCAAGCATATTTTTGGTCATCAGAGGTTGGATTTTCGGATTCAGGGGGTCGAAATACACCTAGAAACTCACCCATCAAAGTCCGATCTTGATTCTGAAAAAAAATATTTCCGATCATCTCTTTTTCGTACCATGCGAAATAACTTTTTTCCAAGCATATTTTCGGTCATCAGAAGTTGGATTTTCGGATCCAGGGGGTCAAAATACACCTAGAAACTCACCCATTAAAGTCCGATTTTGATTCTGAAAAAAAATATTTTCGATCATCTCTTTTTCGTACCATGCGAAATAACTTCTTTCCAGGTGTATTTTCGTGTAACAAAGGTTGGATTTTTGGATTCAGCGGGTCAAAATACACCTATAAACCCACCCTTCAAAGTTCGATTTCGATTCTGGAGACAGATATTTTCGATCATCTCTTTTTCGTACCATGCGAAATAACTTTTTTCCAAGCATATTTTTGCTCAACAAAGTTTGGATTTTCGGATTCAGCGGGTCGAAATACACCTAGAAACTCACCCATCAAAGTCCGATCTTGATTCTGAAAAAAAATATTTTCGATCATCTCTTTTTCGTACCATGCGAAATAACTTCTTTCCAGGTGTATTTTTGTGTAACAAAGGTTGGATTTTTGGATTCAGCGGGTCAAAATACACCTATAAACCCACCCATCAAAGTTCGATTCCGATTCTGGAGACAGATATTTTCGATCATCTCTTTTTCGTACCATGCGAAATAACTTTTTTCCAAGCATATTTTTGCTCAACAAAGTTTGGATTTTCGCATTCAGCGGGTCGAAATACACCTAGAAACTCACCCATCAAAGTCCGATCTCGATTCTGAAAAAAAATATTTTCGATCATCTCTTTTTCGTACCATGCGAAATAACTTCTTTCCAGGTGTATTTTTGTGTAACAAAGGTTGGATTTTTGGATTCAGCGGGTCAAAATACACCTATAAACCCACCCTTCAAAGTTCGATTTCGATTCTGGAGACAGATATTTTCGATCATCTCTTTTTCGTACCATGCGAAATAACTTTTTTCCAAGCATATTTTTGGTCATCAAAGGTTGGATTTTCGCATCCAGCGGGTCGAAATACACCTAGAAACTCACCCATCAAAGTCCGATTTTGATTCTGAATAAAAATATTTTCGATCATCTCTTTTTCGTACCATGCGAAATAACTTTTTTCCAAGCATATTTTTGGTCATAAGAGGTCAGATTTTTGGATTCAGCGGGTCGAAATACCCCTAGAAACTCACCCATTAAAGTCCGATCTCGATTCTGAAAAAAAATATTTTCGATCATCTCTTTTTCGTACCATGCAAAATAACTTCTTTCCAGGTGTATTTTCGTGTAACAAAGGTTGGATTTTTGGATTCAGCGGGTCAAAATACACCTAGAAACTCACCCATCAAAGTCCGATTTTGATTCTGAAAAAAAATATTTTCGATCATCTCTTTTTCGTACCATGCGAAATAACTTTTTTCCAAGCATATTTTTGGTCATCAGAGGTTGGATTTTCGGATTCAGGGGGTCGAAATACACCTAGAAACTCACCCATCAAAGTCCGATCTTGATTCTGAACAAAAATATTTTCGATCATCTCTTTTTCGTACCATGCGAAATAACTTTTTTCCAAGCATATTTTTGGTCATCAGAGGTTGGATTTTCGGATTCAGGGGGTCGAAATACACCTAGAAACTCACCCATCAAAGTCCGATCTTGATTCTGAAAAAAAATATTTCCGATCATCTCTTTTTCGTACCATGCGAAATAACTTTTTTCCAAGCATATTTTCGGTCATCAGAAGTTGGATTTTCGGATTCAGGGGGTCAAAATACACCTAGAAACTCACCCATTAAAGTCCGATTTTGATTCTGAAAAAAAATATTTTCGATCATCTCTTTTTCGTACCATGCGAAATAACTTCTTTCCAGGTGTATTTTCGTGTAACAAAGGTTGGATTTTTGGATTCAGCGGGTCAAAATACACCTATAAACCCACCCTTCAAAGTTCGATTTCGATTCTGGAGACAGATATTTTCGATCATCTCTTTTTCGTACCATGCGAAATAACTTTTTTCCAAGCATATTTTTGCTCAACAAAGTTTGGATTTTCGGATTCAGCGGGTCGAAATACACCTAGAAACTCACCCATCAAAGTCCGATCTTGATTCTGAAAAAAAATATTTTCGATCATCTCTTTTTCGTACCATGCGAAATAACTTCTTTCCAGGTGTATTTTTGTGTAACAAAGGTTGGATTTTTGGATTCAGCGGGTCAAAATACACCTATAAACCCACCCATCAAAGTTCGATTCCGATTCTGGAGACAGATATTTTCGATCATCTCTTTTTCGTACCATGCGAAATAACTTTTTTCCAAGCATATTTTTGCTCAACAAAGTTTGGATTTTCGGATTCAGCGGGTCGAAATACACCTAGAAACTCACCCATCAAAGTCCGATCTCGATTCTGAAAAAAAATATTTTCGATCATCTCTTTTTCGTACCATGCGAAATAACTTCTTTCCAGGTGTATTTTTGTGTAACAAAGGTTGGATTTTTGGATTCAGCGGGTCAAAATACACCTATAAACCCACCCTTCAAAGTTCGATTTCGATTCTGGAGACAGATATTTTCGATCATCTCTTTTTCGTACCATGCGAAATAACTTTTTTCCAAGCATATTTTTGGTCATCAAAGGTTGGATTTTCGCATCCAGCGGGTCGAAATACACCTAGAAACTCACCCATCAAAGTCCGATTTTGATTCTGAATAAAAATATTTTCGATCATCTCTTTTTCGTACCATGCGAAATAACTTTTTTCCAAGCATATTTTTGGTCATAAGAGGTCAGATTTTTGGATTCAGCGGGTCGAAATACCCCTAGAAACTCACCCATTAAAGTCCGATCTCGATTCTGAAAAAAAATATTTTCGATCATCTCTTTTTCGTTCCATGCGAAATAACTTCTTTCCAGGTGTATTTTCGTGTGACAAAGGTTGGATTTTCGGATTCAGCGGGTCGAAATACACCTAGAAACTCACCCATCAAAGTCCGATCTTGATTCTGAAAAAAAATATTTTCGATCATCTCTTTTTCGTACCATGCGAAATAACTTCTTTCCAGGTGTATTTTCGTGCAACAAAGGTTGGATTTTTGGATTCAGCGGGTCAAAATACACCTATAAACCCACCCTTCAAAGTTCGATTTCGATTCTGGAGACAGATATTTTCGATCATCTCATTTTTGTACCATGCGAAATAACTTTTTTCCAAGCATATTTTTGGTCATAAGAGGTCGGATTTTTGGATTCAGCGGGTCGAAATACACCTAGAAACTCACCCATCAAAGTCCGATTTTGATTCTGAAAAAAAATATTTTCGATCATCTCTTTTTCGTACCATGCGAAATAACTTTTTTCCAAGCATATTTTTGGTCATCAGAGGTTGGATTTTCGGATTCAGGGGGTCGAAATACACCTAGAAACTCACCCATCAAAGTCCGATCTTGATTCTGAAAAAAAATATTTTCGATCATCTCTTTTTCGTACCATGCGAAATAACTTTTTTCCAAGCATATTTTTGGTCATCAGAGGTTGGATTTTCGGATTCAGGGGGTCGAAATACACCTAGAAACTCACCCATCAAAGTCCGATCTTGATTCTGAAAAAAAATATTTCCGATCATCTCTTTTTCGTACCATGCGAAATAACTTTTTTCCAAGCATATTTTCGGTCATCAGAAGTTGGATTTTCGGATTCAGGGGGTCAAAATACACCTAGAAACTCACCCATTAAAGTCCGATTTTGATTCTGAAAAAAAATATTTTCGATCATCTCTTTTTCGTACCATGCGAAATAACTTCTTTCCAGGTGTATTTTCGTGTAACAAAGGTTGGATTTTTGGATTCAGCGGGTCAAAATACACCTATAAACCCACCCTTCAAAGTTCGATTTCGATTCTGAAGACAGATATTTTCGATCATCTCTTTTTCGTACCATGCGAAATAACTTTTTTCCAAGCATATTTTTGGTCATAAGAGGTCGGATTTTTGGATTCAGCGGGTCGAAATACACCTAGAAACTCACCCATCAAAGTCCGATCTTGATTCTGAAAGAAAATATTTTCGATCATCTCTTTTTCGTACCATGCGAAATAATTTTTTTCCAAGCATATTTCTAGTCATACGAGGTCGGATTTTGGGATTCAGCGGGTCGAAATACCCCTAGAGACTCACCCATTAAAGTCCGATCTCGATTCTGAAAAAAAATATTTTCGATCATCTCTTGTTCGTACCATGCGAAATAACTTCTTTCCAGGTGTATTTTCGTGTAACAAAGGTTGGATTTTTGGATTCAGCGGGTCAAAATACACCTAGAAACTCACCCATCAAAGTCCGATTTTGATTCTGAAAAAAAATATTTTCGATCATCTCTTTTTCGTACCATGCGAAATAACTTTTTTCCAAGCATATTTTTGGTCATCAGAGGTTGGATTTTCGGATTCAGGGGGTCGAAATACACCTAGAAACTCACCCATCAAAGTCCGATCTTGATTCTGAACAAAAATATTTTCGATCATCTCTTTTTCGTACCATGCGAAATAACTTTTTTCCAAGCATATTTTTGGTCATCAGAGGTTGGATTTTCGGATTCAGGGGGTCGAAATACACCTAGAAACTCACCCATCAAAGTCCGATCTTGATTCTGAAAAAAAATATTTCCGATCATCTCTTTTTCGTACCATGCGAAATAACTTTTTTCCAAGCATATTTTCGGTCATCAGAAGTTGGATTTTCGGATTCAGGGGGTCAAAATACACCTAGAAACTCACCCATTAAAGTCCGATTTTGATTCTGAAAAAAAATATTTTCGATCATCTCTTTTTCGTACCATGCGAAATAACTTCTTTCCAGGTGTATTTTCGTGTAACAAAGGTTGGATTTTTGGATTCAGCGGGTCAAAATACACCTATAAACCCACCCTTCAAAGTTCGATTTCGATTCTGGAGACAGATATTTTCGATCATCTCTTTTTCGTACCATGCGAAATAACTTTTTTCCAAGCATATTTTTGCTCAACAAAGTTTGGATTTTCGGATTCAGCGGGTCGAAATACACCTAGAAACTCACCCATCAAAGTCCGATCTTGATTCTGAAAAAAAATATTTTCGATCATCTCTTTTTCGTACCATGCGAAATAACTTCTTTCCAGGTGTATTTTTGTGTAACAAAGGTTGGATTTTTGGATTCAGCGGGTCAAAATACACCTATAAACCCACCCATCAAAGTTCGATTCCGATTCTGGAGACAGATATTTTCGATCATCTCTTTTTCGTACCATGCGAAATAACTTTTTTCCAAGCATATTTTTGCTCAACAAAGTTTGGATTTTCGGATTCAGCGGGTCGAAATACACCTAGAAACTCACCCATCAAAGTCCGATCTCGATTCTGAAAAAAAATATTTTCGATCATCTCTTTTTCGTACCATGCGAAATAACTTCTTTCCAGGTGTATTTTTGTGTAACAAAGGTTGGATTTTTGGATTCAGCGGGTCAAAATACACCTATAAACCCACCCTTCAAAGTTCGATTTCGATTCTGGAGACAGATATTTTCGATCATCTCTTTTTCGTACCATGCGAAATAACTTTTTTCCAAGCATATTTTTGGTCATCAAAGGTTGGATTTTCGCATCCAGCGGGTCGAAATACACCTAGAAACTCACCCATCAAAGTCCGATTTTGATTCTGAATAAAAATATTTTCGATCATCTCTTTTTCGTACCATGCGAAATAACTTTTTTCCAAGCATATTTTTGGTCATAAGAGGTCAGATTTTTGGATTCAGCGGGTCGAAATACCCCTAGAAACTCACCCATTAAAGTCCGATCTCGATTCTGAAAAAAAATATTTTCGATCATCTCTTTTTCGTTCCATGCGAAATAACTTCTTTCCAGGTGTATTTTCGTGTGACAAAGGTTGGATTTTCGGATTCAGCGGGTCGAAATACACCTAGAAACTCACCCATCAAAGTCCGATCTTGATTCTGAAAAAAAATATTTTCGATCATCTCTTTTTCGTACCATGCGAAATAACTTCTTTCCAGGTGTATTTTCGTGCAACAAAGGTTGGATTTTTGGATTCAGCGGGTCAAAATACACCTATAAACCCACCCTTCAAAGTTCGATTTCGATTCTGGAGACAGATATTTTCGATCATCTCATTTTTGTACCATGCGAAATAACTTTTTTCCAAGCATATTTTTGGTCATAAGAGGTCGGATTTTTGGATTCAGCGGGTCGAAATACACCTAGAAACTCACCCATCAAAGTCCGATTTTGATTCTGAAAAAAAATATTTTCGATCATCTCTTTTTCGTACCATGCGAAATAACTTTTTTCCAAGCATATTTTTGGTCATCAGAGGTTGGATTTTCGGATTCAGGGGGTCGAAATACACCTAGAAACTCACCCATCAAAGTCCGATCTTGATTCTGAAAAAAAATATTTTCGATCATCTCTTTTTCGTACCATGCGAAATAACTTTTTTCCAAGCATATTTTTGGTCATCAGAGGTTGGATTTTCGGATTCAGGGGGTCGAAATACACCTAGAAACTCACCCATCAAAGTCCGATCTTGATTCTGAAAAAAAATATTTCCGATCATCTCTTTTTCGTACCATGCGAAATAACTTTTTTCCAAGCATATTTTCGGTCATCAGAAGTTGGATTTTCGGATTCAGGGGGTCAAAATACACCTAGAAACTCACCCATTAAAGTCCGATTTTGATTCTGAAAAAAAATATTTTCGATCATCTCTTTTTCGTACCATGCGAAATAACTTCTTTCCAGGTGTATTTTCGTGTAACAAAGGTTGGATTTTTAGATTCAGCGGGTCAAAATACACCTATAAACCCACCCTTCAAAGTTCGATTTCGATTCTGAAGACAGATATTTTCGATCATCTCTTTTTCGTACCATGCGAAATAACTTTTTTCCAAGCATATTTTTGGTCATAAGAGGTCGGATTTTTGGATTCAGCGGGTCGAAATACACCTAGAAACTCACCCATCAAAGTCCGATCTTGATTCTGAAAGAAAATATTTTCGATCATCTCTTTTTCGTACCATGCGAAATAATTTTTTTCCAAGCATATTTCTAGTCATACGAGGTCGGATTTTGGGATTCAGCGGGTCGAAATACCCCTAGAGACTCACCCATTGAAGTCCGATCTCGATTCTGAAAAAAAATATTTTCGATCATCTCTTGTTCGTACCATGCGAAATAACTTCTTTCCAGGTGTATTTTCGCTCAAAAAAGGTTGGATTTTTGGATTCAGCGGGTCAAAATACACCTATAAACCCACCCATCAAAGTTCGATTCCGATTCTGGAGACAGATATTTTCGATCATCTCTTTTTCGTACCATGCGAAATAACTTTTTTCCAAGCATATTTTTGCTCAACAAAGTTTGGATTTTCGGATTCAGCGGGTCGAAATACACCTAGAAACTCACCCATCAAAGTCCGATCTTGATTCTGAAAAAAAATATTTTCGATCATCTCTTTTTCGTACCATGCGAAATAACTTCTTTCCAGGTGTATTTTTGTGTAACAAAGGTTGGATTTTTGGATTCAGCGGGTCAAAATACACCTATAAACCCACCCATCAAAGTTCGATTCCGATTCTGGAGACAGATATTTTCGATCATCTCTTTTTCGTACCATGCGAAATAACTTTTTTCCAAGCATATTTTTGGTCATAAGAGGTCGGATTTTTGGATTCAGCGGGTCGAAATACACCTAGAAACTCACCCATCAAAGTCCGATTCTGATTCTGAAAAAAAATATTTTCGATCATCTCTTTTTCGTACCATGCGAAATAACTTTTTTCCAAGCATATTTTTGGTCATCAGAGGTTGGATTTTCGGATTCAGGGGGTCGAAATACACCTAGAAACTCACCCATCAAAGTCCGATCTTGATTCTGAAAAAAAATATTTTCGATCATCTCTTTTTCGTACCATGCGAAATAACTTTTTTCCAAGCATATTTTTGGTCATCAGAGGTTGGATTTTCGGATTCAGGGGGTCGAAATACACCTAGAAACTCACCCATCAAAGTCCGATCTTGATTCTGAAAAAAAATATTTCCGATCATCTCTTTTTCGTACCATGCGAAATAACTTTTTTCCAAGCATATTTTCGGTCATCAGAAGTTGGATTTTCGGATTCAGGGGGTCAAAATACACCTAGAAACTCACCCATTAAAGTCCGATTTTGATTCTGAAAAAAAATATTTTCGATCATCTCTTTTTCGTACCATGCGAAATAACTTCTTTCCAGGTGTATTTTCGTGTAACAAAGGTTGGATTTTTGGATTCAGCGGGTCAAAATACACCTATAAACCCACCCATCAAAGTTCGATTCCGATTCTGGAGACAGATATTTTCGATCATCTCTTTTTCGTACCATGCGAAATAACTTTTTTCCAAGCATATTTTTGCTCAACAAAGTTTGGATTTTCGGATTCAGCGGGTCGAAATACACCTAGAAACTCACCCATCAAAGTCCGATCTTGATTCTGAAAAAAAATATTTTCGATCATCTCTTTTTCGTACCATGCGAAATAACTTCTTTCCAGGTGTATTTTTGTGTAACAAAGGTTGGATTTTTGGATTCAGCGGGTCAAAATACACCTATAAACCCACCCTTCAAAGTTCGACTTCGATTCTGGAGACAGATATTTTCGATCATCTCATTTTCGTACCATGCGAAATAACTTTTTTCCAAGCATATTTTTGGTCATAAGAGGTCGGATTTTTGGATTCAGCGGGTCGAAATACACCTAGAAACTCACCCATCAAAGTCCGATTTTGATTCTGAAAAAAAATATTTTCGATCATCTCTTTTTCGTACCATGCGAAATAACTTTTTTCCAAGCATATTTTTGGTCATCAGAGGTTGGATTTTCGTATTCAGGGGGTCGAAATACACCTAGAAACTCACCCATCAAAGTCCGATCTTGATTCTGAAAAAAAATATTTTCGATCATCTCTTTTTCGTACCATGCGAAATAACTTTTTTCCAAGCATATTTTCGGTCATCAGAGGTTGGATTTTCGGATTCAGGGGGTCGAAATACACCTAGAAACTCACCCATTAAAGTCCGATTTTGATTCTGAAAAAAAATATTTTCGATCATCTCTTTTTCGTACCATGCGAAATAACTTCTTTCCAGGTGTATTTTCGTGTAACAAAGGTTGGATTTTTGGATTCAGCGGGTCAAAATACACCTATAAACCCACCCTTCAAAGTTCGATTTCGATTCTGGAGACAGATATTTTCGATCATCTCTTTTTCGTACCATGCGAAATAACTTTTTTCCAAGCATATTTTTGGTCATCAAAGGTTGGATTTTCGCATCCAGCGGGTCAAAATACACCTAGAAACTCACCCATCAAAGTCCGATTTTGATTCTGAATAAAAATATTTTCGATCATCTCTTTTTCGTACCATGCGAAATAACTTTTTTCCAAGCATATTTTTGGTCATAAGAGGTCAGATTTTTGGATTCAGCGGGTCGAAATACCCCTAGAAACTCACCCATTAAAGTCCGATCTCGATTCTGAAAAAAAATATTTTCGATCATCTCTTTTTCGTTCCATGCGAAATAACTTCTTTCCAGGTGTATTTTCGTGTGACAAAGGTTGGATTTTCGGATTCAGCGGGTCGAAATACACCTAGAAACTCACCCATCAAAGTCCGATCTTGATTCTGAAAAAAAATATTTTCGATCATCTCTTTTTCGTACCATGCGAAATAACTTCTTTCCAGGTGTATTTTCGTGTAACAAAGGTTGGATTTTTGGATTCAGCGGGTCAAAATACACCTAGAAACTCACCCATCAAAGTCCGATTTTGATTCTGAAAAAAAATATTTTCGATCATCTCTTTTTCGTACCATGCGAAATAACTTTTTTCCAAGCATATTTTTGGTCATCAGAGGTTGGATTTTCGGATTCAGGGGGTCGAAATACACCTAGAAACTCACCCATCAAAGTCCGATCTTGATTCTGAACAAAAATATTTTCGATCATCTCTTTTTCGTACCATGCGAAATAACTTTTTTCCAAGCATATTTTTGGTCATCAGAGGTTGGATTTTCGGATTCAGGGGGTCGAAATACACCTAGAAACTCACCCATCAAAGTCCGATCTTGATTCTGAAAAAAAATATTTCCGATCATCTCTTTTTCGTACCATGCGAAATAACTTTTTTCCAAGCATATTTTCGGTCATCAGAAGTTGGATTTTCGGATTCAGGGGGTCAAAATACACCTAGAAACTCACCCATTAAAGTCCGATTTTGATTCTGAAAAAAAATATTTTCGATCATCTCTTTTTCGTACCATGCGAAATAACTTCTTTCCAGGTGTATTTTCGTGTAACAAAGGTTGGATTTTTGGATTCAGCGGGTCAAAATACACCTATAAACCCACCCTTCAAAGTTCGATTTCGATTCTGGAGACAGATATTTTCGATCATCTCTTTTTCGTACCATGCGAAATAACTTTTTTCCAAGCATATTTTTGCTCAACAAAGTTTGGATTTTCGGATTCAGCGGGTCGAAATACACCTAGAAACTCACCCATCAAAGTCCGATCTTGATTCTGAAAAAAAATATTTTCGATCATCTCTTTTTCGTACCATGCGAAATAACTTCTTTCCAGGTGTATTTTTGTGTAACAAAGGTTGGATTTTTGGATTCAGCGGGTCAAAATACACCTATAAACCCACCCATCAAAGTTCGATTCCGATTCTGGAGACAGATATTTTCGATCATCTCTTTTTCGTACCATGCGAAATAACTTTTTTCCAAGCATATTTTTGCTCAACAAAGTTTGGATTTTCGGATTCAGCGGGTCGAAATACACCTAGAAACTCACCCATCAAAGTCCGATCTCGATTCTGAAAAAAAATATTTTCGATCATCTCTTTTTCGTACCATGCGAAATAACTTCTTTCCAGGTGTATTTTTGTGTAACAAAGGTTGGATTTTTGGATTCAGCGGGTCAAAATACACCTATAAACCCACCCTTCAAAGTTCGATTTCGATTCTGGAGACAGATATTTTCGATCATCTCTTTTTCGTACCATGCGAAATAACTTTTTTCCAAGCATATTTTTGGTCATCAAAGGTTGGATTTTCGCATCCAGCGGGTCGAAATACACCTAGAAACTCACCCATCAAAGTCCGATTTTGATTCTGAATAAAAATATTTTCGATCATCTCTTTTTCGTACCATGCGAAATAACTTTTTTCCAAGCATATTTTTGGTCATAAGAGGTCAGATTTTTGGATTCAGCGGGTCGAAATACCCCTAGAAACTCACCCATTAAAGTCCGATCTCGATTCTGAAAAAAAATATTTTCGATCATCTCTTTTTCGTTCCATGCGAAATAACTTCTTTCCAGGTGTATTTTCGTGTGACAAAGGTTGGATTTTCGGATTCAGCGGGTCGAAATACACCTAGAAACTCACCCATCAAAGTCCGATCTTGATTCTGAAAAAAAATATTTTCGATCATCTCTTTTTCGTACCATGCGGAATAACTTCTTTCCAGGTGTATTTTCGTGCAACAAAGGTTGGATTTTTGGATTCAGCGGGTCAAAATACACCTATAAACCCACCCTTCAAAGTTCGATTTCGATTCTGGAGACAGATATTTTCGATCATCTCATTTTTGTACCATGCGAAATAACTTTTTTCCAAGCATATTTTTGGTCATAAGAGGTCGGATTTTTGGATTCAGCGGGTCGAAATACACCTAGAAACTCACCCATCAAAGTCCGATTTTGATTCTGAAAAAAAATATTTTCGATCATCTCTTTTTCGTACCATGCGAAATAACTTTTTTCCAAGCATATTTTTGGTCATCAGAGGTTGGATTTTCGGATTCAGGGGGTCGAAATACACCTAGAAACTCACCCATCAAAGTCCGATCTTGATTCTGAAAAAAAATATTTTCGATCATCTCTTTTTCGTACCATGCGAAATAACTTTTTTCCAAGCATATTTTTGGTCATCAGAGGTTGGATTTTCGGATTCAGGGTGTCGAAATACACCTAGAAACTCACCCATCAAAGTCCGATCTTGATTCTGAAAAAAAATATTTCCGATCATCTCTTTTTCGTACCATGCGAAATAACTTTTTTCCAAGCATATTTTCGGTCATCAGAAGTTGGATTTTCGGATTCAGGGGGTCAAAATACACCTAGAAACTCACCCATTAAAGTCCGATTTTGATTCTGAAAAAAAATATTTTCGATCATCTCTTTTTCGTACCATGCGAAATAACTTCTTTCCAGGTGTATTTTCGTGTAACAAAGGTTGGATTTTTGGATTCAGCGGGTCAAAATACACCTATAAACCCACCCTTCAAAGTTCGATTTCGATTCTGAAGACAGATATTTTCGATCATCTCTTTTTCGTACCATGCGAAATAACTTTTTTCCAAGCATATTTTTGGTCATAAGAGGTCGGATTTTTGGATTCAGCGGGTCGAAATACACCTAGAAACTCACCCATCAAAGTCCGATCTTGATTCTGAAAGAAAATATTTTCGATCATCTCTTTTTCGTACCATGCGAAATAATTTTTTTCCAAGCATATTTCTAGTCATACGAGGTCGGATTTTGGGATTCAGCGGGTCGAAATACCCCTAGAGACTCACCCATTAAAGTCCGATCTCGATTCTGAAAAAAAATATTTTCGATCATCTCTTGTTCGTACCATGCGAAATAACTTCTTTCCAGGTGTATTTTCGCTCAAAAAAGGTTGGATTTTTGGATTCAGCGGGTCAAAATACACCTATAAACCCACCCATCAAAGTTCGATTCCGATTCTGGAGACAGATATTTTCGATCATCTCTTTTTCGTACCATGCGAAATAACTTTTTTCCAAGCATATTTTTGCTCAACAAAGTTTGGATTTTCGGATTCAGCGGGTCGAAATACACCTAGAAACTCACCCATCAAAGTCCGATCTTGATTCTGAAAAAAAATATTTTCGATCATCTCTTTTTCGTTCCATGCGAAATAACTTCTTTCCAGGTGTATTTTCGTGTGACAAAGGTTGGATTTTCGGATTCAGCGGGTCGAAATACACCTAGAAACTCACCCATCAAAGTCCGATCTTGATTCTGAAAAAAAATATTTTCGATCATCTCTTTTTCGTACCATGCGGAATAACTTCTTTCCAGGTGTATTTTCGTGCAACAAAGGTTGGATTTTTGGATTCAGCGGGTCAAAATACACCTATAAACCCACCCTTCAAAGTTCGATTTCGATTCTGGAGACAGATATTTTCGATCATCTCATTTTTGTACCATGCGAAATAACTTTTTTCCAAGCATATTTTTGGTCATAAGAGGTCGGATTTTTGGATTCAGCGGGTCGAAATACACCTAGAAACTCACCCATCAAAGTCCGATTTTGATTCTGAAAAAAAATATTTTCGATCATCTCTTTTTCGTACCATGCGAAATAACTTTTTTCCAAGCATATTTTTGGTCATCAGAGGTTGGATTTTCGGATTCAGGGGGTCGAAATACACCTAGAAACTCACCCATCAAAGTCCGATCTTGATTCTGAAAAAAAATATTTTCGATCATCTCTTTTTCGTACCATGCGAAATAACTTTTTTCCAAGCATATTTTTGGTCATCAGAGGTTGGATTTTCGGATTCAGGGGGTCGAAATACACCTAGAAACTCACCCATCAAAGTCCGATCTTGATTCTGAAAAAAAATATTTCCGATCATCTCTTTTTCGTACCATGCGAAATAACTTTTTTCCAAGCATATTTTCGGTCATCAGAAGTTGGATTTTCGGATTCAGGGGGTCAAAATACACCTAGAAACTCACCCATTAAAGTCCGATTTTGATTCTGAAAAAAAATATTTTCGATCATCTCTTTTTCGTACCATGCGAAATAACTTCTTTCCAGGTGTATTTTCGTGTAACAAAGGTTGGATTTTTGGATTCAGCGGGTCAAAATACACCTATAAACCCACCCTTCAAAGTTCGATTTCGATTCTGAAGACAGATATTTTCGATCATCTCTTTTTCGTACCATGCGAAATAACTTTTTTCCAAGCATATTTTTGGTCATAAGAGGTCGGATTTTTGGATTCAGCGGGTCGAAATACACCTAGAAACTCACCCATCAAAGTCCGATCTTGATTCTGAAAGAAAATATTTTCGATCATCTCTTTTTCGTACCATGCGAAATAATTTTTTTCCAAGCATATTTCTAGTCATACGAGGTCGGATTTTGGGATTCAGCGGGTCGAAATACCCCTAGAGACTCACCCATTAAAGTCCGATCTCGATTCTGAAAAAAAATATTTTCGATCATCTCTTGTTCGTACCATGCGAAATAACTTCTTTCCAGGTGTATTTTCGCTGAAAAAAGGTTGGATTTTTGGATTCAGCGGGTCAAAATACACCTATAAACCCACCCATCAAAGTTCGATTCCGATTCTGGAGACAGATATTTTCGATCATCTCTTTTTCGTACCATGCGAAATAACTTTTTTCCAAGCATATTTTTGCTCAACAAAGTTTGGATTTTCGGATTCAGCGGGTCGAAATACACCTAGAAACTCACCCATCAAAGTCCGATCTTGATTCTGAAAAAAAATATTTTCGATCATCTCTTTTTCGTACCATGCGAAATAACTTCTTTCCAGGTGTATTTTTGTGTAACAAAGGTTGGATTTTTGGATTCAGCGGGTCAAAATACACCTATAAACCCACCCATCAAAGTTCGATTCCGATTCTGGAGACAGATATTTTCGATCATCTCTTTTTCGTACCATGCGAAATAACTTTTTTCCAAGCATATTTTTGGTCATAAGAGGTCGGATTTTTGGATTCAGCGGGTCGAAATACACCTAGAAACTCACCCATCAAAGTCCGATTCTGATTCTGAAAAAAAATATTTTCGATCATCTCTTTTTCGTACCATGCGAAATAACTTTTTTCCAAGCATATTTTTGGTCATCAGAGGTTGGATTTTCGGATTCAGGGGGTCGAAATACACCTAGAAACTCACCCATCAAAGTCCGATCTTGATTCTGAAAAAAAATATTTTCGATCATCTCTTTTTCGTACCATGCGAAATAACTTTTTTCCAAGCATATTTTTGGTCATCAGAGGTTGGATTTTCGGATTCAGGGGGTCGAAATACACCTAGAAACTCACCCATCAAAGTCCGATCTTGATTCTGAAAAAAAATATTTCCGATCATCTCTTTTTCGTACCATGCGAAATAACTTTTTTCCAAGCATATTTTCGGTCATCAGAAGTTGGATTTTCGGATTCAGGGGGTCAAAATACACCTAGAAACTCACCCATTAAAGTCCGATTTTGATTCTGAAAAAAAATATTTTCGATCATCTCTTTTTCGTACCATGCGAAATAACTTCTTTCCAGGTGTATTTTCGTGTAACAAAGGTTGGATTTTTGGATTCAGCGGGTCAAAATACACCTATAAACCCACCCATCAAAGTTCGATTCCGATTCTGGAGACAGATATTTTCGATCATCTCTTTTTCGTACCATGCGAAATAACTTTTTTCCAAGCATATTTTTGCTCAACAAAGTTTGGATTTTCGGATTCAGCGGGTCGAAATACACCTAGAAACTCACCCATCAAAGTCCGATCTTGATTCTGAAAAAAAATATTTTCGATCATCTCTTTTTCGTACCATGCGGAATAACTTCTTTCCAGGTGTATTTTTGTGTAACAAAGGTTGGATTTTTGGATTCAGCGGGTCAAAATACACCTATAAACCCACCCATCAAAGTTCGATTCCGATTCTGGAGACAGATATTTTCGATCATCTCTTTTTCGTACCATGCGAAATAACTTTTTTCCAAGCATATTTTTGCTCAACAAAGTTTGGATTTTCGGATTCAGCGGGTCGAAATACACCTAGAAACGCGCCCATCAAAGTCCGATCTCGATTCTGAAAAAAAATATTTTCGATCATCTCTTTTTCGTACCATGCGAAATAACTTCTTTCCAGGTGTATTTTTGTGTAACAAAGGTTGGATTTTTGGATTCAGCGGGTCAAAATACACCTATAAACCCACCCTTCAAAGTTCGATTCCGATTCTGGAGACAGATATTTTCGATCATCTCTTTTTCGTACCATGCGAAATAACTTTTTTCCAAGCATATTTTTGCTCAACAAAGTTTGGATTTTCGGATTCAGCGGGTCGAAATACACCTAGAAACTCACCCATCAAAGTCCGATCTTGATTCTGAAAAAAAATATTTTCGATCATCTCTTTTTCGTACCATGCGAAATAACTTTTTTCCAAGCATATTTCTGGTCATCAGAGGTTGGATTTTCGGATTCAGGGGGTCGAAATACACCTAGAAACTCACCCATCAAAGTCCGATCTTGATTCTGAAAAAAAATATTTTCGATCATCTCTTTTTCGTACCATGCGAAATAACTTTTTCCCAAGCATATTTTCGGTCATCAGAGGTTGGATTTTCGGATTCAGGGGGTCGAAATACACCTAGAAACTCACCCATTAAAGTCCGATTTTGATTCTGAAAAAAAATATTTTCGATCATCTCTTTTTCGTACCATGCGAAATAACTTCTTTCCAGGTGTATTTTCGTGTAACAAAGGTTGGATTTTTGGATTCAGCGGGTCAAAATACACCTATAAACCCACCCTTCAAAGTTCGATTTCGATTCTGGAGACAGATATTTTCGATCATCTCTTTTTCGTACCATGCGAAATAACTTTTTTCCAAGCATATTTTCGGTCATCAAAGGTTGGATTTTCGCATCCAGCGGGTCGAAATACACCTAGAAACTCACCCATCAAAGTCCGATTTTGATTCTGAATAAAAATATTTTCGATCATCTCTTTTTCGTACCATGCGAAATAACTTTTTTCCAAGCATATTTTTGGTCATCAAAGGTTGGATTTTCACATCCAGCGGGTCGAAATACACCTAGAAACTCACCCATCAAAGTCCGATTTTGATTCTGAATAAAAATATTTTCGATCATCTCTTTTTCGTACCATGCGAAATAACTTTTTTCCAAGCATATTTTTGGTCATAAAAGGTCGGATTTTTGGATTCAGCGGGTCGAAATACCCCTAGAAACTCACCCATTAAAGTCCGATCTCGATTCTGAAAAAAAATATTTTCGATCATCTCTTTGTCGTACCATGCGGAATAACTTCTTTCCAGGTGTATTTTCGTTCAACAAAGGTTTGATTTTTGGATTCAGCGGGTCAAAATACACCTATAAACCCACCCATCAAAGTTCGATTCCGATTCTGGAGACAGATATTTTCGATCATCTCTTTTTCGTACCATGCGAAATAACTTCATTCCAGGTGTATTTTCGTGTAACAAAGGTTGGATTTTTGGATTCAGCGGGTCAAAATACACCTATAAACCCACCCTTCAAAGTTCGATTTCGATTCTGGAGACAGATATTTTCGATCATCTCTTTTTCGTACCATGCGAATCAACTTTTTTCCAAGCATATTTTTGGTCATAAGAGGTCGGATTTTTGGATTCAGCGGGTCGAAATACACCTAGAAACTCACCCATCAAAGTCCGATCTTGATTCTGAAAGAAAATATTTTCGATCATCTCTTTTTCGTACCATGCGAAATAATTGTTTTCCAAGCATATTTCTGGTCATACGAGGTCGGATTTTAGGATTCAGCGGGTCGAAATACCCCTAGAGACTCACCCATTAAAGTCCGATCTCGATTCTGAAAAAAAATATTTTCGATCATCTCTTGTTCGTACCATGCGAAATAACTTCTTTCCAGGTGTATTTTCGCTGAAAAAAGGTTGGATTTTTGGATTCAGCGGGTCAAAATACACCTATAAACCCACCCATCAAAGTTCGATTCCGATTCTGGAGACAGATATTTTCGATCATCTCTTTTTCGTACCATGCGAAATAACTTTTTTCCAAGCATATTTTTGCTCAACATAGTTTGGATTTTCGGATTCAGCGGGTCGAAATACACCTAGAAACTCACCCATCAAAGTCCGATCTTGATTCTGAAAAAAAATATTTTCGATCATCTCTTTTTCGTACCATGCGAAATAACTTCTTTCCAGGTGTATTTTTGTGTAACAAAGGTTGGATTTTTGGATTCAGCGGGTCAAAATACACCTATAAACCCACCCATCAAAGTTCGATTCCGATTCTGGAGACAGATATTTTCGATCATCTCTTTTTCGTACCATGCGAAATAACTTTTTTCCAAGCATATTTTTGCTCAACAAAGTTTGGATTTTCGGATTCAGCGGGTCGAAATACACCTAGAAACTCACCCATCAAAGTCCGATCTTGATTCTGAAAAAAAATATTTTCGATCATCTCTTTTTCGTACCATGCGAAATAACTTCTTTCCAGGTGTATTTTTGTGTAACAAAGGTTGGATTTTTGGATTCAGCGGGTCAAAATACACCTATAAACCCACCCTTCAAAGTTCGATTTCGATTCTGGAGACAGATATTTTCGATCATCTCTTTTTCGTACCATGCGAAATAACTTTTTTCCAAGCATATTTTTGGTCATCAAAGGTTGGATTTTCGCATCCAGCGGGTCGAAATACACCTAGAAACTCACCCATCAAAGTCCGATTTTGATTCTGAATAAAAATATTTTCGATCATCTCTTTTTCGTACCATGCGAAATAACTTTTTTCCAAGCATATTTTTGGTCATCAAAGGTTGGATTTTCACATCCAGCGGGTCGAAATACACCTAGAAACTCACCCATCAAAGTCCGATTTTGATTCTGAAAGAAAATATTTTCGATCATCTCTTTTTCGTACCATGCGGAATAACTTCTTTCCAGGTGTATTTTCGTTTAACAAAGGTTTGATTTTTGGATTCAGCGGGTCAAAATACACCTATAAACCCACCCATCAAAGTTCGATTCCGATTCTGGAGACAGATATTTTCGATCATCTCTTTTTCGTACCATGCGAAATAACTTCATTCCAGGTGTATTTTCGTGTAACAAAGGTTGGATTTTTGGATTCAGCGGGTCAAAATACACCTATAAACCCACCCTTCAAAGTTCGATTTCGATTCTGGAGACAGATATTTTCGATCATCTCTTTTTCGTACCATGCGAAATAACTTCTTTCCAGGTGTATTTTTGTGTGACAAAGGTTGGATTTTTGGATTCAGCGGGTCAAAATACACCTATAAACCCACCCATCAAAGTTCGATTCCGATTCTGGAGACAGATATTTTCGATCATCTCTTTTTCGTACCATGCGAAATAACTTTTTTCCAAGCATATTTTTGCTCAACAAAGTTTGGATTTTCGGATTCAGCGGGTCGAAATACACCTAGAAACTCACCCATCAAAGTCCGATCTTGATTCTGAAAAAAAATATTTTCGATCATCTCTTTATCGTACCATGCGAAATAACTTCTTTCCAGGTGTATTTTTGTGTAACAAAGGTTGGATTTTTGGATTCAGCGGGTCAAAATACACCTATAAACCCACCCATCAAAGTTCGATTCCGATTCTGGAGACAGATATTTTCGATCATCTCTTTTTCGTACCATGCGAAATAACTTTTTTCCAAGCATATTTTTGCTCAACAAAGTTTGGATTTTCGGATTCAGCGGGTCGAAATACACCTAGAAACGCGCCCATCAAAGTCCGATCTCGATTCTGAAAAAAAATATTTTCGATCATCTCTTTTTCGTACCATGCGAAATAACTTCTTTCCAGGTGTATTTTTGTGTAACAAAGGTTGGATTTTTGGATTCAGCGGGTCAAAATACACCTATAAACCCACCCTTCAAAGTTCGATTCCGATTCTGGAGACAGATATTTTCGATCATCTCTTTTTCGTACCATGCGAAATAACTTTTTTCCAAGCATATTTTTGCTCAACAAAGTTTGGATTTTCGGATTCAGCGGGTCGAAATACACCTAGAAACTCACCCATCAAAGTCCGATCTTGATTCTGAAAAAAAATATTTTCGATCATCTCTTTTTCGTACCATGCGAAATAACTTTTTTCCAAGCATATTTCTGGTCATCAGAGGTTGGATTTTCGGATTCAGGGGGTCGAAATACACCTAGAAACTCACCCATCAAAGTCCGATCTTGATTCTGAAAAAAAATATTTTCGATCATCTCTTTTTCGTACCATGCGAAATAACTTTTTCCCAAGCATATTTTCGGTCATCAGAGGTTGGATTTTCGGATTCAGGGGGTCGAAATACACCTAGAAACTCACCCATTAAAGTCCGATTTTGATTCTGAAAAAAAATATTTTCGATCATCTCTTTTTCGTACCATGCGAAATAACTTCTTTCCAGGTGTATTTTCGTGTAACAAAGGTTGGATTTTTGGATTCAGCGGGTCAAAATACACCTATAAACCCACCCTTCAAAGTTCGATTCCGATTCTGGAGACAGATATTTTCGATCATCTCTTTTTCGTACCATGCGAAATAACTTTTTTCCAAGCATATTTTCGGTCATCAAAGGTTGGATTTTCGCATCCAGCGGGTCGAAATACACCTAGAAACTCACCCATCAAAGTCCGATTTTGATTCTGAATAAAAATATTTTCGATCATCTCTTTTTCGTACCATGCGAAATAACTTTTTTCCAAGCATATTTTTGGTCATCAAAGGTTGGATTTTCACATCCAGCGGGTCGAAATACACCTAGAAACTCACCCATCAAAGTCCGATTTTGATTCTGAATAAAAATATTTTCGATCATCTCTTTTTCGTACCATGCGAAATAACTTTTTTCCAAGCATATTTTTGGTCATAAAAGGTCGGATTTTTGGATTCAGCGGGTCGAAATACCCCTAGAAACTCACCCATTAAAGTCCGATCTCGATTCTGAAAAAAAATATTTTCGATCATCTCTTTTTCGTACCATGCGGAATAACTTCTTTCCAGGTGTATTTTCGTTCAACAAAGGTTTGATTTTTGGATTCAGCGGGTCAAAATACACCTATAAACCCACCCATCAAAGTTCGATTCCGATTCTGGAGACAGATATTTTCGATCATCTCTTTTTCGTACCATGCGAAATAACTTCATTCCAGGTGTATTTTCGTGTAACAAAGGTTGGATTTTTGGATTCAGCGGGTCAAAATACACCTATAAACCCACCCTTCAAAGTTCGATTTCGATTCTGGAGACAGATATTTTCGATCATCTCTTTTTCGTACCATGCGAATCAACTTTTTTCCAAGCATATTTTTGGTCATAAGAGGTCGGATTTTTGGATTCAGCGGGTCGAAATACACCTAGAAACTCACCCATCAAAGTCCGATCTTGATTCTGAAAGAAAATATTTTCGATCATCTCTTTTTCGTACCATGCGAAATAATTTTTTTCCAAGCATATTTCTGGTCATACGAGGTCGGATTTTAGGATTCAGCGGGTCGAAATACCCCTAGAGACTCACCCATTAAAGTCCGATCTCGATTCTGAAAAAAAATATTTTCGATCATCTCTTGTTCGTACCATGCGAAATAACTTCTTTCCAGGTGTATTTTCGCTGAAAAAAGGTTGGATTTTTGGATTCAGCGGGTCAAAATACACCTATAAACCCACCCATCAAAGTTCGATTCCGATTCTGGAGACAGATATTTTCGATCATCTCTTTTTCGTACCATGCGAAATAACTTTTTTCCAAGCATATTTTTGCTCAACATAGTTTGGATTTTCGGATTCAGCGGGTCGAAATACACCTAGAAACTCACCCATCAAAGTCCGATCTTGATTCTGAAAAAAAATATTTTCGATCATCTCTTTTTCGTACCATGCGAAATAACTTCTTTCCAGGTGTATTTTTGTGTAACAAAGGTTGGATTTTTGGATTCAGCGGGTCAAAATACACCTATAAACCCACCCATCAAAGTTCGATTCCGATTCTGGAGACAGATATTTTCGATCATCTCTTTTTCGTACCATGCGAAATAACTTCATTCCAGGTGTATTTTCGTGTAACAAAGGTTGGATTTTTGGATTCAGCGGGTCAAAATACACCTATAAACCCACCCTTCAAAGTTCGATTTCGATTCTGGAGACAGATATTTTCGATCATCTCTTTTTCGTACCATGCGAATCAACTTTTTTCCAAGCATATTTTTGGTCATAAGAGGTCGGATTTTTGGATTCAGCGGGTCGAAATACACCTAGAAACTCACCCATCAAAGTCCGATCTTGATTCTGAAAGAAAATATTTTCGATCATCTCTTTTTCGTACCATGCGAAATAATTTTTTTCCAAGCATATTTCTGGTCATACGAGGTCGGATTTTAGGATTCAGCGGGTCGAAATACCCCTAGAGACTCACCCATTAAAGTCCGATCTCGATTCTGAAAAAAAATATTTTCGATCATCTCTTGTTCGTACCATGCGAAATAACTTCTTTCCAGGTGTATTTTCGCTGAAAAAAGGTTGGATTTTTGGATTCAGCGGGTCAAAATACACCTATAAACCCACCCATCAAAGTTCGATTCCGATTCTGGAGACAGATATTTTCGATCATCTCTTTTTCGTACCATGCGAAATAACTTTTTTCCAAGCATATTTTTGCTCAACATAGTTTGGATTTTCGGATTCAGCGGGTCGAAATACACCTAGAAACTCACCCATCAAAGTCCGATCTTGATTCTGAAAAAAAATATTTTCGATCATCTCTTTTTCGTACCATGCGAAATAACTTCTTTCCAGGTGTATTTTTGTGTAACAAAGGTTGGATTTTTGGATTCAGCGGGTCAAAATACACCTATAAACCCACCCATCAAAGTTCGATTCCGATTCTGGAGACAGATATTTTCGATCATCTCTTTTTCGTACCATGCGAAATAACTTCATTCCAGGTGTATTTTCGTGTAACAAAGGTTGGATTTTTGGATTCAGCGGGTCAAAATACACCTATAAACCCACCCTTCAAAGTTCGATTTCGATTCTGGAGACAGATATTTTCGATCATCTCTTTTTCGTACCATGCGAATCAACTTTTTTCCAAGCATATTTTTGGTCATAAGAGGTCGGATTTTTGGATTCAGCGGGTCGAAATACACCTAGAAACTCACCCATCAAAGTCCGATCTTGATTCTGAAAGAAAATATTTTCGATCATCTCTTTTTCGTACCATGCGAAATAATTTTTTTCCAAGCATATTTCTGGTCATACGAGGTCGGATTTTAGGATTCAGCGGGTCGAAATACCCCTAGAGACTCACCCATTAAAGTCCGATCTCGATTCTGAAAAAAAATATTTTCGATCATCTCTTGTTCGTACCATGCGAAATAACTTCTTTCCAGGTGTATTTTCGCTGAAAAAAGGTTGGATTTTTGGATTCAGCGGGTCAAAATACACCTATAAACCCACCCATCAAAGTTCGATTCCGATTCTGGAGACAGATATTTTCGATCATCTCTTTTTCGTACCATGCGAAATAACTTTTTTCCAAGCATATTTTTGCTCAACATAGTTTGGATTTTCGGATTCAGCGGGTCGAAATACACCTAGAAACTCACCCATCAAAGTCCGATCTTGATTCTGAAAAAAAATATTTTCGATCATCTCTTTTTCGTACCATGCGAAATAACTTCTTTCCAGGTGTATTTTTGTGTAACAAAGGTTGGATTTTTGGATTCAGCGGGTCAAAATACACCTATAAACCCACCCATCAAAGTTCGATTCCGATTCTGGAGACAGATATTTTCGATCATCTCTTTTTCGTACCATGCGAAATAACTTTTTTCCAAGCATATTTTTGCTCAACAAAGTTTGGATTTTCGGATTCAGCGGGTCGAAATACACCTAGAAACTCACCCATCAAAGTCCGATCTTGATTCTGAAAAAAAATATTTTCGATCATCTCTTTTTCGTACCATGCGAAATAACTTCTTTCCAGGTGTATTTTTGTGTAACAAAGGTTGGATTTTTGGATTCAGCGGGTCAAAATACACCTATAAACCCACCCTTCAAAGTTCGATTTCGATTCTGGAGACAGATATTTTCGATCATCTCTTTTTCGTACCATGCGAAATAACTTTTTTCCAAGCATATTTTTGGTCATCAAAGGTTGGATTTTCGCATCCAGCGGGTCGAAATACACCTAGAAACTCACCCATCAAAGTCCGATTTTGATTCTGAATAAAAATATTTTCGATCATCTCTTTTTCGTACCATGCGAAATAACTTTTTTCCAAGCATATTTTTGGTCATCAAAGGTTGGATTTTCACATCCAGCGGGTCGAAATACACCTAGAAACTCACCCATCAAAGTCCGATTTTGATTCTGAAAGAAAATATTTTCGATCATCTCTTTTTCGTACCATGCGGAATAACTTCTTTCCAGGTGTATTTTCGTTTAACAAAGGTTTGATTTTTGGATTCAGCGGGTCAAAATACACCTATAAACCCACCCATCAAAGTTCGATTCCGATTCTGGAGACAGATATTTTCGATCATCTCTTTTTCGTACCATGCGAAATAACTTCATTCCAGGTGTATTTTCGTGTAACAAAGGTTGGATTTTTGGATTCAGCGGGTCAAAATACACCTATAAACCCACCCTTCAAAGTTCGATTTCGATTCTGGAGACAGATATTTTCGATCATCTCTTTTTCGTACCATGCGAAATAACTTCTTTCCAGGTGTATTTTTGTGTGACAAAGGTTGGATTTTTGGATTCAGCGGGTCAAAATACACCTATAAACCCACCCATCAAAGTTCGATTCCGATTCTGGAGACAGATATTTTCGATCATCTCTTTTTCGTACCATGCGAAATAACTTCATTCCAGGTGTATTTTCGTGTAACAAAGGTTGGATTTTTGGATTCAGCGGGTCAAAATACACCTATAAACCCACCCTTCAAAGTTCGATTTCGATTCTGGAGACAGATATTTTCGATCATCTCTTTTTCGTACCATGCGAATCAACTTTTTTCCAAGCATATTTTTGGTCATAAGAGGTCGGATTTTTGGATTCAGCGGGTCGAAATACACCTAGAAACTCACCCATCAAAGTCCGATCTTGATTCTGAAAGAAAATATTTTCGATCATCTCTTTTTCGTACCATGCGAAATAATTTTTTTCCAAGCATATTTCTGGTCATACGAGGTCGGATTTTAGGATTCAGCGGGTCGAAATACCCCTAGAGACTCACCCATTAAAGTCCGATCTCGATTCTGAAAAAAAATATTTTCGATCATCTCTTGTTCGTACCATGCGAAATAACTTCTTTCCAGGTGTATTTTCGCTGAAAAAAGGTTGGATTTTTGGATTCAGCGGGTCAAAATACACCTATAAACCCACCCATCAAAGTTCGATTCCGATTCTGGAGACAGATATTTTCGATCATCTCTTTTTCGTACCATGCGAAATAACTTTTTTCCAAGCATATTTTTGCTCAACATAGTTTGGATTTTCGGATTCAGCGGGTCGAAATACACCTAGAAACTCACCCATCAAAGTCCGATCTTGATTCTGAAAAAAAATATTTTCGATCATCTCTTTTTCGTACCATGCGAAATAACTTCTTTCCAGGTGTATTTTTGTGTAACAAAGGTTGGATTTTTGGATTCAGCGGGTCAAAATACACCTATAAACCCACCCATCAAAGTTCGATTCCGATTCTGGAGACAGATATTTTCGATCATCTCTTTTTCGTACCATGCGAAATAACTTTTTTCCAAGCATATTTTTGCTCAACAAAGTTTGGATTTTCGGATTCAGCGGGTCGAAATACACCTAGAAACTCACCCATCAAAGTCCGATCTTGATTCTGAAAAAAAATATTTTCGATCATCTCTTTTTCGTACCATGCGAAATAACTTCTTTCCAGGTGTATTTTTGTGTAACAAAGGTTGGATTTTTGGATTCAGCGGGTCAAAATACACCTATAAACCCACCCTTCAAAGTTCGATTTCGATTCTGGAGACAGATATTTTCGATCATCTCTTTTTCGTACCATGCGAAATAACTTTTTTCCAAGCATATTTTTGGTCATCAAAGGTTGGATTTTCGCATCCAGCGGGTCGAAATACACCTAGAAACTCACCCATCAAAGTCCGATTTTGATTCTGAATAAAAATATTTTCGATCATCTCTTTTTCGTACCATGCGAAATAACTTTTTTCCAAGCATATTTTTGGTCATCAAAGGTTGGATTTTCACATCCAGCGGGTCGAAATACACCTAGAAACTCACCCATCAAAGTCCGATTTTGATTCTGAAAGAAAATATTTTCGATCATCTCTTTTTCGTACCATGCGGAATAACTTCTTTCCAGGTGTATTTTCGTTTAACAAAGGTTTGATTTTTGGATTCAGCGGGTCAAAATACACCTATAAACCCACCCATCAAAGTTCGATTCCGATTCTGGAGACAGATATTTTCGATCATCTCTTTTTCGTACCATGCGAAATAACTTCATTCCAGGTGTATTTTCGTGTAACAAAGGTTGGATTTTTGGATTCAGCGGGTCAAAATACACCTATAAACCCACCCTTCAAAGTTCGATTTCGATTCTGGAGACAGATATTTTCGATCATCTCTTTTTCGTACCATGCGAAATAACTTCTTTCCAGGTGTATTTTTGTGTGACAAAGGTTGGATTTTTGGATTCAGCGGGTCAAAATACACCTATAAACCCACCCATCAAAGTTCGATTCCGATTCTGGAGACAGATATTTTCGATCATCTCTTTTTCGTACCATGCGAAATAACTTCATTCCAGGTGTATTTTCGTGTAACAAAGGTTGGATTTTTGGATTCAGCGGGTCAAAATACACCTATAAACCCACCCTTCAAAGTTCGATTTCGATTCTGGAGACAGATATTTTCGATCATCTCTTTTTCGTACCATGCGAATCAACTTTTTTCCAAGCATATTTTTGGTCATAAGAGGTCGGATTTTTGGATTCAGCGGGTCGAAATACACCTAGAAACTCACCCATCAAAGTCCGATCTTGATTCTGAAAGAAAATATTTTCGATCATCTCTTTTTCGTACCATGCGAAATAATTTTTTTCCAAGCATATTTCTGGTCATACGAGGTCGGATTTTAGGATTCAGCGGGTCGAAATACCCCTAGAGACTCACCCATTAAAGTCCGATCTCGATTCTGAAAAAAAATATTTTCGATCATCTCTTGTTCGTACCATGCGAAATAACTTCTTTCCAGGTGTATTTTCGCTGAAAAAAGGTTGGATTTTTGGATTCAGCGGGTCAAAATACACCTATAAACCCACCCATCAAAGTTCGATTCCGATTCTGGAGACAGATATTTTCGATCATCTCTTTTTCGTACCATGCGAAATAACTTTTTTCCAAGCATATTTTTGCTCAACATAGTTTGGATTTTCGGATTCAGCGGGTCGAAATACACCTAGAAACTCACCCATCAAAGTCCGATCTTGATTCTGAAAAAAAATATTTTCGATCATCTCTTTTTCGTACCATGCGAAATAACTTCTTTCCAGGTGTATTTTTGTGTAACAAAGGTTGGATTTTTGGATTCAGCGGGTCAAAATACACCTATAAACCCACCCATCAAAGTTCGATTCCGATTCTGGAGACAGATATTTTCGATCATCTCTTTTTCGTACCATGCGAAATAACTTTTTTCCAAGCATATTTTTGCTCAACAAAGTTTGGATTTTCGGATTCAGCGGGTCGAAATACACCTAGAAACTCACCCATCAAAGTCCGATCTTGATTCTGAAAAAAAATATTTTCGATCATCTCTTTTTCGTACCATGCGAAATAACTTCTTTCCAGGTGTATTTTTGTGTAACAAAGGTTGGATTTTTGGATTCAGCGGGTCAAAATACACCTATAAACCCACCCTTCAAAGTTCGATTTCGATTCTGGAGACAGATATTTTCGATCATCTCTTTTTCGTACCATGCGAAATAACTTTTTTCCAAGCATATTTTTGGTCATCAAAGGTTGGATTTTCGCATCCAGCGGGTCGAAATACACCTAGAAACTCACCCATCAAAGTCCGATTTTGATTCTGAATAAAAATATTTTCGATCATCTCTTTTTCGTACCATGCGAAATAACTTTTTTCCAAGCATATTTTTGGTCATCAAAGGTTGGATTTTCACATCCAGCGGGTCGAAATACACCTAGAAACTCACCCATCAAAGTCCGATTTTGATTCTGAAAGAAAATATTTTCGATCATCTCTTTTTCGTACCATGCGGAATAACTTCTTTCCAGGTGTATTTTCGTTTAACAAAGGTTTGATTTTTGGATTCAGCGGGTCAAAATACACCTATAAACCCACCCATCAAAGTTCGATTCCGATTCTGGAGACAGATATTTTCGATCATCTCTTTTTCGTACCATGCGAAATAACTTCATTCCAGGTGTATTTTCGTGTAACAAAGGTTGGATTTTTGGATTCAGCGGGTCAAAATACACCTATAAACCCACCCTTCAAAGTTCGATTTCGATTCTGGAGACAGATATTTTCGATCATCTCTTTTTCGTACCATGCGAAATAACTTCTTTCCAGGTGTATTTTTGTGTGACAAAGGTTGGATTTTTGGATTCAGCGGGTCAAAATACACCTATAAACCCACCCATCAAAGTTCGATTCCGATTCTGGAGACAGATATTTTCGATCATCTCTTTTTCGTACCATGCGAAATAACTTCATTCCAGGTGTATTTTCGTGTAACAAAGGTTGGATTTTTGGATTCAGCGGGTCAAAATACACCTATAAACCCACCCTTCAAAGTTCGATTTCGATTCTGGAGACAGATATTTTCGATCATCTCTTTTTCGTACCATGCGAATCAACTTTTTTCCAAGCATATTTTTGGTCATAAGAGGTCGGATTTTTGGATTCAGCGGGTCGAAATACACCTAGAAACTCACCCATCAAAGTCCGATCTTGATTCTGAAAGAAAATATTTTCGATCATCTCTTTTTCGTACCATGCGAAATAATTTTTTTCCAAGCATATTTCTGGTCATACGAGGTCGGATTTTAGGATTCAGCGGGTCGAAATACCCCTAGAGACTCACCCATTAAAGTCCGATCTCGATTCTGAAAAAAAATATTTTCGATCATCTCTTGTTCGTACCATGCGAAATAACTTCTTTCCAGGTGTATTTTCGCTGAAAAAAGGTTGGATTTTTGGATTCAGCGGGTCAAAATACACCTATAAACCCACCCATCAAAGTTCGATTCCGATTCTGGAGACAGATATTTTCGATCATCTCTTTTTCGTACCATGCGAAATAACTTTTTTCCAAGCATATTTTTGCTCAACATAGTTTGGATTTTCGGATTCAGCGGGTCGAAATACACCTAGAAACTCACCCATCAAAGTCCGATCTTGATTCTGAAAAAAAATATTTTCGATCATCTCTTTTTCGTACCATGCGAAATAACTTCTTTCCAGGTGTATTTTTGTGTAACAAAGGTTGGATTTTTGGATTCAGCGGGTCAAAATACACCTATAAACCCACCCATCAAAGTTCGATTCCGATTCTGGAGACAGATATTTTCGATCATCTCTTTTTCGTACCATGCGAAATAACTTTTTTCCAAGCATATTTTTGCTCAACAAAGTTTGGATTTTCGGATTCAGCGGGTCGAAATACACCTAGAAACTCACCCATCAAAGTCCGATCTTGATTCTGAAAAAAAATATTTTCGATCATCTCTTTTTCGTACCATGCGAAATAACTTCTTTCCAGGTGTATTTTTGTGTAACAAAGGTTGGATTTTTGGATTCAGCGGGTCAAAATACACCTATAAACCCACCCTTCAAAGTTCGATTTCGATTCTGGAGACAGATATTTTCGATCATCTCTTTTTCGTACCATGCGAAATAACTTTTTTCCAAGCATATTTTTGGTCATCAAAGGTTGGATTTTCGCATCCAGCGGGTCGAAATACACCTAGAAACTCACCCATCAAAGTCCGATTTTGATTCTGAATAAAAATATTTTCGATCATCTCTTTTTCGTACCATGCGAAATAACTTCTTTCCAGGTGTATTTTTGTGTAACAAAGGTTGGATTTTTGGATTCAGCGGGTCAAAATACACCTATAAACCCACCCATCAAAGTTCGATTCCGATTCTGGAGACAGATATTTTCGATCATCTCTTTTTCGTACCATGCGAAATAACTTTTTTCCAAGCATATTTTTGCTCAACATAGTTTGGATTTTCGGATTCAGCGGGTCGAAATACACCTAGAAACTCACCCATCAAAGTCCGATCTTGATTCTGAAAAAAAATATTTTCGATCATCTCTTTTTCGTACCATGCGAAATAACTTCTTTCCAGGTGTATTTTTGTGTAACAAAGGTTGGATTTTTGGATTCAGCGGGTCAAAATACACCTATAAACCCACCCATCAAAGTTCGATTCCGATTCTGGAGACAGATATTTTCGATCATCTCTTTTTCGTACCATGCGAAATAACTTTTTTCCAAGCATATTTTTGCTCAACAAAGTTTGGATTTTCGGATTCAGCGGGTCGAAATACACCTAGAAACTCACCCATCAAAGTCCGATCTTGATTCTGAAAAAAAATATTTTCGATCATCTCTTTTTCGTACCATGCGAAATAACTTCTTTCCAGGTGTATTTTTGTGTAACAAAGGTTGGATTTTTGGATTCAGCGGGTCAAAATACACCTATAAACCCACCCTTCAAAGTTCGATTTCGATTCTGGAGACAGATATTTTCGATCATCTCTTTTTCGTACCATGCGAAATAACTTTTTTCCAAGCATATTTTTGGTCATCAAAGGTTGGATTTTCGCATCCAGCGGGTCGAAATACACCTAGAAACTCACCCATCAAAGTCCGATTTTGATTCTGAATAAAAATATTTTCGATCATCTCTTTTTCGTACCATGCGAAATAACTTCTTTCCAGGTGTATTTTTGTGTAACAAAGGTTGGATTTTTGGATTCAGCGGGTCAAAATACACCTATAAACCCACCCATCAAAGTTCGATTCCGATTCTGGAGACAGATATTTTCGATCATCTCTTTTTCGTACCATGCGAAATAACTTTTTTCCAAGCATATTTTTGCTCAACAAAGTTTGGATTTTCGGATTCAGCGGGTCGAAATACACCTAGAAACTCACCCATCAAAGTCCGATCTTGATTCTGAAAAAAAATATTTTCGATCATCTCTTTTTCGTACCATGCGAAATAACTTCTTTCCAGGTGTATTTTTGTGTAACAAAGGTTGGATTTTTGGATTCAGCGGGTCAAAATACACCTATAAACCCACCCATCAAAGTTCGATTCCGATTCTGGAGACAGATATTTTCGATCATCTCTTTTTCGTACCATGCGAAATAACTTTTTTCCAAGCATATTTTTGCTCAACAAAGTTTGGATTTTCGGATTCAGCGGGTCGAAATACGCCTAGAAACGCGCCCATCAAAGTCCGATCTCGATTCTGAAAAAAAATATTTTCGATCATCTCTTTTTCGTACCATGCGAAATAACTTCTTTCCAGGTGTATTTTTGTGTAACAAAGGTTGGATTTTTGGATTCAGCGGGTCAAAATACACCTATAAACCCACCCTTCAAAGTTCGATTTCGATTCTGGAGACAGATATTTTCGATCATCTCTTTTTCGTACCATGCGAAATAACTTTTTTCCAAGCATATTTTTGGTCATCAAAGGTTGGATTTTCGCATCCAGCGGGTCGAAATACACCTAGAAACTCACCCATCAAAGTCCGATTTTGATTCTGAATAAAAATATTTTCGATCATCTCTTTTTCGTACCATGCGAAATAACTTTTTTCCAAGCATATTTTTGGTCATCAAAGGTTGGATTTTCACATCCAGCGGGTCGAAATACACCTAGAAACTCACCCATCAAAGTCCGATTTTGATTCTGAAAGAAAATATTTTCGATCATCTCTTTTTCGTACCATGCGGAATAACTTCTTTCCAGGTGTATTTTCGTTTAACAAAGGTTTGATTTTTGGATTCAGCGGGTCAAAATACACCTATAAACCCACCCATCAAAGTTCGATTCCGATTCTGGAGACAGATATTTTCGATCATCTCTTTTTCGTACCATGCGAAATAACTTCATTCCAGGTGTATTTTCGTGTAACAAAGGTTGGATTTTTGGATTCAGCGGGTCAAAATACACCTATAAACCCACCCTTCAAAGTTCGATTTCGATTCTGGAGACAGATATTTTCGATCATCTCTTTTTCGTACCATGCGAAATAACTTCTTTCCAGGTGTATTTTTGTGTGACAAAGGTTGGATTTTTGGATTCAGCGGGTCAAAATACACCTATAAACCCACCCATCAAAGTTCGATTCCGATTCTGGAGACAGATATTTTCGATCATCTCTTTTTCGTACCATGCGAAATAACTTCATTCCAGGTGTATTTTCGTGTAACAAAGGTTGGATTTTTGGATTCAGCGGGTCAAAATACACCTATAAACCCACCCTTCAAAGTTCGATTTCGATTCTGGAGACAGATATTTTCGATCATCTCTTTTTCGTACCATGCGAATCAACTTTTTTCCAAGCATATTTTTGGTCATAAGAGGTCGGATTTTTGGATTCAGCGGGTCGAAATACACCTAGAAACTCACCCATCAAAGTCCGATCTTGATTCTGAAAGAAAATATTTTCGATCATCTCTTTTTCGTACCATGCGAAATAATTTTTTTCCAAGCATATTTCTGGTCATACGAGGTCGGATTTTAGGATTCAGCGGGTCGAAATACCCCTAGAGACTCACCCATTAAAGTCCGATCTCGATTCTGAAAAAAAATATTTTCGATCATCTCTTGTTCGTACCATGCGAAATAACTTCTTTCCAGGTGTATTTTCGCTGAAAAAAGGTTGGATTTTTGGATTCAGCGGGTCAAAATACACCTATAAACCCACCCATCAAAGTTCGATTCCGATTCTGGAGACAGATATTTTCGATCATCTCTTTTTCGTACCATGCGAAATAACTTTTTTCCAAGCATATTTTTGCTCAACATAGTTTGGATTTTCGGATTCAGCGGGTCGAAATACACCTAGAAACTCACCCATCAAAGTCCGATCTTGATTCTGAAAAAAAATATTTTCGATCATCTCTTTTTCGTACCATGCGAAATAACTTCTTTCCAGGTGTATTTTTGTGTAACAAAGGTTGGATTTTTGGATTCAGCGGGTCAAAATACACCTATAAACCCACCCATCAAAGTTCGATTCCGATTCTGGAGACAGATATTTTCGATCATCTCTTTTTCGTACCATGCGAAATAACTTTTTTCCAAGCATATTTTTGCTCAACAAAGTTTGGATTTTCGGATTCAGCGGGTCGAAATACACCTAGAAACTCACCCATCAAAGTCCGATCTTGATTCTGAAAAAAAATATTTTCGATCATCTCTTTTTCGTACCATGCGAAATAACTTCTTTCCAGGTGTATTTTTGTGTAACAAAGGTTGGATTTTTGGATTCAGCGGGTCAAAATACACCTATAAACCCACCCTTCAAAGTTCGATTTCGATTCTGGAGACAGATATTTTCGATCATCTCTTTTTCGTACCATGCGAAATAACTTTTTTCCAAGCATATTTTTGGTCATCAAAGGTTGGATTTTCGCATCCAGCGGGTCGAAATACACCTAGAAACTCACCCATCAAAGTCCGATTTTGATTCTGAATAAAAATATTTTCGATCATCTCTTTTTCGTACCATGCGAAATAACTTCTTTCCAGGTGTATTTTTGTGTAACAAAGGTTGGATTTTTGGATTCAGCGGGTCAAAATACACCTATAAACCCACCCATCAAAGTTCGATTCCGATTCTGGAGACAGATATTTTCGATCATCTCTTTTTCGTACCATGCGAAATAACTTTTTTCCAAGCATATTTTTGCTCAACATAGTTTGGATTTTCGGATTCAGCGGGTCGAAATACACCTAGAAACTCACCCATCAAAGTCCGATCTTGATTCTGAAAAAAAATATTTTCGATCATCTCTTTTTCGTACCATGCGAAATAACTTCTTTCCAGGTGTATTTTTGTGTAACAAAGGTTGGATTTTTGGATTCAGCGGGTCAAAATACACCTATAAACCCACCCATCAAAGTTCGATTCCGATTCTGGAGACAGATATTTTCGATCATCTCTTTTTCGTACCATGCGAAATAACTTTTTTCCAAGCATATTTTTGCTCAACAAAGTTTGGATTTTCGGATTCAGCGGGTCGAAATACACCTAGAAACTCACCCATCAAAGTCCGATCTTGATTCTGAAAAAAAATATTTTCGATCATCTCTTTTTCGTACCATGCGAAATAACTTCTTTCCAGGTGTATTTTTGTGTAACAAAGGTTGGATTTTTGGATTCAGCGGGTCAAAATACACCTATAAACCCACCCTTCAAAGTTCGATTTCGATTCTGGAGACAGATATTTTCGATCATCTCTTTTTCGTACCATGCGAAATAACTTTTTTCCAAGCATATTTTTGGTCATCAAAGGTTGGATTTTCGCATCCAGCGGGTCGAAATACACCTAGAAACTCACCCATCAAAGTCCGATTTTGATTCTGAATAAAAATATTTTCGATCATCTCTTTTTCGTACCATGCGAAATAACTTCTTTCCAGGTGTATTTTTGTGTAACAAAGGTTGGATTTTTGGATTCAGCGGGTCAAAATACACCTATAAACCCACCCATCAAAGTTCGATTCCGATTCTGGAGACAGATATTTTCGATCATCTCTTTTTCGTACCATGCGAAATAACTTTTTTCCAAGCATATTTTTGCTCAACAAAGTTTGGATTTTCGGATTCAGCGGGTCGAAATACACCTAGAAACTCACCCATCAAAGTCCGATCTTGATTCTGAAAAAAAATATTTTCGATCATCTCTTTTTCGTACCATGCGAAATAACTTCTTTCCAGGTGTATTTTTGTGTAACAAAGGTTGGATTTTTGGATTCAGCGGGTCAAAATACACCTATAAACCCACCCATCAAAGTTCGATTCCGATTCTGGAGACAGATATTTTCGATCATCTCTTTTTCGTACCATGCGAAATAACTTTTTTCCAAGCATATTTTTGCTCAACAAAGTTTGGATTTTCGGATTCAGCGGGTCGAAATACGCCTAGAAACGCGCCCATCAAAGTCCGATCTCGATTCTGAAAAAAAATATTTTCGATCATCTCTTTTTCGTACCATGCGAAATAACTTCTTTCCAGGTGTATTTTTGTGTAACAAAGGTTGGATTTTTGGATTCAGCGGGTCAAAATACACCTATAAACCCACCCTTCAAAGTTCGATTTCGATTCTGGAGACAGATATTTTCGATCATCTCTTTTTCGTACCATGCGAAATAACTTTTTTCCAAGCATATTTTTGGTCATCAAAGGTTGGATTTTCGCATCCAGCGGGTCGAAATACACCTAGAAACTCACCCATCAAAGTCCGATTTTGATTCTGAATAAAAATATTTTCGATCATCTCTTTTTCGTACCATGCGAAATAACTTTTTTCCAAGCATATTTTTGGTCATCAAAGGTTGGATTTTCACATCCAGCGGGTCGAAATACACCTAGAAACTCACCCATCAAAGTCCGATTTTGATTCTGAAAGAAAATATTTTCGATCATCTCTTTTTCGTACCATGCGGAATAACTTCTTTCCAGGTGTATTTTCGTTTAACAAAGGTTTGATTTTTGGATTCAGCGGGTCAAAATACACCTATAAACCCACCCATCAAAGTTCGATTCCGATTCTGGAGACAGATATTTTCGATCATCTCTTTTTCGTACCATGCGAAATAACTTCATTCCAGGTGTATTTTCGTGTAACAAAGGTTGGATTTTTGGATTCAGCGGGTCAAAATACACCTATAAACCCACCCTTCAAAGTTCGATTTCGATTCTGGAGACAGATATTTTCGATCATCTCTTTTTCGTACCATGCGAAATAACTTCTTTCCAGGTGTATTTTTGTGTGACAAAGGTTGGATTTTTGGATTCAGCGGGTCAAAATACACCTATAAACCCACCCATCAAAGTTCGATTCCGATTCTGGAGACAGATATTTTCGATCATCTCTTTTTCGTACCATGCGAAATAACTTCATTCCAGGTGTATTTTCGTGTAACAAAGGTTGGATTTTTGGATTCAGCGGGTCAAAATACACCTATAAACCCACCCTTCAAAGTTCGATTTCGATTCTGGAGACAGATATTTTCGATCATCTCTTTTTCGTACCATGCGAATCAACTTTTTTCCAAGCATATTTTTGGTCATAAGAGGTCGGATTTTTGGATTCAGCGGGTCGAAATACACCTAGAAACTCACCCATCAAAGTCCGATCTTGATTCTGAAAGAAAATATTTTCGATCATCTCTTTTTCGTACCATGCGAAATAATTTTTTTCCAAGCATATTTCTGGTCATACGAGGTCGGATTTTAGGATTCAGCGGGTCGAAATACCCCTAGAGACTCACCCATTAAAGTCCGATCTCGATTCTGAAAAAAAATATTTTCGATCATCTCTTGTTCGTACCATGCGAAATAACTTCTTTCCAGGTGTATTTTCGCTGAAAAAAGGTTGGATTTTTGGATTCAGCGGGTCAAAATACACCTATAAACCCACCCATCAAAGTTCGATTCCGATTCTGGAGACAGATATTTTCGATCATCTCTTTTTCGTACCATGCGAAATAACTTTTTTCCAAGCATATTTTTGCTCAACATAGTTTGGATTTTCGGATTCAGCGGGTCGAAATACACCTAGAAACTCACCCATCAAAGTCCGATCTTGATTCTGAAAAAAAATATTTTCGATCATCTCTTTTTCGTACCATGCGAAATAACTTCTTTCCAGGTGTATTTTTGTGTAACAAAGGTTGGATTTTTGGATTCAGCGGGTCAAAATACACCTATAAACCCACCCATCAAAGTTCGATTCCGATTCTGGAGACAGATATTTTCGATCATCTCTTTTTCGTACCATGCGAAATAACTTTTTTCCAAGCATATTTTTGCTCAACAAAGTTTGGATTTTCGGATTCAGCGGGTCGAAATACACCTAGAAACTCACCCATCAAAGTCCGATCTTGATTCTGAAAAAAAATATTTTCGATCATCTCTTTTTCGTACCATGCGAAATAACTTCTTTCCAGGTGTATTTTTGTGTAACAAAGGTTGGATTTTTGGATTCAGCGGGTCAAAATACACCTATAAACCCACCCTTCAAAGTTCGATTTCGATTCTGGAGACAGATATTTTCGATCATCTCTTTTTCGTACCATGCGAAATAACTTTTTTCCAAGCATATTTTTGGTCATCAAAGGTTGGATTTTCGCATCCAGCGGGTCGAAATACACCTAGAAACTCACCCATCAAAGTCCGATTTTGATTCTGAATAAAAATATTTTCGATCATCTCTTTTTCGTACCATGCGAAATAACTTCTTTCCAGGTGTATTTTTGTGTAACAAAGGTTGGATTTTTGGATTCAGCGGGTCAAAATACACCTATAAACCCACCCATCAAAGTTCGATTCCGATTCTGGAGACAGATATTTTCGATCATCTCTTTTTCGTACCATGCGAAATAACTTTTTTCCAAGCATATTTTTGCTCAACATAGTTTGGATTTTCGGATTCAGCGGGTCGAAATACACCTAGAAACTCACCCATCAAAGTCCGATCTTGATTCTGAAAAAAAATATTTTCGATCATCTCTTTTTCGTACCATGCGAAATAACTTCTTTCCAGGTGTATTTTTGTGTAACAAAGGTTGGATTTTTGGATTCAGCGGGTCAAAATACACCTATAAACCCACCCATCAAAGTTCGATTCCGATTCTGGAGACAGATATTTTCGATCATCTCTTTTTCGTACCATGCGAAATAACTTTTTTCCAAGCATATTTTTGCTCAACAAAGTTTGGATTTTCGGATTCAGCGGGTCGAAATACACCTAGAAACTCACCCATCAAAGTCCGATCTTGATTCTGAAAAAAAATATTTTCGATCATCTCTTTTTCGTACCATGCGAAATAACTTCTTTCCAGGTGTATTTTTGTGTAACAAAGGTTGGATTTTTGGATTCAGCGGGTCAAAATACACCTATAAACCCACCCTTCAAAGTTCGATTTCGATTCTGGAGACAGATATTTTCGATCATCTCTTTTTCGTACCATGCGAAATAACTTTTTTCCAAGCATATTTTTGGTCATCAAAGGTTGGATTTTCGCATCCAGCGGGTCGAAATACACCTAGAAACTCACCCATCAAAGTCCGATTTTGATTCTGAATAAAAATATTTTCGATCATCTCTTTTTCGTACCATGCGAAATAACTTCTTTCCAGGTGTATTTTTGTGTAACAAAGGTTGGATTTTTGGATTCAGCGGGTCAAAATACACCTATAAACCCACCCATCAAAGTTCGATTCCGATTCTGGAGACAGATATTTTCGATCATCTCTTTTTCGTACCATGCGAAATAACTTTTTTCCAAGCATATTTTTGCTCAACAAAGTTTGGATTTTCGGATTCAGCGGGTCGAAATACACCTAGAAACTCACCCATCAAAGTCCGATCTTGATTCTGAAAAAAAATATTTTCGATCATCTCTTTTTCGTACCATGCGAAATAACTTCTTTCCAGGTGTATTTTTGTGTAACAAAGGTTGGATTTTTGGATTCAGCGGGTCAAAATACACCTATAAACCCACCCATCAAAGTTCGATTCCGATTCTGGAGACAGATATTTTCGATCATCTCTTTTTCGTACCATGCGAAATAACTTTTTTCCAAGCATATTTTTGCTCAACAAAGTTTGGATTTTCGGATTCAGCGGGTCGAAATACGCCTAGAAACGCGCCCATCAAAGTCCGATCTCGATTCTGAAAAAAAATATTTTCGATCATCTCTTTTTCGTACCATGCGAAATAACTTCTTTCCAGGTGTATTTTTGTGTAACAAAGGTTGGATTTTTGGATTCAGCGGGTCAAAATACACCTATAAACCCACCCTTCAAAGTTCGATTCCGATTCTGGAGACAGATATTTTCGATCATCTCTTTTTCGTACCATGCGAAATAACTTTTTTCCAAGCATATTTTTGCTCAACAAAGTTTGGATTTTCGGATTCAGCGGGTCGAAATACACCTAGAAACTCACCCATCAAAGTCCGATCTTGATTCTGAAAAAAAATATTTTCGATCATCTCTTTTTCGTACCATGCGAAATAACTTTTTTCCAAGCATATTTCTGGTCATCAGAGGTTGGATTTTCGGATTCAGGGGGTCGAAATACACCTAGAAACTCACCCATCAAAGTCCGATCTTGATTCTGAAAAAAAATATTTTCGATCATCTCTTTTTCGTACCATGCGAAATAACTTTTTCCCAAGCATATTTTCGGTCATCAGAGGTTGGATTTTCGGATTCAGGGGGTCGAAATACACCTAGAAACTCACCCATTAAAGTCCGATTTTGATTCTGAAAAAAAATATTTTCGATCATCTCTTTTTCGTACCATGCGAAATAACTTCTTTCCAGGTGTATTTTCGTGTAACAAAGGTTGGATTTTTGGATTCAGCGGGTCAAAATACACCTATAAACCCACCCTTCAAAGTTCGATTTCGATTCTGGAGACAGATATTTTCGATCATCTCTTTTTCGTACCATGCGAAATAACTTCTTTCCAGGTGTATTTTTGTGTGACAAAGGTTGGATTTTTGGATTCAGCGGGTCAAAATACACCTATAAACCCACCCATCAAAGTTCGATTCCGATTCTGGAGACAGATATTTTCGATCATCTCTTTTTCGTACCATGCGAAATAACTTCATTCCAGGTGTATTTTCGTGTAACAAAGGTTGGATTTTTGGATTCAGCGGGTCAAAATACACCTATAAACCCACCCTTCAAAGTTCGATTTCGATTCTGGAGACAGATATTTTCGATCATCTCTTTTTCGTACCATGCGAATCAACTTTTTTCCAAGCATATTTTTGGTCATAAGAGGTCGGATTTTTGGATTCAGCGGGTCGAAATACACCTAGAAACTCACCCATCAAAGTCCGATCTTGATTCTGAAAGAAAATATTTTCGATCATCTCTTTTTCGTACCATGCGAAATAATTTTTTTCCAAGCATATTTCTGGTCATACGAGGTCGGATTTTAGGATTCAGCGGGTCGAAATACCCCTAGAGACTCACCCATTAAAGTCCGATCTCGATTCTGAAAAAAAATATTTTCGATCATCTCTTGTTCGTACCATGCGAAATAACTTCTTTCCAGGTGTATTTTCGCTGAAAAAAGGTTGGATTTTTGGATTCAGCGGGTCAAAATACACCTATAAACCCACCCATCAAAGTTCGATTCCGATTCTGGAGACAGATATTTTCGATCATCTCTTTTTCGTACCATGCGAAATAACTTTTTTCCAAGCATATTTTTGCTCAACATAGTTTGGATTTTCGGATTCAGCGGGTCGAAATACACCTAGAAACTCACCCATCAAAGTCCGATCTTGATTCTGAAAAAAAATATTTTCGATCATCTCTTTTTCGTACCATGCGAAATAACTTCTTTCCAGGTGTATTTTTGTGTAACAAAGGTTGGATTTTTGGATTCAGCGGGTCAAAATACACCTATAAACCCACCCATCAAAGTTCGATTCCGATTCTGGAGACAGATATTTTCGATCATCTCTTTTTCGTACCATGCGAAATAACTTTTTTCCAAGCATATTTTTGCTCAACAAAGTTTGGATTTTCGGATTCAGCGGGTCGAAATACACCTAGAAACTCACCCATCAAAGTCCGATCTTGATTCTGAAAAAAAATATTTTCGATCATCTCTTTTTCGTACCATGCGAAATAACTTCTTTCCAGGTGTATTTTTGTGTAACAAAGGTTGGATTTTTGGATTCAGCGGGTCAAAATACACCTATAAACCCACCCTTCAAAGTTCGATTTCGATTCTGGAGACAGATATTTTCGATCATCTCTTTTTCGTACCATGCGAAATAACTTTTTTCCAAGCATATTTTTGGTCATCAAAGGTTGGATTTTCGCATCCAGCGGGTCGAAATACACCTAGAAACTCACCCATCAAAGTCCGATTTTGATTCTGAATAAAAATATTTTCGATCATCTCTTTTTCGTACCATGCGAAATAACTTCTTTCCAGGTGTATTTTTGTGTAACAAAGGTTGGATTTTTGGATTCAGCGGGTCAAAATACACCTATAAACCCACCCATCAAAGTTCGATTCCGATTCTGGAGACAGATATTTTCGATCATCTCTTTTTCGTACCATGCGAAATAACTTTTTTCCAAGCATATTTTTGCTCAACATAGTTTGGATTTTCGGATTCAGCGGGTCGAAATACACCTAGAAACTCACCCATCAAAGTCCGATCTTGATTCTGAAAAAAAATATTTTCGATCATCTCTTTTTCGTACCATGCGAAATAACTTCTTTCCAGGTGTATTTTTGTGTAACAAAGGTTGGATTTTTGGATTCAGCGGGTCAAAATACACCTATAAACCCACCCATCAAAGTTCGATTCCGATTCTGGAGACAGATATTTTCGATCATCTCTTTTTCGTACCATGCGAAATAACTTTTTTCCAAGCATATTTTTGCTCAACAAAGTTTGGATTTTCGGATTCAGCGGGTCGAAATACACCTAGAAACTCACCCATCAAAGTCCGATCTTGATTCTGAAAAAAAATATTTTCGATCATCTCTTTTTCGTACCATGCGAAATAACTTCTTTCCAGGTGTATTTTTGTGTAACAAAGGTTGGATTTTTGGATTCAGCGGGTCAAAATACACCTATAAACCCACCCTTCAAAGTTCGATTTCGATTCTGGAGACAGATATTTTCGATCATCTCTTTTTCGTACCATGCGAAATAACTTTTTTCCAAGCATATTTTTGGTCATCAAAGGTTGGATTTTCGCATCCAGCGGGTCGAAATACACCTAGAAACTCACCCATCAAAGTCCGATTTTGATTCTGAATAAAAATATTTTCGATCATCTCTTTTTCGTACCATGCGAAATAACTTCTTTCCAGGTGTATTTTTGTGTAACAAAGGTTGGATTTTTGGATTCAGCGGGTCAAAATACACCTATAAACCCACCCATCAAAGTTCGATTCCGATTCTGGAGACAGATATTTTCGATCATCTCTTTTTCGTACCATGCGAAATAACTTTTTTCCAAGCATATTTTTGCTCAACAAAGTTTGGATTTTCGGATTCAGCGGGTCGAAATACACCTAGAAACTCACCCATCAAAGTCCGATCTTGATTCTGAAAAAAAATATTTTCGATCATCTCTTTTTCGTACCATGCGAAATAACTTTTTTCCAAGCATATTTTTGCTCAACAAAGTTTGGATTTTCGGATTCAGCGGGTCGAAATACACCTAGAAACTCACCCATCAAAGTCCGATCTTGATTCTGAAAAAAAATATTTTCGATCATCTCTTTTTCGTACCATGCGAAATAACTTTTTTCCAAGCATATTTCTGGTCATCAGAGGTTGGATTTTCGGATTCAGGGGGTCGAAATACACCTAGAAACTCACCCATCAAAGTCCGATCTTGATTCTGAAAAAAAATATTTTCGATCATCTCTTTTTCGTACCATGCGAAATAACTTTTTCCCAAGCATATTTTCGGTCATCAGAGGTTGGATTTTCGGATTCAGGGGGTCGAAATACACCTAGAAACTCACCCATTAAAGTCCGATTTTGATTCTGAAAAAAAATATTTTCGATCATCTCTTTTTCGTACCATGCGAAATAACTTCTTTCCAGGTGTATTTTCGTGTAACAAAGGTTGGATTTTTGGATTCAGCGGGTCAAAATACACCTATAAACCCACCCTTCAAAGTTCGATTTCGATTCTGGAGACAGATATTTTCGATCATCTCTTTTTCGTACCATGCGAAATAACTTTTTTCCAAGCATATTTTCGGTCATCAAAGGTTGGATTTTCGCATCCAGCGGGTCGAAATACACCTAGAAACTCACCCATCAAAGTCCGATTTTGATTCTGAATAAAAATATTTTCGATCATCTCTTTTTCGTACCATGCGAAATAACTTCTTTCCAGGTGTATTTTTGTGTAACAAAGGTTGGATTTTTGGATTCAGCGGGTCAAAATACACCTATAAACCCACCCTTCAAAGTTCGATTTCGATTCTGGAGACAGATATTTTCGATCATCTCTGTTTCGTACCATGCGAATCAACTTTTTTCCAAGCATATTTTTGGTCATAAGAGGTCGGATTTTTGGATTCAGCGGGTCGAAATACACCTAGAAACTCACCCATCAAAGTCCGATCTTGATTCTGAAAGAAAATATTTTCGATCATCTCTTTTTCGTACCATGCGAAATAATTTTTTTCCAAGCATATTTCTGGTCATACGAGGTCGGATTTTAGGATTCAGCGGGTCGAAATACCCCTAGAGACTCACCCATTAAAGTCCGATCTCGATTCTGAAAAAAAATATTTTCGATCATCTCTTGTTCGTACCATGCGAAATAACTTCTTTCCAGGTGTATTTTCGCTGAAAAAAGGTTGGATTTTTGGATTCAGCGGGTCAAAATACACCTATAAACCCACCCATCAAAGTTCGATTCCGATTCTGGAGACAGATATTTTCGATCATCTCTTTTTCGTACCATGCGAAATAACTTTTTTCCAAGCATATTTTTGCTCAACATAGTTTGGATTTTCGGATTCAGCGGGTCGAAATACACCTAGAAACTCACCCATCAAAGTCCGATCTTGATTCTGAAAAAAAATATTTTCGATCATCTCTTTTTCGTACCATGCGAAATAACTTCTTTCCAGGTGTATTTTTGTGTAACAAAGGTTGGATTTTTGGATTCAGCGGGTCAAAATACACCTATAAACCCACCCATCAAAGTTCGATTCCGATTCTGGAGACAGATATTTTCGATCATCTCTTTTTCGTACCATGCGAAATAACTTCATTCCAGGTGTATTTTCGTGTAACAAAGGTTGGATTTTTGGATTCAGCGGGTCAAAATACACCTATAAACCCACCCTTCAAAGTTCGATTTCGATTCTGGAGACAGATATTTTCGATCATCTCTTTTTCGTACCATGCGAATCAACTTTTTTCCAAGCATATTTTTGGTCATAAGAGGTCGGATTTTTGGATTCAGCGGGTCGAAATACACCTAGAAACTCACCCATCAAAGTCCGATCTTGATTCTGAAAGAAAATATTTTCGATCATCTCTTTTTCGTACCATGCGAAATAATTTTTTTCCAAGCATATTTCTGGTCATACGAGGTCGGATTTTAGGATTCAGCGGGTCGAAATACCCCTAGAGACTCACCCATTAAAGTCCGATCTCGATTCTGAAAAAAAATATTTTCGATCATCTCTTGTTCGTACCATGCGAAATAACTTCTTTCCAGGTGTATTTTCGCTGAAAAAAGGTTGGATTTTTGGATTCAGCGGGTCAAAATACACCTATAAACCCACCCATCAAAGTTCGATTCCGATTCTGGAGACAGATATTTTCGATCATCTCTTTTTCGTACCATGCGAAATAACTTTTTTCCAAGCATATTTTTGCTCAACATAGTTTGGATTTTCGGATTCAGCGGGTCGAAATACACCTAGAAACTCACCCATCAAAGTCCGATCTTGATTCTGAAAAAAAATATTTTCGATCATCTCTTTTTCGTACCATGCGAAATAACTTCTTTCCAGGTGTATTTTTGTGTAACAAAGGTTGGATTTTTGGATTCAGCGGGTCAAAATACACCTATAAACCCACCCATCAAAGTTCGATTCCGATTCTGGAGACAGATATTTTCGATCATCTCTTTTTCGTACCATGCGAAATAACTTTTTTCCAAGCATATTTTTGCTCAACAAAGTTTGGATTTTCGGATTCAGCGGGTCGAAATACACCTAGAAACTCACCCATCAAAGTCCGATCTTGATTCTGAAAAAAAATATTTTCGATCATCTCTTTTTCGTACCATGCGAAATAACTTCTTTCCAGGTGTATTTTTGTGTAACAAAGGTTGGATTTTTGGATTCAGCGGGTCAAAATACACCTATAAACCCACCCTTCAAAGTTCGATTTCGATTCTGGAGACAGATATTTTCGATCATCTCTTTTTCGTACCATGCGAAATAACTTTTTTCCAAGCATATTTTTGGTCATCAAAGGTTGGATTTTCGCATCCAGCGGGTCGAAATACACCTAGAAACTCACCCATCAAAGTCCGATTTTGATTCTGAATAAAAATATTTTCGATCATCTCTTTTTCGTACCATGCGAAATAACTTC